>VDFB02270651.1:122262246-122918532 GCA_007258455.2 Sequoia sempervirens | reverse complement strand
ACAAATATGCTATAAGAAATTGCAAGGATGAATCTAAGGTAAAAGATAAAAAGGCGAAATGGATTGCATTCAACAAGGCAAAGGCTGCAAGGATAAAGAATGACAAGGATTATCATAGAGCATTATTTTTTATATTGTTGACCCAATTGCTAGGATTGAGGCGGTGTTGAAGAATTTTGATAGAGTTGTAGGTAAGGCCCCTATCCTGGAAGAGAAACTAGCAAAGTTTCCTAGACCTCACCTTTCTATCAGAAGGCCCCAAGGGCCTATTATTAGAGAAAATGTGCAGTCAAACCCACCATAGGTCACTCCCTCTCCTTCCCCTATCCATCAAACAATCGGTGTGGATTTTGATTCTCCCCCAAGAGAGCAACCAACATTGTTGGTTGACAATCCCATCAATCCAGATGAAAGTGAAGATGTTCATATCACCATGGATGAAATTTAGCAATATATTCCATCCCCCCAATACCAAATATTGTTGGCCTTCTTCAGCAAAGGTTTGGATTGGACATGGTTATGGGGAGAGATAACCTCAATGATGTGAGGGAATTGGCCTGTACACAATTCATTTCTAATGATGATTTTATAAAATCACAGCAGTTTAAAGATTTTTTTTTGAGATAAAAGAGGGAGGAGTACCTTAAAAGACTTTAGTTGGCACAAGAAGATGTGCCTAGAGAAAATTATGATGAAGTAGCTACAAAGGTAAGGGGAAAAATAAATTTTGAGTGCAAAAATACTATGCCTGATGAAGGGAGAAGAATGGTGAAAGATAGTGGATTGTTATTGCTCCTTGAATGGGACATTTCTTTTGCAATTGTCTTTGATACTATTAGAAAACAAGAAGGAGATGTTTTCTCCACATAAGAGGAAGCAGAGATGGCATTTTCAGGATTAGGGTTCAACAAACACTGGGAATCCCTTGCAATTTGGGCCCTTGCCCCAACTACAAGCAAGCTTTTAAGCATTGAAGCATCGAAGGGTAAGGGTATCAAAGGGAGCTTGATTGTAAAGAGGGTTTCTGACACCTCTGCCCCTAAAGTTATTGCATTAGTGGTATATATTTCCAAGTTTAATGAAGCTAGTGTTTGAAGATTGCAAGATAGACTTAATACAATGACCAAGGAACATAATGATCTCATGGAAGCTTACAACTAGTAGCAGGTATTATTGGCTAAAAAAAATCCCTTCTTGAAAGTGTGTAGGAAGAAGGCTCCTCTTCTACAATCCCCCCTGCTCATGTGATAATTGAAAATGGAAAGCTTAAAGAAGAGATTCAAATGTTGCAAGAGCATTTGAAGAATGCTCAATAGAACCAGTAAAAGGAGAATGTGTGCATTGCAACATGCATCCTGGAGAACAAACTATCTAAAATCTTAAGAAGGTTGGGAAATACCCATGTGTCATATCTGAATTTGAGAAATGTCATTTCCAAAGTAAGTGGGGATCAAGAGCAGGTCAAATGTATATTTGAACAATGGATTCCTATATTTTCATCTTTGGAAGGTATGTATAAGGGATTTAGACACGCATCTAATTCCCCACCTAGTATCTATCTTACTTTTGAGATTTTCAAGATGGCACAGAATCATAAAGGGTATTTGGAAGGTATAATTGAAGTTGCACAAGAAAGAATGAACTCTTTCATAAATGTTGACAGAAGGGTTGTACCCCGCCTATTAGAAGATAATGGGGAGTTGAAGACCCTAGAGAAATGGAAGGATAGTTTCAATATTCTAATCCCCACACTCATCCCTCTGATTTGCAAAGAGAACAATCTTGATTTAAATTAGCTTGATTCCTATTCAAACAGGATGGTCGATGCACCAAAAAAGATGGAAACTTTTTGTAGAGAGGCCAGTGCTTTACTTGATGCCAAGTATCATCAAAATTTGGAGAATTCAAAAAAAATCTTATCTCATGACTGGCCTTCTAAGGATATGATTTAAGGCATGGAATGAAAAGTTTTTTTTTAACCCGACCTATGAGTGGATCCATGCTTTTATTCCTATGCCTCCTATCTAAGAATTTGGTTGTTAGAAAGTTTTGCGATGAGGTTCGTCACTTCTTTTCTTGTTGCTTCCCTTATGTTATAAAAGGGAATCCCAAGCCTCATTCAAAATTTCAAAGAGTCCTAATTTTTTTATCTTTCATCTCATTCTCTATAAGCTCTTTTTGCATAGTTTAAGCTATTTGATAACACATTTAGGAAATGTTGTAATTTTTCTTTGTTATAACAAAAGATGACTCAAATACTTAAGTGTATTTCTTTAATTTTGAATATCGACCTATCTTGCTCTCCAGTATTATATTCACTATCTTTTGACTCAAAATAATCAAGGGTTATGTATAAGTTGTCATATCACATCATGTGTTTATGTTATGGATGTTGAACTATTAGCTTCTATTCAAGGAATGGATTAATTTTCCTTTTAGTTATTTATCAAAGATTGTGTGAATGGAAATGCAATAGGAATTTATAAGTAGTGTGATAAGTTTTGTTCTTTGCTTGGTTTCTCATTATAAGGCTGTGAGGTTATAAGAAGCCATGGCTATGAGTTGGTCTATTGGAGGAGTATATTTCATTTTTTGACCTAGTTATGGATAAGGTGTTGATAAAAATAATGCATAAACTATGAAAAATGATGTAGAATCACATCAAATCTAATATCATGGAATACAATATAAAATATAAATATCACAATTTCATGGAATACAATATAAAATATCATCAACTATAGTTTGGAATATGATTCATGAAGTGCAATATAAAATAAAATATCATGAAGTGCAACGATTTACAATTTCATGGAATACTTGATATAAAGTATTATCAACTACAGTTTGGAATATGATTCATGAAGTACAGTATAAATACCTAAAAAACTGCTAATTCACTTTCATTTCCCAAATCAAGTCAAGGTCCTCAAACTAATGTTCAACTTGAGATAAAGTAAAAGGGTCATCTTGATTTTGAGTCTGGTCTTCATTTTCTTCACCCTGCATCTCAAATTCAACATTCATTGTCACTGTCATTTTTCCCACTGCTGGTGCCACTATTACTAGTGTTTAAAGTGTTTCACAACCCTCTTCTTTTGCATATGGACCTCCAGATTGTGAGTTCCCTTTCAAAAGGAAAATTTATGAAATTATACACGGTTCCTTTCACCCTCAAGCAATTTTCCAAATTTTTGTGTAGTTTGTTTCTTATCTTTGATTTCAAAAACACCAATGAACTAAAAACTCTCTCATCCTCCACCGACCCCAATATCATAGTTTGACATAAATCAACAAATTTGAAATATTTTGATATCAAACTACGTAATATTTCACTCTAACCTAAGGTTTTCCAAGCCTTTGTTAATGATCCCGGTTCAAAGAGCTTCTCCATGGAATCAAATTAGTCCATCATACTTCTTGCAAAATGCTTATATTGTTGTCTAAGCTTATCTCCATTTATAATTCCTTTTATTGTCTGCTCATTGTATTTTACACTTTTCAAAAAGTGTTCGACCAAGATATTTACATTATCATGAAAATATCTTGGGCTATCTTGGTTGCCTTGAATCCAAAATTGAGGATACACAATAGCCATGGATTAAGTATTTCTTCTTGAGGGAATCTATTATAAATCTTTGAGGAAAGATATTTTGCAATTTCCTTCAAATTATCACTAACAGATTTAACAATGTAATTAAAAGCTACCTTTGTAATAGGTACTTCTCTGATAGAGCGCCTGACTATCATACAATGGTAAATTGGTATCTCAAATCCATGTACACAAACACATAAGTTTCTACTTGCATTAAACTATAAATAATTTTAAGGATGATTCAAATTTGTAATTTTCTGCTAGCTTAAAAAAATTGGGCTTTTAGAAGTTAGATCTAGATATAGATGATCAAGGGCCATGCATGTCATTCCTCATGTAGTTTGGTATATTCATTAATATACATAGTTCTATCTTGGGATTTCTTCACAAGATTATTCATTTCATCCAACATGGGAAGAAGACTATCTAAAGTCAAGAGTGTCTCTATATTGCTTAACCTATGTAAGAGGTCAGGAGCTTTTTCTACTGTGTTGTGATGCTCATACATTACTCCAATCAAGGATCGATATTCTGAAATAACTTGTTGTGTAGGTCCATGCAAGGAGATCCATCTGGTATCAACATCCTTGAGAAGCTTGTTTCCTATTGTTATTCCTTCAGAAAAATTTTGAAATACCATGAAACATTTGGGACTTCCGTAGAAGTATGCATAGAGCTCACAAACTAGATTTTCAAATTTTGATACTGTAGGATACTTGCTTACAATTCTAAATGCTAAATTAATTTTGTGGGTCATGCAGTGAATGCCAAGAATGTATGGTGCACAAGTAGTTTGTAACTTTGTGCAAACACTGGTCCTATGACCTTGCATTACTACAGCTCCTTCAGCTCCTAGATGATGGAGTTGTTATAATCCTCATCATTTAACTTATCAATCCAAGGTGGTGTTCATGGTTGTATGCAAAAGAGAATGGAGAAAACTTGTTTAACAATCTATTCTACAATCAAACTTGCACAAATCAAACCTATTATGGAGCACACTTGCATAAAAGGAAAGTTGCATGAAAGGAAACTAATATAAGGCACACTTGCATGAATTGAAAATGTTAAACTACTTCACACTTTGTTGGAAATGAAAAGCTTGCTTGAATTCAAATTTACTCTAGAAAATTGGAAATACATTGTTGGAAATGAAACTAAACTATCCTATTTCCTCAAGCTAAAACAAGCCTTTTGAATCCCCCCTTGATTCCTTGATTACAATGCATTTATAGAATTAAAAGATGAGCCTCATAGTTGTGCAACAGCTTGCTAGAAAATAGGAACATGTGTGGAGAAAGAAAGGATAAGTCTTCACTCAATTTTGTTGATTCAATCTCTTTTGGTCGTCCAAAACAATAATCCCTACTTTTCAACCCTTTAAACTACTCCAAAAGGGTGTTAGAATGTTGAAAAAGCCTTCCTTTGACCTCTTCTATAATTAAAACTCTTAAATTTGCTCCTATATGCTCTCAACTGCTCATAAATTGTTTTGAACTCCCTAGATATTTGCAACTACCCCTATATTCTCTCAACTTCTGTCCAAGTCACTCCAATTTCCTTTAATGCTTGCAACTATTGTCTCTTAACTGCTCAACCTCTTCATAAATTCTATCATACTTAGTTTTGAAAATTCTGGAGCATGGAAGCAAACGAATGAACAAATTTTAGAAATTCTAGAGCATCAAACTGGTGAAGTTTTCTCTCAAACCACAAATTGGGTTTTTGTGAAATTTAAAGGGTTTTTTTCCTTCTTGTCTCCTAATTTCTATCCAAAAATCTCAAGAACCCAGATCATAATTTTCAAGATATGATGAAATTTTGACTGCTCCAACTAAAAATCTCTTACTTTCCTCATCATGCTCAGTCTTGATAAACTTCATAATTAAGAAAAATACATAGTTTTATTTGTCTAATAGATGAGACATTTTTTGTCTCATCACTAGACACACCAACTTTTTGGCAATTGTCAAGTCATCCATACCTCCAATTTCATTAAAATATTTTTTGACTAGTTCAAATAGATTTTGTGATGTTGAACTATCCTTCATTTTATGAACACGAAGAAGATGAGTTTGGTGGACTTGTCTTTTTTATAGTATACACATGCATACATACCCAAGAAGTATTATCTACCACAGTAACTTCATCTAAAGATAATGTAATGAAGTTTGACTCTTTTACTTTCTCCTTTAAATCTTGTGTTTCCATTGCAACAAGACAACTTGCCCATTCTCATCTAGTGTTTACTGACCAATGTGTGCTAGGAAAGTGAGGAACACCCAAAAAAGATAATAAATTAAAATATTTTGGGTAGTTTGACATAGGACACCCTCTGGACAAAATATGAAAAACAACACTCATCTGAACAATTTTTACCAATTGTGCTCCTTCCATTACTTTTCCAAATTAAGCCTCAATTGTACCTCCAAATGCAGTAAGCTTCAACATTCTTTGCTTATGCTCTTCATATTCCATGGCATACTTAACATGAAAACATTCTTACTTTGATTTCCATTGTACTACTAATTGTTCCTTTTCGTCTATGATTTGTTTTTCATAAACTTTATCGATATGTTTTTCTATAGTGCCAAGCTTTAGCTACAACTTCTTGTTTCTTTTACATTTCCAACTAAAAATCATACACTTGCATTTTGTTGGAGGTTCATCTTTGTTTGCTTTCTCCACTATTTCAATGAATAGGTACTTTGACACCCAATCAAAATGAAAATTCCTTGTCATTTCCCACTTGCACCCTATTTTTTATTTGCCTTTTCTTTTCTTGCTACCAACATCATCTACGGCCCTATAATTTTCATCCAATTCAATTATCTCATTCTAGCTAACTAGGGTATCCCTTGGAACATCTTCTGTGGTATTTCCATCCTCATTTGACTCATTTAACTCAATTACAATCCCACCTTCTGGTGATGGTGAGGTATTGTGAATGCCTTCTTCATTAATATTTGGTGGAAGAGTTAATGATGTAGCTCCATCTTGATCTGATGGATCAAAATCATTTCCAATCCAAAGTAATAATGTATAGTAACCCTATGTTTTGGGTGTTTTGATGATCTCCTAGTCCCTTCACCACCCTGAGGAGTCTTACCCTTGTTGCTCAAAATCTTGATCTCTCACTTCAAATAAAAGTTGGAGAAAATGTCTTCTTTTTTAAGAAGGATAGAGAATATAGATCATATTCCCTACTCAATATCATCTTTAAGATTTAAGCAAGAATGGAAAAGAGATAAAGAAATCTTATAACACTATGAAGAAATGATCACTCACCTTTAAGTTTAGGTTTTCACTGATTTGCTAATCGTTAATGTAGGAATTCTTGTGTTGTAAGTTTGTAACTTTCCTATGATCAACTTCAAGGTTCCAAGTCCAACTTCTGAATCAAGAGCTCACAAGTTCAAAATTGAACAAAATGTGTAAGAATAAATGACAGTTTTGATTGTATTTATATCAATCCATATTTGGTGAATTCTATGGGATTTTTAAATGGTATATTAAAAATTTGGTGAATCTTGCGTGATTATACAATGATACATTTAAGTTTTGGGTGAATCAAACCTTGATGGAATGCATATGTTGAAATTTTCAAGGCGATTATGGCCCTATGATTAGCATGGAGGTGCCACAGCAATTGGCGAAATGTGTCCTCAAATGTAAAAAAATTTAATGTTATTGGAAAAATGGGTCCTCATAAGCAACTATTTGTAAATTTTAATTGGAAAAATGGATCCTAATACACAATGTTATTTTAATAGTATTGGTGAATATGTAGGTTATTTGTTACATGCTTTCGAGATTCTAGGTGAAAATATTAATCAGTCCATTTGAAATGTGTAGTTTGTTATGGAGAATTTACTACTTAAATATGCCTCATAAAATAAATCGATGGCGAATGGATATGCATTGGATCAATAATTCATAAAATCTAAGTGATTTGAACACCCTATTGGGTGTGATTAATTCACCAATTTCAACTTGGCCAATATCTAATATTTGCCAATTGGTGAAGATTCACCACTAAAATTCCCTTCACTTTGTTGAAGTTGTGACAACTTATAATGGTTTAAAATTAGCATATGATAGAGGATATAAGAAGGTTTAGTTGAAGGGAGATTTTCTAAAAATTATAATAAGTCTAAGTAATAACCTTCCCCCTAGTTGGTTTACTAACACTTTCATATTTGATTCCTTATATATGCTCAAATATTTTGATGAGACTAGGAATACTTATATCTTTCGGGAGTGAAATAAAGTAGTGAACATATTTTCTAATGGAGTGAAAAGAGAATCATTAAAAATATTGGATGGGTACTCTCCATCGAAGCTCTTATCATTATAAACAATGAATGCTAGTGCAAATTTTGAGTGAATGGGGACTAGGGATGATGAGACCCGAACTTATTACACATTTTCTAGGTAATAAGGGGATCTCTTTCCCTTTTTGTTTCTACTAAGACTTGAGGAAAAACATTTGTGGTTTGCTTATCAGACTCAACTCTGCTACTATGGGAGGAGAGAGAAGCCATGTGAAGCCCCTATCTTGTGATGGGGTTAGTAGAAACCATAAGGTATAGAGAACTATGGAAGAGTGGGCCTTGACTCCATACCTAGAGAGGGTCCATGGTCATGACCTAAAGGCCTCCAATATTTTTATAAAAGGTTGGAATAATAGGGTATTGAGTGTGAATGGCAAGGATTTTTCTATATGTGAGGAGATGATTGTGAACATTATTAGTTTATCAATGTAGGGAAATAATTTCTTTCATGACAAAAAGACCAACGATGAAGCCCTTAACAATTTTTTCAAGGGTAATGAATGAGGGAAGTTGGTGAAACTTTCCTCTTGGGGATATGATATATTATTTATAAAACCCATTCAGGTGGAGATGGTAGAGGTTATTATACATTATATCACTCTAGATGGAAGGTACACTATAATCCTTAGTGTTCATTTCATTTTCTTGAATTATTTTAGGTATAATTTGTTGTTTTATTTTCCCTAGTTTTTGTTAGCTTTGTTAGATTATGTTGGAAAGGAACATATGAAAATCCTAAATTATTGATGTTACATGAGGGTTTAATCTTGTTGATCATGGAACATGTGAAAACTCAAACCCCAATGTTGAGTTCGAGGGGGAATGGGAGTGTAAAGAAAAAATAAAAGTTGGTGGTTGTTCATTATTCTAATATGAGCTCATATTCTAGTGAGGACGATGATGATGAGGAGTGGAGGGAGGAAGATTAGGGTGAAGATTTAGTGGAAGTGTTCTCTACACTTCCTTTTGAGGGTGAGGACCAAAAGAAAAGAAAAGGATTTGGGAAAAATAACTCCCCCAAGAAGAAAGTAAAGAAAGTAATCTCTTGGTTAGAGGGGTCACAAATAGGGGAGGAGTAGGAAGGGGTTAAAATGAAAAGGAAGGGGAATAATTTGGTAAAGGAAAGGAGAAGGTGGTGGATAAAATGACAATGGGAATCCAGTCCCTAAAGAAAGGCTATGTCAAATAAAATAAAGATGTTGATTTTTACCTTTTGTCTAAAGAATTTACTTATCTCCATGCCAATAAAGAGGAGATTTATGTTGTCTTGGGGATTTCTAGGGATGGAGTTGCTACCCAATTCAAACTAGAAAAATGGTTCTTTTTAGAAATTAATAAAATTAATATCAAAGTGTGTGGACTACAGGAGAAAATCTCCATTGAGGATCGAGACCCGTCTAAGAATGAAGACAGATATATTAAGAAGATATTGGATGATATTGATAAATCCATTAATGTTTTAAAGATGGATTATGGAAATAATATGAATAACTTGAAAAAGAAAATCCAGGGGATCAATAGTAATCTAGGAAATATCTTAAAGATAAGTCACTGCTCCATCAAGAACAACTCTAAGGGGATAAGAATCCTTATGGAGAAGCTTAAAGAGTTGAGAGAGGAGCAGACTGTTGAAAGGACCCCTAAGGATAGTAGAAAGAAAGAGCGGGTAATTAAATACCAAGGGAAGAAATAGGGTCCAAGTTCAAGAATAAGGGGAATAAAAATGAGGAGGAAAAGAATGAGATTCTAGATTTGGTTTACCTCCATCAAGATTTCTACAACCAGGAACTTGAGGTGTTAAAGACTTTGAAAAATATGAATTAGTCTTCTTGTTGTTTTTTTTGCTTTTAGCTAGTTGTTAGTTGTTGGTGGGTTGTCTTTTTATTTTTGTAACTTTTTCTTGTAAAGGGTTTTGTGTCCCTTGAAAACCTGTCTTTCCTATTAATCATAAACAAAGTAAATTTACTAATAATATTGTAGAATTTCACTATAAATATTGGTTGATAATTTTAAAAGAAATTCCTCTCACTTTAAGTAGTGCAAACTGAATGAATGTAGGAAAGACATAAATCATCATTCATCATTTCAATATTCTAAGTGGAACCACACTAGAAGGGAAGGACATTAGGCTTCTATTTTTTTGAGAAAATTAGCTTCTAATTAAAATTATCCTAATGTCTAGGCTATCTTAATACTATCAACCATCCTCCCTTGTGGTACATTGGATATTGGCTAGGCCTAATAACTTACCCATACCATAATTTCATAGTGGGGAGATATAAATATATTGGGAAAGGATTTGAAATCCAAGTTAAGAGGTGTATAGATGGTCCATGACCATGCATTACCTAGCTATCCATTACTTGAGAGATACTGTATTTGTGGACCCACAAGTATTGATAAAAAATTATTGAATAATCTGGGCTTGTTACTATGTCTTGTTGATCAAGATTTTTGCATACCAAGTGTTTTCTTACAAACCTTCAAACCAGCTCAATCAATTTAAATTTTTGAAAACATATTTCTTGTTTTAAAACATAATCCAAACTAGTATCTTTGAAATAAAATTTGAAGCCAAGTTTAGGACAATCTTAGTCCAAATTTAGTTCCAAAAATTATTTTACCTTGTCATAATCTAATTCCAACCATATAGTCCATAATCCATATGCATCAACTTTCAAACACCTAGTCCATTTCCCAAAAAATAATCCTTACATTATTATATATCCTTTATCCATCAAAATACATAATCCATAACACCTACCCATTAATCCTCATCTATTGTCCTCACATTGGTCTAATTCTTAGGATTTTTTCCTAAATCCCCCAATCCATTTACAAATATTTACAAACCTTATCTAGATTCTATTTGGAATTGATTTTCAAAACTTTAAACCATCTCTAAACTATCCTCATCTAAAATTTATCTCCCTCATCTAAACTAAATATTAACATATTCCTAAAACCATCCAAATATACACAAACCTTCATTTAATTCTTATTAATCCTTTTCATGCTAATCCTAACCACCATTTACCTTATTATAAATCATCATATCATCCGCATAAATTTTTGAAGATCAATGATCAATTAATTTATAACTTAATTCAAAGGTCAATCCTTGACATCAATCATCCTCCAATCCAAAAATTATGCTTGGATGTCCAACATTAACCTTAACTACTAGGGTAATCCTAAATCTAGATTATTCAAATCAAATCCAAAACCATCCAAAATATAAAACATCTAAAAAAATGAAAATCCAAGAATCTAACAAAAATACTAGACCCATATCCACACAAACAAAGCCAAAAATCAAAATCAAAGAAAGACCAAATATCATGATCAATTTTAAATCAAACAACATGAGCCTCTTAGATCAATTCATCTTCCTAATTCAAGCTAAGAATAAATACTATACCAACAATACTAATCAATTAAGATATCATCCATATGATGATTATAGTCTCATTTAAAAATTAGAATATGATCCTAATGATGATGATGGTTATTTTATTGGCCAACCCAAATACTATCCTTACAATGATTATGATATTATTAAACAAGAAACCGTTATTGATACTATTATGATCCATCTTGGCATAGATTCCCTACATCCAAGGCATAGATTCCCTACAACCAACCATAAACTCCCATGTCCTTCAAAACCAAGGCCTCCCTAGCACTAGTTACCTCATGAACCAACATCAAATTACATTGACTCATCCTTATCCCTTCAACAAAGAAACACAAATCTAGAGAAATATCCCCCATCTCCCAAATTCACATCATTTGAATCTTCCCAATCATTTTCACCCAAATCCTTTAAATATTTCACCTCCTTTGATTCTTCCAAGTCATTCCTATCTTTCCTCCTCCCAATAATTGTCACTCAAATCCTTTAAATCCTCCATATCCTATATATACTCCTAAGAACACTCATCCACTTTGACATCCACCTCATCCAAGTCCTCTAACCAACCTTTTCCAATATCTATCCACTTCTAGAAGTTTGATTGGTCTCATATATCTATAAAATATTTTATCCAATCACCTAATCATATGGGATAATAATAGAATATCTAAGAAATCCATGTCCACAACACCTATTATCTAGTCTCCTATCAGTTTTCCTATCCTAGATTGAACATCATGACAAACTCCACCACATATCAAGCCCACTCAAGAGTTCAATATCCAAAATCCATTATTGTCATGCCAAAACCCTAAGTTAAACCAATAATCCCCCATCCTTATCTAAAATTATATATCATCATCCAAACTATTGGATATATGTCAAGAGAAAATTTCAAAGCATGATGAACCAAGTTCCATTCTAAATCAAGATCAAGTTACCAAACACTTCCCATAGATGGTCATAAAAATTCAAATAATCTAATCCTTTATTCAAACTATTTTATTATTTTATCAAGATCCTATCTATGAACAAGAATCCAAAAATTATCCCCTCATAGATCTCTATCCCATTTCCCAAGATGGGATACTTTTCCTTTCTTGGACACATAAACACTAAAATAACTCACATCGATCACACCAAACATGATGAGTATATCATTGATCAAGAAGTCAAAATCTTGAATAAGGAGAAAACACAAATATCATATCAAACTGGTTCAACCATATTCATGTGGTTTAGACTTCATATAGATCAAAAAATAGACCTCTGTAGTAAATCATGCTTATTTACATATGGATGTGCATATTGTTTCAAAAATAATGCATATCCTTTTATAAATAATAAAATTCAAAGCATATGCTACAATAGAAATGGGTTAGGCCATCATGAACAAGGCATTATAGAACCATTATTAATGCATGAAAACCATAGATATTAAGGCATCAACTACACACCTCTTATAAATAATTCTAATTATGATACCTCAATGATAGTTGGGGAAAATTTATCTAATGGAAATGTCAAAATGGAGGCCATTCATAGCTCCCCTAATAATATTATTATCACCTATCATTTTTCTTACTCTCTCCAACCATACTAATAACTATCATCCCCAACATCATGCAACCCTTGCTTGGGACCAACAACACCATCCATCATGCAAAGTGAAGAATTCCCATAAAGAAAAATATCACAATTAGGGACCAAACTAAAACAAGTAAAAAATATAAATGAAGTACAAAATCAAAATGAATGTTAAAATGGCATGCATCCAAAAATCAAGAAGACAAAAGAAAATCAATGTAGATCCCAAATAAAAATGAATTATTGAATCCAATCAAAGAAAAAAAAATCCAAAGTCACAAATTATATATAATAGGCGTGTATCGCCTTCACAATTTAATAACATTATTGGTCATAAATTGAGCCTAATACCAATTCCAAATCCAAATTTACCATCCAATCCTAACAATCTCCATCACAATCCAACACCCCTCAATCAAAAAATCCAAATCCAAAATCACAATTCTAAAAAATGATACCCAAATCTATGGATCCTCATCCTAAATACATTAACTCAAAACCTCAAATTCATTGTATCCTTGAAGCCACACTTTACCGAAATGGATATGACTGCACTCTATCGATATGTTCACATTCAATTAAGGTCAACCCAAATATCAAAGAGCATTATTACATTTGTAAATTGTATACTAGTATAGAGATATATCAAAGCAACTCCACAATGTAGGGTACTATTGGAACATCATAACAGAAGCATCTATATCAACTACATCACACAAATATGCACTTAAAACTTGAATTTGTAGACATCCAAATGTCCAAAAAACCTAACTATAAATAAATAAATACATCTACTGATAAAAACCACTTATTTTGGTGTCTTAGACAAGTAAAAATATGAAAACCCACTTGTGGAAATCATGCATAAAATAAATCATTTGTGTGTATCATCTTAATTGGGGGAAATTTCTCATCCATTACACCTTAGTTATTTCTCTCTATTAGGAATAGGTGTTGTACACCTTGCATAAAATTGATTATTTTAATTTGTAAAAAAATTATGTTTTGGTACATCCTAGATGACATGTTTAGCCACATTAAATATTTATTTGGGTCCACTTGTAAAGTTGTATGTAACATTGTGTTAAATATTTGATGTTGGTTTGTACATTAGGAAAATATTTAATATTAGGAAAGTTTAGTACCAAAATATTAAATGAGGGGGGAATGGTTTTCTAAGCTCCTAGTATTAGTCACATGATTTATGTAATACCACTTGGTGGCTTTGTGAAAGCTTATGTCAATAAAATAAAGCACATGTATAGGTTTTAAGGTTGGGTATTTTTTCTAAGGGGATTGAGTGTGATAATCTCTTGTAGGTTACACATGTTAGGGTTTTAAGCATGGAATGGGATGTGTGGTTACATACTTGTTCAAATGGAGTGCATGTAGAGAGGCTGATATTTATGAGGTATTCATGAAGACTCTATAGATGTATTGTAATTTTTTCATTGCTAGACAATACATGAGTGATGAATGATTTTGGAAGATAGTTTTTTCCATCTTGAGTGTTTTATAAGGGTATATCTTGTGTCATCTTTGATGGTATTTTGTATATTCTTTTTCATATGTATTTTGAGTACTTTTTTGCATGATTTCCTCTATTTAGGTTGTGTAAATTGACATAGATAGCTAAAAAAATCCTTTCACTCTCATCCTACCATCCATCATATACATTTTATCTATTTATCCTACCCATTCCATCCTCCCTTTAACCTCAACAAGGATTGGGGGCACAAACTCAAAACATGCTTTGGAAAACTCTTGACATAATTATCCTTTGGACACACACCATCACCACTATATCACTATCCAATCCCCTATCTTGGATAGAAATGTTATCCCATTATGGAATAGTCCTTCGATATCTTTCGTTAAATCCCACAACTCCCAATCCCTCAATTATTTTATTCAGTCACCTTTAACCCTATCTCTAGGCTTGAATTTTTCTTTACAATTGGTTCCACTATTGAAATGATAACCAAAAGCAATATTTTTCATCCTATCCTAATCCTAATCCAAAAAAATAATCCCTATAAAATGAAATTAATGTGTAAGTTCCAAATCTAAGCAAGTCCCACTCCACATCACACACCAATCCTACAATATTCCCACATCACACAGCAATCCTACAATATTCAAAGTCTCACAAATAACATTTTTCTATCCCTTTTGAATAATCTCTCTAAAAACCAAATATGAGAGCCTAAACACCACAAAAATAAGAGAAGAAAAACTAAACAGAGCTAGCCTTATCATGACTAATACCACCAATACCAACAAGACTTACCTCTTGAGGACCCATTAGAATTGATCTTACAAAAATATCCAAGGGAAGGGGCCTATTTTCCTAAATGGTTCATGATCTATTTTTCGGATCTATGACAATTGTATTTGAATGCATAATGTTTACAATTTAAAATCCAAATTATTTAAATGAAATTAACACATGAACCTTAATTAAATAAATGTAAATAACAAAGTGATGAAAATCAGATTAAGAGAGAAGATAGAAAATGCAAACAGAGTTGATAACGGAGTTCGTCGTAAAAATGACATCTCTGGGTCCCTCTCCAATGAGTGGACCGATCTAATTAATTCTCTATAAAATTAGTACAAAACTCCAGCATGGTTTCTCCCTGGTTTACAAGAAATTTGAAAAAGCTCCTCCAAGGTGCAAGGAACAAACTCCTGGAAAGCACGGAAGTCGAGCAAAATTTCACCAAGGAATTTCTCTCTAAGTCACCACTTAGCTAAACTCCTAAGCTATGCCCCTTTTATACAAGAAATTTACTCAGTTTGGTGTGTAACCAAATGATTTTACAGTATCTCCCAATCTCGCATAATCCCCTCTATGATCTATAAAAATCCTCCCTTTAAATAATTAAAATCATTTAAAAGCCCCTCATATTATCTTAAAATCATCTAAGCCCTTCAAAACCTACATTCCCGAGCTTTCATATCTTTGAGAGGTTTATTTAATCTTTTATAAGTATTGGGAGATTTATCCTTTTTTAAATTTGGGGGTATTTGTTTAGATTTTAAAGGGCAGTCGGTTTTAACCTTTATCAAAATTAATCAATGCCTAATATAATTTTTAAGCCATTCGGTGGCTCAATGGTAGATAACCCTTTAGGGGCCGAGGAGGTCAGAGGTTTGACCCCCATGGCCTCCTATTTTTAAACTCAATTTTTTTTTCAGCTTTTAACAAAACAAACTGTTGGTATAATATAGTTAGCGCAAAGATTTAGCCAGATTGGTAGGAGGTTGGAATGGAAGGTGTGAGGTGGGGGGATCAAATCCCCCCAACAATGTTTTTACAAACAAACAAATTGTTGTGCTCGTCGGAGGAGACATGAGAGGGCCACATGCCATGCCGAGGAGATGCCACGTGGAAAAGCCTAATTTACCTAAAAACACACGTCAGTTGCCACCATAGAGACAAGTCAGCTGCCAGCTCAACTACGACTGCCACGTGTCAAGCTCGGATGGGTCCACCTCAGCGTACAGCATGTACGGATGTCCACAATACCTACATAGTTAGCTACCACATGTCAACTTCTGGTTGGGCCACGTCATCATCCATACCATATAGATTGTCATGTCAGCATGCTGACATCAGCATTCGTACAATCAAAGTCAACCTATCTGCACAAACTTTACTTGTTGTAACTTTTGCATACGAACTCAAAATTTGATGAAATGAATGTCATTGGAAAGGTCTCAACGAGCTCTTTGACTTGACACTAGTTCCATCTAATTCTAAGTCGACCATTTTTTTCACTTTTTTGACGGCCACTAGTTCTAGTTTGACCCGAACCTTGGCCGGTTGTATCTTGGGCGTACGGACTCCTTTTGAGCTCATTCAAGTTGCATTGGACTCAAATTTTTGGGCACTTTGATCTAGCAATGATTACTAGAGCATATGGGACACTTCAATTTTTTACGTCGAGTATCCCCCTAGATCAGTTCACCTTCTTGAAAAGATTAAATCTAGAGCTAGATTGGACTTGTAAAGGAGAAAAAGAAAGACCCAGATTATTAGAAATTCATAGATTAGAAGAAGAAATATATGGATTTCCTCTCCAAATTTGGCCTCAATAGTCTCTTTGAGCATACTCTTTATTTTTTCCCAAACTTGAGAAACTTCCTTACTCACATTTTGAAAATACATTGATTTCTTTCTAGCTTAATTCACCATAAGACAAACAAGGGACCAATATCTCAGGAAACTAATAGAGAAGAAATTGAATTCAATGGACAAACAAAACTATCCCATAACTCAAAAAAGGAAGAGGCATGAATAAAAAGTGTGTTCTGTAGTTTCCACCAGTGAATCCACAAATATTTAGAGAAGGGACACTAGAAGAAAAGAAGATTATTTCCTTCATCATTTTTGCCACAAACGAAACACTTTGAAGGTCCCTAAAATCATTTCTTACAAATATTATCCTAGGTTAGGCACTTGTTCTTACTTAATAATCATAAAAATAAATTACACTTTGGTCATCCAAATATTCCAAATTATTTCCTAACTAGGGTACTCAATATCGCTTCCCTTTTGGACCTTTAAAAATTGATAGCCACTCCCAATAGAATACTCGCCTTTAGGATGATGGCCCCAAGAAGGATCATCTAGGTTTTATATAAAGCTACATAGTTTGTCTACTAAAATTGAAGAAAGTCTTTTCTTCTCTTCTACAGACCATTCTCTAGAACAAAGTTCAAACTCCTAACCCTGGAAGAGGTCAATTCTCAAAGATAAACTATTTCTAAAATTAGCCACCTTGGACCATCCAACCTCCAAGAATATATCCCGCAAACACTGAAGGTGAAGAAATGAAGAAATAATGGGGAATGATTATCCCAAGAATCATCTGAAAATTAAACTTTATGACTCTGATTAATGATCCAAAATAGTTCTTTCTTGATATTAGAAGCTCATTTTCGAAAATTATTCCTAACCATTGATCATTGACTAGTCAACTCCATCCATGGGACATTCTCCTCTACCACTTTGCCTAAATATTTGAAATTGAAAATTTTATCCCAAGGTTGTTCAGGCTTCTTACACCATCTCCTATATAATTTGGTTTCTAAGGCATCATAGTTGAGCTCTGAAACATTAATATCAAGTCATCCTAGTCTCTTTGATTTGAAAAATAGGTCCCAACTCACTAAAATCGACTTCTGAGAATTAAGATTTTCTTGCCCAAAGAAAATTTCTAAAAAAAATATCAAATTCCTTAAGAAAAAATATTAGGTGTAGATAAAATTATAAAATATACATACATATAATGACTACAAAAAAAATTTTAGAACATCCGCTCTGCCAACAAAGGACCATCAAAACATCTAGTGATTCACTCTTATTTGAAATTTATCTAAAATATTTTTTCCATGTTTATCTTCTAAGAGTACTTGTAGAGAGGGGAATAACCAACTAATCCATAGGAAAACTTTAAATTTGAAAATGAAGAATCCCTACAATTTTGTACTAAATTTTCTCAGAAGTGTTGAAGAATAAAATATTGAATTTTTTTCTCATTGATTTATTTGTCTTGAAGTTGTAATGTCATAAAATTTCACCCTTTGCAATTTCACATACATTCTTGTATCCACTTTAGTGTCCACTCCCTTAGAACTTGTGTAGGGTCATTTTATCCCTTGCATCATCCTTTTCTCCTCTTGGGATGCTCAAGACCCCTTTTCAACAGCTACCTTCACGTGTCAACTTTGCGTCAAACCCTGTACTTTTCTCATTCTCATCATTTTCTAGCATGATGTGTCTGGACAATAGCGTGTTGCATGGATGTATGTACGTCACGCTAGTGTCCTGTGACATTTCAACATTCAAATGACCTTTTTCGAGCATGTTTTCCACTTGTTAGCTACTTTTTTCGGTGGTAATGGCTCAGGTTACCTTGTAATGGCTCGAGAACCTTCTTTTCCATCCTCTTCTCTCTTTAAATGCTATCTTTTTAATCTATTTGGTCTTTTGAATCTTACTAGCTTTGGCTCTAGACTTTTCCTCTTCTCTTTGTCTTGATATCTCGCTTGCATAGCTCTCTACAGCTTCCAACAACACTTTCAAGCTCTATTTTCAACTCTTTTGGCTCTCACAACTTTGTCTCTCTATCTTTGGCTTCCTTAAGCCTTGCAACTGACATCTCCCTTATCTTGTGCTTGCAAGCATCCTAGGATTTCACACATCCTCTATCAATTGCATCTCTATCTCATGATAAGAGTTCTACTCCTTGAGCATGGATTTCTTTTATCACGTCACATTTGCTTACTTTGTGCGCTTTCTCTATCTATTTGGCTATCCATGGAGGTGGGAACACCAAAATGGGGGTTTGACTAAGGAACAACCCTATACAGCCCCAACATTTTTCCCCTGGTCTTATGTGTGCGGGTATTGAAGATATCTACTTGTTGGAAGCTTCATTGCTTGGTTGGTGTGAGTGATTTCTTCCTCTTCTTTCAATTTATCATCATTTAATCTATATCTTACTTAGTCTATATTTATTTTAATTTTGTTATATTCTATTACTTTCTAGCATTCTAAGAGTTCCTAGCAATCGGAGTAGAAATAGTAACTTTGTGTTCTCTATGACATTCTCATTTTTAAATCTATATGAGACACCAGTGCACCTTTGGGACTCCAACGTACTATGTTGACGTCCATATTTTGTGTTGTCATCCTTTGACCGAGGACTCATTAGTTTGTCCAGAAAACCTCTATGACTTGCTCTTTCTGATTTTGAAACACTTGCTATATTCCTTGAGGTAGTTTAGGGAAGTTCACCCCTTGGGATTCTCTTGAGAATAAAGAGACTCATGAGTAGTGAATCCCCCTTCTCTACATTTTGGTTAACCTAACATGAAAATTCCTTCCCCAAAAAAAAATTCAAGGTGATACCCCAAACCCCATTTCTTGCTATCAGAGTAATGCGCCAGCCTTCAGCCAACTTGTTTATGCATTACTTTTTATATTTAACTTATTATTTTCAAAATGAATTTAATATCATCTTTTATTAGTTCAATATCTAGTTTTATTCAAAGTGTTAATGATGTTCCATTTCATGCATGTGATGGTGACTTGGCTTTGCCTATGTCACTCTATATCTTTGATCCTTCTCATGAAATTCCTCTTACTTCGAAGGATATTTTTTTGCAAGAAGATGAAATTATTGATACTTTTCTTAACATTACTCTACCTTCTCTTCATTTCAATGCACTCTCTTCTAGAGATGATGCACTAGTGAATGATGAATCTTATCTCTATTCCAATGCACTCTCTTCTAGAGATGATGCATTAGCGAATGATGAATCTCATCTCACCAGATCCTTGAAGGATGGATGTTGAGCATATTTCTTCAAATGATTCCTCTATAAGTTATAAGGAATCTGTAAATATCATATATTTCTCTGCCACCCCTAAAAGGCCTAAGAGACAAGTCATTTATTTGACTCTAGCCAGTCCTTCCCCTAAAAGGATTTGTTATATTAATGGTGTTCCATTTGATAGTGATTCTCCTGATATTTATAAGGTCCCCTCTTATAGAGTGGTAGCCCATACTTATAATACTAGAAAGAATAAATTAAATTTTAACCAACCTACATCTTTACCACCCTCTCAACCAAGCCTTCCTTCAACACCTAAACCCGCGACAAAAGCACCTAGTGATTACAATCTTGTCAAGCAACTATGTGTTACTCAGTCCAAGATCTCACTATGGGCTTTGCTTCAGTCTACTTCATTTTATCAAGGTATGCTTTAGAAAGCCTTGCAAAAGATCAACTTGCCTTCTTTTGCTAGGCTAGAAGATGTTAATGCATTGATAGCTCATATTCGTGTGGATTTTCCAAATATTGCATTCCATCTATAGGGGCTTCCGCCTCCAGAAGTATAGAAGCAAGCAAACCCTCTAATGATTATAGTCAACATTAACAACATTGGAATTAGATGTACTCTCATTGATTTCAGTTCAGTACTAAATATATGTAGCATTGATCTATTGCCTAAAATTAAAATTGATTCATATTCTCTTAATGCTTCTTTTGTTGTCATTCATGGGTTTGATAATGTTGGTCGGAAACCTTCAGGCATGATAGTCTTGCCTTTAAGGTTGGGACCCATTACCATACCCACCCTTGTATATTTTATGTTATAAAATTTACCTTATAATATTCTCCTCAATAGAATGTGGATTCACGCTATAGGTTAAGTCTCGTCTACCTTGCATAAATCTATTAAGTTCATTTGTAACAATCAAGTAGTCATAGTCAGGGCTAACCCTAATGTTATGCACTTATGTGAGATGGCAGAGGTTTTTCAAGCCTCGGTTGTGCCTACTCTTATCCCTTCAGTGTCATCCAATGTGTTGACATCTATTCTAGTGGTATATGTTACAAAGGATGCCCTTGAGGCAAATATCCATAAAGATCCTTCTGAAGTAAGAAATCTTAAGTCTACCTCTTCTCAAGAGAATGCATGTCTTGGTGATGATTGAGGTTCTTTAGACTTTACAAAATCCTTCATTGGAGAATATAAAGTCGACCTGATCCACTTAGTCCTTTCGATAAAATCATCCAAACCCGCTATCAAAGATGGTTATTCTTCTATATTGTGGGATAATGTGAGCAATAGGTGTAATGTCCTTAATGTCAATCCTCCTCCTTTTGAGGAAGATGATCACACTTCTATTTAAGAGTTTAATGTTGGTGGTCCTATCAAGAAGTATGATAGTGATCCCATAGAAGAGTGTGATCCCCTTTGCTAGAACAATGCTCTCTATGAAGATCCTCCTCCTCAAGATTTGAAAACACGTTATGGCCCTGACTTTAAACTTGTCTCTGAATATGGCTATGGGCCTAAAGGTTGTGGGTGTAACGAACAAGGAATTCAGGTCCCTATAGAATGTGCACCTCATAAGCATAATTTTGGGATTGGTTGCTTGAATGAACAATCTCAACAAAAACCATGATTGAATGGTGACATGATTTCCACTCAACCTTGTTCTCGCGATCTGATTCATCCACCATTATCTATTATTTTCAAGCCTTCTTCTTCTGAGCAATCAGAATTTTCTCCACAAGAGAAAGGGTTACTTCCTACTCCTCATTTTTTATCTGAGCAAGAGCATATTTTGTTGAGGCTTCTAAAATACCACTTGATTACTCTTCATCCTCTTACACATAAGAAATCTCATAAGTATGATGAAGTGAAAGATTCATTTTGTGCATACCATCAAGTGCTTGGCCATTCTACTAGTGAATGTAAGGCCTTGAAGGATAAAATACAATAACTTCATGACTATGGTGCCATCACTCATTTATTTTTTGATGCACCTACCTCTTCTTCAAATGACAAGTGATGTTGAGGTCTACCTCTATCCTTTTCATTCTATGCATTTTCTCATGAGGTTCTCACACCTCCCTTCTATTGTGTTGTTTCCCACTATGTGGTAGTTGTAGCTTTACTTGGTCATTGGAATTTTTGGTCATACACTATTGTGTGTAACCATACTCTTTTTGTGGTAGCAACACAATAGTATTTTGCATGGTTCCCCTCCCCTATGCATTGGGGGCAGCGATAACATGTTCTAGAGATGTGTGTCTTTCTTAAGGACCCCCTCTCTTCTCTCTATATTTCAATTGGAGTGTCCCCTTGAGTGGGCCCCTTGTTGTCTTAAAGGGTTCTCGAGGGAACCCCCTTGAAAGCTTTTATCTCAAATGAATTCTATGGTTTCTAGCTTGGGGGAATCCTAACTAGACCTATTTCATATCTTTCCATCTAGCTTGGGGGCAACTCGACTAGACTTATGTTTTATCTGATGTGTGATGTCATGGAATCTCACATCTTAGCATCTAGCTTGGGGGAAGCCTGACTATATCCGTTCAAGCTTTCCTTGTAGGACCGAGCACCTGTGAGGACCAATCAAACTCTGTGGAGCCTCTCACATCGGGCTTCCCTCAAAATCGATCACCTGGGGCACCTCCTTTACAAGTTTGAGGACTTATAAAGCACTTTCATCCTACAGGATCTCTTTGTTCATTTTTGTAGGTCTGAGGGCCTACAGAGCTTTTGTTCAACTCTATAGCTCTGAGGACCTACAAAGCCTTTTTTTCACCATCTGTAGATTTGCAGATCTATGACACAATATGTTCAACTCTCCCCAGGCCCGAGGACCTGTGGAGCCATCTCTCTCAAAATTTTCATTCATTTCTAGCTTCTCCCTCTCTCTCTTAAATTATCTTTCTCTCTTCAACACTGATTGCTTCCTTGTCTATTGTATGCATTCTTCTCTTGAAGAAATCGATCCTTAGATTCTTCTCTCTATTTAAGAATTCTTCTATCTGTTATTTCTTAATTTGAGGACAATGCATAGTACTAAGACAACCTTTTACATTGAGGTCTCTTTCACTTTTCTAACTTGAATCCTTTAGTTTTTTGTGTGCTTTTGTGTTTGTGTTTTTATATTATAACCTCGTGATGTAATGGTTTTTTATGCTATAACTTTGTTGTCATGTGCAAGTCTTTCTTTTCTAATGTGTTTGTTTTGTAGGTCTTCAACCTAGGGGCATGCTTCCATCGATCAAAGGGATATCTACTTCCTCTATAGTATCCTTTTGGTATCATGATGTTATTTATGTTTAGTAGACTTCCTTAAATGTGCATATTATTGTAGATTCATATGCCCGCAAAAGTGGGCGCAAAATGCAATTCCGTAAAATTGCACCCCTTGCAATTTCACATACATTCTTGTATCCACTTTAGTGTCCACTCTCTTAGAACTTGTGTAGGCTCATTTTATCCCTTACATCAGCCTTTTTCCCCTCTCAAGATGCTCAAGACCCCTTTTCAGTAGCTACCTTCATGTGTCAGCTTTGCATCAAACCCTATGCTTTTCCTATTCTCATTGTTTTGTAACGTGATATGTCTGGACACTAGCGCATTGCATGGAAATCTACGTGTCATGCTAGTGTATTGTGACATTTCAATGTTCAAATTACCTTTTCCAAGAATTTTTGCCACTTTTTAACTACTTTTGTCAATGGTAATAGCTCAGGATTTTCCCTCCTCTTCTCTCTTTAAATGTTATCTTTTTAATCTATTTGGTCTTTTGAATCTCACTAGCTTTAGCTCTAGCCTTTTCCTCTTCTCTTTGTCTTGATATCTCACTTGCATAGCTCTCTATAGCTTCCAACAACACTTTCAAGCTCTCTTTGCAACTCTCTTGGCTCTAGCAACTTCGTCTCTCTATCTTTGGCTTCCTTAAGCCTTGCAGCTGACATCTCCCTTATCTTGTGCTTGTGAGCATCCTAGGATTTCACACATCCCCTAGCAATTGCATCTATATCTCATGATACGGGTTCTCCTCCTTAAGCGGGGATTACTTTTATCATGTCATATTTGCTTACTTTGTTCACTTTCTCTGTCTATCTAGTTGTCTGTGGAGGTGGAAACACCAAAATGAGGGTTTGACTAAGGCAAACCCCTATACAACCCCAATATTTTTCCCCCAATATTATGTGTGTAGAAATTGAAGATATCTACTTGTTGGAGGCTTCATTGCTTGGTTGGTTGTGAGTTTTCTTCCTCTTCTTTCAATTTATCATCATTTAATCTATATCTTACTTAGTATATCTTACTTTATTGCAGTTTTGTTATATTCTATTACTTTCTAGCATTCTAAGAGTTCCTAGCAGTCGAAATAGAAGTAGTCACTTTGTGTTCTCTGTGACATTCTTAGTTTTTGGTCTGTATGAGATGCCAATGTGCCTATGGGACTCCAACACATTGCGCTGACGTATGTATTCCTTGTTGTCATCATTCAATCAAGGATTCATTAGTTTTTTTAGAAAACCTTTGTAACTTGTTCTTTATGATTCTAAAACACTTGCTTTGTTCCTTGAGGTAGTTTAAGGAAGTTTTCCCCTTGGGATTCTCTTGAGAATAAAGAGACCCATGAGTAGTGAATCCCCCTTCTCTATAGAAGTTGATAAATAAATATCTAAGAATCTCCTAAAATAAACTACCTCATTAATTGTAGCCATCATATTCAGGTAGTATCATCAAAAAAAATTATATGAGTTTGAGAATTAATATTCTAATTCCAAGACCAATGTTAGACCCTCTACTAGAAAAATGAAGAGATAATTAGACAAAGAGTATCCTTGATTGATACCCCTAGAAGCAAAGAATATAGCTAAAGGAATACCATTAATGAGGACTGAGAAGAAAGCTAAGGTCACACAACTCCTAACCCAATCTATCTAACTTGATAAAAATCTAAACCCAAATAGAATTTTATGAGTAATGCTCAATTAACCCTATCATAAGCCTTAGACATGTCTAATTTATTAAAAATGAACTTATCCTTAGAATATTCCATAAAATGAATGGATTATGTAATAATCATGATACCATCTAGTATTTGATGTCCTTTCAAAAACCCTATTTCTTAAGAGAAATAAGAGGAGCCATTCCCTTTTTTAATATTCTTGTAATAATTGTGTTGATTCCTCACTAATGTCTAGTAAACTTGGTGAAAATCACACAATTCAATGGAAAAATCTAACTAAATAGTCTACTTGAACCTTTGGAAAGACCTTCATTGAATTATCAATCAGGCCTTAGTAAAATTATGATGGTATTGGCATTGTATGTGCTTTCAAAGACTTAAGATTACCTAATTCATCCTAGTACAGGTGTTACACTTTCTAAGAAATCATAAAACTACAAAATAGTAATGGAAGTAACGTTGGCACTATTGCTACGGGTACCTATAGTATAAGACTATAACTAATTACTATCAAGAAATGAATGCTTGGAATTAACTAATGTTGATAACTAAACTTACACTACACTCTAAAGTACAACAAATTCAAGCAATTATAGTATAATTGTGAAATAAGAATTGTTCATGAATCCATTAATGACTTGTAACACATAGAATCTATTTAACATAACTTTCATTTATGAAGTAACTACTAAAATAGAAATAAAATAACAGGAAATGGAGTGAAGGACAAATACCTTGAGTGGCCCTTGCTCAACAGGTTGTCTTCACTAATCTAAACTAAATCTAACTTTTTAGATTAATGCAATCATAATAACTCAAACCATTCATTGCACAACTCCAAAATATCACATAAGATTCTACTGAGATATCTTATTCATGAAACCATGATTTGAACAATAAACATTGTTTGCATAAGAAAAAATGACTAACTTAAAGTATCTAGTAACTATATTTGCTCTTGAACTAAAAATAAACTAACTGAATATCTAACTCCAACCTCAACCACCGAGCCATACATATAGGCACGAGGGAGTTTATTAAAAAATGACTCCAAACTGAAACCATAAATCACCACTCCCTAGATATTAGAGTGTGATAAAGACTCGGTAATCTAAATTGCAATTGAAAAGGAAGAAGATTCCAAGTAGGATTGTGACTATGTTGTAACAAAACTGGAATGAGGAATGTTCAAATCAGTAATGTTAGAAGAATTTCCTAATTGTAACACTGTTCTTCTTCTCCAATATATTTATTGAATTCCATAATGATGCACAATCATTCTTAATTAAGTTCCTCCTTGTTGTAGTTGTTGTGCTACATTTATTTTGGAACCTCCCCTATTTTGTTGTCTAGGAACTCCTTTGGCTACGGGTTGCACCTTACAGTTGTTGCAGGATACAGTCTACCTCTCCTAGCTACAAAGAGTTAGTTCATAAAACATGCACACAATACTAAAAAACATAGCTAAGCACAAATATCAATTACATTCCATACATATCCACACTTGAATTATGCAATAAACATCACATCATAACCATATTTTCATATACTTTAAATCAAGTACAAGGTTGCATGATAAGCATAAAAGATAGCATAGTGTAGGAATATGTATAAGATAAATGTCCAGTAATTTCTATGAACTTGCATAAAAACATAAGAAAAATATTCTAATGACTAGACTCATCATCCCCCCCAACTACCCATTTTCTTGTCCTCGAGAAAATTAACTAGGGTTGGAGGTTGTAGTGCAAAGTGATTTCTCTAAAGTCTATGACAGTATCCACTCCTTTGACCTATTTTAAATAAAATCATTTATAACATGCAAGTCTATTCATTCTAATAATTTCAACCTTCTCATATTCCTCATGTTTATCCCCTATCTAGTGTGGTACTAGGTAAAGAAGTATTGGTGATTGGAAAGTGAGTGGTACCCATTCAACTCCTTTTTCCTATGCAAAATCCATTTACCTATGTGTTCTCTCAAGAATAGCCATAAAATTATAAGTTGAGTGGGGTTCTTTTCTCTATAGCTCAGGGTTTAAGCTATCCCATCTTTCTTGCACAAACTTGTATCAATGATGAACAATTCCAACCATTAATATATGTATCCTTCTATAATCCTTCATTCTCAAATTCATGATCTTCCTTCTTACACCTTTATGATCCAAAATTTCTAACCATTCTTCTATGATCATATTGGGGTTTTTAGATTCTTTCCTTATCGGAAGAGCAACTGATTTCTCTCTATCCATATATTCTTCCATGAATTCACCCCTGAACTTTTCATTCCTGAAATAGGATGCTAGTGCCCTTAATCGTAAATCCCCTACAAATATGAAGGTATTTGATTCTATTTCCTATAGCACTACATAATTTTGAAAATAATATTTGCATAATTGATCATGTTCTTCTAGTGTGGCATCAGCAAAAACATTTAGAAAATCAAATTTTCCATTCATAAAAACTGGTTGGTTACTTATCAATCTATTGAACTGGAAACTTACAATTTTTTCTTGTAAAAAAAAGCATAGGTCCTAGCTAGAGGTCTGCATCTGACAATCTGAGCAACTTTATCTGCTACCTCTTCCACTTTGGCTAGTAACCTTTTTAATTCAGTATCCTTACTCTCCAGTATTCTAGTATGTTTTGCAATTATTGCTTATTTTTCCTTCTTCCAATTCTCTTTCTGTTTAGAAAACTCTTGAGTAACCTTCCACAATTGATATCCTAGGGACAAGGTTGTATGATAAGTTGGAGTTTTTGTGGTAGGGGTGTTGGATGTTGTGGATTTGTTGCTACTATGTGGTTGTCATTAATGTCAACACTATTAGCATTTGGTGTATTAAATGTTGTATATGTCGAGGATATTAAGAAAATTCTAAAAGAAAATGTTTCAGGTTCCTAGTGGAACTGTGTAGGTATGAAGGCGTCTTGTTTTGTATGTTGAAGTCCAACTAATATGGACTAAAGGGTTTATTTTTTAGAGTATCTAGATCATCTATCGGAAGTTTTAGAGGTTCACGTATAGATTTGATCATGTTATGGTGTGACAGTATTTATGTGGTCTCTGTCAGTGTTCTTGAGTGAAGTTTGTGTGATTCTGGAAATCTCAGTTGCTACGGATGTTTCTCTGTTGTTTCTTGATGTTTTTGGATGTCTCTATATCATGCTCTATCTTTTTAGTACGTCCAAATTGATCGGTGTGCTTGTGGTCGAAGAAATTTTTTGTGCACGTTCAATTTTTCATGTTCTTGGCCGACATGATGGTGGTAACGTGTTATGGATCCTTGAAAAGTTAAATTTGAATGTTTGGCATGCTCGTGAATATTGGTTTGGGTTGCATCATTTTTTTAGCCAACGATTTTTTGATCCATATTGAAAATTTAATTATAAATTTGGGTCGACATTGCAAATATGTTTTATTTTCCTAGCCGACTAAGTTATTGATGAAATCTCATGTAGCGGATATATAAGAGCGATTGTTTCATCGGTGAAAATTGTGCTTCATGTGTGTATGTGAGAATATCATTCTATTGTAGAGCAGAGTGTGAAGAAGATCGAGCAAAGTGTGAATTAGTTTGAGTGAAAAGTGAAGGAGTTTTTTGTGCTTAATTGGAACTGTAATCAGGCTTGTGCAAAAGCTATTTTCTCAGTTCATACCCTCCAAATTTTAATCCTATTCTATATTGTTGGGTAGTGAGCCCCTTCTGTAATTAAGCAGTGAGCTCTAGGCAGTGTGCCTAAATGCATGTGCATTCCCCTTTATTGCTTTCATTATACTTTTAACAGGGTATAATATTGTGGACTAACATCCACCGTGGATTTTCCCCTAAGAGGGTTTCCACGTAAAAAAATTCTTGGTGTTCTCTATCTCTCTGATGTGTAAATTACTTATGGCTAATTGCTTATTCACCAGATCTAAGATTAAGTTAAGTAAATTTTTTTAAAAAAAATATTTTTTGACAACTGATTCACCCCCCCTCAGTTGTTTGTCCTTGTTTTGCCAACAATTGGTATAAGAGCAAGTTCCTCTGAAGAAGTCTAAAATATTGAGGTGATCTGAGATGGAAACATTCAAGAAGGACAGTCTAATATTTGATGGAACTAACTACTCATTGTGGAAAGTTAGGATGCAATGTCACCTAAGGTGTATTGGTGAAGCCTACTGGAAGATTACAAAAGATCCATATGTTATTCCTCAGAATGGTCCCTCCATTGCTGATGAAATCAAAGATACTAAAAACAATATCAAGGCTATTGAAGCTTTGGTGAGTGCTTTAACAAATTTGGAGATGGAAAATGTGGTAGGACTACAGACAACTCATGAGATTTGGACAAAGTTGGAAACTTTGTATGAAGGAGATGGACAGGTGAACATGGCTAAGCTATAGAGTTTGAAAGGAAAGTATGAGAATTTGAAGATGAAAATATCACTTCTTTTATGCAAATATTAAATGAAATAGTGATGGGTATTACATGTGCCAGTGGTTCTCTAGATGAGGATGAAATTGTAGATAAGATACTCATATCCTTGTCTCCCTCCTACAAAGGGAAGGCTCATGCTATTGAAGAGCTCGGATCAGTAACAAAGATGTCAAGAGACACGTTGGTTGGTAAGCTTGCTACTTTTGAATTAAGTGAATTTGGTGAATCTATTCTGAAGACTTAATATGCATTCAAGGCTACTGTATCCGAAAGTAACAAGCAAAGATATGGTCTAGGAGAATGTTCTAGAAAGATATCCAAGTATGATGAAGAATTGAAACAGCTTGAAGATAAAGAAAGAGAGGTAGAAGAATTGGAAGCATTGATTGTAAAGAAAGAAGGCAAAGGAAAAGGTAAGTATGAAGGAGTGTTTCCCATTAAATGTTTTTCTTGCAGTAAAATAGGTCATTTTGCATCAAGATGTCCTGAAAGAGTTCCTAGATCTAAGCCTAACAAGTCTAGATTCCAAAATAAATGTTACTTTGTTGAAGGAGTGACTGATGATGAGTCTAATAAAGATAATGGAAATGAAGATGAATGGGTTTTCATTGCTACCATTGAAAATAGTCCTGTGGCTACCGAATCTGCTAAAGATGATAAAGCTCTTGCAGCCCAAGTTGAAGAAAAGGATGAGTCAGTTATTGATAGTGGATGCTCACATCATATGATTGGTGGTAAAAAAAAATTGTAAGCCTAGAGAAGTATGATGGTGGTGTTGTAATATTTGGAGACACCAGTGCTGGTGTGATTCGTGCCAGAGGTTCTATTTTCCTTGGTGGTAAGAATAACACTAATGATGTTCTTTATGTTGAAAGCCTGAAGCACAATCTTTTGAGTGTTGGATAGATGGTGGAAAAAGGCCATGATCTACAATTCAAAGATGGAAGATGCAAGATACGTGGAAGTTCTGGAAATATGATTGCTACTGGTAGAAAGACAAAAGGTAATATTTTCACCTGAATACTGCTAGTGGGAGTTGTTTAATTGCTCAATTAGATGAAATCTGGTTGTGGCATAGGAGGTTGTATCATGTAAATTTTGATAACATTGTCAAGGTAAGTTCCACAAAGCAATAAGATATCTACCTAAGTTAGTGAAGCCTGCTAACACAATTTGTAAGGAGTGTCAGATGGGTAAATAGACTAGATTCTCCTTCCCAAGCAAATAGTTTCATTAAAATGATTTGCTAGAGCTACCACATACTAGCCTTTGTGGTCCCTCCAGAGTCAGAAGTATTCATGGAGAAAGGTACTTTATGTTGACTATTGATGATTACTCTAGAATGATATGGGTTTTCTTTTTAAGAGAAAAATGCGAAGCACAAGAAAAGTTCAAAAGTTTCAAGGCTATGGAAGAGAATGAGAAAGGTTTGAAAATCAAGTGTCTGAGATCTAACAGAGGTGGTGAGTTCACCTCCAGGGATTTCAACTCTTTTTGTAAAGAACATGGAATCAGAAGACAATTATCTACTCCCTGAACCCGTCAATAGAATGGAGTTGCAGAAAGAAAGAATAGAACAATTTTGGATGTTGCTAGAACAATGATGATAGAAGGAAATGTGCCCTAGATCTATTGGAGTGAAGTTGTAAGCACTGTTGTGTATACTTTAAATCGGGAAAATGTTAATGGTAATTCTTGTAAGACCACTTTTGAGCTATGTTTTGGTTATAAGCCTACTATTAAATATTTCAATATCTTTGGAAGTAAATGTTATATCAAGAGAGATGATGATATAGGAAATTTTTATGCAAGAAACAATTTTGGAATTTTTTTAGGTTACTCTACTAAAAGCAAGGCCTACCAATGCTATAACAAAAGACTGAGAAAGATGGTTGAGAGTGCAAATGTTAGAGTTGATGAGGATTCTACCAAATTATCCAGATATTGTGGATATGATTCAGATGAAGACAATACAAACAAAGGGAAGAATTTTCAGACACAATCAAATTCAGATTATTCCAAATGTTCCAGTAAAGCAACCTCAATTTTTTATGGTAAATCAAGTAAGTCATGAAGCACAGACAAGTGCAAGTGCAAAAGGAAGATCAAAAGAACCAAAAAATTTTGAAAGTCCCAAAACTTCAAGGTATGTAAAGCTAAATCATTCTAAGACCAAATTATAGGATACAAGAATAAAGGAGTGCAAACTAGAAGAAAGATTGCAGAAGATTACTACCTAACTTCCAAGATTGAAACTAAAAATGTCACTGAATCCTACCAAGATGAACACTGGATGGAATATATGAGGGAAGAGCTAACACAAATTGAAAATAATTACATGTGGACACTGGTTCCCAGACCTAATGACAAAAATGCGATTGGTACTAAATGGGTGTTTCAGAACAAGCTGAATGAACAAGGTGAAGTGGTCCAGAATAAAGCAAGACTAGTATGTAAAGGGTATTCTCATATGGAAGGTGTTGATTTTGAAGAAACTTTTGCCCCTATTTCCAAAATCAAAGATATTAGATTATTTCTTGCTTATGCTACATACAAGAACTATAAATTCTATCAGATGGATGTGAAGTCGGCATTTCTGAATGGAGAACTAGAAGAAGTATACATTGAACAGCCGAATGGATTTCAGCTAACTGAAAAAGAAGACATGGTTTGTCGATTGAAGAAAGCTTTGTATGGACTCAAGCAAGCCCCCAAAGCCTGGTATGCTAGATTGGACAAATACTTACTGAAGCTTGGATTCACTAAAGGTACTATTGATAGCAACTTATATTTCAAATTGGATCATGATAAAGAGTTAATTATAGAATTCTTTGTTAATGACATCATTTTTGGAGGAGATGATAGTCTATGTATGAAGTTTGTTAATGAGATGAAAGGTGAATTTGAGTTGAGTATGATTGGAGAGATGAAGTTCTTTATAGGATTACAAGTTACCCAATTAGACAAGGGAATTTTCATATCTCAGTCCAAATATGTGAGAGAGCTACTGAAGAAATTTGGGATGGAAAAATCAAAGCCTATTGGTACTCCCATGGTGACCAGATGTAAGTTAACACAGAATGATGATTCTCCTAAGGTGAATCAAACTAGATATAGGTCAATGATTGGTGGATTTCTCTATTTAACCCAGACTAGACCAGATATTATGAATGTTGTATGTATGGTTGCTAGATTTCAGGCTGATCCAAAAGAATCACATGTGACTGTTGTTAAGAGAATCTTTAGATATCTGAAAGGAACAGTTGATTTTGGACTTTGGTATCCAAAGGATGATGATCTCACTTTGAGTGCATATACTAATGTGGATTGGGCTAGAGATGTAGATGACAGGAAAATTACTAGTGGTGGTGCTTTCTTCCTAGGGAAGAAGCTAGTGTCTTCGTTGAGCAAAAAGCATAATTCTATTTCTCTATCTACTATTGAAGCAGAATATATTGTTGTTGCAAATAATTGTACTCAAGTGATATGGATGAAACAAATGTTGAAATATATTAGGGTGATCTATGAAGAGCCTATTGCCATATACTATGACAATTCAAGTGCAATAAATATTTCAAAAAATCTGGTGCTACACTCTAATACTAAACATATATCAATCAAGTTTCACTTCTTGAGGGATAAAGTGAATGAGAAAGAAGTCAGATTGGAGTATGTGCCTACCAAAGAATAGATTGCAGAAATCTTTACTAAGTTGTTTCCAAAGGATACTTTCGAGTATCTCAGAGGAATGATAGGGGTAATTACCCCTCCTGATAAGAACTAAAAGATGCATTTACCTACATCAATCTGTGAGCTACATTGCTATATTCTAATCTATATTGATGTTTTTGTGGCTGCTACTCAGGGGGAGTAGTCAGATGTGTAGATATGTGGTTTAGAGCATTTATATGGAAAGGTCGTGGTTACCTTTTCCATTGATGTCAAAGGGGGAGATGTGCAATGTGAAAAATCTTTCAAGGAGAAGAGCCTTGTGGGAGAAAAGCAGTTAAGAAGCAAGTGTGTTGGGTTGATGGTATTTTTCACATCATGTGTTACCGTCAGTTCCAAAGGGGGGGATTGTTGGATGTTGTGGATGTGCTGTTGATATGTGGTTGTCATTGATGTCAACACTATTAGCATTTGGTGTATTAAAGGTTGTATATGTCGAGGATATTGAGAAAATTGTAAAAGAAAGTGTTCCAAGTTCCCAGTGGAATTATGTAGGTATGAAGGCGTCTTGTTCTGTATATTGAAGTTCAGATGTTGTGGACTAAAGGGTTTATTTTTTAGAGTATCTAGATCATCTACTGGAAGTTTCAGAGGTCCGCGTATAGATTTGATCATGTTGTGGTCTGACAGTATTTATGTGGTCTCTATTAGTGTTCTTAATTGAAGTTTGTGTGATTCTGGTAATCTCAGTTGTTGTGGATGTTTCTCAATTGTTTCTTGATGTTTTTGGATGTCTCTAGATCATGATCTATCTTTGTAGTATGTCCACATTGATTGGTGTGCTCGTGGTCGAAGATTTTTCTTGTGCACATTTGGGTTTTCATGTTCTTGGCTGACATGATGGTGGTAACATGTTGTGGATCCTTGAAAAGTTAAATTTGAATGTTTGGCGCGCTCGTGAAATTTGTTTGGGTTGCATCATTGTTTTGGCTGATGGTGTTTTGATCCACATTGAAAATTTAATTGTAAATTTGGGTCGACATTGCAAATATGTTTTATTTTCCTAGTCGAATAAGTTGTTGATGAAATCTCATGTAGCAAATATATAAGAGCAATTTTTTCATTAGTGCAAAGTGTGCTTCATGTGTTGGGTGTTCTCCTATGTGTGTATGTGAGAATATCATTATATTGTAGAGCAGAGTGTGAAGAAGATCGAGCGAAGTGTGAAGTAGTTTGAGTGAAAAGTGAAGGAATTTTATGTGCTTGATTGGAATTATAATCAAGCTTGTGCAGAAGCTATTTTCTCAGTTCGTACCCTCCGTATTTTAATCCTATTATGTATTGTTGGGAAGTAATCCCCTTCTATAATTGAGTAGTGAGCTCTAGGTAGTGTGCCTAAATGCATGTGCATTCCCCTTTATTGTTTTCATTATACTTTTAACAGGGTATAATATTGTGGACTAACATCCATCGTGGTTTTTCCCCCAACAAGTTTTCCATGTAAAAAAAATATTAGTGTTCTTTGTCTCTCTGATGTGTTAATTGCTTATGGTTAATTTCTTATTCATCAGATCTAAGATTAAGTTAACTAAAGTTTCAAAATTTTATTATTTTGTGACAACTGATTCACCCCCCCACCCTCTCAGTTGCCTATCCTTGTTTTTCCAACAAGGGGGTCTACTATTTTCAGTTACAATTTTTTGTTTCCTACTTTAACTATTGCTAGTTGTGCAAGAAAATCTAACTTTGACCCATGTCCATAAGTGTGTAACTTTTCCTCCAATTTATGTATTTTCATTTCCCTTTATTTGTCCCTTTTCTCAAAGGTTTTAACCAGTTCCTCTAGCTTTTTAATCCTTTCTAATGCTTCTTGCAATTCTTTCCTAACATTTATTTCTTCTAAAAACATTTCCTTAACTTTAAAAAACTACTCATCACCAACCCCTATGTAGTCAAAATCCTAACTATCAGGGCTAATTGGGGTTCTCTTAGTTGTTTTGTTTGCAACAAAAGTTTCCTCTAAATTTGAGTCAGAGGTAGTAGATACATACCATTTCCTTTTTGTAGGAACATGCACATTTTAAGACACATTATCTTTCAATTTTGAATTTGTACCTAATGTCACAAAATATTTTTCTTTTTGTTCCTTATCCCCTATTTCCTCTTTTGGTTTCTAAATACTTCTCCTCATGGCACCTTTCTTTCTCAAGCGGCGTGAACACCTTGGTGAGGTAGATTTCTTTTTCTGGGTATTCTTTTTTTGCACCTTTGAAGGTGTAGAAGATGAACTACCTCTCTTTTTCCTGGTCTTAGGGGTTCTAGAGGAAGTTGGGGTCTCTCTTGCTACAGGCTAGTCAGTTGCTGCATGTGGTGATCCTTGCACACTTTGCTCTTCTATTTCACCTCTACTATAGGTAGGTGAAGTAGCAGGTGAAACAGGGGGCATTTTCGTTAAGGATGCAGCAAGTGAATCTAGGTTTTCAAGAACTGTCAATTCCTCAAGAATATGGTTAATAACTTTACAAATTAAAAAGATCTCCCAAGAAACCTATGGATGTTGAACCCTAAGGATCCTTTTCACTAGCAAGGTTACCAAATAGTAGTGTGAAAATTTTGAATCATTTATCTTCCTTTGGTATTTAGACCCCACATTGATCAATCTATTGTGATGGAGATGACTTAGTAACTAAAAATGCATAGTAGACAGGAGGGATTATATACCATCACAAGTGATATACTTAATAATATAAGAAGCACAAGAGGCCCATACCCAAGGAAGTGACAATCTCTTTGTACCTTGTGATGATGAATCAAGTTTTTCTCCTACCTTCCTGAACTCATCCCTAACAGCTACTACATTCACTCTAATAGAGAATTTTGCTTTGTTCCTCGCTAAACCATACACCTCTGTGATTATAGCCTTTAAATCATTTATTCTCAAGCCCTTGAAAATGACTTCATCATGATGTAATGTAGCTACAAATTTCCTTGTCATGTCTTCATTAAACTTTATCAACTTCAGAAAGTAGTCCAACCATCTTACCTTTGTTAAAATGACCAAAACTAACATATCCTCCAGTATTTGCTTGTGTGTTGATGGCTCCCTTCTAACAATATCACCTCCCATGGTGAAATATACTAACTCTACTCAAATATTTGAAAATTCAACTTGAAATTGATTTCAACCACCCACAAACCCTCTCTATGTGCTATACTTTCATGCACTTCATTCATTGTAACTTCAACTATTATGTCCCTTCCTCCTCTATTTCAACTTGAATTGGCTTCAAACTAGCTTAGAATCTAGGGAATTTACAACAACAAAAAGGTTGTAGGTGCAGAAAATTGTGAAGGAAAAAAGGGTTTGTATGGTTTTTTTTTGTTTTTATTTTGGGGGCAAAAACAAAATTTTGGGATATATACTATCTCCCCCCCCCCAACTTAAAATATTGAAGTTACCTCACTTCAATACATTAGACTAGGCGAAGGGAATGATTGGTGAATATGGAAATAATATTAATGAATAGAAAGCATGCTAAATTAAATGTGAGTACATTATGAAAGTATTGGAAATCCATGTTAATTATGGAAGTGTAGTATGTGTACCTATCAAATGAGGTGAATGTAACTCTGCGGGTGTGAAGTTGTTGGAAGAGTGTATGCAACATGATTATGATTTGACATTAGTTAATTGCAATGTGGGATTAAAATGAAAGGTTAGCATGTGAAAATTAAAAGGTTGTGGGATGTACAGTATATGAGTTATGAAATGAATTTTCAAATGCATGAAAAAACATGATGAGTGATGTGGAGTGGAGTGATGGAATTGCATGTATTGATATGACAACTTGAGGTTGCATGTGCGGAAAAAGTGGAGTGAATGTGGAGAAACTGTAATTAATTTGGTGTTAAATTTTTAATTCTATGATACATAGTGGTTGTGGGTACCTTCATCAATAGGTCTCGAACTGAATGATGGAAACTTTTATTTATGATGCTACAAGTCCCTATTACATAGTGAAGAAGTCTTCAAAAAGATTATTGATTGTGGAACCTATGTTGTGTGTGCACGTGGAGTAAGATAAAAAATTATACCTGAGTGCTCTCAGGAGGTGAGTTGTGTAGCTCATCTATTGAGTCACTGTGAGAACTAGTGGTATCTAATGCTGAGTTGTTATCTTGTGATAGATTGTATGTATTTGAGCCATTTTTGTGACCATATAGATGCATTACAGAAAGAAGAAATTCATCTTTCTGAGCTAGCTGCTTGTATATATTCAATATGTGTCCATTGACTAACAACGTGAATTTAACAGCATCTATGGTTTGTAGCTTGGTTGCACCACTGGGAAACACCTATTGGATTTCATAGGGTCCCAACTATTTGGACTGTAGCTTTCCCTTATAATCCTTGTATTTGGAATCATACAGTAAATCCCAGTCACCTACATTACATTATTTAGTCTTGATAAAATGATCATGCCATTTAGTCCTCTATTTTTTAATTATCTTTATGTGATGCATGGCCTCCATTCTAATTTCATCCAATCCATTTAGATTGTGTAGCCTTCCCTTTTGTTCTATTTTAAAATCCATTTCTAATTCCACTGCTAGCTTAAGTGTCTTGTACTCAAACTCTATTGGTAGAACTATTTTTTTACCATAGACTAGTTCATAAGGTGTGAAACCTATAGTTGTTTTTCATGTTGTTTTATAGGCCCACACTACTTTAGGTAATCTTGCTGCCCAATATTTTATGTGAATTTGCAATATTTTGGTTAGAATATTCTCAAGCTCTCTATTTGTAACCTCTACTTGCCCATTGGCTTGGGGATGATAAGGTGTTGATTTCTATGTCTTATTGCATATTCTTTAACCAATTTTAAAATGAGTTTAGAAGTAAACTGGGAACCTTGATCAGTTACAATTTCTTTAGGCACTACATACTTGTTAAAGATGTCTTCATACAAGAACTTAGCTACATTCCCATCTCTTGCAAACTGTAATGCCTTGACCTCAACCCATTTTTTCAGATAGTCTATACAAACCAAAATATACTCTTTGTTATTAGAGGCTATTGAAATTGGTCCAATGAAGTCAAGATCCCATTTTTTAAATGGTGCTAGTGCTATTTGTGGCTACAAAGGAATTTCATCTATCCTTGTTGGTCTTCCCATTCTCTAACATTTGCCACAACTCCTGGTATACTTCATTGAATCCTCATGGACAGTTGGCCAATAGTAACCTATTGTTAAGATCTTAAATGTTGTACCTTTGGCTACAAAGTGACCCCCACAAGGCTCATCATGGAAAGATTTTAAGATGTCAAAGACCTAATCCTCTCTTATACATCTCCTCATGATATTATCTGGACCAGTATAAAATAGGTAACCAGCTACCCAAGAATATGGAAAGATTTTTATGCACCGACTACCTCTTTTCTCTAGGAGAGAAATGTGATGGTATATTCCCTACCACTAAGTAATTTGCAATATCGAAAAACCATGGTGTTTTTACAGTAAGAGAAAACAAATTCTCATATGGAAAAAATTCATCCACAACACCTTCTTCTATTTGTGTGGGCAGTCTAGACAAAAAAAAAATCACCACATTCACTTTCCCTAGCTTATCCACTATTGTTATATCAAACTCCTGTAGTAAGAGCAGCCATCTGACTAGCCTCCCCCAAACTATAGGTTTGTTCATTAAGTACCTTATGGTAGTATGATCTATGTGGATAAAGACTGGATAGCTAGTAATGTGATGCCTAAACTTATTGATAGCATACACAACTACCAACATCTCTTTCTTTGTGACAATGTAATTAATTTCAACTCCTTGTAAGTTTTTGTTGTAGTAAATAGCATACTCCTTATTACCTTCCTTTTGTCCCAATACTACTCCTATAGCAAAATCAGAACCATCGATGTGTATGTGGAAAGGTAGTGTCTAGTTTGGCCCCCTCAAGGCAGGTGCTTTTGTCAAATTTGTCTTAAGTGCTTCAAATGAGTGTTGACATTCTGCAATCCAATCAAATTTTGTGACTTTGGTGAGCAGAACAAACAAGGGTGTTGCAATTTTACTGAAGTCTTGAATGAACCTCCTATAGTATCCTACATGTCCCAAAAATCTCCTTACATCTTTTTTTTCTTTGTGGTACAAGAAATGTAGAGATGATCTCAATTTTCTTGGGATCCATTTAAATTCCTTCACTTGAGATAAATTCCCTAGAAAAATCCCTTGAGTCATCATCATAAAACATTTCTCATGACCCAATGAAATATTATGTTATTGACATCTTTTCAAAACCTTTTCTATATTTATGAGTGCTTCTTCATAGGTTTCTCCATAGGTGGTGAAGTCATCCATGTAGATTTCCATGGAATCATGTGCATAATCAGAGAAAATACTTAACACTACCCTTTGGAAGGTAGTTGGGGAATTACATAGTCCAAAGAAAAGAACATAATAATCATATGTACTCCAAGGGCATGTAAATGTAGTTTTATCCTAGTCCTCATAAGCTATCTTTATTTGGTTATAGTCACTAAATCCATCTAGGAAGGAGTACTTTTTACCTGCTGGGTAATCAAGTACTTGATCAATGAAAGGTAGGGAAAAGTGATCTTTTTTAGTGGTTGTGTTTAGCTCCCTATAGTCCACACATACCCTCCATTTTCCACCTTCATTAGGTACAATAACTAATGGTGACACCCATTGACTATCATAAATAGGATAAATGAAGCCTACATCAAGTATTTTTTGTAGCTCGGTCTTAACTATTTCTCTTAAGTCAAGGTTCATTCTCCTTTGGGGCTATCTAATTGGATTGTAACCATCATTTATGTAGATCCTATACATGCACAAGTTTGGATCAATCCCCTTCATGTCGTGGTAGTCCCATGCAATAGCTACTGTGTGTGCCTATAGCATAGTGTTCAGGGAATTTTGTTGTTCCTCAGTTAATCCATTATTGATATTCAACATTTTTCCTAGTATAATTTCTAACCTTTTGGATTCTAATTGCACAGATGAGAGATCAAGTCCACTAATTTTTGGGACACATTATTGTGGCAAAAGAGAATGGAACAGTTGGGATACTTCTTTTGATGAACTTGTAGGTATGATATTCTATAGTGGATCCTACAGACATGAAAGACAGTCTTGTTACTATGGGTCCCTACCACAATTATTTTGTATGATATATGGTCAATTAAGTTGTCCTCATCTTTGGTTGCTAATAAGGGGATTCATTCTATAGTCATGAGAGTTTGTAGGGAATAGTGGTCTTCTTCATCCAAGATAGGCCATATAGTCTGCTCTAAATTTTTGTGAGGTTGGGTTGGTGGATAGAGAACCAATTTCTTGGTCATAGTCGCATTGGATATTATCATGTTCCCAAACCTACAACCTATGAATGCATCAGTTTTTGCTAACCATGGTCTGCCTAAAATAAGTGGATATCCTACAAGGTTGACCTTTCACTGCAAGACTATAAAATCTATAGGATACTCCCATGAATCTAATGCTATGACTAAGTCATTGATGATCCCCTTAGGTTTCACTATTGACCTGTCTGCTAACTATAAAATAGTTGGTGTAGGTCTTAGGTTAGATAGCTAAAGTAGGTGCATTGTTTCCTTAGTCATAACATTAATTTATGCCCCTAAGTCAATCAAGGTGTTCTTGATAAGTGTCACATTTATCTTAAAATCCACTACTATACTTCTAGGGTAAGTATATTTAGGGACAGTTATATTCCCTAGCATAATATCAACAAGGTTCCCTAGGACATGAACTTTATGAGGGTCCTTCCTCTTTCTCCCTGGTTTCTTAAGACAAAGGTCTCTTATTGTCTCGGTATAGATTGGGATATCATTGATACCTTGAATGAGGTGGATTTTGATACTGACATCCTTAAGCTTGTTGAAAGTATGAAGGTGTTGTCATTCATGTCAACATAAATTCTACTGACTGGTGTTGTCATTGATGTCAACTATGTGATGAAGATGTCGAGGATATTGAGAAAATTGTGAAAAAGAGAAAAATAGGTTGTTGTAGGTTGTGCATGTATAGTTGAGATCTTGAGGATGTGTTGTGAGTACATCGAGCTATCTATTTTGTTGCAGTGTCTGAAGATGAGTTGGGATGAAGTGATGAGTTGAGATGATGTCTCTGATACTTGGTTTCCAAGTGCTTTTGAGAAATTTGATAAACAGGATAAATTGTGTTGTGCAAATGTTTAGAATGTGCTTCGTTATTGTGCTCTATGTTTCTTCTATATTGATGTTATGCCTATGTCGATCTTATAGATTATTCAAGGTTGTTAGAGGTTGATATATTTAGAATTTGGGTTTTTGGATCATTGTACAAAGCGAGATTTTTTCACCAGTGTGTGAACCAATCTTTCAGTGATGTTTTTTGTGGCTTGGGAGAAATGTATTTGCTCTGCATTTCTCCATTGTTTGGCTTTAGGTTGTGTGGATTTGGGAAGTTTCTTATAATGTTTGTATCTTTCTGTATTCAAGGTTTTACTTGATTTGGTGTAATACAGAGTGAGTTTCATTTTTCAGTATGAAAATAAGGTTTACCAGTTGTTTTGAGTTGAAGTACATGTTTGATGCGAGCTTGGATGAAGTGTTTGATGAATCTTAAGTAGTTTGTGGATCATTCTATATTTTTTTCAAGTGAATTATATTGTTTGGAAGTTTTGGATTGATTTTTGGAAGCATGTACTTAATGTTTATGGTGTTTAGCACGGTTGTTGGTCGATCTTGTGTTTGACACTACATGTGACCTTATGAAAGCATGTTGAGATGTGTTGGGATCTATTTGGGTCCTAATTAAGGATTTATGTAGTTCACCTCCATTCCTATCCACCGTGGGAATGTTTAGGTACCGACCTATTTTGAATTTGTATGTATAACAACTAATTGCTGACATTGGAGAAGGTTTTTTGAGGTTGAGGTTGATATAAATAAGTATGGTGTTGTTGTGAGTTGAAGTATGAAAGAATTAAGAAGAAAGATAGATGTGATATTGATGTGAGTAAAGTGTGTGATGATAATTTGAGTAGATCAATGCAAATTTCAGTGTTAGGGTTCCTAAAGGTAGTGAGTTGAAGGCATCCAAAATCATTCATGCAAGACTGTGAAAGTGTGCAAGCAGTTGTGGTGGATTCCTTGTAGCATTCTTCTTATATCTTCTTGTATTTCTTTTTTTGGTAGTGAGCCATGGTTGTGAGCATTTTTGGACAGTGTGTCCTATTCTAGCAGTGAGCCTTTGTACCAGTTTTTCTATTACTTATATTGTGAGCTAATCCTCGCCGTGGTTTTTCCCTCATTGGGTTTTCCATGTAAATCTAGTGTTCTCTTGTGTATGGTGTTGTGATTTCAATTTTTTTTATTTTCATTTCATGTTTAATCACATTAACATAATAAGGGTTTAGTGAATGCATGTGGATTTGATTATTGTAGAGGGTTTTGAAGGTTTAATTTGCTAAAACTGATTCACCCCCCCTCTTAGTTGTCTTGTTCATTTCAACAATTGGTATTAGAGCAAGGTTCCTTGGAGAAGAACTTAACCGGTTGAGGTAGATTTGAGATGGAAAACAAGGTTGCTTTGGAATGTCCTAGATTCGATGGAACAAACTATGCATTTTGGAAGACAAATATAGAAGGATACCTAGCTTCTCAAGGATATGAGATTGAAAAAGCTTATCAGACTGCATATACTCCAAGTACAAGTGCAGAGATCAAGGTGCATGAGATCAATGCTAAGGAAATATTTATTATTGTGAATAGTATTTAAAATACTAAATTAGTAAAGTTATGAGTTTGAAGACTACTAAAAATTTTTGGGATAAGCTAGAAAGTATTTATGAAGGAGATCCAAAGGTCAAACAAGCAAAGTTGCAAAACTTGAAGGCACAGTTTGAAATGATGCAAATGTCTAAGGAATCAACAATTAAAGGCTACATATAGAGAATTGATGAGCTAGTAAGTGCTCTGACAGGCCTTGGTGTAGCAGTTAAAGAATCTAAAGTAGTGAAGAAATTTATCAGATCTCTTCCTGATTGTTACAGTGAAAATGTATCTGCTATTGAGGAAACTATAGAATTTGAAAATTATTCCAGAGATTAGTTGATTGGTACACTAACTATATTTGAAATGAGAAAACTTGGTTTGAAGAATGGTACAAAAGTACATACTACTTTCAAAGCTGGAAAATCATAGAAGGTTGAAGATTTAGATGGAGAAGATCTTGATGATTTGGAAGCTAATATTGTGAGGAAGATGAAAAAGGACACCAGTAAGTACAAAGGTAAATTACCCTTCAATTTTTTTAATTGTGGTGGTATAGGTCATTATGCTTCAAGATGTCCAAAAATATCTATAAACAATAAGAATAAGGAGAAAAAAGGAAAGATGATTAAAAGAGCTTACTATGTTAGAGAGGATGCTAGTATTTATGATGATGAATCTGATTATGGAGATTTTGATGATAATGAATGCTTGTTTTTTGCTATAAATGAAGAACCTAGTTCTAATAACTCTGAAATTTGTGTGAAGGAAAGTGTTCCAAAGATGAAGGATAAGGTTGAAGGTGATTTGGTATCTTCTTTTCATGTCATAGAAGATAAGAATTATTGGGTTGTTGACAGTGGCTGCAATCACATGACTGGAGACAAATGTAAGTTTGTTAAACTTAAAAAGTATGATGGAGGATTAGTTAAATTTGGAGATGATTTAGGAGCTAAGAATTGTGGAATAGGTTCAATTAGTTTTGATGGCAAGCATAACACTAATAATGTTTACTATATTAAGGGTTTAAGGAATAACCTTTTGAGTGTTGGAAAAATGTGTAGCAAAGGATATAATCTTGTGTTTAAGGATGAAACATGTGAGATTAGGAAAGGGTCTAGAACTATTATTTTTCTTGGTAAGAGAACATATGGAAACATATATCAGCTTAAGGGTGTTGATGGTCATTACTTTATGTCTCTGATTAATGATAGTTGGTTATGGCACTGGAGGATGTGTCACATGAATTTTGATAATTTTGCAAGAATTAGTTCAGTTCATGCAGTGAGAGACTTACCAAGAATCACAAAGCCTATCAATGTTATTTCAAAGAGTTGTCAATTTGGAAAACAAACGAGTAGCTTCAAGGGAAAGGAACAATTTGCTACGGGACTACTGGAATTAGTACATACAGATCTTTGTGGTCCTACAAGGGTGAGAAGTCTACAAGGTGACAGGCATTTTATGCTTTTAATTGATAATTATTCTAGAATGACATGGTTACATTTCTTAGAGAGAAATCTAATGCATTAGATAAATTCAAGGCATTTAAAGCTATGGTTGAGAATGAAATGGATTTGAAAATCAAATGTTTGAGGTCTGACAAAGGTGGTGAATTCACCTCCAATGATTTTAACATGTTTTGTGAAGTTCATGGAATAAAGATGCATTTGTCTGCCCTTAGAACTCCTCAGCGGAATGGAGTTGTTGAAAGGAAAAATCGAACGGTTCAAGAAGCCACTAGAACTATGATGAAAGAGGAAAATCTACCAAAATTATACTAGAGAGAAGTTCTTCATACTATTGTTTACATACTTAACAGAGTTCAAGCTAAAGCTAACAGCACAAAGACTCCCTATGAGCTATGGTATGGAAGGATTCTTACTATGAAGTACTTTAGAGTATTTGTAATAAAATGTTACATCAAAAGAGAAGAATAAAAATTAGGAAAGTTTGATGCAAGTTTTGATGAAGGTATCTTCCTTGGATATTCTATTAGAAGAAAATCTTAAAGATGTTACAACAAAAGGTTGAGAAAGATAGTTGAAAGTGCAAATGTTAAAGTTATGGAAACTTGCATAATTCAATTGCAGTGGATGGATATGTTTCAGATGAACCCGATTACAAAGAAGAAGAAAATTTTGATGGACAAGAAGTGTAGAATCAAGAGGAAGAAGCTCCGGAGAAGACCCCTATGACCCCTAAGTATGTGCAAAAGAATCATTCTAAAGATCACATCATTGGAGACAAAAGGAAAGATGTATTGACAAGAAGCAAAGCTACTGAAGTTGAGGTAAATCTATGTTTACTTTCTAAATTTGAACGTAAAACAATGAGTGAAGCATGTAAAGATGAACAATGGATGAAGGAAATGGAAGAACTTATGCAGATAGAAAAGAATCAGACTTGGGAATTGGTCCCTAGACCAAAAAACAAGAACATAATTGGAACTAAGTGGGTATTCAAAAAAAGGATGAATGAGAATGGAGAAGTAGAAAGAAATAAGGCAATACTTGTGTGTGAAGTCTACTCACAAGTGGAGGTATAGACTTTGAGGAGATTCTTGCTTCTGTGGCTAAGATGGAAGCTATCAGAATATTTTTGGAATTTGCAACACATAAAGACTTTAAGGTTTATTAGATGGATGTGAAGTCTACTTTTGTGAATGGTGAATTGGAAGAAGAGGTTTACAACTGGGATGAAGTAATAAGCTGAGATGATGTCCCTAGTACTTGGTTTCCAAGTGGTTTTGATAAAATTTGATAAACAAGATAAATTGTATTGTGTAAATGTTCAGAATGTGCTCCGGTATTATGATTCGCGTTTCTTTTGTATTGATGTTATGCCTATGTGGATCTTACAGGTTATCCAAGGTTTTTAGAGGTTGCTATATTCAAAATTTGGGTTTCTAGATCGTTGTACAGAGTGATATGTTTTCACTAGTGTGTGAACTAGTCTTTCAGTAATGTTTTTTGTGGCCTAGGAGAAATGTATTTTCTCCGTGTTTCTCTATTTTTTGGCTTTAGGTTGTGCAAATTTAGGAAGTTGCTTATAATGTTTGTATCTTTCTATATTCAAGGTTTTACTTGATTTGGTGTAGGTACAGAGTGATTTTCATTTGTCAGTATGCAAATAAGTTTTACCAGTTGTTCTGAGTTGAAGTATTTATATGATGCAAGTTTTGATGAAGTGTTTGATGAATCTTAAGTAGTTCATGAATCATTATAGATCATGTTAAAGTGAATTATGTTGTCTAGAATTTTTAGATTGATTTGAAGAAGCGTGCACTTAATTTTTATGGTGTTTAGCATGGGTGTTGGTTGAACTTGTGTTTGACACTACATGCGAGCTTATGAAAGCATGTTGAGATGTGTTCAAGGGGAGAAAAGAAAGGAAATCATAAGAAAGTGTGTTTAGAGTTGTTTTGTTGTCTTTGATGGTTTTTCATATCTTGTCTTGCCATCAATGACAAAGGTGGAGATTATTTCAAGTATGAAGGTTTTCTCATTGATGTCAATAGAAATTCTACTGACTGGTGTTGTCATTGATGTCAACTATGTGATGAAGATGTCGAGGATATTGAGAAAATTGTGAAAAAGAGGAAAACAAGTTGTTCATGTTGTGCATGTATAGTTGAGATCTTGAGGAAGTGTTGTGAGTACATGGAGCTATATTTTTTGTTGTAGTGTCTGAAGATGAGTTGGAATGAAGTAATGAGCTGAGATGATGTCTCTAGTACTTGGTTTCCAAATGCTTTTGAGAAAATTTGATAAATAGGATAAACTATGTTATGCAAATGTTTAAAATGTGCTATGGTATTGTGCTCTACGTTTGTTTTCTATTGATGATATGCCTGTGTGAATCTTACAAGTTATTCATGGTTGTCAAATGTTGTTATATTCAGAATTTGGGTTTCTAGATCATTGTACAGAGTGAGATGTTTTCACCAATGTGTGAACTGGTCTTTCAATGATGTTTTTTGTGGCCTAGGAGAAATGTATTTGCTCTGCATTTCTTTGATGTTTGGTTTTAGGTTGTGTAGATGGGAAATTTCTTATAATGTTTGTATCTTTCTATATTCAAGGTTTTACTTTATTTGCTGCAGTACAGAGTGAGTTTCATTTGTCAGTATGCAAATAAGGTTTACCAATTGTTCTGAGTTGAAGTATCTGTATGATGTGAGCTTGGATGAAGTGTTTGGTGAATCTTAAGTAGTTTGTGGATCATTCCAAATTGTGTTCAAGTGAATTATGTTGTCTGGAATTTTTTGATTGATTTATGGAAGCGTGTGCCTAATATTTATGGTGTTTAGCACTGGTGTTGGCCAACCTTGTGTTTGACACTACATTCGAGCTTTTGAAAGCGTGTTGAGATGTGTTGGGATCTATTTGGGTCCTAATTAAGGATTTTTGTAGGTTGCATTCATTCCTATCCACCGTGGGAATGTTTAGGTGTCAACTTGTTTTGAATTTGTATGTATAACGGCTAGTTGTTGATATTGGAGAAGGTTTTTGAGGTTGAGGTTGATATAAATATGGTATTGTTGTGATTTGAAGTATGAAAGAATTAAGAAGCAAGATAGACGCAAGATTGATGCAAGTGATGTGTGTAATGTGAATTTGAGTAGAGTAGTGTGAATTTTAGTGTTAAGGTTCCTAAAGACAGTAAGTTGAAGGCATCTGAAATCATTCATGCAAGACTGCGAAAGTGTGTGAGAAATTGTGGTGGATTCCTTGTTGCATTGAGAAATGTTCTTTGTATAACATTCTTCTTCTATCTTCTTGTATTTCTTTCTATGGCAATGAACCCTGGCTATGAGCCTTTTTGGATAGTGTTTCCTATTCTAGCAGTGAGCCTTTGTACCAGTTTTTCTGTTACTTATATTGTGAGCTAATCCTCACCATGGTTTTTCCCTCATTGGTTTTTCCACATAAATCTAGTGTTCTCTTGTGTATGGTGTTGTGATTTTAGTTTTAGTTATCTGCATTTCATGTTTAATCACATTAACATAATAAGGGTTTAATGAATGCATATGGATTTGATTATTGTAGAGGGTTTTGAAGGTTTAATTTGCTACAATTGATTCACCTCCTCCCCTCTCAATTGTCTTGTTCATTTCAACAATTTTGACCCATATAGATCTATCTTAGCTTGGGTATGATGTTTTTGAATGGATAAAAACTTAGGGAAAGGAGGCTCTGGACTTGAGATACTTTGGTTTACCTAATTTGACCTAGGTTCTAGAAGTGAATTTTCTAAAGCTTCAATTATAGGTTCCTCATCCTCCATTTAATGATTTAAGGGGATGAAGGCCCATCCAATGTTTTCCTTGACCTGAGGAGGACATCACTCACCTCTACCCCATAAGTGAGGTATTGTATAGTCTCGTTAGTAAATGCATGTTGGATAGGCTTGTTATTGGGGTTAGGTGCAGGTTGGGTAGATAATTATGGTTATCTAAGTGGTTGAGATTGTGGGTTTGGTGGATTAGGCATAATATCTTGTTGTTGTGGCTGAGAATGTAGCAAATGTTGTTGATAATTCATATTTTTGGTGCTACCACTGCTGGTCTTTTTTCCATTGTGGTTTCCATTGATTTTGTTGCACTGGCCATGGAGGATTATAATTGGCACCTTGAAATTTTTGTTATGGCCATGCATTTGGTTGTTTTTGGTTATATTTTTGTTGACGGTTTTTTCATTGCTAAGGGTTTTTCCATTGGTTTTGGTTATTTGGATAAAGCTAAGAATTCCAACCAGAGAAATTTTGACTACCAATTGGAAAAGATGTATTGATATTTAGAGGGTCTTGTGACATACCTTTCCTTGGTTTCCATGGCCTTCTTCGTGCAATGTAGAATAACTGTCCATCTTCTCCTTCTAGTGGTTGAAAATCTAGTTTCTCTTATTTTTCTTATGTCATACTTGCCACCCTTTTGCACTTACAGTTAGATTTTCTTTGTCTACAATTGGGGAAATATTTAGTAAGCATTGATTTAGTCTCCTCCTTCTTCTTCTTTACATGTAGAGTGTCCAACTGAGTAGCTAGATGAATGATAATATCTTCCTTCTTGTTGGACAATAGGTTACTTAACTCCACTCTTGAAACCCCATTAGATGTCTTTCCAATGGTAGATGTTCTTTCCCCCCTTGACCTTTTGGTAAAGGTCCTAGAATATTTTTTAGAGACCTTGTAGATATATTCAAAGGGTAATTGAGACACATCCCCTCGAACAATAAGATTGAGGGCATCCACGCAATCATCATTGACTCCTCTTAAAAATACAAGCTTTAGGGATTCTTCTAAGAGTTTTGTTAGAACTATAAATTTCTAAATAATTTCACAAGCTTTTCATACCCCTAAGTTTCCAATCGAGTCCTCACCATATGCTCAGGGCCTCTCTTCATAATATTTTGCTCACATTCTGCCCATTTTTATCCCATAAAATCCATCTAGGTCTGAGTATTTCACATAATAGTCCATATCGGCATGAGATTATCATGGTCCCCCTGTCCCATAATGCTTTTTTGTTAATATATGTCTACTATTGCCTATCGGCAAGACCTCAGGGATGTCACGACGATCAAAATTTACCTACAGGCACCTCTCGGCAGGAAATTTTCATTATCTCGGCGACTCAAGGATTATTTTTGGCCAGACAAAGACTTCGAGGTGAGGTCTTACTGATTGCATTATGTCTCAGTGACTACCACATAGAACGATGTATCAGCAAGAGTTGTGTCTTCAGTATGTAGTCTCACCGAATGGGTCATGTCTCACCGACCATGTGCACACGGACATACTTTGGCCAAACATAGGGTATTCGGAATGAGGTCTTGGTGAGTGGCTCCGGTCTCGCCGACATGCACAGGGGAATCCTATCAAAGGTTATCGGGGTAAGGTTATACAGTCTTGTCGACCCGTTTGTCACGCTGAAGTGTTTCGTCGATGAGAGAATGATCATGTTTCAGTGACATGAATGTACCATGGGGTATTTCAGTAAGACACAAGGTGTTCTATGAAACCTCCTCCCGACTCAAAATTGTCTTAGCGACTGAAAAATACACTAAAGAGCACATCTCGGTAAGACGAAGTATCATCTGTGGGATGTCTCCCCGACAACAAAGGTCACAGCGAAACACAAAGGATGCAAGATGACTGTCGGTGAGACATTGGCCTTCGGTGTGACTACGGGATGTCTCGGCGACTATTTGACACATGTTAAATAAAACCCAAATACTATTGGCCAACATTTGGAATGCGAAGTGATGTGTCTTTTCAGACACAAATGTATAAATATCCATTTTTGATTGTAAATGAGGGGATTATTAAATTTTAGATAGGATATATACAGTAGATAGGTTAGAAATGGATTCGATAGAATAAGATTTTCATAACAGAGACTATGATGTATGATTTCAAAATGGAGATATCAATGAAAATCAATTGATGTGGCTAATTATTTCTGGTGTCAATTGTTTGTTGTGCTTATTGAAAGTATTACTAAGTTGTCTCCAAGATTGATTCTTTCTGGTTGTTTAAATTGGTATAACAAGTTTATATTCAATTTATCAGTGCACATTTGTTGTATCTATGTGCTTAATTGATTGGTTCTTTCAAGAAAAGATTAAATCCTTTTGGTTGATCACAATAATCAGGGAAATTCATCTGGATTATTAAGAAGAGCTTAGCAATCATAGTCTTGCATGTTTATACAAGTTATAAACAAAACATATGCCAACAATTTGAGTGTCTTCCAGAAAGAGGTTTCCCATTTCTATTTCATTTGACTCTACATACCCAATAAGGCACTAGTCTCTGCATTTCACCATTTAGATTCATTCATTTTCTTTACATCTGTTAACTAAACATATTAGGATTTAGTCTTGAATATTGCTATACAATTTATACCAAATTTAGTTTTATTTGTCCACCTCCATCTGCCATTGTGGGAAAAATATTTCAAGAGAGATAAGCACATTAAGTCTGCTTCATTCATATAGGTACACCCACCTAGGTCTAGCAGCACCTAAAGAGTAGAAGGTCTAAATCTTTTGACCTTGTCTGTTACCCTAAAATGTATCAGGAGTTTGGAAGCCTCTTGAGGCATTCCACCTTTATTTTTGAGAGCTAACAAATTGGCGACTCTGCTGGGGAATTAACTCAGAATCTGTGCCTTAATCATAGAGTCAGAAATCTATATAGACTCTATTGGGAATAGTTAAAAACAAACATTTTCTCACTTTTAAGAAAGTGAGTGGTGACTCTGATAAAAACATTGCAACATGAATGGAAGAAGATCTCAATATAGAGGAGGTCATACTGGGGCTCCTACTAGCAGCAGTAAGTGGACACACAAAGATGATAGGGTTGATAAGGGTAAAAGGATAAGTGAGGACATGTGCATGATGAATAAAGACAAATCATCAATACCACATGGTGAAACATATGACCGTTTTGATACATGGAGAGATAATTCAAGTGTAGAACTTTGTACCTCTAAGAAACAAAGAAATCCATTTCCATTTTATGATCCTCAGAAATAGGCAGATTTTGATGCTAAACTCGAAGCAGAGGGAATCAGAATTCAACATGAATATGATCAAAAAATGGAAGGTAATCAGAATGGACCCACTGATCAAGAAACTCCTCAAGAAGATTATGAATCTTTAACTTATGAAGAAGTAAAAGCATGGTTTGAATCTCAAAAAAAGGAGAGAGAAGAATAGGAGAAGGCCCAGATGATACAAGCAATGAGAGAATTCAAATTGCAAAAAGTTCAGAACATTGCCCATATAGCCGGTTTCCCCCTAAAGTATGTACCACCTCATAAATAGGGTAATCATGGTGCAGGGCCTTCTGAGCCACCAAGGGTTCCTCACCATCAAGTAAGGAATCAATATAGACAGCCAAATCATCCACCCCATATTCCCACACAATATACTAATGTTCAGCCACCTCATCGTCAGCATTATATGCCACATCATAATATACAATTTAATAACCCAATGTATCAGTACCCACCTAACCCTCCTCCTCATCAGTATACCAACATGATCAGACAATTTGATTTGGCAGGATTTCAATTATACCCTTACCCCATGGATGACAGTTGGAGAGGTCTAGTGCCTAAATTTACAGGGAGTAGTGCAATCTCTGTTGAAGACCATTTAAGGAGTTTCAATGCCTTCATTCAAGATTTGGATGTACCTTATGAAGACTTACATATGAGGTTACTCATGATGTCGCTTACTGAAGAAGCCATAGATTGGTTCAACAGCCTAACAACAGCCTCTATTGATTCTCTCCAAATATTTCAAGACCGATTCCATGAGCAATATGGGAATCAAAGTGCACTTGATGTTGCTCTTCATGAATTGATGTGAATTCAGAAAAATCAGTATGACTCAATTTATGATTTCAACTGAAGATTCAATAAACTGTAAAATAAAATACCTTCTAGATCAAAATTGCCAAATTATGTGGCATTGAGTGTTTATTTGAATGTGTTCGATCCTAAAACAGGGTATGAATTGAGAAATAGATTCCCAAGAGACTTGGTTGAGGCCCAGAAGACAGCATTAACAATTGAAAATAACAGAAGGGCTGCTGGGATAATTGATAAAAGATACAATCATAGGGCTCCCCAACAAACCAATAATTATCAATATAAATAGGAGAACACATATAGGAATGAAAGGCCTAGGCTGCATGACATGCCTTATAACACAAACTGGAAAGATGGAAAACCTATAACAGATAGGCCTAGAAACAAAGAAACTCCTGATCCACTGAGGAAGAAGGGAACCTATATGGTGAATAACAATTATTTCTGTGAAGTTTGTGATAAGCCACATTCCACAGATTATTGTGTTGTAGCCCAAAGAATGCAAGAGGAAGGAATTTTGATGGGAAACAGTGGAGAAGATCACACAGTGAATTTGACTTCAAACACTTTTCACCATGTTGAGGAGAGATACTCATCTTCAGAGGATGAAGGTTATGAGTATGATGTTTCAAATCAGAAATACAATGTCCACATGGCTGAATAGCAGATCCTTTCTGACTCTAAATAAGATTATACAGAGCCACATTCTGTTAAAGTACCTACTCAATGCAGTATGAGGAAGCTTACTAAGGAAGAGATAGAGAGATTAATTGTTGTTGCAGTTGAAGAAGCAAAGAGTAAGTACTGGTTGAGAAATAGGACAGTAAATGAGAAAGAAGGTGTCCCTAGGGGAATCTTTATGAAGGATCAAAAAGTGACACAAGGAGCTTCGACGAAAACAAAAAACAAAAAAATGATAAAAGCGAACAGAAGCCTGTCCAAAAGGAGGAAGTAAAGGAATTACATAAAGAAATACAAAAGACTGATCAGCCAAGTAAAAGAGAAAAAGAAGAGAACAAAGAAGAAACATCATAACAAAAGAAAATGATTAAGGCAGAAGGTTCTTCTTTTGACTTCACTCAGGCTTTATCTCAAGTAAAGATGTTTGTCCCACTACTTGAGATGATGAAAATTAACGAATACAGAGACAGTGTTGTTCAATTAATAATGAATGGAAATGAAAAACATATAAATTTTGAAAGTAAGATGGCTGCTAAAAATAAGCAAGAGAAAGTAAATATCCTAGAAGTGTGCCTTAGTAATTCAGTATTAAATCCCCCACCAATTGATCCTTTTCTCACTACATTACTAATAAATAACAAATTGTTGAGGAACTGCATGATAGACTCTGGTGCTGCCATGAATATTATGCTAGTAGGAGTTTTGAAACAGCTTGGCATGTTGGTGGATACCAATGGAGGTAAGTGCTATGCAATGGATAACCGACCTGTTCCTATGGTGGGTATAATGAAGGATGTTGAAGTCAAGCTTGTTGCTTATCCTCAAGTGGCCTATAACATTGATATAATAGTAATTGACACCCCTCCTTAGTTTGGGATGCTTCTATCAAGACAATGGACAGCAGCAGTTGGTAGAAATGTCCAATTTGATTTTTCTTATGCAACAATTCTGGTGAATGGTCAGGAAATGAAGTTATACAGGGAGCCAAGGATGAATCAGGTGGTTGACTATGTACCAAAAGATCAAATCAACTGTTTTTGTGATGTAGATCTTGGGAGTTTCAAGATAGAACCAGCTCAGCCAGAATTAACCAATAGTGATCCAATTGAAATTCATGTGGCACAAAACTGCAAAGAAGTGTGGAAAATGTATTTTGATGGAGCATGCAGCCAAGAAGGTAATGGAGCTGGGATTGTGTTTGTTTCACCTGATGGTATTACATTTAAGTATTCATTCTTGTTAACATTTGAATGTACAAACAATGTGGTGGAATATGAAGCTTTATTGATAGGTTTGAACATAGCTGTGAAACATAAAATCAAGTTGCTGGCTATTCTAGGGGATTCTGAGTTGGTTGTTTCACAAGATAAGTCCAAATATGCAGCAAAACATAAAAGATTGAAACAATACAGGAATGTTGTATGGGACACAATTGAGTTGTTTGATGCATTCTCAATTGAGTGGATTGAAAGGTCAAAGAACATAATGACAAATTTTTTAGCAAATGTGGCGCTAAAAAGAGATGACATTACATTGGCTGGAATATCACAAATTGAGTTCAAGACAAGGCCTGTAGTCCCTGATAACATATATAGTTGGCAGGTCTTTAATGATGATACTGACCTTTTGAAATTCCTCCACTATATAGACCAATATGAAGCCCAAGAAATTGATTTCAATGCCTTTGTTGAGGAAGTGGATGGGAAGCAAACAGTATTTGGGAAGGAGATCTTACAGCTTAAAACAAATAAGCTTTCTAAAGGCTTAGTGGCATTGGAGAGGGTGTATGATGGAAATGATCGGTCCCTCGTGAAGCAAACACCAGTCAAAAAGGAGGATATTGAGGAGATTAACTTGCGGACTGAAATTGCACCGAGAAGGGTGTACATAGGGAAGAAAATAAGCCCTACGATTAGAAGAATGTTGATAGAGTTGCTGAGAAAATATAAACATGTATTTGCTTGGTCTTATGAAGATCTAAAAGTATACAGGGAAGATTTGTTTCAGCATGAAATACCATTGAAGCCAGATGCTAAGCCATTCAGACAAAAGCAGAGACCCATAAATCCAACATTGGGGCCTAAGATGCAGGAGGAATTGGCAAAGCTCAGAGATGGGGGAATCATTAAACCAATTAGGCATTCAATGTGGGTCTCAAACTTGGTCCCTGTAAGAAAGAAAAATGGAGATATCAGACTATGTGTAGATTTCAGAAATCTACACATGGCATCCCTCAAGATAGTTATCCTCTACCCAATATGGAGGCTATATTGCATAATGTAATAGGGTGCGAACTGTTATCTATGATGGATGGGTTTTCAGGGTATAACCAGGTCAAGGTCAAAGAATTTGAGCAATATAAGATGGCATTTACAACTCCTTGGGGGACATATGTTTATCTGAGAATGCCATTTGGTCTCACCAATGCAGGAGCAACCTTCCAAAGAGCTATGGATGTGGCATTTGCAGATTTGATCAATGTTATCATGGTGGTGTATCAGGATGACCTGACTGCTTATTCAAAGAAGGCTGAAGATCATGTTCAACATCTAGAAAAGGTATTTATTAAAGCCTTAGAATATGGTATCAGTTTGAACCCTAAGAAGTGTCATTTTGCAGTCACAGAGGGTAAACTCTTGGGACATATTGTTTCAAAAGAAGGGATTAAGATAGATCCTGAGAGGGTTGAGGCCATTGATAAAGTTCATGTCCCTAAAACTGTTAAGGCTATACAGTCATTCTTTGGATAGATTAATTTTGTTAGGAGATTTGTTTCTAACTTTGCTAAGATCATTAAACCCATATCAAAGATGATGAAGAAAGGACAAAAAGTAGAGTGGACTGCAAAAGCCTTGGAAGCTTTTATATCCATAAAAAGGGCCATCAAGGAAGCTCCTATCCTTAAGTCTCTGAATTTTTCAAAACCTTTACAGATATTTTCATTCAATTCAATGCACACCATTGCTACTATTATGTTACAGAAGAATGAGGATGGTTATGAATAGCTTGTCTTTCTTTAGTAAGTCATTACAGGGGTCTGAATTAAAGTATGATATAATGGAAAAATAGGCATTTGCATTAGTGAAAGCTATAAAAGCTTTCAGGCCATATCCTATTGGAGCAAAGGTGGTTGCTTATGTTCCTCATGCAACTGTCAAGGATATTCTGACATAGTCTGAAGTAACAGGAAAAAGATGCAGATGGATTAACAAAATCCAAGAGTTTGACATGGAGATACAAATTACTAAACTGGTAAGAGGTCAGGGCTTGGCTAGGTTAATGGCAGAAGCGAATATTGAAGCAAATCAAATTTGCAATGTAGAAGAAGAGACTACAATTGCTAGCATTAAGCATACTCCATGGTATGCATATATCATGCATTACATTAAATACATGAAGTGTCCAGAGGAATTGAGTGACAGCCAAAAAAGAACTTTGAAGTTGCAGGCATCTAAGTATGTCTTCATGGATGGAGATCTGTTTTGGAAGAATAGGGATGGTATACTATTGTTATGTTTGGATGAATCACAAAGCAGGCATATCTTAAGTGAAATGCATGAAGGGGTTTGTGGAGGACATTACTCAGCAAAGACAACTGCGCATAAAATTCTCAGGGCAGGCTATTACTGGCCAAAGTTTTTAATGACTCTTTTACATATGTAAGAAAGTGTGAGGCCTGCCAGAAATTCTCTGGAAAACTAAAGTATCAAGGAGCTTTACCACTTCGACCCTTGCAGGATGATGCCCCTTTTCATCAATGGGGAATTGATTTCATTGTAGAGATACAAGAAAAATTGAGTGGAGGACATAAATGGATACTGGTGGCCACTGATTATTTTACTAAATGGGTAGAAGCAGTCCCAACTAAACAGGCTACAAGTAAAGTTGTAACAAGTTTCTTAATGGATAATATCATTACCAAGTTTGGTAAACCACTGAGGTTGATCATGGACAATGGGATGTGTTTCAGATCAGATGAATTTAGAAACTTTTGTAGCACATATGGTATTACCATTTCTTATGCAGCTCCTTACCATCCACAAGCCAATGGTCAAGCAGAGTCTAGTAATAAAATTCTTCTGAAGATTATAAGGAGGATGCTAGGTCAGAACAAGAAAGCTTGGGATTCAAAATTAAAATTGGTTGTTTGGGCTGACAGAATCACTGTTAAAAAGGAAATTGGAAAATCCCCATTCGAATTGGTGTATGGAACATAGGCCAAGATTCCTTTACAGAATCTTTTACCAGTCTACAAGTTTGTCCTTCAGGAAGATTTGGATATTCCAGAACCTATGGAGGAGAGAATGGAGCAACTAGCTGAACTTGATGGAATAAGGAGAGTTTCCCAAAATCAAAACATAAAGTTACAAACACAAATGAAATATCTATTTGATAAAAAGGAAAAAGATAGAAAATTTGAGGAAATTGATTTGGTACTGATGTGGAACGCAAGGTGTTAGGAGAAGGGCAAGCATGGGAATTTTGAAGCCTTGTGGCTGGGACCTTTTGTTGTTGTTGGAAAGAAAGGTGAAGATCAGGAATTGCCTGTACATGGGAAATTTTTGAAACATTTTTTCTCTTGAGTAATACAGAGGATTAAGGGTTGTCAGTGCATGGACAATCCTTGACGATCCTCTCAAATTCTATCTTCCATGCATAGTAGTTTAGGAAATAAAAGGAACAGAACTTGCCAGTACATGGACAATCTTGATTTTCCTTCTTTCAAAATATTTTTTTCCATGTACAGTAGTGTAGGGTCACTTTCATTTCCATTCATTCCATCATGCTCACATGATCCATCATCTTCTATCTGGTCTACTCACCCAAAGATCTGGATCCTTGTAATGATCTCACAATCATTCATCCCCAGACGGAGCCACTGTTAGAACTGTAAATTTCTAAATAATTTCACAAGCTTTTCATACCCCTGAATTTCCAATCGAGTCCTCACCATATGCTCAGGGCATCTCTTCATAATATTTTGCTCACATTCTACCCATTTTTATCCCATAAAATCCATCTAGGTCTTAGTATTTCACATAATAGTCCATATCGGCATGAGATTATCATGGTCCCCCCGTCCCATAATGCTTTTTTGTTAATATATGTCTGTTGTTGCCTATTGGCAAGACCTCAGGGATGTCATAGCAATCAAAATTTACCTAAAGGCACCTCTTGGTAGGACATTTTCATTATCTCGATGACTCAAAAGGATTATTTTTGGCCAGACAAAGACTTTAGGGTGAGGTCTTACCGATTACATTATGTCTCAGTGGCTAGCACATAGAACAATGTATTGGCAAGAGTTGTGTCTTCGGTATGTAGTCTCACCGAATGGGTCATGTCTCACCGACCATGTGCACATGGACATACTTCGGCCAAACATAGGGTATTTGGAATGAGGTCTTGGCGAGTGGCTCCAGTCTCACCGGCATTCGCAGGGGAATCCTATCAAAGGTTATCGGGGTAAGGTTATACAGTCTTGCCGACCCGTTTTTCACACCGAAGTGTTTCGTCGATGAGAGAATGATCATGTTTCAGCGACATGAATGTACCATGGGGTATTTCGGTAAGACACAAGGTGTTCTATGAAACCTCCTCCCGACTCAGAATTGTCTTAGCAACCGGAAAATACACTAAAGAGCACATCTCGGTAAGATGAAGTATCATCTATGGGACATCTCCCCGACAACAAAGGTCACAGCGAAACACAAAGGATGCAGGATGACTATCAACGAGACATTAGCCTTTGGTGTGACTACGAGATGTCTCGGCGAGTGTTTGACGCATGTTAAATAAAACCCAAATACTGTTGGCTGACATTTGGAATGCAAAGCGATGTGTCTTTTCAAACACAAATGTATAAATATCCATTTTCGATTGTAAATGAGGGGATTATTAGATTTTAGATAGGAGATATACAGTAGATAGGTTAGAAATGGATTCGATAGAATAAGATTTTCATAACAGAGACTATGATGTATGATTTCAAAATGGAGATATCAATGAAAATCAGTTGATGTGGCTGCTTATTTCTGGTGTCAATTGTTTGTTGTGCTTATTGAAAGTATTACTAAGTTGTCTCCAAGATTGATGCTTTCTGGTTGTTTAAATTGGTATAATAAGTTTATATTCAATTTATCAGTGCACATTTGTTGTATCTATGTGGTTAATTGATTGGTTCTTTCAAGAAAAGATTAAATCCTTTTGGTTGATCACAGTAATTAGAGAAATTCATCTGGATTATTAAGAAGAGCTTAGCAATCACAGTCTTGCATGTTTATACAAGTTATAAACAAACATATGCCAACAATTTGAGTGTTTTCCAGAAAGAAGTTGCCCATTTCTATTTCATTTGACTCTACATACCCAATAAGGCACTAGTCTCTAGATTTCACCATTTAGATTCATTCATTTTCTTTACATCTGTTAACTGAAAATATTAGGATTTAGTCTTGAATATTGCTATACAATTTATACCAGATTTAGTTTTATTTGTCCACCTCCATCTGTCATTGTGGGAAAAATATTTCAAGAGAGATAAGCACATTAAGTCTGCTTCATTCATATAGGTACACACACCTAGGTCTAGTAGCACCTGAAGAGTAGAAGGTCTAAATCTTTTGACCTTGTCTGTTACCCTAAAACGTATCAGGAGTTTGGCAGCCTCTTGATGCATTCCGCCTGCATTTTTGAGAGCTAACAAGTCTATTCTATGGGTTTTTCTTCAAGAAGAATTGGAACCTTTCTACATAATCCTCCAATGATTCATCCTCTTTCTAAGTCATTCTAAAAATATCATCTCTTCTCCTATCAACTCCTTTGCAATATTCTTGGTATTTCTCCAACATTTGTTTTCATAGTGTCCCAATCTGGAACAGAATCTCTACCCAGTCTTATAAACCATCTTAGGGTAGCATCCTTTAGATTTGTAAGAAATATATTGAGCCTATGAGCATCAGTTGTGTAGTCATAGCTCCTACATAGGACATCAAGCTCGAATAAGAATGTGTCTGGATCTTTAATTACCAAACCATAGAAGACTAGTAATGTTGAAGGAGGTATATTCTTCAACACAGTAGCCCTCTCTTGGTTGGTAATTGGAAATTCAAAAGTCACATGTTTTGGTGCATCGTCCACTACTACATCAACCATGGTTTGGAAGGTCCCCTCTGTGTTTTCAATAAATGTTGGTGAAATATAATATTCTTCTTCAGTATTACCCTCACTCTGATAACTGTAGTCACCAATATCTACTCTAGCTTGTCAGTTTGAGGGGAGAAATCTTCCCAAAGCATCTATTTTCCTCCGCATACAATAGGTATGACTTTGTATAGCGGTGGATCTTGCATAATGTTAGTGAAATGCTTTGGTATTTGAAAATATTAAACCTAATATTCCTAATACTAAAAGAAAATTCTAAACTAAGAAAGCTAGGAAAGAACAAAAACTAATCTTTGAAATTAGCACCATCCCTGCAACGGTGCCAAAAATGTTGAGTCCCCACTAATGTCTAGTAAACTTAGTGGCAATCACACAATTCAAAGGAAAAACCTAACTGGACAGTCTACTTGAACCTTTGGAAGGACCTTCATTGAATTATCAACTAGGGCTTAGTAAACTTGTGATGGTATTGGCACTATATGTGCTTTCAAAGACTCAATATTACCTAATTCATCTAGTATAGGTGTTACACTAGCTAAGAAATCATAAAACTACAAAATAGTAAAGGAAGTAACGTTGGCACTATTGCTACGAGTACCTATAATATGAGATTGTGAAACATAGAGAAATAGGATAGGGGAATTTCCCAAAATGGAAAAGTAGATCCAAAGAGGGAAAAGGGGTCCTACTTCTCTAGTTTCATTAGGAAATGAGATCCACACAATGAAATGACTATCATCCCTTACGTGGATCAAATCAAAGTGTGAATCTCCATATTTTCCTTTTATGCTAGGATGGGGGTCTAAGTCAAATAGCACTTTGGGGAGAAAGATTAAAAATATCAAATAAAATTTAAATTGTGATCTATAAAGTGCATTTAGAAGCTTGAACATAAAAATAATGGAACCTACAAACTTTAGGGACAGTTTGGAAGGGACAAATCTTGTGTACCTCTAACAAAAAGTGCTTTTTCAAGGCTCACTAAGGACTCATTCACCCTATGGCGAATGGATCCTGACTAGGGCTCTGAAAAATCTGCTTCTGGGTTTTGTTCTCCTATGTTTGCACTCCCAAATTCCTGAATCGCACAGTCGGAAAGCCAGAAATAAATTTTGTAGATGATTTTTTGTGATTTGACAACTTTTCTTGCAACTTTCTTCAATTTTCCTCTTCAAAAGATCTTCAACCTAAAATCTACAATCACACATCAAAGAGAGAAAATGTTGTTTGATAGGGAATGGGGGGTTACCTTGGTCAAACCCCATTTTTGTAATTAAACCTTGAAATGAAATAGAGAAGCATGAAGGAATGATGCATGTGTAATAACTCATCAAACCTTATTTGAACCTTGGATTACAAATATGCAAACTTGCATGAATTAGCTTCAATGGATGAGGATCTTGATCATGAAACTTGATGTGAGATGATGCCTTTGAATGCTTGAATAGATCTTGAACACTACAACATATTAGCTCAAACAACATGCATGATGCAATAAATCTTTAACATGGTGATAGGAATCTTGATTGTTGCAATAATCTTCTATAAATCTACCCTTGAATGCCTTGAAAATTCTCTTGAATTCTCTCAATAATGCTCTTATGAAATCTTAGGATGCTTGAATCAAAATTACTAGGTGAAACATAGTGAAATAACCTTGTATTTATACATATCTTAACATTAATTCCCGAAATTCAAATATCACAATCCAACATTGAATTGTAGATTTCAAATCATTAAAATACCACCAAAAACATATTTTAAAGGGGGGTGCTAGGTCTAAGTGAGAACCCATTCACCTTATGGAGAAATGGGTCTTGGGTCACTTACCCAAGACACACATTTTTCAGTGTTAAACATAGTTTAAATTAGGGTCATAGGTCTAAGTGAGGACCCATTCACCCTATGGTGAATGGGTCCTAGGTCACTTACCTAGGACACACATCTTCCAAAGTTAAGTGTTGTGTAATGGCATTTATGAATGTCAAGTTTTAACCCTCAAAAATTGCATTTAATTAGGCTTGGATTTGAATTAAAGGGGTCAATTAAGGAAAATTAACCTCAATCAATTAATGAAGCCCTAGATTAATGTGAAAGTGTAAAGGTACACCTTACAACACCAAAAATAAGGCACAATTAAGTCCATTTTAGTTAAAAGGGGCCCTAAACTTAATGTGAATATGCAAAATTCATATTACAACACTAAATTAAGGCATCATTAAGCTCATTTATTTATTAATTATTTTCAAATTAAGTGTGAAAAAGGGGTACTTTTTCCTACACTACAGACTATAACTAATTAGTGTAAAGAAATGAATGTTGGGAATTAACTAATATAGATAACTAAGCTTATACTGCACTCTAGAGTACAATAAACTCAAGCAATTATAGTATAATTATGAAACAAGATGTTCATGAATCCATTAATGACTTGTAACACAAAGAATCTATTTAACATAGCTTGCATTTATGAAGTAACTACTAAAACAAAAATAAAATAATAGGAAATGGAGTGGACAGTTACCTTGAGTGGCCCTTGCTTAAGTGGTTGTCTTCAATAATCTAAACCAAATCTAACTTCTTAGATTAATGCAATCATAATAACTCAAACCATTCATTGTACAACTCCAAAATATCATATAAGATTCTACTGAGATATCTTATTCATGAAACCACGATTTGAACAATAAACATTGTTTGCATGAGAAACAATGACTAACTGAAAGGATTTGGAAACTATATTTTCTCTTGAACCAAAAATCAACTAACTGACTAGCTAACTCCAACCTCAGCCACCAAGCCATACATATAGGCATGAGGGATTTTATTAAAAAGGGACTCTAAACTGAAACCATAAATCACCACTCCCTAGATATCAAAGTGTGATAAAGACTCGGTAATCTAAATTACAACTGAAAAGGAAGAAGAGTCCAAGTAGAATTGTGACTTTATTGTAATAGAACTGGAACAAGGAATGCTCAAATCAGTTATGTTAGAATCCCAATTGTAACAGGGTTCTTCTCCTCCTCCAGTATCTTTATTGAATGTCATAATTATGCACAATCATTCATCATTAAGTGCCTCCATGCTATAGTTGGTGTGCTCCATTTATTCTAGAACCTCCCCTATTTTTTTGTCTAGGAAGTCCTTTTCTTGTGGGTTGTACCTTGCAGTTGTTGCAGGCTACAGTCAACCTCTCCTAGTTGCAAAGAGTTATTCCACAAAATATGCACACAATACTAACAACCATAGCTAAGCAAGATATCAATTACATTCCATACATATCCACACATAAATGATGTAATAACCATTACATCATAACCATATTTCCATATACTTAAATTGGGTTCAAGGTTGCATAATAAGCATAAAAAATAGCATAGTGTAGGAATATGTATAAGATAAATGTTTGGTAATGTCTATAAACTTGCATAAAAACATAAGAAAAATGTCTAATGACTGGACTCATCAAATTATGGTAATTATTTTATAACATTGTAAAGGGAAATAGGATGAAATAAGTCTAGACAATAAGAACCCTCTTTCTTAGGAATGAGAGACGTAAAAGTCGAGTTGATGGATCTAAGAATATTCTTATCTTTTATGATTCTTTGACCGCTTCCAACAAGTCAAAATTTAGGATTTCTCAAAAAATGAAATAATCTAAGAAGAATCCATTAGGTCCAAGAGCCTTTCCTTTCTTCACTTGGAACATAATGTTTTTAAGTTCCTCCAAAGAGATGATAGTCATAAGAGAATTATTCATATCTCTAGAGAATGAGGAATGGATGCAATCAAGATGTCTATTTCCTCTCCAAGCCTAGACTATGGACCCTACTCTATAAATAGAGAAGAGAAGTGGTGAAAAAATTCCTTGGAGATATCATGAAAATAAGACAAAAGATTGCCCTACTTCAAGAAGAATGAGTAAACAACAATCCCACTTCACCAATCTTTTACTGAATTATAGAAAAAGGATGTATTTTTCACCCTCCTAAAGCCAACCTATCCTAAACTTCTATTTCCAAAATATTTCTTCCCACAACTCCCATTTAGCCAATTATTGGGAAAAAAATCTCCCTTCAACATATCCATTGCCAGCCCCTCATCCTTGATCTAGAAGGTTATTCTCTCAAGTTGATTTTAAAGAGAAGATTTTACATGAAATAAATTTCTAAAAGAGAATTTTTTCCACTTCCTAAGCTTGTATTTAACAAAATGTAGTGTAGAAAATTATACTCCCTTATAGGTGATAATACAATTTCACGCTTTGTTCGGACCTATTTTAGTGACCCTTGCATTTATGCATTTTCAACACCTCTTAGTAGGCTCTAATTGCCTAAATCATGCATTCCAATGCGTATTTTTTATCATTTTCCAACAAAGTTGCAAATATTGAATAAATACAACCAACTGTTACTTTGCCCCTAATCAAGTGTGTCCTAAAAATTTGGGGCAGGACCCACTCGCCCATGGGTGAATGGGTCCTCCTTCTTAGCTAAGACCCAAATTTTAATGGATTGTTGGTGGAATTTTAACATTCAAAATTCAAATTATAAATGTTGGATTTCAAGATCTAATTTTTGAGAAATTAGATAAATGCCTATAAATACCTAGTCTTTTCACCATTTCAAAACAAGAGAAAGAAACAAAGAAGAGAAGAAGAACATAAGAGATAGCATTCAAGAAAGAAAAATTCAAAGTCTTAGAGAAATATTATTTGAAATTGTAGGTCTTCAAGTCCATTTGTAGATTTGATCAAGTCTTATCACATGATTGAAGGTTGAAGTTTATGGAAAAGCATGATGGATTCTAGGATTGGGAGATGTATTTGGTCACTTCCCTCCACCTAATGACTTGTTCCCTTGGTGCTCTCATCTTTAAACTTCACTCTACTTGCAGCCTCTATCAAGGTATCATTGCATTTTCTAGATTTACTTGGGGTGCTTTGACTTCTCCCTAATTGAATCTTATCATTATCATATAGGAATCATACTCTAACACACTTGAGTAGGATTTATTTTCATTTTGGATCATAAAAACCTTAGGCGCACATAATATTAGGGCTCACACACTATTTTCTATTAGATCTTTAACTTTTTGTTGAGGTTTAATTACCAAACTAGGGGTTTGACTAAGGAAAACCCCCATATAGCCACCCAAACAATTTATTTTTTAGTTTTATTACAGGTTCAAATTTGAAGATGAAGATTTGCAAGTACAAGAATAGAGATCAGATAGAGGGTTATAGGATCAAACTTTGAAGTTTTGGAAAGGTTTACAAAGACCCATTTTCCCCTAGGACATTGAGTCCCTCTTGGCATGTTGAGTCCCACTTTTGGTGATAGGTACACATCATCAAACATCACCCAAGTCCACTTGCATATCATTTTTTTCATCTTTTTATCTTCAGTATTTTGAAATTTACATATTAGGCCATATAGTCTAATCAGGGTAATCGCTCCAAATCATTTCCAATTCATTCCTAAGACACAAAAGGATCAGATCCATGTCTGATTGACTCACCTAGTAGGTTGTAAGTTAATTTATGCACCTTGTGGATTTGCATCCTAATGAAATCCTAGAAATGATGGAACATTCCTTAGGTTTTGGAAACTAAACTTAGGGTATCACCACATTTTTATATTTCATTTAGGTCAGCATGGCACTCCACGCTAGGTGGTGGCCTATGCTCCACTCATGTCACCTAGTGTGGGGGCATTGGTGGAACAATATCTATCATGACTCGATTGAAGAATTCAATCCACTCCCATGTGCCAACTATAACAAAGAAAACATGAAAATAAATCAGAACTAGGTATAATAAACAAACATAAACATAGTCAATGATGCATAGAACATTAAAAACATATAATATTAGCTGGGTCGCTAGCCCACCACTCAAGATATCAATAGGATACTAGAGGTGTCGTATTGAGTCTCCTATGATGGGCCGAAGGTGTGGTAGGAGTTGCATGGCTTCCCTCTCCATGCTCATGAGATCAAATTCCCATGGTGGTCGATGGATGTGCTTGGGTGATGTGAGGACGAGACGTAGGTCTCTCCTCAGGGCATCTATTGTTGAAAGAATGAAGAAGGTTATCATTAATTTGTCATTAATGTCAACACTACATGATGGATGATAACATTATGTTAAGGATGACTATAGAATATTTACTGTGCAAGAGGGCTTGATCCACACATAGGAACAGTCAAGTATTTTTGCTAAGTATCTACAACGGCAGTTTCAGTACACAAAGCCCTCTGGTAATTTGGTCTGCATTTTTTCACCCTTACAAACTTAATTATGTGATTCTAATATTTTTCTCATGGAAATATGTACCATCTTAATTCAAAATTTCATTTGATTTGGATAAGTGGTTTGAAAGTTTCAAGTAACAGAAGATCAACATATAAGGGTTTAACAGCTTTTGTGTATTGACTATGACTTAACTGGTCCGCACTCCTTCGTGCATTTGTGTTAGACCTTGCAATTTTAGGAGAATTTTAATAGGTATCAAAGCATCATGTTTTCCATTTGGCATGACATTTTGAGTTCTAGGTGTCCTATGGTGATGATCAATTGGAGTATTTTACTTTTAGGTCCTATGCCTAGCTAGCCTAATAAACATAAAGAGTTGTAGAGATTAAATATGTGATGTGAATGTAAGAGGGAGCTATTATAGGTCCATGTCGACCTATATTAAATGTTTTTGGGTGTGAAGGAATTTTGATTTGAATTGAGTGCCGACAAGGTATGTTTTGTATGATTTAAGGCTACATGTAACTAGGCTAACCTAATTGATGTTTACGATGGAGGTTGGTATATATACAAGGTTGCTTTGAGTTTATGGAATTAATTTTGATGAGTACATGATTTGAATACAAGCAGTGATGAAAAATTTTGCAGAGTTGAGCGAATAAGTTGTGAAAGTTGAGAAGAAGTGTGTGAATGTAGAGCAGAGGAGAGATTTGTATTTGAGTTGGATGAAGTGTATTAAGTCAGTATTTGAGCTTTAAAGGAACTAAATATTTTGTATCATTTCAAATCTTTGTTGTGAATCCACTTCTTTCTATCTTTCTTTTCTCTGTGAACGGTGAGTTCCACTAGTAGAAAAACAGCAATAAATGACTAAAAAAACTACTAAAAATTGTATATAAATGACTAAACTTGGTCACGTGACCATTAGTAGTTTATTGCCAGTCATTTATAATGTGACCAAATTTATGATTAAACCATTTTTAGTCATTTATTTGTTCGTTTTGATTGATCAGTTTGGTAGTATATTTAGTCATTGATTTAGTCATTTATTTAGTCATATTTATTCATTGATTTCTGTCAATTGGTAGTATATTTATTCATTGATTTCTATCAACTGGTAGTATATTTAGGCATATGTTTAGTCATATTTATTCACTGATTTCTACCTAAACGTTTTGGAAATGAGACAATGCTTTTGAGGTTTAAACATAAAACACAAAAACATAATCAATCATTCATTTGCACATAATGAAATAGCTATTAAGAAGGAAAAATACTAAAATTTTATTGACAAAAGGTGTTCTTACAGTAGATAAAAGACTTAAATATGTGTCTTTACTTTGAAAAATGTGTTACAAAGTGTGTTTCTCAGTGCTATGACTGAGAAAATTGACTTACAATGCTTTATTTTTTGCGTATACAGCTCCAAAACATGAAAGAACTACTTGAAAAATAAAGCCTAAGGGTCCTATATCTCATACCAAGCATGGGAGAGCATATAGGAACTAAAATTGACTAAGTTCCCATGCTTAAAAATAGGGAAGTATTAATAAGCTCTTCATCACATTGTCCCCGCCTATATGCAACAACTGTCAGAGTTAGATCCCTTTTGTCACAATATTTACCCACCACCCGAGAATCAAAGTAGGGACTTGTAGTGAGGAAGTGCTTTGGATTATTATTTGTATCAATAATGATTTTACCCAATGCATTATGTATATGTACATCTTGACTTCCTTCACTCACAAGATGCTCTAAAAATTGTGTCAACAATCGAACCCAGTTCCTGGAATAAAAAAAGACAAAACAAGAATCGTTAGCTTAATATAAACCTTATGGAAATTGAAAAATAGCTTTGGAGATTTTATACATTACCTTTTTATCACATTCTTCAAAAAGTAGTTCAACAGGAAGGAGAGAATGAACAAAAAGAATAAGACCTTTGATGAAGTCCTTAGGACAATCATCATCAAGCAACTGACCAACAACTAAAGGAACATTGCTTGGATTTACCTGATCAACAATCAGAAAAGAGTAAAAAATTTAGTCCTTTAAATGCATGTGTGAAACCCACACAATAAAAATGATAAAGGTTGATATTGTAAACAATATTTGTTACAATAGCCCTTTTCCAATAAATAAGAATTTCCTTTAAATTTATATTAGTTCTCCACTATTTTTTATTAATGCAAAATAGGTTTTGAAGGGACCAGAAACCCTAAACAAAAAAGGAAATGGTAGTAAAGATAAGACAATAGACTGACCACCCAGAAAAAACCACAAAAAAACACCAGCTGATTACTAGGCCATCAACCAACCATCCAAAGTAACATCAACATAAAAAAAAGAAATAAAGACAAGCCAAACGGACCTTAAAGCATTTATTTAAGCATTTTTGCAGCCCCCAAATCCTTGGCCACCAATCTGTCATGCATTTCCATAATTTATTCCACATCACAAGTAGCATCCTTCTTACCTTTCTTAGTTTTGCTTTGAGTATGAACACTCGGACCAGCAGCCAAATCAGTTGAATGCCCATCCATACCAGCTTCCTCCCCATAATCTGAGCTCGCCCGATCACCGAACAATCCCTTCCCAGTCAACTCCATGGTCTTCTAATTAAGGAAAATCATCCCTTCGTTTGATGCCTCCAGCTTCTCCCTACTTATGTTTATGAGTGTATCCAAATCCCTTTAGAGTTGCCTATTTTTTCTCTCCAACACTGCCACTCTCAACCCATAGTCATTCTTTAGAGCAGAAATTCCATCCACCATACAACCAACACTCGAATTCAAAGACCGAGACAAAGAAAAAATAGAATCTTGCTCCTTCAAACTTTGCAAAGTAGAGATGTTGCACTTGGCAATGGTATCATGCTTGTTATGGAGATCCTGAATCTCTTGAACAAGCCACATAAGCAGATTGAAAGAAATATCTGCCCCTTCCTTAGTAGGGCCCAACACCTGAGAAAAATCCATAGCACCCTAGAACAAACCCTTTCCCTAATGGGAACCACCCGGTGGTTCCTCCACATGAATATCCTCAGAGCCCAGCTTGGCCTTCCCCCGATCCCTAGAAGCAGAGCCCTAAGCAGAATCTTCAAGGTTTACAACTGAATTCTTTTTACCAACCACAAGGGACCCACCACCACCTGACACCTCATCCTAAATATTTCCTGCCACCTCCTCAATATTAACATTCACTTCCTTGGCATGGCCCTTACACTTCTTACCACCAGAGCCCTCAACAGCACCCTCAGGAATCTTCAGCTTACGTTTGACATGAGGAACAACTTTCAAGGAAGAAGGGATAACATCACCCATAGATGAAGTATAATCTAGATCAGTATCAAAGCCATTAGACTATCCCTCTGAATCATCCTCAGCCTTTGTACCAGTAGACTCTTGAGTTTCTACAATTTTGCATTTCCCACTTTCTTTCCCCAATTTCTTAGAAACAGGGGACTGAGGAGTTCTAACAATGCAATTAGCCTTGATAAACTCAACAATTAAAAGCATTAATCCTTCATGAAGAAAGGGATTCATAGGTTTTTTTCTGTGATTCGAGATGCTTTCTTCCATAGACAGCAGTAGATAGAAGGGAAAAGAAACCAGCTTACCATGGCGAAAATGGTTGAGCAGAACACAGTGATGACCATAGAGCGTCATAAATCTACCATCCAGATTAAAGTAGCGCATTAACACCATAGCAACTGCCCACCATATTGGTTTGATCTTAGTTATTTCATAGCCACCATAGTCCAAGCGAACCATTTTAGCCCTTTCCCTATCATGAAGAAAACTCTGCCTAGCAGATTGTGAAATATTCTTGTCTTAATAAAATTTCCTACCTTCCATTGACAAGCGAGTCACCTCCATAATAATATCTTCATCAATGGTAATATCCCTACCATACAAACTCGCCATACGACCATGTCAGGCTGCCACAAAATCCTTAGAGACTGAGGATTTAAAACCCTTCAATCTCTCCAAGTAAGGAGTAACACCCCCTCTCTGCAAAATTTCCCAAACTCTATGGTTAGCCCCGATATCATCGCAAGAGAGCAGCTCCATTCGACACCTATCCCCACCCATCATCGAGAAACTTGCAGAACACCCACAGGTCAAGGCAAAGACTGGAGCCACCTAGAAAGTGTGTGAAGTAATCTAGAATAGTCCAAAAGGAGATAATGCAAAGGACTCTAAAACAATTCCACTAAAAGAAGCCACAAATTCCAATGATCATAATTTGTGCGATAAGTCCCATCATACTGCTAAATTCATGATTCCCAGGCAAGCCCAAAAACAAGGAGGTGGGAAATGAAGAAAAATTAATGTTGATCATTAATAATAAGTGTGCTTAAATCAATAGGAAGGACTTCATCCTCCCCCCACGTTTTAGCCAAAGACACGCCATAATTCGCTAGCCAATCAGCCACGATATTCGCTTCCCTATAGGCATGGGAAATATAAATTTGTTCAAATTCCCCACAAAAGGAAATAGCATCGATAATAAAATTATTAATGGACCAAGAAGGAGGAGCTCCTTGCTTAAGGAAATTGATAATATTCAACGAATCACCTTCAATCCAACGTTTAGAGATTCTCAAATCCCTAGCCATCTTGATGCTATGATAGGCTGTAGCTGCTTCAGCAAGGTGGTTTGTCTAGATTCCCAAAGGGAGTGCCACTAGTTCTCCATTATTAAAAAGACATGGTACCAACAATAAATTTCACCTGGCATGCATAAAATGTTTTGGTACACATGGCAGTCTTTCAGACATTATTAGTAACATGATAAATATGGTTTTTTTATAGAACATTTTTTAGAAACTAAAGATCTCTAAAATGAGTGACCTACGACTTCAAGATATATAAGGTTTTATCTGGCACAAAACATGGAGGAAAAGAGAAGTGTTCAATATGAGGACCTACCTTTTGGACATAGCCTTCAATGCATCAAAACATATTGTTTGAATATAAGTAATGGGTAAGATCTGGTACAAATCCAAACCGATCACAAACACTTATTAGTGGATGAGCATCTCGAAGTCTTGCTTCCATAAGAAATTTCTTTTCCTTTTCAGCATCATAGAAGTTTGACTCTCTGGTTACACGTTCCACTTGATTTTTTCCAGTTTTGGTTGTTGCTTCAATGTATTTGAAGTGAATGTCAGGATCCTCACTACCAACGACATTGAAAATATAGTTTACCATATAAGTACAAGGTTCCCAAGCTACTACAAAATTACCTCCTCAAATAGATCAATGAATATCAGTGACAAAATTATACAAGTGACAATCCAAAGTCAAATCACCTAGAGCTCAAATATGCACCCAAGAAGAAATATAGCCCTTCATAAGACTTGAACTGTTCAAACAACTTGATGCATGAAACTACACCTAATTGTTCAGAATATTCCTTGGAAGCCTGTCTGACATGAAAGAGTTAACATAAAGAATAAGAAAGCAATTGTCAATGTCATCTAGAGCCAACATTATTAATTTTAAATAAATGAAAGGTGCACAATTTTTACTTGGACAATTATTTGGAGATTTCCCCTCAGGTTGACAAGAAGGAGATATTTCATGCACTCCAACACCCACTCTCTAGAAAGGGTCCCAAAGAACTCAACAAGGGAGGTCATCATTAGGCTAATTAGAATCTTCTCTTGAGCATCCATTCCAATAATTTGACACAAGGAAAAATAGGTTCTCTTAAAATATATTTGAAAATCTTCTATAGGAAATGGCTCAATGCAGGAAGAGGATATAGTTATTCTTCTATTATTTTCACCCTTCCTCGTGTGCATAAGGAGTTCATCACTCCTATAAGTTTTCCTCAACCTATTGCACTCCTCACTTTTTTGCAAGTCGATTTTAGGAAGGGCTTGTTTATTCAAGTTGAAACACTCTACAATGGAAAACTTGGTTAATACCACCTGTGGTGAACCATCTGTCATCCTTACGGTTCTAGTGGTTGGATGATAGTTTCATGCCAATACTCTAATGAATTCAACATCTATAAAGACATTTGGGACTACTAGCTTGGCTAGGTCTAGAGTCCAAGGGTTCGACACTAGGATTTTTTCATCTCTTTTATCATAAAAATACCAAAACAAATCCCACCCAGAGATGGGAATGATTACATCCTGACACCCATGAGCTATGTCTCTAAACACTTTCTTAAATCCTCTATCTATTGAATCAAGTAAAATTTCTAGTATGGATTGTTGCAAAAGCCTTTTCTTCACCTTAGGTTCTTCCTTCTTACTCATAGGTTCACTCTTCTTAGGTGGCATGGTGTAAAAATTTTACTTCCTTTTGAATTTTCTAAACCCTTAATTCCAGATCCTAGTCGACCAAATGCTAGAGAATTGTTTACAAAGAGTGTTTGTGCACTTACCCAGTGATATAGTAGTTGTAAATCTTTTCTTCCTCGAACTCCTTAGCTCCTGCCATGACAATCCTTTTGCAAATGATTGCAAAAAATGGCATCAAATTCTAGATATAATTGCTTCTAAACTCATTCATTTCGACATTAATGTCTACTTTGTTTAAAATATTTCATAATTTGTGCCAATTTTGATTTTGAATATATGTCATTGATCTTAGAAGATCAAATGGTTCATGATAATCAAATAATTACTATCATAGTTGACATAAATTCTTTTTCCAACCTATACCACAATACCGCTATCACTTCTCTTAACCATTGTGGTATGGCGGTGTCACATAATATACTCATTTTGGCTATCCCACTATCCCACAAGATTTATTTATGTTATCACTTTTCTATTGCAAGACTGCAGCCCCCATACCACCATACCGCACACTTCTTTTATGTTGAAGTTTGTTCACTGTAGGATGGGGGGTTATACATCCTTATACTTCCATACCACAAGTCCCTTTTATATTTAAAATATGTTTATCGTAGGGTGGCGGGTTATATAGCTTCATACCGCCATACCACGCACTTTTTCTTTATAGATTGTTGATCGCAGGATAATGGGTTACATAACTTAACACTGCCATACCGCATGTTATTTTAATGTCATTGTTTGTTGACTGCGGGACAATAGATTAACCTTTGATAGTTAAGTTGAGATCATATCGCCATACTGCAATTTTTATTTTATATAGTCAATCCTTGTCGCGGGGTAGCAGTATACTTCTATACTCAAGAGACCTATCACCTCCATCTCGCACACATCTTTTATGACTGTCATGGTATATCAATATATGATTACATCTTATTTTCTACCCCGACATACCATCGAGGGACCTTATAACTGAACAACTACTCCTACGAGGGTGTGGTAATGGATTTTATGAATGTAAAGGTACTAGACACATCTTATTTAAGCATATATGATGATTTCTTAAATATTTGGAACTGTATGGGGTTTTTCAGTGTCATTCAGACCTAATGTTAAGATATCTATATATATTATTAAATCACAGATGTTCATTATTATTTCCTTCACACAAGCATATTCAATACATGTGGAGGCTAGAAGCTATATTACAAACTAAAGCTATCCAAATATCAAAGAAATGACTACAATTTATTGCCAGGATTTTAAAGAGTTGTTTACTTTCACAAGTACCTTGTTGCATTATATGATACCTTTAGACCAAGTGCTTACTTCTTTTCATATCTAGCAATTCTAGAGAAGTTAGAAAAGTATAGCATCTAGAAAACATATAGGATATACAAGAAATTATATTCTAACTAAACAAATTAATTTCAACCAAAGTAAGAAAACTAAGAAAAATGATTAAACCTAACTTTAAAAGCACTTCAAATCAGCGATGAACATCTCAGGTTTTGTATACAATGTACTAGCAGAATAATGATGATTACATTTAGAAATGTATCAGTAAAACAATAGTGAATAAGCACACCTATACTCAGATCTTGATTACATTTAATAATAAATTACACCATACATGTAACTAGAGTTTAGGTGACAATCTTACAAGTTAAGGTGATAGGCTAGTTAAGGTGGCAAAACATCATCATAATCATCTGCAATGCGAGCAAGATCAGAATCTTGATCACTCATGTATGCATCTGCTTGATTTTGTTCCTCATCCTCATCTATGACATGTAATACATTCTCTCTCCTAATCTCTTCATTGGTAATCAAAATCTCTTCTTCAAAAACTCCATCATCATCTTCATCCACTTCTTTGAATGTTTCTTGTAAATTAACATATTGCCCATCAGGAATTATATCGACAACTTCCATGAATTTTCATTTCAAACGAGACTCTATTTGAATGAGATATGACCATACTAGGCTTCTTACATCATCAATTAGAAATTATTGGTTAATTTGAAGAGGGGAAACATACGGCTCATCTGTCAGAATAAAAATTGTGGTGTATTTGCACGGACAAATCCATACTCATCAAATTGTACTGCAGATGGTCAAACCCACTTACATTTTAATAATATAGGACTATTTTCACCAAAATCCACTTGAATAATTTCTTGGACATGAATCCAACATAAAAAGAATAGCCCATCACAATCACAATTTTTCTTTCCTTTGTCTTTTTCTTCCACTCTTAAATGACTACCATAACCCACATTCCACTAAAAAGAATAGCCCATAAATGTGGAGATTGTGAAAGCACGCTTTCCTCTATTTTTACATCTTGACCTTCTTCTTTTGCATCACTGACTATATTAGCAATCCATTCTTCAAATTTTGGAAAAGAATCACCTCCAATCAAATCATGACATGTCTACGCTTTTAAGGTTGATGTTGCATCCAAGTTTGATTTTCTTCTTCATATTTTCTACATAGAAAAAAAAAACGTACAAATAGTAAGGTTAATAATATAAATGTGTAAATGCAATTGAGTAAATAAATTATTGTGTAATTTTTTTTACCTACACCACTTATCGAACAAATATGTGTTTTGAATAATATAGGCATGTACCACACTTCTTTCTTGATGTGATAGTTTGAAGTGACATCCATTTCCTTCTAATACTTCACCTACAGCTCTCTCATCTTCGTCATCATCCCATACACGTCAATTGACATTTTTAAAATCCTTCATATATTATGTTCAAAATCCGATAGCCTCTTACATTGAATATCCCTCAGACATGTTGCCTTTCGGTTTTTCCATAGTATGAATAATTTTTTTTTAAACCTTCATATATCATTCTATAGGATACATCCATCTCGTTCTTACTAGGCCACAATGCTCTAGTTCATATTCTAGATGTATCAAAAGATGCATAGAAATGTTAAAGATTGTTGGTGGAAATTCCTATTCCAATAGACAAAGGACTTCAATAACCTCCTCCCTCAAACTATCAAAGTTCGAAGGATCTAATACATGTAAACTAGTTCTCTTTAAAGGCCCAACCTTATAATTGCCAATCATGGCCCCTTTTTCAAACTTGATATATTTACCACAATAGGTAAAATATTTTCAATTATGACATGATAGTCACAGGTCTTGAGGCCTCTTAAGCTATTAATGTCAATTTGGCTTCTAATACTAGTACTTACATATCCAATGGGAAAGTGAATCTAAGACATCAATTGTAAGAATTTTGCACGTTGTTCCTTTGTCCAAACATAAGGAGCACTAGGTTTTCTATATTTTTCATCATCATATTTTTCAACCCAAATATTTCGATGAATCTTTAATACTCAAAAGTCTTCACGTGATGAAATAGTATCAAAAGCACCAAAAATAGTTTCTATAATATCATAGGCTATATTTTTCTTAGTATGCATAAAGTCAACAATATGCCTAATGGCTATTTCCTTAAAGTATGGCAACTTATAGAATATGCACAACCATTTTACACCAATTTGATTACACGGATCATATCTATTACCAACAATCCCATAATTTTCAATTATAAATGACATTCTTTTTTGTCCATTCTCAACAATGTAATCACCCATTATTAGCAATGGTGCTTCACGATTCTCTTCTTGACCATTGAAACACATTTTTTATTGATGATATGGATTATCCATTTTAAGGTAAGAACGATGTTCATAATAAATACACTTACGCAAACTTCTTGAGTGCCTCACAAAATCCCTAAAGTTGCAAGGACATCCATGGTATCCATGAATAGTGAGACCAAATAATGTGCCATATGCAAGAAGATCATGAATCATAAACAATAAGGAAGCTCTTAAAGTGAATTTGATTGAATGACCATCCCTTAAAGATTGAATTACTTCAATTCCTTTCCACAATTCCATTAGCTCATCATATAATGGCTCTAGATAAGCATCGATTGTATCTGAAGTCACACTTTTCTTTCTTGGTATAATCAATGATAGCATTAAGAAAAATGGTTTAGTTGCTAACCATGGAGGCAAGTTATAATTTATTAAAAACATTGGCCAAGTTGACCATTTAGTACTTTGATCTGTGAATGGGTTCACCCCATCTAGGGCCAAACCCAACCTTATATTATGAGGATCTTAAGAAAAATCAAGCCATTTGTTATCAAATTACATCCATGTATTAGAATCAGGCACATGTCGTTGTTTTCCATCGGTGCTCTTATTTTGGGCATGCCATTGCATAAGTTTAGAAATGTCTCTACACCTATACATTCAAAGTAATCGTGGGATTATTAGAAAGTGGTGAAGAAACTTTCTAGGAACCATAGTTGATTTCAACCCTTGTCTATACCTCACTTCATGACATCTCTGAAATTCACTCTCACTTGCAAGATTATTATGAAATAATACACAACCATTCACACATGTGTGGATTTTTTCATACCCTAATCCTAGCTTAGTGATTTTCTTTTTATATTGACTTCATTTTATTGGCAATGTGGAGGTAAGTGGTAACAACAAACTTAATAATTCCAATAACTGATATACACTCTCATTTGTCCAACCAAACACCACTTCCAAGTTAAGAATTTGAAGGATTGTTGTCAAATGACTTAACTTGCAATTAGCATACACAGGCTTTAAAGCATCCTTCATCAACTTGACCCAATCATCATTTAGACCTTCATTCAACATTCTATCAACTTCAAACCCTTCATCTAACATTGTTGCCTCTTCATCTATGTTTGATGCAACTTCATCTATGTTTGTTTCCTCTTCATCTCTCACACTCAATAATTCTATCATATCTTCATAATAATTGTAATCCCAAGGGCTTATACCACTATGCCCATATCTTATCATATGTCAATAAATCACATTTCTTTTTTTCACCTTTCCACCAAGACAGTCATTACATGGACATGGATATTTTTCAATGTCCCTCTCATCGGCTACTCTCTCATCATATGCATGGTATTGATCCATTTGTAATGTTCTACATTCTAGTATTAATTTAGTTTCCTATTTCAAGAAAAAAATAGAAATATAAAAAACTCAACTTACTCAGGATCTAATACATGTAAACTCATTCTCTTTAGCACTTTGTAGTCATTCAATTTAAAGAAATACAGTTGTGCATCACTCTACAGAATCAAATGTTCTGCCTCTACATAAATCTCTATGGTCATTTTTGTGCATTTTTTACTTGTAGGATTATCAGCTATCAATGGCTAATTAGTAGGAAACATAGCAACTACTCTGCCCTCATTTTGTTTCCCATGTGCAAGAGGCAGAGATTAAAAGTACATGTTTTAAACTATCTATTACTAGCACCTCGCCATTTATATTTCTAATATAAATATATATATGTTGCAGTTAAAAAAAAACAATAATGGTCAAAGTGTAATACACAAAGATAATGAAACTTTGGGGTGTTTGTATACCATTTTTTTGCATTTATAGGAGCATGTTGTAATTCTAAAAATCTTGTTGATCATGTAGACTTATGTTCATTTTACATGTCATCTACAATGTGCATAAAAGAAGACCATGATGACTGGAAATAAAAAAATGTTATTTTTATCCATGTTTTATTGAGGGCCTTCCTTGTCTAGATGATAATTAAAGAAATGATTTAGCAATGGAACATAGAATTTATGCTTGTTCTATTGATGAACCAAAAGAATTTAAACATATGGAAGTCTTGTCAATGTTAATGAATACACAAACACTAAAAAATAGGCTAATGAATTCTTTGTTGTAACTTTGAGCATTACTTCCTAGCATAAATTATTAACATGTTGAGATAAGATGACTTGTTCTAACAATTGATATACTCCCATGTGTGGAAATATAGTATCAATTAAAATAGCTTGGTGACCATATTGATTTGATGAACTAGCATAACTTTCAACTATGTCATATGATACCATCTTCTAGGATTCCATGAAATTAATAGATTAGGCTTGCACACAATGTTACCCAAGCATTGAGGTCTAGGCTAGGGACATGAGCCCACGGTTTAATGGAAAAGTGATCAAAGGAATTGAAATTTGGATGCATTTTACAAGTTCAATTCACATATGCTCCAAAATGCGTAGAGGAAATTAATGAAAAAATAGTCTACTAAAATTAGAATTGCCTATATGGTTCTAGTACTTTGTTTCCTATTTAACTACTGTAAGTGACACCAACCAATAACAAACTAATTATGATTTACATGCACTACCCATGCCATGAAGACTTGGTGAAAAGGAGCCTCAGGGATTAGGTTGGTGAATTGGTTACAAAATTAGAAATTAATACCATACCCATGCATGATGACATGGAACATAAATAGACAACTTCGAGATATGGTTACTAACATTGTATTGATTATACAATGAATAAAAGCATCCAATTCTTTCACAATCTCAAGAACTTTGAATTCTCACATGGTAGTCAATGTCTTATGACAAGATACCCTCCTATTTATGTAACTCATCTCTTATAATACACAAGGAAGCATATTTATTTTTATCCCAATATAATACAATATGATTGCTTTCTCCCTAGCTATATATGGCTTTGATTTATAGTTGCAAGCCCCATGAATAATTTTACAAGCACTCTTTCAACATTTCAACTGGAATAACCCAGAAATAAAATAGCATAAAGAGGAACTTGACCCAAATTCAAAGTTCAAACCCAACATAGAAAGCCTTTGATATGACATTCATTCATACATATGATTTTAAAATTTCCATTTGAAGCAGACAGCTACTTTTCACCCTTTTGCAAAAATATCTCAAACCCTCGAACACTTGGGGTATACACAATCCTACGAATAGAGTTATTGTATACAAATTTTTGCAACGATAGGAAGAAACTAGTATTTCATACTATACGAAATTTGTCAAGTACTTTTAAAGGAGAAAATCCAACTGAATTTTAAAACCTATTCACAAAGAAAAGAAAACACAAAAGAAAGGGAGAGTTGGCCAGTTTCCACCGAATTGTTAATGGGTCATCAAGCCCTTATGGCTCTCACCATTACTCCCTGGCCAAGAGAGCCTATGAGGACCCTAATGACTATATTTTATACACACAAAGCTTTATACCAGTTTCATCACAACATCACACATAGGGATTACCTTTTTTTATGGTTGTAACATTCAACATGAGACACAAAATAATAACTAAATAAATAAACAATATTTTTATAGATAATGGATGCATTGATGCTCAAGTAGGACCCACAAACACTCATACCTGGCACACTCAAATAAACACACATACTTGGCACATTCATATTTACAATTGTTCATCAACTTCACAAGGAGCCATACAATAACTGTTTAATGTAATGAGGGTTTCAAATTACCTCTGAATTCACTACAAAGGGCGTCCCCAAATTCGACTTTGTTGTGCCTCACTGACTTCAAATTTGTTGTAGCAAACTCTAAATTCCTTTCCCGCCTTTTCAGAAGTCTCCAAGTCCTCTCCAAACAATCTTTATCACCCATGTGAGTAGTTGACCTCTACTGAATTTTGCACTCTACTGTACTCCCCATTCCCGCCAACAACTTTCCACTTTGCTATTAATCCTGCACACAATACAACCCACTCTCACCAATAATTTCCCAAAAGTGCATTTATTTTTAATTACCCACTTTAATATCATAATTTCTAATTTTTATTTGTGTGACTAATTATTTAGTCATTTATAGCTTTGATTTTATCCAATGATCAAATTAGTCATTTATTTATTCATTTATAGCTGTGTTGCAAAAAATGACTAGAATTTAGTCATTTTTAGTTGTCGTGACTAAAAATAGTCATGTAGTCATTTATTTGCCAAATTATACTAGTTTTCACTTGGACAATGAGTCCACCTAAAAGTGAGCCTTTTTATAATATATTATAACCAATTATAACATATTGTGAGTTAATGGACTCACCATGGTTTTTCCCTTTTTGTTTTTTCCATGTAAAAATCTTGGTGTTCATGTGTTATGCGTGTTATGGATGTTTCATGCTTTCATTTCTTATTGTAATTAAGTATACTTTGGTAATTTTATGGTTAATGATTGGATGGTTTAATAGAATATTTATTCACCCCCTCTCAGTATTCAGAGTGTTCAACAATTGGTATCAAACCTTAGTTCCTTGGAATAAGTTTGACCGCTTTGGGAAGATCTTGGAGATTGAACACATGGCTAATAGAAAGTTTCTTATTCCTCTGAAAGAGATTCCTGCTATTGGATACACAAAAGAAGATTGCATGCTTGAAAAATATGGAGAACTTAAAGTATCTTTTGAAGATCTTGATGAAATTGAAGATGAAAATATAGATTTGATGGAAAATATTAAAGAAACAAATGACTGCATCAAAAAACTAAGAGAGAAAATCAAGAAGTTCAAAGAAAGGCATAAGGAGGTCAATGAAAAATTGAAACAAGCAAATGAGAACATCACCATACTAAAAGTGCAAGTGGAAGAAAATAAAAGAATTGAGGAATGTCTAAATGCAATGTTAAAAATAAAAATTGATGAATACATGAGGCTTGAACAAGAAGTGGTAAATTTTAGATCAGATTTGGAGAAAGCAAGAATTCAGAAGATAAATTCAAGACAATTTCTACAATGCTTGATGAGTTAATTGTAGGTTAGAAAGCATCTAAAGACAAAGGTGGTTTGGGACTTGAAAAAGGAGAAAGCTCAAAATCATATCAGACACCTAATGCAAAGAAGACTAATGAACCAAGGAATACCGAAGACAAGAAGAACAATGGCAAGATTTGGAATCAAAGAAACAATGCTAGAAGACCCCCTATCAGACAACCAAATGCTCAAAGGTATCCATCTTTCAATGGTATTTTTTATTCTTGCAATAAATTTGGACATAGAGCAAAGGAATGTAGAAGCAAAATGAATCAATCCTTTACTGGTCAATGCTTTACATGCAAGAAGTTTGGGCATAGAGCAAATGAATGCAAAAGTCAAATGATGAATGCATATAACAATGGTAGAATGATTCAACCTTTCAATGGTTACTGTTATACATGTTATGGATTTGGACACAAGGCTAATCAATGTAGATCTAGAATGAATGGAAGGAATAATGCTTAGAGAAATGTAATATGCAATAGTTGCAGTAGGCTTGGACATATTACTAAATTTTGTAGAAGCAGAAATACAAGGAAGGATAATTCGGTAAAGAGAAATGAACCAGTTAAAAAGATTGATCCAGTTGAAGTAAAGAGGGAAATGGAAAAGATTTGGAGACTGGGAACAAGGAAGAATCAAAGACTACAAATGAATCTGTACCACCCTCTAGTGCAAATGATTCCTCCAGGAATTGAACCTAGGCATTGGCTTAGGGGGAGCAATAATAGATAATCAAATAACCCCCAACCTATATAAGGTACCATGGCTTGGCATGAAGATATGTGATGGATATGGACACTAGTGATCTTTTGGAGAAGACTCCAAAAGAAAATATGAAAATATAGAGATTTGCGGAGTGATTTAGGGTTTACTATTGCATAGAGAATGGTTTTACCAACTTTATTGGTTGGCACATTAAACATGAATTAGGGAAGAATATAAGGGTTATATGTACCTACACTTAGTCAATTTCATTCACTTTTATGCTTTTGGAATGAGTAGAGTGTGGTGAAGTGAATTCAAGGGTTCAAAGGCGATTTGTGAAGTAGAGCATCCAAACCCTAGTTCTATTTGAGCAAGGAAAAGATATTTACCATTGTCTAAAACTGAATTAGAATTTGTTTTCCGAAGCATTTGAATTCAATAGACATACATCTACAATAGTGAATGTAAGTGAGAAACCCCAACCAAAATTCAAGAAATACCCCATGAAAGTTTTTGAGAATGACCCACTCAGAGCTTTTTTGAGTATTCCATATAGGATTTTGCCTACAAAAGATACTAGGGAATACATGCACAAAAAAATAGAAGAGTATAACCACACAAGATTTACGAACCTATGGACTAACCAACTAATTGGAGATGATTATGCCCGAGTATGAAAACCTAGTGAAGAAGAAACTAGACGTCTGGAAATGGTTTCCATGCTTCATTTATGATGATGAAACTAAGTTTGTGAGATTGGAATTAAGTAAAATTCATTACAAATTCATATGGATTGACATGCTTGGTTTGATATCAAAGGAAGTCATAAGGGAGGTTACTGTACTTTGTGCCACCAAACTTGTACCGGTATTGAAATCTGTGAAGAACAAGGATGTGATAGAATTAACTAGAGCCACATTTGATCAAAGAGCTCTCACTATGAACACTATCTACAATGTTGTCGTGAGATATGCAAGAATGGTCATAGGATACAAGATATACTACACCAACATAGAGAATTTTGTGTCAACTATAGCAATAAGTGTAGCCTATGAGATGGTGGAAAAGGGAAAGGACTATGATTTATGTGAGTTGCTCAGGAAACAATTCTTTGACAACTTGAAGCAAACTAAAGAGAAGAAATACCCCTTCAAGTTTGGATCCTTCGTGCTTTTTAGTCTAAAGGAGCTTTTAGGAAGAAGCAATGTCATATGGGATAAGATCATATTGGTATCCCATCAAATCTTGGAATACCTATGTATCCTTGGTGATATCAAATCTTAAGATGAAGCACTTACTAAATTCTTTGCAGTATTCCAGAAGAGAATGCATGAAAGGGAGGGAATCCCTAAGTCATTGATGGATAAATATGAGAAGAATATCACATTTTTTGTCACAACAGATGAATGTGTTATTGAGGTTGTAGAACCCAGAACTTTATGGATTATACCACTTGGATATGAGACCAATTAGAATGAAGTCAATGGTTATGTTGACATTTTACTAAAAATTCCTAAGGACATTACACAAGAAATATGTGGCTCATATGAAGAGAACTATATGGAAGTTCATATGGAATTGAAGAAGCCTGAGTTAAAGAAGAAGCTGAAAAAGATGGTGGATGACTATTTAGAGGACAAGGGATTCATAGAAGAACAAATATAGGAGACAAGAGCAAGAGTAGAGGGAGAAGCAAGCACAATAGGTGGTTCCACTAGACCTAGAAGATATGGAAGAACTACTTTCGTCATTACCCCTAGTATTCAATAGCCCTATGGATTTGTTTCTACTACAAGCAAAACTAAGAGGACGGAGACTAGTGCTTCGATGATAGAGGAACATCAGGTGAAGGAGGCCATAAGGCCTGAAAAGAGAAAGAAAACTACTTTGGAAACCCCCTCTACTACCACTATATTAAAAAGGAGAAAAGAAAATTTTGTAAGAGAGAAGAAAATGAGTGTACTTTCTGATGAAGAAGAAGAAGCACTAATACAAAGAAACAAAGAATAGATATTGTTGATACCTCATATGAAGAAGAGATTGAGAAGGAAAAGCAATCCTTGAGAATACATATGCATAAGCAAATGAAAGAGAAGAAGAAAAAGAAGTCAGATACAGTTGAACCAAAGAAGAAAAAGAAGACAACTCTAGAGAGACCTCACAGACCAATGAAGTTGGATTCATTGTTCAAAGGAATTTTGCACCATGAAATATTGAAAGAGACAACAACCTTATACAAAAATTCAAATGAGGTGGATAGAGCCACCATAATAGAGGCAATCATCAAATGCATTGTGATTATTGAAGAAGTTGTGGAGAACATTAAGAAGAAGGTTCCAAATGATGTTTGGAACATCTTAATGGAGAGGAGAAAAGAGGCAATAGAAAAGGAAGAGAAGCTTAGATCAAATGTGGAGAACATCATATTCTCCTTATCTCATGCTCACAAGGCCGTATTGTCCCAAATCTACAAAAAAGAATTCAGAACAAAACAAAGGGTCATAATTCTCATGGGAAGAGAATAAGATCAATTTGAGAAAATGAAAAAGCAAATAGAGGATAAGATTATTGATATAGCTTAGAAGTATGACATGATTCCCATTACCTCTACCAACAAATATCAAGATTTGGTAATTAAAGCTCAACAAGAGCATGTAGAAAATATTGACAATACTCCTCTGGACATTGAAGGTGAGATTTTTTATGAAGGAGAAACATGGACCGAAGAGGAAACCACAAAGGATGACACTCCTATTCCTCTAGTGAAACATGATACTATAGATCAAGGAAACCCAGAGACATCTATCCCTTCAGTAGATACAGAACAAAGCACTAGTGAAGGTGAAAAGCATGATGCAGTTGATGAGAAAGGCATGAGAATGAAGAAAATAAAGGAAGATAAAATTATGGTGAGAAGGAAGGAGAAGAAGATAAGAATGAAAGTGAAGAAAATGATCAAGGAGAGAAGGATAAAAACAAAGGATATGAGGATAAAGATGAAGACAAAGATAAAGATAAAGCCTCTAGTGAAGAAGAAAAGGCAGAGGGAGAAGAGGACACTAATACCGAAAAGAATGAAGAAGCAGAGAGATCTGAGGAGTTACCTAAACCCTCTAGTGAATCCTCCTCAAGTAATCCTTTGAAAGGTCTTTTGTCTAAGCACTTAAGGTTCCAACCATTGTCTTCTCAATTATTTTAGTTGCCCATGTAGCAGGGCAGTGTTGATTTAAATAAGATATCTCACATTCATAAGTTGTAGCTAGGTGATGTGTTTCATGCATCAACTAGAAAATAAATTATTGAGATTCACCAAAGGAGTAGTGAATTGATGGATGAATCCATCAAGACTTTGCGAGAGATCACACCAGGAACTAATATTGATACATCTTTGTCTACTATGGAAAATTTCAAAATTACTGATTGATTCCTTTAAGGAATATGCCTTTGGATTGAAGGTACAAGTGGAAACAGAGGTTGAGACGAGGCTTGTAGAGAAGAATTTGATGGACATTACAGAGAAATGTGCATCTACACATACCAAAGTTGAAGAATGTTTGAAGGAAGTACAGGCTTGTGAAGAAGAGGAAAAAAAAATATTTGTATATTGTATGAAGTCGTCAGATGGCACACAAGGAATAAAATATGAAATGGACTCAATTGAGTCCTAGATAACTAATGCATCAAGTGCCTATGATCCAGCACTAGACAGAGATGATCAAACCTGGACTGCTATTGTAGACTTCTATGCCTAATTCTTCACCTTGCAAAGCTAGAAGGAAGAGATTATCAAGAAGCTTGGGAAGCTAAGGGACTTGGTAAAAATAAAGTATATACCCATATCAAGTGCCCTTGCCGGTACTGACAAAATCTCAAAGCTAAATCTTTCCTTCGGTACTATGGAAGAAGGAGAGGAAACATTGATGGAGCTTGAATCACATTATATAATGCTTGAAGAAGAACTAGGAAGAAGGTAAATTTGCTTGGAAAACTATTCTTCAGAAGCTTCAGGAGTCAACATCTTTAGGTTGACCATTTCTATCTTTATGCATGTTTCAGTTTTTCAAGTTTGAAGATTTTTTGTAAATATGCAGATGTATTAAGAGCTTTTGGTTAAGGAGGAGATAATACTTTCATTTTAGTCAATTCAACTATTCCAATTTGTATATATTTTTTAGGGGGAGCATAAAAAGTGTTAATTCTAGTACACCCTTTTCCCTTGATGTCAAAGGGGGAGAGATATTTGAGGAGAGATACTTGGAGAGAAGTTTTATTTGGCACATGTTGCCACCAATGACAAAGGGGGAGATTGTTGATATAATGAAAAAGGTTGCCATTGGTGTCAACACTACATGATGGGTGATAACATTATATTAAGGATGATCATAGAAGAGTTATTGTGCAAGAGGGTTTGATCCACACACAATAATAGTCAAGCATTTTTGCTAAGTATCTACACCAATAGTTTTAGTACACAGAGCCCTCTGGTAATTTGGTCCAGATTTTTTCGCCCTTATAGACTTACTTATATGATTCTAATATGTTTCTTATGGACATCTTTAGTATCTTAATTCAAAATTTCATCTGATTTGGATAAGTGGTTCAAAATTTGAAAGTAACAAAAGATCAACATATAAGGGTTTGACAATTTGTGTATCGATTATGACTTAACTGGTCTGCACTCCTTTGCAGATTTGTGTTAGACCTTGCAATTTTGGGAGAATGTTAACAGGTGTTAAATCATCATGTTTTCCAATTGGCATGACATCTTGAGGTCCATGTGTCCTATGGTGATGATCAGTTGGACTATTTTACTTTTAGGTCTTATGCCTCGCTAACCTAATAAACGTAAAGAGTTGAGGAGATTAAATATGTGATATGAATGTAAGAGAGAGCTATTATAGGTCCATGTCAACTTATATTACATGTTTTTGGGTTTCAAGGCATTTTTATTTGAATTGGGTACTGACAAGGCATGTTTTGTATGATTTAAGGCTACATCTAATTAGGCCAATCTAATTGATGTTTGTGATGGAGGTTGGTACATATATACAAGGTTGTTTTGAGTTTGTGGACATCGATTTTGATGAGTACGCAATCCGAATAAAAGCAGTGATGCAAAATTTTGCAGAGTTGAGTGAACAGTTGTGAAAGTTGAGAAGAGGTGTGTGAATGTAGAGCAGAGTAGAGATTTGTAATTTGAGTTGGATGAAGTGTATTAATTCAATGTTTTGAGCTTCAAAGGAAATGAATCCAACATATGTGAGATGTACTTTGTATCAATTCAAATCTTGATTGTGAAGCGACTTCTTTCTATCTTTCTTTACTTTGTGAATAGCGAGTTCACTTGGACAATGATTTCACCTAGCAATAAGCCTTTTTGTAATATCTTATAACCAGTTATAACATATAGTGAGCTAATTCTCACTATGTTTTTTCCCTTTTTGAGTTTTCCACGTAAAAATCATGGTGTTCATGTGTTATGTGTGTTATGTTTGTTTCATACTTTCATTTCTTATTGCAATTAACTATGCTTTGGTAATTGGATGGTTAATGATTGGATGATTTAATAGAATACTAATTCACCCCCCTCTTAGTATTTAGAGTGTTCAACGTCTATGGCCTCAACTATCTCCTCAGGATCCTCCCTTTCCGGTTGTTGGTCCTCCTCATCAATATTATCTCCATCCACATATGTGTCCTCTCTCGCATCCTCTCAATATGGAAAAGGCCCAGGATCACCTGCAAGATGATCATTTGGGAAGATGTGCAAGGTCGTGTTTTCATCCACCATCTCTCATAATCTACAATAATGTCTACATCATCCAAGTCAAATTTTGGTGGTGCAACCTAATCCTCATTGTCTAAATCACTAAAGGTGACATCAATGATTGTAGGACGAAAAATTTCCCCCTAGTTTGGCATCGTTATGTGTATATCTCAAGAATCTAGGTCATTGGCTAGGTGTTATCTGTATCTGCTCAAACTGATGCATGACATGATCATAATAGAAGGTCATGATGACGTAGTCTTGACATCTGACAAATAACCTATCTTGTTGCGTCCTGGTCAACTGTTGTGTAAGACTTGGCCACTATTTTAGAGTCTTGTATGATCTCCATGCTATATCATCCTCCTCTAGATGACTGAACCTGACTCTCTAGTGCAACAGATCTTCACACTACTAGGCTCACCTCAAAGTATAATAGAAGGCTCAAACATAAACAAAATTTGTCATAGTGGGAAAATCGACCAGTCTGGTACATGTGATATGCTCAAATGTGCACACCTGAACAAGGGTACAATGGACAATGTTGTGGAGCTCCTGATGAAAAAAGCAATGAAGATCATAATAAAGATGTGTGAGCATACTTTGTCCCCAAGAATAGACTTTCTATTGCTCCTCCATCTCTCATATGGTATGAACGAGGCCCCCATCAAGGTGTGTGCCTCATCTATCATGTACAAGAGCTAGGGAAATAGTCATGCATATAATCTAACGAACCAAGGGAACATTGACATATAGAAGCCACTCAAGCTCAATGCAAGCTTTGGGGTCAATGGGAGTTATGCAATGGATGGTACAATACTGAATATCATCTCTCATCTCTTGGTGTGTGTAAAACTCATCAAAATCAATGGTCTCACCTCGAATGGGTATTTTGAGTTGTGTGAGTAAAATATGTGTAAATGAATGACAAACACACCTAATAAGATATTATATCAAGAAATTTAAACAAACAATTAATCAAATTAAAACTAGAAATCTATTGGAAGCTTCTTATTGTTCCCTATCTCCAAAGATTTATTAAATCACTATGGCTCTTAGATTGTTAAGCACTGTGACTGTTAAAATGACAATCTAGAGAATGAGATATTGTAAATGCAGGAATCTAATCCCATGTAATGATTTCTAAATGATATGATGATGATACTGTAGCCTAAAATGGCATGAAAATGATAAAACAAAACTACTGTAACCTAAGATGCAGCTAAATGAAAAGCCATGATTATGATTTCTATATGATTGCTAATTACTATTTGCTATTTTCTCAATGCTCAAATGCTTAATTTCTCTAATTCTATTTTTGCAAAGTAAGATTACACAAATTTGGGATCCTTTTCCTATGGAAAGAAGTTGTATTTATAGATTCCTGGCAGCATATTTGTGATGTGGCAGCAAGTAAGGTTTGGATTTGATTTGAAAGATTCAATGGTGAAGGATGAAGAAGCCTAAGAAGATTATGGAGATTGTTCCTCCCCACAAAAACATTCATCCAAAGGATAGGAAGAATCAATGGAAGAAGATAAAGAAGTTTGCTTGTAATTTGTCTCCAAATTTGTCCGTAAAGGCTGAGTTGAATTAATTAGATATAAAATATCTAATTTTGTTGGTGGATATGATGAGTGAAAAGAGGAAATAGCTGTAGAAATATGCTTTTATTTGAATATTTGGATTTATTCAATTTAGTAAAAGAGGATATTTAATTTAATAAAACAAACTATAGAAATTTGTTTATTAAATAAATATGGAAGAAATATGGTAATCAAAGAAAACAAAGTATGAAACTTGTTTATTTAATTAAAATAGAATGATGTGATTAAGATAGAATAAATATATAATTATAGAATAATTTGATAATAATAATTAAATAAAAGAAAGTATTAAATTTGTTTATTTAATTAAGATGAAATAATATGATAAAGATAGAAGAATTAAATGTGAACTATATAAACAAATATTTCTTTTTATTTATAAGTAGATGAATTAAAGGAGTCAATTAATCAAATAAATCATATTTAATTAATTATATTATCCAGACTATTTTTAGGTGTATACATTTTTCCCCTCTTTGAAGTGATGTGTTTACACATTGCTTCAAAGAAAATTTTGTTGCTACTGCTAGCACTAACAAAAAAAAATTGATATGCCCCAGATGTTGATTTTCAGGTGATGATGGATATATGCTCCCTCGGGAGATAAATCAATGAATGTCTTTTGATTTTTTGGATTTTTTTGGAATTTTTCAAATTTTTATGATTTTTATGATGATTCAACAATTTATCTCCTGATAAAGAATGATCCAAGTGGATCCAAAATACCTAAAAATTTCACAGTCTCAGAATTCATCCAAAGAAGCATCAATGTGTAGAGCTTGCTGACATTATCCTGACACAACTTTAATGGGCTCAAAAGGAGTTTGTATGCAGAAGTTATGCTCAGTCAAAGGTTCGGTCAAACAAGTGAATCAAGGGTTCAAAAAGGAAAAAAATTGATTGTCTCAAAATGAAATAAAAATGATGCCAAGTCATAGTGCTCATAGCGCTGATTCCGGAACTATATTCGATTTCAAAAATGGAGCTCGTATGTGAAAGTTACGACTAGTCAAAGGTTGGTCAAAATTTTGACTTTGGTTTACTTTGATGACATCAGCAAGCTGACGTGGTAGGTGGTGACGTGGCAGGAGTGGTGAGTTGGTACAGACATGGTGGAAAAAGGAATATGGATTAAACCATATTGTTAAAAGAAAACACGTATGGTTTAAAAATTAAAAGATTTTTATGATTTCAAGGAAGATTTGGTGGGATTTTATCCCTTAAAATCCTCTTCCCTTGCCCATAAAACAAGGAGAGGAAAAAAATCCCATAAACTTACATTTCAACAAATTAACCCCTTTAACCACCTTTCTCATATTTAACGGATTTATTTTAAAGATTATCCAAGGAGATTATTAAGGGGATTTATTAGAAGATTTTTAAGATATTTTTAAAGATTATAATGTAAGTCCAAAATTATAACGACCCATAGTTAAAGGGGTTCGTTTTTTTAATTGTATGGCTTAGAATTATAAAAGCCGAAGGGGGATTTAATTTTGAAAGATTAATTTGTTATACTAATGAGATATTAGTGATTTTTATTGTAAAAGGGGGAAATGGTTGGAATTTTTACTTGTATACGGGAGATATGCAATATTTGCAAAATAATATGGTTAAAACCATATTAGCAAATAAATGTGTATAAAGGGCTGATTTTTGTAAAGGGACAAAAAAAAAATTATTGAGTGGAAAATTTTATACGAGAATTTTCTTGGAGAGAATTGTAACAAGGAGAATTATTCAAGTTCATTTTGGGAGAAATAATTCTTTGGAGGAGAATTTACAAGGTGTTTTTATGCACCAAAAATTGTAAAAGAGTGAGAGATTGTGGAGAGATTATTGTAGGTTCTTGGAGCTTGGGTATTGTAACAAAGCATAATTTTGCTTGGCGATATCAATAAAGCAATCCCAGCATTGAGAAGTGGACCCGGAGATGTAGTCCACATTGGATGAACTCCGTTATCAATCTACGCGTTGTGATCCTTCTATTTCTTTGCTCATTCTTCTCTCTTTTGTCTCAATTTTCTCTCTAGTTTAAATTCAGTATTTGAATTTCTAATTACTTATTTTGTAATTTCAATGGTTAAAAAGCATAATCATGCAATTTTGTATTAGATCGGGAAATTACTGTAATTAGATTTAATTTACAAGTTAATTTTGTAAACTCTAATTACGGATCAAAGAGTACTGATTTCACCAGTTGATTAAATGTTGCCCTGCTTTGTCTCCTTGTGTTTGATGATTTTCGATCATGTCAGCCTTTGATTTGATATTGATTGATGATCTTGATAGATTAGAAGATTATTGATCTCATGATAGGTGAGATTCAATGATTGATTGATTGATTGACCTCATGATAGGTGAGGATCAATGATAGATTGATGATTGACCTCATGATAGGCGAGGTTCATTGATAGATTGATTGATTGACCTCATGATAGGTGAGGATCAATAATAGATTGATGTTTGACCTTGTGATAGGCGAGGTTCAATGATAGATTGATTGATTGACCTCATGATAGGCGAGGATCAATGATAGATTGATGATTGACCTCATGATGGGCAAGGTTCATTGATAGATTGATTGATTGACCTCATGATAGGCGAGGATCAATAATAGATTAATGTTTGATCTCATGATAGGTGAGGTTCAATGATATTCGCTCACGAGATTTCATCAAAGTCTCATCAAAGCTGATTAGATCGATAGGCTGATTGTTTTTTTATTGATTGATAATATTGCCGATTTGCGATATGTTATGATCATAGGAGGATTTTAGAGTTCTTCCCAGAGACGTGGGACATGATTCTACATCTGTTGCAGGCCAATATAGATATCATCAGTCGATGTGGTTTACCAGCTTTGATTGATATGCCCTAGTATAGGATTGATTAATGTACTAAAACTTGATGTTGTACACTTATTCAGTTAGATATTTTATGATTGCTCTATCATGTTATTGATTCACCAGCCTTGGAAAATATATAATACATATGCAAAACTAATATGAATGCAATCTAATTTAACCATGCAAATCTACATATGCAAACGTTGTCATCTTAATAGTCCATTTATCGTGCTTTTTATCATCATTGAGCCTTTTAAAATGTTGAAAGTGAGTACAAGCATCAATGGTATGAGTTATACCATGATGACCTGAGTACTACTTTCATGATTTTTTATATTGCAAGTGAACACAAGCATCTAGGAATAATTAAACCAAGATGACCTAAGCATTTCTTGCGTAAACAAACAAGAATCAATCATTTTACTATGTGAATTAGAATGTCATCAGTGATACTTTGTAGAGCACGTCTCGCAACAATTCACACAATAATAATGATCAACTCACAGACAACAAACAAAGAAAATACCATTCTCCTTCCTAGCTTCTCTAGTTCAACATATCATCAAGTTGCTCCAAAGAAATGATAACAAAAAATCAAAGTACAACATTTGAACATTCAAGCTAAAGTGATAAAATCATGATTCAAAAGAATATCATCCATCTAAAGTTGTTTGGATTGATTTGATTTCAGTTGTTTGATATGGATGGTTGATTTTTTGAAATGTTTTGATGTTTGATGTATGTTCAATGTTGAGTTTCCCTATGATCATTATGTTTGCTACGTTTGACATATTGTTGTTTGTCGGTTTGTTTAAGCTCAAAGTTTATTGCCCCCAATGAGTTCAAGATTTTTCCCCCAAGCTAGGGTGAGTCACGACCACATTGCCAGGATATGTACATGAGATTTTATTGTACTTTTTCAGATTTTATGATTTTTTTGTATTTTTTTTACTTTTTCACTTTTTTTTATTTTTCTCTTTTTTTGGTGGATTTTCTGATTTTTTTTTTGGATTTTGTAACTTTTTTCTATTTTTTATTTTTTTTGGATTTTTCAACGTATTTAAGATGAAATGAGATGATATGACTGATTGAAGGAACAAGATGCCCTACAATAGGGGAAATGCAACCATGGATAAATGATAGATCAAAATGAAAGATTCACTACAAAACATGTCACACAAGCAACATATCTCTTGTCAAAAGATGATAATGGTTGATTGATTAAGATGCTAGGAATGATTGATTCCATAAGGCATGATGATGATAAGTACTTAGGATCACTAATTTCCTCCAAGTACGATAAGATTGATGATTGTTGATGATTGATTGACAAAAGATGTGAGGATTGGATAATGTTTTACAGCTAGGCTCAAATATGATTTGCATGATAAGATTCAAGGTTGCAAAGGGACATGGTGACATGTATTTTGATAAGCTAAGAGATATGGAATGGAAGAAATCAAGCATAAAAATAATGAATGGGATGATCAAGATCAACTAGATAAGATACAGACACAAGGCCCAAGTATTTTGCCCCTATTCCTCATCAAGACCAAGGAAAGGAAGAAAGGATGTATTTAGTAAGAATGATGGAATATGGATAAGATGAAAGATATGGTATGGAAGATATGGATAAAGCGTATAGGATAAGATATATGATGTTCAAGAATATCCTTAACCTTGTCAAGATCAAAGGTGGAAATGTAAGGAATGAGCATAGAAAGGATAATGACCATGAATGATAAGATGGACGAAACTTTTCCCTAAGTGTAGAGTGCAAGAGGAATATGGAAGATAGGATATGGATGATAAGGAAATGGAGGAAGGAATTAAGCATCAAGTTTCACAACCAAATATCCTTCTGATAAACCATGGAAAATGGGAATTAGACTCCTAAATGTTGGCAGATTAATGATATGATGGAAGAATCTAAGGACTTATGCAAAGGTTTGGATTAAAGGAGAATGATGGGGGATGAATGTTGGATAATGGATAGGAGGTTGGAAGGCCTATTGATGGATAGATGGAAAGGATGGCAAGATCAACGTTGGCACACACCTTGAAGGATGGTGGAGTGATGGAGGAAAAATGGATTTGGAAGGTGATAGGTTATTAGATGGAAAATTGGAGGAAGCTTTTGGATTGGAAAATTTGGATGCCAATTTAGATTTTATTGCTTCTATGAGACTTTTAGGAATCCACATGACTTTTGACTTTGATTTTTGCTTTGTGGTCCTTTGTGGCCTTTGACATTTTTCTTTTTGATTTATGGACCCTTGTGGTCTTTGAAAATTGCCTTTTTGATTTGATGGGCCTTTGTGACCTTTTGAAATTTTCTTTTGATTTATGGACTTTTGTGGTCTTTGAGATTTTTTCTTTGATGGGCCTTTGTGTCCTTTTAGATTTTTCTTTTGATTTTCGATCAAATTTTCTTTTATTTTTGCATGTCTCTTCGAGGAGACATGTTGTTCCTTTGATACATGTGGATTTTGATATAGAAGTTTTTGATATTTGACACCCAAATTGCTTCCAAGAGCAATGGGAGGGGTGGATTTAGATGAATGATATGGAGGTATTATGGATGAGTTAATGTGGGTATAATTTTGAAAGGACATCAAGGATGTGTTCCTTTGTTGTTCTTGAGAAATAGGATATGGACCTAGGATAGAGGGAAGGTTTGATGGACTAGGATGAGGACCTAGGATAGATGGAATGTTTGATGAAATAGAATGAGGACCTAGGATAGATGGAAGGTTTGATGAACTAGGACACTTAGGCATATAATCAAGTTTGTAGTGATATGGGTTTTTTTTAATAGAAAAGGGTTCTATGATATCTTGTTCATGAAGGCCTAATCCTTTTCCTTTGTAATTCATACTTTGACACATTCGTTTACCAATGGGATATGTATTGTTTGTGAAACAAGATGTGAGTCCATTTTTGGGAGGATATGATATGGATGAGAGGATAGGTGTTGGAAGTAAACCAGAATGGATAAAGGTGGAGGATCCCACTTTATAGGTGTGGGGTTCATGGATAGCTTGAATAGGTGTGATAGGCTCTTGACATGGGGATGATGGGGAATTTTGATCTTGAATTGGAAAAGGATTATGAAGTGGTATTAAAGGCATATCTTGATCATGAGAAGGATAAACATCTTCATGGGATGAAAGGGTATCCTTGAATGGAAGCATATCTTGATCTTGATGAGGAAGGGAATCATGAGATTTTGTAGAAAGCATGTCTTGATCATTAGTTGGTAAGACATCATTAGATAGGATGGAAGAACTATCATACTCTTGTGATGCAATAGAATCATGAGATGGTATGGATTGATTAGATGATGTGGAAGAACTTGGAAGGATAATTGTCTCTTGAGATGGAAGGGAATTATTTTAGATGAAAAGTGAAAGGAGGGGATCGTCATAAGATTCCTGAGAAATGGGATCTTGATCAAAGATTGGAAGAATTTGTGGAATTTTGATATCATTCGATGTAGTGGAAAGAATATTTTGATCTTGATGTATAGTGGAGTCTATGCTAGCATGCTTTGGATTGAGAGATTGACATGAACCATTGGATATTGAAGATATGATAGAAGAGGATGATTGGATGGAATTGTTAACTTGAGTGAAAGAATCTTGAGGTTTGTTTTGGCTTATGGTGGATGGAGATAAATGCATGACATGATAGGATTGCTCAATATCATTTGTATTTGAGGACTTAGATTTGGGCTTATTGAACTTTTACAAAAAATTAAAGACATTGAACTTGGATGATGTAGTTTTTGGTGAAGAAGGTCTCATGTTCATTGTTTGGTTTCTTTTTGTGGTTTTTCCTTGTATGTTTTGGAGTCGTTGTTGAAGGTTTTTCATCTACTGAGTGAAAGCATTCAATTTATCCTCATCTATTTCAGCCATGGTGGTTTAAGTTTTAATTTCCTTCTATTGGAATTTCAGTCTTCATGACCTTGTTAAAATGGACATACGAACATTATTGTTTTCAATAAACTTTTGATCTTAGTTTGGTATAGTGTCAAGGATATTAAATTAAGTCAAATAGAATGATAGATTCTATTGATTAGACTAAGTTGATAAGTTTGATTATACAGCTTCATTTCTTTGATTTAGGATGATTGATCCTGAAACTTAATGTACTAATAAAATGTGTTCAATTGAGACACTTTTGGATGGTAGATATTGGTTTGATTTGAATAAATTCAATTGTAAAGTCCAATTTATGCAGGTTTAAGACTCTATTTTGATTTAGGAAAGTTTATATTCTAAGAAAAATTTGAATTTTGATGATAAAAGTTTGACAGACACTAAAAATATCTCTCTAGATTTTGAATTTCTGGATGCACTATAATAGTCTTATGATGCGCTAAAATTTTGTTTTTATGCGCTAAAAGACTAGTTGAATGTGTTGTACTATTTCGTCTATGCGCTAGAAAATTAGTTGAATGCACTAGACTATTGCTTCTATGTGCCAGACTGTTACTCTGATGCACTAAAGTTTGAGTTCAATGCACTAAAACAGACCTCTAGTGCGCTAAAAGATTCCTAGATGCGTTGCTAAACAAATTGTATGCACCAAAACAAACAATGAATGCACTTTTCTGGAAAATGTTTTCTAATTCTCACAGTTTGCCTAGTTTTTCTAGTTTTAATCAATGAATTTGTTATCTCCAATGTATAAACTTCTTATTACTAATATGGTAACTAATTTGTTTGTCTGGAAATTGTAGGAATTAATTACTTTTGATTTGGATGGTTTCTTTTTGAAAAATAACTTCACACACAAAAGCTAGATTGTAAACAATTGTTTAGATTCTATGCATTAAACATGTAGTGAGTGTTCTAGAATCAAGTCTGATTCTTTCAATTTCCACTGGTTTGACACAAATAAAGATATTTCAAGCACTTTTTCTAATTTTCAAGTAGGTCACTTAAGATACCATAGCCCACATCTTAAAAATATGTCAGCTCACACAGTCGTGTCACCCCCTAGAGAGCACCCATATTTTTTCCTTTCCCAAGTCTTAGCCAAAGTCAAATCCTCCACTTTTGGCCAGGGTCTCTGATATTTATATGGTGAGTGTCTTGGGGGTAGATTCTTCCCTCCCCTTGCACTGTGATATAAAAAGTGTTTGAAAACTGACATAGTGAGATACTAACTTAAGGTTCATAGATAGGGTATCCGTTCGGAGTGACAATTGATAAACTCCCTTAGGAGACCTCCCAATCTTTAGAACAAAGATTTTGTGGATGGTTATCTTGCACACTTCTATCAAATTCAAACTTTACCTGAATTCGCTTTTGATTATCGTGGGTTGGAAAACCTAGCTTTGATTGTTCCCACTTAGGTCGTTCCCATAGGGTGAGTACTTTTTCCCACTATGGCAGGCCTTCTAAAGGATTTAATAAAGCATGAAAAGTGAGTCTATCATTTTGATCACCCAGTGAAGGGAAGATCATAGGCCTATCACTTCAACCACATTAGACAAGGGGTTCAATTAATCGTTTTACTTAAGCTAGATGCCTATCTTAAATAATGAGTTCTTTTTAAAACACCAAACTTGAGTGTGAAGTTGTTTGTTCAATTTTAATCCAAATCCAAAAACTAGTGAGTTTCTAATGTTCTTTTTAACCAACTTTGACAAAGCTCGTGTAGATGGTTAATTTTAAGCCCAAAGTTATGCTAGTTGGTCCAAAAGCATGAATGAAAAATAACATATGATGGGTTATTTTCCCATGAGTGTTTGAAAACACTATTACAATGGATATCAAATGCTTTTTCTTTCACTTCAATGCTCCATGATCCTCTTAAAACTTGCAATAAATGCCCAAAATGTTAGATGAGATCAAGAAATACGAAGATATAAGGGTTAGATGAATGATTAAGTATAAAAACCTTAAAACTTAGACCAAGTTACAATGTGATTTGACTTTAAATGTAAAATTGAAAATTTTAACTCTACAAAAATAGATAAATACCTACACCATTGCATAGCTTATGAAATTCTACCCCATTTCAAAAAACAAAGCTTGAAAAAAGACCTTTGTATGACCAAGATACGACCCTTTTAAGATTGACTATAAAAGTGCTAAAACAGAGATCTATGGCCTAGAAGATTATTCGTATGTGCTAAAAGAAGTATCCAATGTATGCACTAGAAGATCATTCATGCACTAAAAGAAGTGTCAAATGCACCAAAAGAAGCTCTGGATGCACCAGAACAGTGCCTGGATGCGCTGAAAGATCTTTAAGATGTGTCGTAACAATGATTGGATGCACTAAAAAACTTTTCGGATGCGCCGAAAGAACCCACGGTCGCACTAAAACAAAAACATGTCAAAACCTACGAATGCACTTTTCTAGAAAATTGTTAAAATTGGGGTTTTTGGGCCCCACTATGGGCACCAATTTATGTGTGAGTAAAATATGTGTAAATGAATGACAAACACACCTAATAAGACATTATATCAAGAGATTTAAACAAACAATTAATCTAATTAAAACCAAAAATCTATTGAAAGCGTCTTATTGTTCCCTATCTCCAAATATTTATTAAATCATTGTGGCTCTCAGATTGTTAAGCACTGTGATTGTTAAAATGACAATCTAGAGAATGAGATATTGTAAATGCAGGAATCTAATCCTATGTAATGATTGCTAAATGATATGATGATGATACTGTAGCCTAAAATGACATGAAAATGACAAAACAAAACTACTATAAACTAAGATGCAGCTAAATGAAAACCCATGATTATGACTAATAATTACTATTTGTTATTTGTGCAATGCTCAAATGCTTAATTTCTTTAATGTTATTTCTACAGAGTAAGATTGCACAAAGTCGAGATCCTTTTCCTATGGAAAGAAGTTGTATTTATAGATTTTCGGCAGCATATTTGTGATGTGGCAACAAGTAAGGTTTGGATTTGATTTGAAAGATTCAATGGTGAAGGATGAAGAAGCCCAAGAAGATTATGGAGATTGTTCCTCCCCAAAAAAACATTCAGCCAAAGGATAGGAAGAATCAATGGAAGAAGATGAAGAAGTTTGTCTGTAATTTGTCTCCAATTTGTCTCCAAATTTGTTCGTGAAGGCTGAGTTGAATTAATTAGATATAAAATATCTAATTTTGTTGGTGGATACGATGAGTGAAAAGAGGAAATAGCTGTAGAGATATGCTTTTATTTGAATATTTGGATTTATTCAATTTAGTAAAAGAGGATATTTAATTTAATAAAACAAACTATAGAAATTTGTTTATTAAATAAATATGGAAGAAATATGGTAATCAAATAAAACAAAGTATGAAACTTGTTTATTTAATTAAAATAGAATGATGTGATTAAGATAGAATAATTTGATAATAATAATTAAATAAAACAAAGTAGTAAATTCATTTATTTAATTAAGATGAAATAATATGATAAAGATAGAAGAATTAAATGTGAACTATATAAACAAATATTTCTATTTATTTATAAATAGATGAATTAAAGGAGTCAATTAATCAAATAAATCATATTTAATTAATTAGATTATCCAAACCATTTTTAGGTGTATATCCTCCAAGGTCACTGGCATCTTCCTTATTAGGAGATGAAATGTGCAAGTATGCACATTCCACTGCTCAACCAATGCCATCATCATCACATCAAGATACCTCATGGGTGGCATGAGGTATACCCAATACAACCTAGTGATACACAAAGTTTGCTCCTCCTCCTTAGTAAGTCATGTAAACTTCTCATGAAGAAGTGAAAATAATCATCCTCCCAGATGTTGTCAAGCACATGGTGGATCCTAAAAGAAGCAAAGGAAATCATCACTAATATGACAAAAAAAAGTCAACCAAATAGTTAAAAGCAAAAAGCAGTACCCTGGACACTATTTTCATTCTGGGACAGGGGGTCTAGGATAGGGTCACCAATTTGGGACAAGGTCACCCAAAGAGGACAAGGACACCATGATTTTTTTTAAATGCTCAAAATAGTGTAGAATACTAAGATAAATCACAGGGAGAAGGTACAAGGAACTCACCTCAGGTGTGATGGCACCATTTGTAACCTCTACTCATAGGACCTCGAGTCGTGGGGGTTGGTATGGTCATTGGCTTAGCATCTTCAATCCTTTGCACCAAGGTATCTCTCTCAGAATCTCCAAATAGTAAATGTTAAAATGATGGTCAAAAAGATGATTTTGCACTAACATATTGTAAAATTTCCTAGTAGCACATTTCACTCAAAACACCATAATGTGGGCTAGAGAACTCTGATTTTGATGTCTATTGTGTTGGATTTGTAGTTCCACCCCCTATAATCTCCAATGTTTACTGATAGATGTTGTTGTGATCTAATAATCCTATCATAAGCATTTCTATCAATACACCTAGAAATTCGATGTGGTTAGATTGCTACCCTAATTCCACCTCCATAAAGCAAGCGGAATTAATGGGGCTTACATCTACCCTTGAATTTGGTTCTCCATAGAAGCTTAACATGTCTATTTGAAAGTATATGATTTTGAATAGCTAACAAATCATTTTTTTAGGATGCAGTTCTTAATGTTGCGGTTTTGCAAATGACTACAATGGGGGCTTCATTCTCCTATTTATAAATGAATCATAATATCCATATGGGTATCCTTTTATGTAATATGATTTACTTTAGCTTGCATATCCACGTAGTGTCATATGGCTACTAAAATTGGGGCTAAATGTGGCATAGAAAATTATACTCCCTTGTAGGTGATAATACAATTTTATGCTTAGTTTGGAACTATTTTAGTGACCCTTGCATTTAGGCATTTTCAACACCTCTTAATAGGCCCTAATTCCCTAAATTATACATTCCAAGGCCTATTTTTATCATCAAGCATTAAATAAATGCAACCAATTGTTATATGCCCCCAATCAAGTGTGTCCTAGAAATTTGGGACAATACCCACTCGCCCATGGGCGAATAGGTCCCCTTCTTAGCCAAGGCCCAAATTTTAATGGATTATTGGTGGAATTTTAATATTCAAAATTCAAATTATAAATATTGACTTTCGGGATCTATTTTTTGAGAAATTAGAGAAATGCCTATAAATACCTTGTCTTTTCACCATTTTAAAACTAAAGAGAGAAAAAGAAGAGAAGAAGAATATAAGAGATAACATTCAAGCAAGCAAAATTCAAAGTATTGGAGCAACATTATTTGAAATTTTAGGTCTTCAAGTCCATTTGTAGATTTCATCAAGTCTTATCACATGATCAAAGGTTGAAGTTTGTGGAAGAGCATGATGGATTCTAGGATTGGGAGATATATTTTGCCACTTCCCTCCACCTAATGACTTGTTTCCTTGGTGCTCTCATCTTCAAAATTTACTCTAATTGAAGCCTAAATGAAGGTATCATTGCATTTTCTAGATTTACTTGGGGTGTTTTGACTTCTCCCTAATTGAATCTTATCATTATCATATAGGAATCACACTCTAACGCACTTGAGTAGGATTTCTTTGCATTCTAGCTCATAAAACCCTTAGACACACATAAGGTTAGGGCTCACACATTGTTTTCTATCATATCTTTGGCTTTTATTGAGATTTAATTACCAAAATAGGGGTTTGACTAAGGGAAACCCCCATATAGCCACCTAAACAATTTCTTTTGCAGATTTATTATAGGTTCAAATCTAAAGATGAAGATCTGCAGGTAAAGGAACAAAGATCAAAAAGAGGGTTACAAGATCAAACTTTTAAGTTTTGGAAAGGGTTAAAAATACCCATTTGCCCCTAGGTGACTGAGTCCCTCTTGGCATGTTGAATCCCACTTTTGGTGACAGGTACATATCATCAGACATCCCCTAGATCCACTTGTAAATCACTATTTCCATTTGTTTATCTTCAGGATTTTGAAATTTACATATTAGGTCATATATTCTAATTAAGGTAATCACCCCAAATAATTTCCAATTCATTCCTAAGACTCAAAAGGGTCAGATCTAGGTTTGATTGACTCACCTAGGAGGTTGTAAGTCAATCTATCCACCTTGTGAATTTGCATCCTAATGAAATCCTAGAAATGATGGAACATTTCTTAGGTTTTGGAAACTAAAATTAGAGCGTCACCACATTTTTTATGTTTCACAAAATAAATCCATTTAATAAAGCAATACATAGCAATCCCAAAGGTAGTCTTTGCTTCCATCCACCACTACTCCATGAGGTTGAAAAATTCAACATCACAAATCCACATGATTTGAAACATGAAATGGGGATGCTTTGGGAGGGAAAATATAGAAGGAGAAATTTTGATTGGCCAATTATTGAAAACCTTCCATCTTAAAATATTAGAAAATGAAGCCCAATAATTACTAGTCCAAAAAGGGGAGACTGTGAATCTATCCAATCTTTTAGAGATTGAATCCTCACCACATCTTCTATCAATCCAAGTAAAATTTCCATTCCTTGGTACCACATCCACCAAGTTAAGAAAGATATTATTGACTCTCAACAAAGTATAAGATGGACTAAGATGAATAGAGACTCTTTTTTTCTCATCCAAATTAGCTATAAGATTAAAGTCTCAAGCTAAAATCTATGGAATTCAAGGAATTAAAGAATTACTAAATACAATATGCGCCCAAAGTAAAACCTTACCTAAAAAATTGTAGGTAGATACACATTTATGAGTAGAATAGTTTCACTAGAGTCGAAAAAGAGACCAACAAATAAATTGAATTCCTACTCCCCAAACACCATGCATGAGTAATATTATGAGGATCCCATAAATAAGCCACACCTCTAGTATTACATATGGCCCCAATACTCAAACATTGACTCCCTTTCCAAATACTAGAAGAGATACTTGTCATTTCTTCAATTGAAAGTATAGTTTCCTTAAAAAACCAATATATAACCTATGTCAATAGATAAGGTCACTAGAAGCCTTTTTTCAATGCTTGTAACTTTGCACCAATTATGGCATCACCATGATCCATCACAACCATATCTTCAAAACTTTCAAGAACATCAAACATATTGTTGCTAATTAGTTTTGAGTATTCTTAACATTTATTTCTCATGGACTTTCCCTTTTGACTATGCTTTACTAGAATGAACATATTTGCATCTGCTCATCAACTTGATTCAGGGCCTTTCCTTTCATCTTTAAACTAGTTTCTTGGGTCTCACATGGGAGTTAAGGAGGTTTAGACCCTGTTTTTAGAAAATATCTTTGAATATTTTTGTATATTCTAAACTAAATGTATTGTAAACTTGGTAGAACCTACACAATTCAACAATATGTCTGGCTAAACAGTCCACTCAACATTGTAAAGACTACATTAAAATTTCAACCCAAGGTTTGTAAACTTGTGATGGTTTTACACTATATGTGCCTTTAGAAACTTAAGGATACCTAAGTGATCCTATTCAAGATGTTCTACTTGTTGGAAATTTACAAAATTACATAACAGTGAAAGAAACAAACTAGAGCTAATGGCTATGGGTGCCTACAACTTAACCTGTAACTGAACTGTTGCTAATAAAGAATTATTGAACTAAATCAGAACTACTCAAACTAGCAAATAAACTTACTCTAATCTCCAAAGTAGTACATATTAACCAAATACATGCATGCTCATGAACATTCATTATTGATAATCAAAATATAAGGATCTATTCTAACTTGCATGCAATTTATGAGACAATGATGAATAGAAATAACTATTTAAATAGAAATAAATAGCTATAAATGAAGTGAAGAATAGTTACCTTGAGTGGCCTACTCAAGTGGTTGTCCTCACTTAACTAGAACCAGATCTAAATATCAAATTCTATGTATCCATGTAAAATTGAACTTCATTCATTACACATCACAAAAGATTACACAAAATCTTCTTCACAGATTGTATTTAATGAAATCATTTTAACTATCACATCTATAGATAATAACTGAAATTGAGAAACAACTGATAACATAATATTGAAAATCAACTAACTTATCTAAGGACTCAACCACTAGCTATATATAAGCACAAAGGAGTCTATTCCAAGTAACAACTAACTGCAATCATTAACTTCCACTCCTAGATATCAGAGCATATAGTTAAGATTGAATTTTTCAAACTATAACTAAAAAGAAAGAAGAGTCCTAATAGAACTAAAACTTTGTAAAACACACAAACAGTTATTCAAAATCCTATCAACAAAAGAGTTCTTCTCTAGTGCTTTATTAACTTCTCATAATGATGTGCGTTCAACTCTATCAGGTGTCTTCATATAGTAGTTATTGTATTTAGCTTAATCTGGCACTTCCCCTATTTCATTGTCCCAATCTTCCTTTTAGTGTGGGTTATAGCTTCCAATTGCTATGTGTTATAGTTCTTTGTGAGTTGCAAAAGGTTAATCCAAAAAACATATACACAAAGCTAACTACCATAATTAAACATAGAATTCCATCCACATTTCATGCATACTCATGCATATAAACTATGCATTGTTACTATATTATAACCGTATTTCCATTACTATGATTTAGGTCCAAGGTTGTATAATAAACATGAAAAGATGGTATAGCATAGGAGCATTGTCTGAAAGGTATATCTAAAAGTGTCTAAAAGTATGCATAAAAGCAACAAAAAATAGGCTAATAACTAAACCCATCATCCCCCCCAACTATACTTTGGCTTGTCCTCAAGCAAAACACTAGGGGTAAAGATTATATCGCAGGGTGATCTCCTTGAGGTCCATGACAGTATCAACTCCCTTGATTTGCTTTAGCTAAAAACCTTTGTAAGCTACAAGTTGTCTCATACTGATATTCCCAGCTCTCTCACATTCCTCACCTTTATCCCTAGTGCAATGTGGAACTGGATAGAGTAAAATAGGTGGTTGGAATGTAAGTGGTACCCAGTGAATTCCTATATCGGCACCAATTCTCATGTATTTATGTACCCTTTCAAGTATGGTGGTAAAATTGTACATGGAATGAGGTTGCTTTCTTTGCAACTCTGAGGTCAAGTTGTTCCATCTACTCTGCATATAACTGTAGCAGTGTTGACCCAAACCCACAGCTAATGTTTGGATTCTTTTGTAGCCTATTGTCCTTAGTTTCATAATTTCTCTACCTACACCTTTATGATCCAGGAGTTTCAACCTTTCATCTATAACTGCATCAGGGTCTTTAGATTCTTTCCTTATAGGGAGAGCAACTGATTTCTCCCTCTCGTCATATTCTTCCATTATTTCTCCCCTAAATTTTTCATTTCTGTAAGAAGATGCTAGTGCCCTTACTCAGAGATCCCCTACAAACATCAGAGGATTCCACTTTGTTTCATCTAGAACCACATAGTTGTGTAAATAGTATTCACACAATTGATCCTGTTCCTCAAGTGTAGAATCAAAAAAAATATTAAGAAACTCAAAAATTCTACTCATCCAAACTGATTGATTACTAATTAGCCTACTAAACTGAAAATTTATAAATCTTTTTTTGTAGAAATAGTGCATATGTCCTTGTTGGAGGTCTGCATCTTATGATTTGTGCATCCTTTTTTGCCACTTCTTCCAACCTGATTTTTTGATCTTCTTAACTCAATCTCTTTCTTTTCTAGCTCCTTAGTATGTTCTTCAATAAAAATAAAAAAATTATTGCTTCCACTTTTCCTTTTCTTGTGCAAACTCATCATTCACTATCCATAGTTGATAACCAAGTGACAAGGTTGTATGGTGAATTAGAGTTCTTATTGGAGGAGGTCTCAGATTTGGTACTGCTAGTTCTCCATCCCCAATTTAGTAATGGCCAATTGTGCCAACAAATAAAGTTTAGTACCATGGCCATATGTTTGCAATTTTTCCTCCATTTCTTGTATTTTTGTTTCCCTTTCCTTGTCTTTATTTTCATAGCTCTGCACTAACTCTTCCAAATGTTTGATTATTTCCAAGGCTTCTTGCAGCTCCTTCCTAACATTTATTTCTTCTATATACATTTCCTCTATTTTCACGAACTGCTCATTACCCCCCCTTTATAGTCTTCATAGGTAGGACTATAGAGGGTTTTCTTTTGTGTTTTCTTAGCAAAAAACACATCTTCTGATTTTGAATCAGAAGTGGTAGACACATATCTTTTCCTCTTCATAGGTATATTTACATTTCTAGGGATATTTCCCTTCCCTTTAGAGTTTGTCTCTACTAACATGACATCTTCCTCCTATTGTTCTTTGCCCTTTTCCTCTTCCTCAGGTTTCTCCACATTTCCCCTCATGACACCTTGTTTTTTTAATCTGCTTGAACACCTCGATGTAGGTGTATCCTTTTTAACATCCTTCTTCTTCTTATGAACATCCTTAGATTTTTTTTGTTTTTGTTTTAGAAGGTGTGGATGATGTGGATGTACTGCCTCTTCTGCTCTTGGGTTTTTGTGGTTTTGAAGAAGATGGAATTTCCTCCACCACTAGTGACCTAGAATCTAGCACATTGTGCTCCTCATGCTCACCTTGGCTACAGGTAGGTGAATCCATAAGTGAGACATGAGGACTTTCTCTTACGGGTTCATTTTGTGGCTCTAAAGTTTCAGGTACTACCAGTGCCTCTAGTAAACTGTTAATATCTTCACATTTCTAAAAATCTTCCCAGTCTACCTATGGGTACTGAATTCTTAATCTTCTCTTTACTAACAAGGAAATCAAACAATGGTGTGATAAGGTAGTGTCACTTTGTTTCCTTTGATACTCTGATGCCATTATTTTCAACATATTATAAAGAAAATTTGGGACATTTACCAACGTATTATGCCAAAGGTGACTAAGATATTAAAATGTATTGTATACAAAATATTTTTCCTACCATCATAGGTAATATATCTAACGATGTAAGAATCACAATTATCCCAAAACCATGGAAGAGAGAGCCTCTTTATACCTTGTGAAGACGAATCCAAATTCTCTCCTCACTCACAAAATTCCTCTTTGGCTGCAACTGCATTTGCACGTACTGGAAACTTTGCTCCAATTCTAGGTAACCCAAAAACTTATGCTATGGTGACCTCAAATGCATTCACTGATAGTCCTTTCACCATTGCTTCATCATGCTCTAGTGTGGCTGCAAACCTTCTTGCTATCTCATTGTCAAATTTTGTTAGTTTCAGGAAATAATCGAGCCACCCCACTCTTGTGAAAATAGGTAAGACCATTGCATCTTCCAGTATTTACTTGTGAGTCGACAGCTCTCTCCTGATAACATCACCTCCCATTATGACTCTCTTTACTCTTCTCAATGTGTTAACCTTGAAAATTCAGCTCAATTCCATTCTAGCACCTTCAAAGTCCTTCTCATTTCTATTGTTTCCTCATGCACTTTCACTACCATACCATAACTACAACTCCCCTTCTTAGTATCAGCTTAATTGAGCTCAAAAATAGGTTCTAGGTTCAACTTTGGGTTGGACTTAGCTCAAGTTCATAAGATTGGGAATTGAAAATTAAAAGTATTAGTAAAAAGTAGGTGTAATTTTAGGAGGGTCTTGAATGGACATCATATCTATCTATTGCATTTGGTTTAGGTGGCGGAATTAAAAAAAACTGGCTAAGTTGTACCCTCCCCCCAACTTATTATTTGAAGTGATATCACTTCAACTTATGATTGGGAAGGGTGTGATTAGAAAGTATGGAAATTAATGGTATGAATATTACGCATGTATAATTTTATATGAAAGACATAATGAAAGCTTAGAGAAAAATATTGTAATTATGATAGCATACCTTGCGTACCTACTGAAAGGGACTAACTAATCACCACACATGTAAACTAAATAGCATGTATCTAGAATATGATTTGATGTGATAAAAAATAACTGCAGGTGAATGAATTATGAGCTGGAAAATGTAAGGTAATGAAACGGACTAGACGGATAATAGTTGGTGATGTGACAACTCAAATGTTTAAATTTGAATTGGCAGTAAAAGAATCATGTAGTGGGTACTTATTATGAAAAGATGAATAGTGCATGTGGGAATTTTGAGGTGAAGGCACATGAAATTCAGTTAATGTGGCAACATGTGATTTAAAAAAAAAATATCTTCCAGATGGTACTATAGGTACCTTCGGCAACAGGACCCATTCTGAATGTTGACAACTATTATGCTAAAGGTCCCTACTACAACAAGACCCTTTCTGAATGTGTAATAGGTAAAATAGAAAATAGGTCCCTTTGAAGAAAGTATAAACATCATTATAACCGTGTTGTGTGTGCATGTGAGGTAAAATAAGAAATTAATCCTGAGTGATCTTAGGGATTGAGTTGTGTAGGTCAATCACTGGGTCACCTAAAGTACTCAGCATGTCATGTGTTGTTGAGATATCACTTTGGTTTTTTGAACTTGTATCTGGATCACTGCGAGCACCATACTGTTGAAATAGGGAGAAAATAAAATCATCTTTCTATAATGGTTTCTTATACAACTTCAATCTGTGTCCATTAACCAAAAGAGAAAATTTGACTGCATCTATGGTGTGCAACTTGAATGCTCCATTAGGATAGACTTGACTGATTTCATAAGGACCCAACCACCTAGATTGGAGTTTCCCCTTGAAATATTTGTACCTTGAATAATATAATAATACCTAGTCCCCTACATTAAACTCCTTTATTTTGATATATTGATCATGCCACTTCATCCTTCGTTGTTGTACTATCTCAGTGTGATGGATTGCCTCCATCCTAATTTCACCCAATCCTTTTAAATTATTTAACCTCTCCTTTTGAGTTGTTGTTAGATCCATTTCTAGCTCTACTTTTGTCCTTAATATATTATATTCAAGCTCAATTGAAAGGACTGTTGTTTTACCATAGGGTGCAAAACTAGTTGTTATTTTTTAGGTTATTCTATATGCCCATACTACTTTTGGTAACCTTACAATAATCTTTCCTATGTAACTACACTACTTTGTTAGAATACTTTCAATTTCTCTTCTAATAACTTTCACCTAACCATTGGCTTGAGGATGATAAGGTGTGTACTTTTTGTGCCTAATTTGGTATTCTTCAACCAGTTTGGTGATGAGGTCTGAAGTAAATTGTGGACTCTAATCAATGACTATTTCCCTAGGTACTCCATACCTAGTAAAAATGTCCTCATACAAGAATTTAGCCACATTGTCATCTCTAGCAAACTGTAAGTCCTTTACTTTTACCCACTTAGTCAAATAGTCAATGCAAACTAGAGTGTATTCCTTGTTGTTGGAAGTAGGTGAGATTGGTCCAATAAATTCTAGACCGCATTTATCAAAGGGAGCTAGTGTTAACTGAGGTTTTAATGGAATTTCATCACTCTTGGTTGGCTTACCTATTCTTTGACACCTATCACAGCTCCTTGTGTATTTAATAGAACCCTTGTACAAAGTTGGCCAATAATAACCAATTGTGAGGATTTTAAATGTTCTTCTTTTTGCTAAAAAATGACCTCCACATGGCTCATCATGGCAAGCCTTCATGATATCAAATAATTCATCTTCCCTTATGCACCTTCTCATGATGTTGTCAGAGCCAATGTAAAATAGATAACCTGATATCCAAGAGTATGGAAAACACTTATGTACTGTCTCTTTTCCCTTGGAGAAAAGTGTGGTGGAATCTTCATTGTTACTAAATAATTAGCAATATTAGCATACCAAGGTATATGTACATTTAGAGCAAATAAATGTTCATCTGGAAATGAATCATCCACTACTCCTTCAGCTGATTGTGTTGGCAATCTTGATAGAAAATATGCCACTACATTAGCCTTACTAGGTTTGTCCACTATTGTAATATCAAAATCTTGTAGAAGGAGCAACCATCTTACTAATCTACCCCCAACTACAGGCTTGTCCATCAAGTATCTAATAGTTGTATGGTCTGTATGGATAAAAAATGAATAACCAGTAATGGAATGCCTAATTTTATTGATGGCATACATTATTGCTAACATCTCCTTTTCTGTAACAATATAATTCAGCTCTACTCCCTAAAGATTCTTTCTAATGTAGTAAATTGCATACTATTTGTTACCTTCTTTATGACCCAAAACTGCTCCAATAACAAAATATGAAGTATTTGTATGTATATGAAAGGATAAGGTCCAATTTGGCCCCCTCAAAATAGGTGCTTGAGTCAAGGCTTTCTTCAGCTCTTCAAAGGAGTGTTGGCACTCTAATGTCCACTCAAATTCAATGTCTTTAATTAGTAAAACAAACAATGGTGCAACAATCTTACTAAAGTCTTTAATAAACCTCTTGTAGTAGCCTGCATGGCCAAGTAAACTTCTGATATCTCTTTGCTTTTATGGAACAAGTAATGTATAAATAATTTCTATTTTATGTGGATCAACTTAAATCCCTACACTGGATATGAAGTGCCCTAAAACAATTCCCTGAGTCATCATCATAAAGCACTTTTCATTGCTAAGTGACAAGTTGTGTTCTTTACATCTTTTTAATACCTTTACAAATTGTTGAGGGTTTCCTCATAATTCTCCCCATATGTGGTGAAATCATCCATATATCTCCATACAATCATGAGCATAATCGAAAAATATGTTGAGCACTTCCCTCTAAAAGGTAGTTAGAGCATTGCATAAACCAAAGGGTAGAATAGAGTAGGAATAAGTACCCCAGGGACAGGTGAATGTAGTTTTATCCTAATTTTCTAGAGCAATTTTTATCTGATTGTAACCATTGGAACTATCGAGGAATGAAAAGTACTTCTTTCCAACTAAAGAGTCAAGCACTTGATCTATAAAGGGCAATGGAAAGTAGTCCTTCCTAGTGGTTGTATTTAGTTCCTTGTAATCTACACAAACTCTTCATTTTCCACCTTTCTTGGGAACAATGACCAAAGGTGAGACCCATTCACTATCAAATATAGGATAGATAAAGCCTACATCAAGGATTTTTTGAAGTTTAGCTTTTAATATTTTTCTCAAGGCAGGGTTCATTGGTTGTTGAAGTTGTCTAATGGGTATATAACCATCATTGATATAGATCCCATGCATACATAAGTCAAGATCTATGTCTTTCATATCATGGTAATCCCATGCATATGTTGTTGTGTGTGCCTACATCATTGTGTGTGGGGAATTATGGTGCTCTTTGGTCAATGCATTGTTTATGTTTAGCATTTTTCCTAGCATGACTTCTAATTCTTTTTGCGCAAATGAGAGGTCAAGGATTGTAATAATTGGTACATACTATTGTGGAAGTAATGAATAAAATATTTGAGATATTTCTTCTGAGGAATTGGTGGGTATAATACTTTGCAAAGGGTCTTGTAGGCATGCGAGACAATCCTATTGCTATGGTCTCCTGTCGCAGACATTATGTATTATGTGAGCAATGAGCTCATCTTCATCCTGATCATCCAATAGAGGGTTGCATTCTATAGTCATAAATGTCTACAAGGAATAATTTTCCTCCTCATCCAAAGTGGGCTAAATAGTTTGCTCAAGATTAGCATAAGGTTGGGCTGGAGGATAGAGTACCAATTTCTTGGTCACAACCCCATTAGATATTATCATATTGCCATATCTACAGCCTATGAATTCATCAATCGTAGCTAACCATGGTCTACCTAGAATGAGTGGGTATCCCACAAGATTAACCTTTGGTTGTAAAACTATGAAATCAACAAGATATTCCCAAGAATTTAAGGCAATAACCAAATCTTCAATGATTCCTTCAGGCTTAACTATTGACCTATCAACCAAATGTAGAACATTTTGTGTAGGTCTAAGGTTGGCTAACTAGAGTAATTGCATTGTTTCTTTAGTCATAACATTGATTGTTGCTCCTTGTTAGAAACCAAGATCAGACATGCAAGCCAGAAAAAGCCTTCCACAAGAGAAAAACAATAAAAAGAAAGAGCTTTGCATGAAGATGTGCAAATAATATTCAAGAATTTAGAAATTACATGAGATGAATTGCTTTATAAAAGCAATGTATGCATAACCCTAAAGGAAACCCTAGTGTGCACACTTAATAATTAATAAATAATTAATTATTAATGTGCCTAAGTTTAGCTTAAGAAAACCTAAAGTGATAAGTGACTTAATTAATTAACCAATATGATGTAATTAATTAAGTGAAATAACTTATTACTCTAACACCCCCCCTTAAGATGAACTTAGGAAGTAGCTAAAACACTAAGGAAAAGATGCATGAAAGCAAAGATGGGTCCTAACAACAAGGCCTGATTAGGTACCCATTTACAAATGCAATGAATGAGGTAGAGAAGAAAACCTAGTGGGACAAAACCCCCTACAATGAGATGACCTGTTGTAAAGAAGCACTGGAAGAACTCTATGGAGTAACACTAGAACCTGAATCTGGCAAGAAAGGAAAGATACTTTTGTTTACTACTAAACCAAATGAGAATCATTGATTGACTCAAGGAATCGTGATAAAACAATAGCAGACCCGATGCCATGGAACATGGGAAAACACACAAATAGGAACAACCCTGGAATCTGTGAAGCAACAGTAGATTATTGAATGATTTGATATTGAAATGAAGTGAAAAGATTCAAGTTTCACCCTTCCAACTACCAAAACATCCAAGTAATCTCCAAAACACCCATCAGGCCAAATATGGACTAACGATCAACCTAGGATAGATATAGAAAAAGGTGCATGGATAGCAACATAGAGCTCCTCAATACCTTTCCAACACTGCAAAGATGGAAAAAATTGAAGATCATGGAAAAAATTTATGAGCTCAGAAGCCATAAATGAACATCTAACTTCAAATAGTAATAAATGCATCTAAATAGAAAAATACTAAAAAATAAACTACACCACAGGATAGTGCTCAGAACCAGCTTTTTGGTGATATCTCGTTTGCCCAATTTTGATACTGTATGCCCAAGTTATGCCAAAAAGAAAAAAATTGCTCCTTGAAGGCAAATCAGGGCTAGGAGGGGGCAAAGAGGGTCGTACAACCACTGACGTCATGCTAACGTTATCACTTCATGAGCATAAATTTGATGGCCATCTGGCCATCACAGCAAAAAAAGTGCCATCCCTGCAAAAAAATTTGACAACTGTCAAAATCCACCACCTCATCAGAATATGTTGCTTTGACAGGGAATATTCCCTGTTGTACCTATGCCTGAGATTTTTGCATGAGGGTCAGTTTGTGGAGCCATCATCGATGAGGTTTTGCATGCGTCGGTGGAGAAGAATGTTGCTAGGGCTTTGGGTAGCCCACCAACTGACAATTTGTGGCCGCTCGGGACTCCTTGGGTCGCGTGCCACAGGTACAGACCTACAACTGTCGGTGCTTGGTACCAGAGGTACTAGTAAATGAAACGATCCCCTCTCTTTTTTTATCTTGATTTTACAAAAAAAAATTGAAATATATATATATATTTTTTAATGGAGGATAAAAAACAATAAAAACCTTACAATTTTTTGATCAATGGATAAAATTGGAAAACCAGAAATTTGAAACCTTGTACCTGCATGCATGCAAATTGAGGCACCCAGATCTGTATAGATCTGCGTGCCTCTAAAATAATTTTTCCTTTTGTTGCAACTACTTGGATTTGAGCAAAATGACAGATGATCTTCGGGTTTTTGGGCACTGCAAACACGATGGTGGTGTCCATTTTGTTCCAGGATGCATCAAAAAAATGCTCAAGGTCAGATCCCTCGAGGAACCCCGAACGTGCTTTGCAATGATTTTCTCCAAAAATCTGAGAAGGGGTTGCATATCAAGGCTCTGATACCATGTTAGAAACCAAGATCAGACATGCAAACTAGAAAAAGCCTTCCACAAGAGAAAAACAATAAAAAGAAAGAGCTTTGCATGAAGATGTGCAAATAATATTCAGGAATTTAGAAATTACATGAGATGAATTGCTTTATAAAAGAAATGTATGCATAACCCTAAAGAAAACCCTAGTGTGCACACTTAATAATTAATAAATAATTAATTATTAATGTGCCTAAGTTTAGCTTAAGCAAACCTAAAGTGATAAGTGACTTAATTAATTAACCAATATGATGTAATTTATTAAGTGAAATAACTTATTACTCTAACACCCCTAAGTCTATTAAGGTGTTTTGATAAGGGTCCCATTAATCTTAACATCTACTACTAGGCTACTAGGGTATATGTATTTAGGGATGGTTATGTTCCCTAACATGATATTTGTAAGGTTTCCTAAGACATGTACTAGTTGAGGATCCTTCCTTTTCCTCCTTGGTTTCTTAAGACATAGGTCCCTGACTGCTTTAGTATAGATTGGAATGTCCTTAATAGCTTGGATGAGAGGGATCTTGATATTTACATCCCTAAGTTGACCCAGCAGGTCTATCCTAGCTTGTGTGTGATGCTTTTGAATGACTAAGCATTCAGAAAAAGGAGGCTTTGGACTTGAGGTAGTTTGGTGTACCTAATTTGACTCAAGTTCCAAAGGTGTTTTCTTTGAAGCTTCATCTATAGGTTTCTCATCCTCCATCTCAGTGATTTGAGGGGATGAAGATCCAAAAAGTTGTTTTCCTGATTTGAGGTGGACATCACTCACCTCTACCCCATAAGTGGGGTATTACATAGCTTCGTTAGTATAAGTCAATTGGATAGGCTTGTTGTCAGAGTTAGGTGCAGGTTGAGAAAGTATTTGTGGTGGCTTGGGTTGCTGGGATGTAGGATTTGATGCAGGCATATTGGCTTGTTGTTGAGTTTGAGGAGGAAGCATAGGTTGGTGATAGTTCATGTTCTATTGTTGCCACTGCTAACCTTTTTGCCATTGAGGCTATCACTGGTTCTGTTGTGTTGGCCATTCAGGATTGTAATTGGAAACCAAGAAATTTTTTTATGACCTAGGATTTTGTTGTTGTTGGTTCCAATTTTGTTGGGGTTGCGGCCATTATTGAGGGTTTTTCCATTGATTTTGATTAGTTGGTCAGGGTTGAGAATTCCAAGCAGAAAACTTCTAATTTCCAATGGGAAAGGATGAATTGAAGTTAAGAGGGTCTTGTGGCATACCTTATTTTTGTTTCCATGGACTTCTTTGAGCTATGTAAAAGAGTTTTCCATCCTCTCCTTCAAGTGAATGAAAATCAAGTCTTTCATTTTTTTCTTGTTGAATACTAGCCACCCTCTTGCATTTACAATTTGCTTTCCTTTTCCTACAGCTGGGGCAGTATTCAATGAGCATTGCTTCAGCTTCGTCTTACTTCTTCTTGATGTGGAGAGTATCCAATTGAGTAGCTAAGTGGATGATAATGTCCTCCATGTTAGACAACAAATTGCTTAATTCTATCTTTGAAACCCCTGTGGATGATTTGCCAATAGTGGATGTCATGTCTCTTGGTCTTTTAGTGGAAGTCCTGGAGTAATTCCTACAGACTTTAGATATGTCTTCAAGTAGTATTTGAGAGATATCCCCTTATCCAATGAGGTTGAGAGCACCCATACAGTTCTCATTGACTCCCCTCAAAAATACTAACTTGAGGGATTCTTCAGACACTTGTTATGTGGGTTTTCTTCAAGGAAAACTAAAATATCTCGACATAATCTTCTAATGGATCATCCTCCTTATGAAATTCTAAAAATATCATCTCTCCTCCTATCAATTCCTCTACAATAGCCTTGGTATTTCTCCAAGAATACTGTTTTTATAGTATCCTAATCAGGAACAACATCCTTGCCTAATCTCATAAACCATCTTAGGGTTGCATATTTTAGAGTGGCAGGGAAGAGTTTGAGCCTATGAGCATCAAAAGTATAGTCATAACTTCTACATAGGACATCAAATTCAAACATAAATGTATTTGGGTCTTTAGTCACCAACCCATAAAAGACTGGTAATGTTGAAGGAGGGATATTCTTCAACACAGTAGCCCTTTCTTGATTGGTGTTAGGAACTCAAAGGTTGGTTGTTTAGGATCATCCACTGCATCACCCATGGTTCGATATTTCCCCTCTATCTGTGTGCTAGATGTTGGTGATAGGGAAATTTCTTCTTCAATATTACCCTCGCTCTGAGTACTGGATTCACCAATTTTTGCTATGGCTTCTTGGCATGTAGAGGGAAGGAATCTTCCTAAAGAGTCTCTCTACCTCTAGATACATGAAATATGGTTTTATATAGTAGCGGTCCTGCACAATGTTAGTGTATCTTCTAGTGTTGTGAAAAATATTAAGTCTAACAGTCCTAATGCTGAAAATAAAATGTAAACTATGAAAGCTCATAAAACAAGTCTACGAAAATATCACCATCCCCGGTAATGGTGCCAAAAATGTAAAGTCTAAACTAATGTATTATAAACTTGGTAGAACCTACACAATTCAGATGTATGTTTGGCTAAACAATCCACTCAACATTGCAAAAACTACATTAAAATGCCAACCCAAGGTTTGTAAATTTATGATGGTACTACACTATATGTGCCTTCAGAGACTTAAGGCTACCTAGGTGATCCTATTCAAGATGTTCTACTTGCTAGAAATTTACAGAATTGTATAAGAGTGAAAGAAACAAACTAGAGCTAATGGCTATGTGTGCCTACAACTTAACCTGTAACTAAACTATTACTAATAAAGAATTACTGAACTAACTCAGAACTACTCAAACTAGCAACTAAACTTACTCTAACCTCCTGAGTACTACAGATTAACCAAATACATGCATGCTCATGAACATTCATTACTGATAATTAAAATATTAGGATCTATTTAACTTGCATTCAATTTATGAGACTGATGAATAGAAATAATTATTTAAACATAAATAAACAACTATAAATGAAGTGAAGAATAATTACCTTGAGTGGCTTGCTCAAGTGGTTGTCCTCACTTAACTAGAACCGGATCTAAATATCAAATTCTACACATCCATGTAAACTTGAACTTAATTCATTACACATCACAAAATATTACACAAAATCTTCTTCACAGATTGTATTTAATGAAATCATTTTGAATAACCATCATGTTTGTAGATAATAACTAAAATTGAGCAACAACTGATAATGAAATACTAAAAATCAACTAACTTATTTAAGGACTCAACCACCGGCTATATACAAGCACGAGGGAGTTTATTCCAAGTAACAACTAACTGCAATCATTAACTTCCACTCCTAGATATTAGAGCATATAGTTAAGATTGAATTGTTCAAACTATAACTGAAAAGAAAGAAGAGTCCTAATAGAATTAAAACTCTATAAAAAAAAATTGCATGTAAAACACACAAACAATTATTCAAAATCCTATCAACAAAAGTTCTTCTTCTCCAACACCTAATTAACTTGTCATAATGATGCACACTCAACTCCATCAAGTGTCTTTATACAGTAGTTATTGCATTCAGCTTAATCTGACACTTCCCCTATTTCATTGTCCCATTCTTCCTTTTTCTATAGGTTATAGCTTCCAATTTCTACGTGTTATAGTTCTTTGTGAGCTGCAAGAGGTCAATCCATAAAACATATACACAAAGCTAACTACCATAATTAAAAACAAAATTCCATCCACATGTCATGCATACTCACACATATAAACTATGCAATGCTACTATATTATAACCATATTTCCATTACTATGATTTAGGTCCAAGGTTGTATAATAAACATGAAAAGATAGCATAGCATAGGTGTATTGTTTGAAAGGTATATCTAAAAGCGCCTGAAAGTATGCATAAAAGCAACAAAAATAGGCTAATAAATGAACCCATCAATTTCCATACTCATGATATGTATGGAAATGAAATAGGAATCCTTCAAAATCAGCCCATTGGATCTAATTCATGCTTCCAACATTTATTTGTATAGAATCAAAAAGAGGGTTATTTAGTTTGATTTCCACACAAATTCAAGAAAAATTGACAATCCTTCTATCAAGAGTAGAGTGAGAAGGCCCTATAGGATTCTCTGTGATAGCAACAATGTATTACAAAATGTCTCATTTCTAAAACTCCATTGAGAGCCTAGGGAGGTGAATCCATACAAGAATCTTGGATGGAAGTTCTTCCATGGGATCAAAACCTACATGCCACAACTTGATGAATAAAACATCTTGATTATGAAAGTACGACCCACATTCAAAAACTAAGTTATGATTTTCCACTTAAGAAAAAACCACAAAGAAATATCTATTTGGATCCAAAATTATTTCCATGTGACCACCTAAGCTCCATTTTTTTCTAATCCACTTCTCCAAAAAGACAAAAATATAGAAACCCATAAACTTACAAATTAATTCATGTTCAACTAGATAAGGAACATGATATACTATACCTTCAGGGGTGATCAACACAATAGGATCATCCTTTTTTTTTTTCTAGACAACCATTGGATTTCAAAAAAAACCCCAAAAACTACTCTTATTTGGATTTCTACATTACATGCAAAAAAATGAACTACATCAATGTGACCAAAAGAATATGAATTACCATGTAAAGCATCTTTAAAAGAGCTAGAACATGGGTCCCTTTGACCCCAAAATATTGTCATTCCAACCACCATTGTTTAGATTTGGAGAAATAAAAGAGAAAAAGGTAAAGTCACACACAACAACCCTAGCACAATGACATACAATAGATAAAAACTAAGATAAAAAACACATAAAGAAGGTATCTTTAGATAACAAGTTTGACACAAGTTGAACTAGTTGTAAGCTAATACATGAGTAGGAATATGTTTTGTTGTCACGTGGAATTTCACCCTACTGAACAAGAAGTTAAACATTCTAGTGAAACAATAGAACTAACCTCAAGGTGTGGGAGCTTACAGATGAGGTTAGATCTTTGGAGAAGGTTGGATTCCTCTCAAAACCAAGCGCAACAAAGGTTGTTCCAATCTAGTATATCAAAACTCTAACTAACCCTAAATAATGAATTGCAAGAGGAAAAGGGAGAAGGAGGAAGCTTAAAATAAGGGGAAATGGTGATACACCAAGCTTTGAAGTGTTTCTTCCTACTTTTTCTATAGAGGGTATCAAAAAAATCACTTGAGAAACCCACACAATTTTCTACTTTATTAGATTTATAAGGGGAGCATGAAGGCTAAGAGTTTGAAAGATCAAAAGGGGTAGAGGTTACCCACAATTATCACTTTTACAACAAGCTAGCACATTAATACAATCTACATAAAATGATAAAAACAATGCATGCATAGAGGTATTAGACAATACACAAGATACAAGCATAGAGAGGAGGCAACATAAATGATCTTTTTTGATAATGGAAGCCAATTTTACAGTCACAAAATGTTAGAGTAGCATAAGCCTATTAGAGAAAATCTAGGGAAGAACCCCTTGAAAATATACAAGTGTTTCCTTTATAGCTCAAGCATAACTTAGTTGACTCTAACCAAACCCTAACCCTCACTAGGGTTAGCAAATAGTTGAAATCCATCTAGGAAAGAGTTGAGGTGACTAGACCATGGAAAATTGTGTAGGAGGACAAGCTATGGACTTGCACCATACCTTGCAATAAATGTTGTGGCCGAAAATCTCCATTAAATGCCTCCATAAATTTAGTGATTTGGGTATGGGGCAAGAAGGAAGGACCATAATCATCCAATAATGAACATGGGTGCCCATGAGATCAACCACAATCATCAAGAGGTGAAATAAATGATGTGCTTGAGCCTCAAAAATTAAGTAGGCGAGTGAGAAAGTTGCTCAGCCATTAATGGAGTCAACCACCAAAAGCATGTCAAATCATGAAAATTCAAGGGATCGGGCCCAAAAGGAACCCTTGTCTGATCAATAAATAAATGGTTTGGAGCCCCAAAAATGTAGCTTTCGAAGGTTAGGCATTGAGCCTACCTCATACCTTTTTCTGCAAGCTGAGAAGCCGAAGACCAATGTTGAGAACCTCAAAAATTAGAACCTGTCAGGGTTCGGACCTCGGGCCTACCACATACCAAGTGTTGAAGACTAGGATGAGGGAAGCCAAAACTATAAAGTTTGAAAGTTATTCCCTATCAAGCATCAACGATCGGGAGGAAGGGCTACCTCTTACCGAGTAAGAGGTAAGGAGCAAGATGGAAGCCCAACCACCAACATTCAAATTATATAGAGTTGGTCAGATCCTTCGAAGGCCCTATTGAGGCTTAGGTGGAAGAATTTTGGAAGGTTATAGATAGAAAGAATGATCTTCGACATTCGAAACGTGAGATCAAGGATCGGGGGTTGGGGAGAAGGCTTACGCCTTTCCGCAGATGCGAAAAGAACAAAGGGGAAGACCAATGCTCGATGCCCAAAAGAAGCCATTAAAGGTCGAAGGTCGGGAAGAGATCTTCCTTCATGTTGAAAGAAAGGTAAGAGGGAAGGTGAATGATCTATAATTAGAGTTTACAAAATTAACTTGTAAAGTGATTCGAATTACAATTTTTCCCGATCCAGAGAGTTGCGTGATTATGCTTCTTAACCGTTGAAAATGTAAAACTAGTTCATTAAACTTTACAGAACTTGAAAAGATTATCTAGCTACTATAAAGTTGTAATTAGAAATCAAATTCTGAATTGAAAAATGAAAATAAATGGAGAGAATGATATATAGAAGATAGAAGATTAGAACACGTAGGTTGATTACGAAGTTCATCCGATCATGACTATGTCTCTGGGTCCGCTTCTCAAGTAGGACCGCTTTATTAATGTTGCCAAGCAATCGAATTGCCTTGTTACAATATCCAAGCTCCAAAACCTGCATAAAATTTCTCACAATCTCCTCTCAACACTTGAAGACACTCAAAAGGCCTTCGTGCTTACAATATTCTCCTCCAAAGAATTATTTCTCCAAAATTAACTTCACTAATTCTCCCTGTTACAATTTTTTCCAATAAAATTCTACTACCTTTACAAGAAAATAAGACCCCTTTTTATACAAATTTATTTGCTAATATGGCTTTAACCATATTATTTTGCAAAGATTGCATATCTCTCGTTTTTACATCATATGATTTTTATAAATCTCCATAATCCTCATAATTTCCCCTTTTATAATAAAAATCACTAATATCCCGTTTACAAATATTCAAAAATAAATCCCCCTTTGGCTTTTATAATTCTAAGCCATACAATAATAAAATGAACCCCTTTAGTTATGAGCCATTATAATTTTGGATAATAAAATCCCTTTTAAAAGAATGGCTTATAATTCAAGCCTTTAATCCTTTCGAGATTTATTCCTTTAATAATCTTTATGAATTATTTTAGTTCTTATTTAAGCCCCTTATAATTTGGGCTTAAAGGGGTTAATTGTTGAAATATGAGTTTACGGATTATTTTTCTCTCCTTGTTTTATGGGCAAGGCAAGAGGATTTTAAGGGATAAAATCCCACCAAATCCTCCCCTTTTCTTTTAATTTTTAAGCCATATATTTTTTCTTTAACAATATGATTTAATCCTTTTTTTTTCCACCATGTCAGTGCCAACTCACTACTCCTACCACATCACCACTTGCCACGTCACATGCTGACGTCATCATTTTGACTAAGTTTGACCAAAACTTTGACCGGCTCTATCTTGCTCATACGGACTCCGTTTGACGCGATTCAAAAGGCATCAGAATCGTATTGATGAGCCCTTCGACATGACGATGTTTTTACTTGGATTTGAGGAGATCAATTTTTCACCCCTTTTGACCACCTGATTCGCCTATTTGACCAAACCTTTGACTGCACATAACTTATGCATTTGGACTCCTTTTGAGCTCGTTCAAGTTGCATCAAGATCATGTCAGTGAGCTCTTTCCAATTATGTCAATTTAGATGAATTATGAGACTATGAAATTTTTAGGTATTTTGGATCCACCTGGATCAGTGAAACCCTGATGATTGATTCTCGAAAAACTACTAATGGAAATCAAAAACTAGAGGGAAGAGATGAGCGATAAGCAAAAAGATGGTAGGTGATAAGAGGAAAGCCCGAACCCCAAAGTCCAAAATGCAACACTTAGGAAAATCTTAAAATAATTTATTGGGCTTTGGTGGTCAAGTGGGAGGCTTATGGCCTATGAAGGGAAAGTGGTAAGGCATAAAGGGTAAGGTCGATGTCGAAACTCGAAGCACTTAGGGTGGAAAAAGAGGATGAAGGTGGAAGATATGGAAATGAGGAGTGATAAGCATAAGCATGTTGAGAAGGAGGAAAGCGACAGATCAAAAACCTGAAACACCTTAGACTTAGCCAATTTTAGGACTTTTCAAGGGAGACTCAAGCAATATGACCCATGTGAAATCTCTTGAACCGATTTTCAATGATGGGTCATCACTTGATGGCATGAAATGGCAACAGTCCATCGTCATGAGAGTTTCTCTATTAAACATCACCATCCAAATAATATGTTTTTTTATAAAGAAACTTACTTTAAAAATATTCATCCTTAATCCATTTTATATTAGTTCCTAAACCAAAGGAAATAGGGTGTGCTCCAACTTTTAGGAGATGGAACACACACAAGGGGGGCCTAGGGGTCCTCCTTCCTATTTCACTCTAGTTCATTAAAGGAAACCCTAAAGAAACATCAACCAAGTGACTCAATTGAGGGAAGGACTACAATGGGCTTCTTAGGTGTGATTAAAGAGGAGGTTCACCACTAAGCAAATGCTTAGAAAGAAAGATATGAATGTAATATTAAAATCTAGCTATATGACCTAGAAAATGAACTTGAAATCAAAATAACAAACTTAGGCTAAAAAGAGAAGTACCTAGAAGATTGAAGATACCCGAAACAAGGTCTGGAATCCTAAAATTATGACTTTTGATGTGAACTAGGACTCATACTCCAGACTAGGTGATTTAGTCCCAGTTTAGGGTTTCTAGATGAATTTGGAATCTACAACTGGAAAAAACCAGGATCTACAAAAAATTGCTAAAAGGTGGTATACTAGGACTCATACGCCCAAGGTGGCAATTTAGTCCCAATATTAAGGTTTATCTGAAACTCTAGTATCCTCTAGTGATCTTTTGTAGCTTCTCTCCTATTCGATCTCTGAGTTTGAAAGTTAGAATTGCGAGTTGTAGGTGACTTTCTGTGAAGATGACAACTTTGACAACTTTCTTCAATATTGCAACTTTGTCTTCAAAACATCTTCATGTCTCAAAACACCTAGATCTACAATCATGCACATAGAGGAGAAAAAGGTTTTTTTGTTAGTGGATAGGGGTTTGCCTTAGTCAAACCCCATTTTGGTAATCAAACCTTGAAATCAAATCAAATAACATGAAGGAATGATGAATGAACAATATGCAATGTTGTAACTCACCAAACCCTTGATATGAAGGTTGCAATCTTGTATGAAATGGCTAGCATGAATGTAAATCTTAACTCTTGATTGTTGATATGAAACTTACTCTTGAATACTTGCTTGAATCATGAAAACCTACATCACAAATGTTAGCTCAAAAACAAACATGATGCATGATGAATTTGACATGATGCTTGAATCTTGAATGTTGCTCCAAATGCTTGATAATTTGCTTTTGAATGCCCTTGAATGCTCTTGTAAACTCTCTTGATCACAATTTTTCTATAATGCTTGAATACTTGAAATCTTGGATATTTTTAGGATTGCTTAGGAGAAAATATATGAAATAACCTTGTATTTATACTTGTTTATGCCAAATTTCCTGAAATTAAACACTACAAGCTAACATCAGATCTAGGAGAATAAAATTCCACTAAGAATTGAATTCAAAATAGGTCAAAGCTAAAGAGGGACTCATACGCTAGTTGGGGCGTATGAGTCCCAATAGCCTAAGCTTGGGACACAAATTTCAAGAAATGTTAAGTTCTATGCCATATTTAGGATCAGGCCCTAAAACCTAGGTGGCACCCATATGCCCAAGGTGGTGTATGAGTCCCAGATCACTAGATCTGGAATACACAACCCAAAATCATGAATTATGATTGGTCATTAGTTAAGTGTCAAGATTTTCCTCATAAAGATGCATTAAATGAGGCTTGTGGATGCAAAATAGGACCAAATAAGGCATAAAGAAGCCCATTTTTAGTAGGGAGGGCCCAAACAAGTGTGAAAATGTAAAGGGATAATTTTTATACACTAAATTTAGCCCCCACTTTAGTGAGAGGAGGAACTTGCTTCAAACTCACACTAAAGTAGACAAACTAGCATCAAGAGGGGTCCAAGTATACCAATGCTAGTGAGATAGGAGGACAACAATCAAGAGGGTTACGCAAGCCCCCAGGATCAAGATCCTATGGAAAACCAACATAGGCATAAAGGAACACACACATGAATATTATAAGGAGCAACAACAAGATACAAGCATACATTACCAAAGACAAAAGAAGAAAGAAAAAGAAAAAGAAGGGGCAGATCAAGCCTTGACCGTTTGTCCAACGCGATGTGGATCAGATCTAAGTTATTTTTCCAAAAATGTTTACAAGTGAAACATGATGTTCACAATGCAAACAAAATGCACGCTCACAAGGGCTAGTGGAACCTCAAGTCATCCACTAGGTGAGCCCCCAAAGACACATACGTATGTGACCAGTATGTGCTTACACAAACAAGAAAGTGGCTATGGAAAATTCACGCCTAAGTTCGGATCCCATATGCTAACCATACCAAAGCTATACCTCCTCATGAATTTGATAAGGCACCACACAACATGAATGATAGGATTCATGAGGCAAGCAAAACTTTGTATGCTTGATACTCATGAATAATGGCTCCACATGCAAGAAAAGTGTATTATGCAAGGTGGCCATATAACAGTTATTGTAAATGAAAAATAGTGTAAGGTACATTCAAAGGAGTTTTTCTTAGTTCATGTAAGGTCTTAACTTAGGGAACATTGTGCCTAATGTCTCCAAGAGAGGACCAATCAAAGAATAGAATATTCACAACTTAGGGTATGCAGTGTGTCACATCAAGCCACTAAGAGGAATATAATATGCTAAGAGAGATCACGCTCTTGAAGGACATCACACCCAATGTCACCACAAAGAGAAAGAGCCATCGCATGAAGTAAGAAGACTACACAATGAAACATGAATTGTAAAATGCAAAAGAATAATGCCAATGTATGCCCCCACTTTAAAGAAATTGCCAAACACCATGTTGTGAGCAATTAATTTAAAGTTGCAAATGATAAATGTTAACAATAAAGAGGACATGAGATCCTATCTAGAAATCCCTATGCCAAGCCATATGTTTCCAAATAAAGCTACATCATGAAAAGGGGTTACCCCCAAAATGAAATCCCAAAATCACATAAGGGATCCATGGATCCAGGGTCAATATGTCTTTGCTACAATGTTGTTATAGAGCTCAGAATTGTCATTATTCCCCAAATACTCATGGAAAGGGAAGAATAACACAAAGAGAGCGAGAACAAAGAAAAAATTTTGCTTCAACATGCAAGAGACCTAAATGTCTCGATGCCTTGCGTCATCCCCAAAAGGAAAATACAAGACAAAGAAAAAGATAAAGAAAAAGCTTTTGGGTCAACATGGAAGAGACCTAAATATCTCAATGCCTTGCATCATCCCCAAAAGGAAAACACAAGACAAATGAAAAGGCAAAATGAAAAAGCTTTACAACATAGACAAGAATGTAGGTACAAATAGAGGAAAGCTACAAAGAGAGATACATCAAACATAATTGAATGGGGAGATCACATTACGCACATGCAATCACATAAAGAAAAAAAGAAAAGAAGGAAAAGACAAGAATTGTAAGGCACATGCAAGTCAACCTATAGCAGGTCGTCCAGATCCCAATCTCATTCATCATATAAGGAAGACAAACAACTAGCCAAAGGGACAACAACAAGTGCCAAAACTAGGACAAGGCTATCTAATTCTTTCCCCCATTGAGTGCAAGATAAGAATGAGCCTAGGTGGGTGATGAGAAAGAGCTCCTTGCATTTTGAAATGATTTACAATGAATGTAAAGCATGTAATGGGTGTGTGCAAGAAGTTGAGTCCACTTTTTGGCCAAAAAGTGCAAAAGTTTTTCCTAATTTTTAGAATTTGACACATTTGACCTTAAAATTTGAAGCACTTACAGACGAAATCTTTAAAAAAAGTCACTAATCATAAAATGTGGTGCTCAGAGTCTAGTTTCCAAATATGTAATTTATTTCAATACCCAGTTGTACAAATTGAGTTTTAATAGGCATTTCTAAAAACTACTGTTCAAAAGTCATTTTTTACCATACCATGCACGTGTACGACATCCATATTTTGACTTAAATTATCGTATTTTTCTAAATCCTTTTGGGAAAAGTTTTATGACTCACTGAAGCTTGTTCTTGATATTTTTTTGTAATTTTTTATCGAATATTTTTTTTTTGTTAAATTTTTATTAGGCAGATTTGTCGTTTTGAAAATCGTGGTGTACAACATGCATAAGATGACCTAAACTTATCATTTTTATTTTTTAAATTGAAAAGAATTTTCTGAAGTTTGTTCTCATGCAATCCGTTTGTCAAAATGTTATGTTGATCAAAAGTTATTAAAATAGTAAAAAACCCTTATATTTAAAGTTTATGGACCAATTTTATTAGAAATTAATTGAAAAATAGAAAAAATAATCCAATTGCAAAAAAAATTACATATTTAGAATATGCATTGTTTCATCTAAAATGGGTTTTAATTTCATCAGAAAATTCTGCAAAAAAGGTCATCAGCCATATGTCCAAAGTCGGTATTTTTCTTTGACATTGTTAGGACCTTCAACTTGCAGGTCAAACCAGGTTGAAGGCCTAGGTTCGGACTTCCAATGCTTTTCTCGAACCAAAAACCTAGGCAAAAACCCGACCACAATGCAAAAAAAAATTCAAATTTTAAAAAAGGGATCCCGTCTTATAATTGAGATCATGTTCCCTATTCGACAATATTCAGACCGTTGTAAAGGAAACGGGATCCCGTTTCTTGGCCAACAGCTCCAACATTCAATGCCGATGAACGGGATCCCGATTATAGAACAGGATCTCGCTTCTTATAGACGAGATCCTAGTTTTATAAGCAGGATCCCGTTTTATAGTAAGTTTATTTTATTTAAATACATTGCAAAAAATTACTGTGAAGTCTACAACTCATGTACGGCCGAGAGCAGTAAAAGTAAATTATTTTTCATAAGCTATTGTATTTACAAGTGGTGAACTTGATTTTTAGTTGATTTTATCAAACAGAGCATCATCTACACCATTTTTGAAGTGGAATTGTGTTATTTTTGTGCTTGTTTGGAGGAACAAAAGATTTCAATTTGCAATATGGATTGAATTTTTCAAAGGAGGCATGAAGAAAACAAGTTTTAAAGTGGAATTGTGGTAGTTTTCTACTTGTTTTGAGGAACACAAGAGGAAGAATTGTCCTAATAGGTATTCAACTTCCAATTTGGATTAAATATTATGAAGTATTTCACTATTAACATTCATTTGTGCTTGAGAATTTTATAATTATGGGAGATAAAGCTCGTAATAAAAGAAGGAAGACATTGACTCCTCAAGAAGTTGAAGCAAATAGAGAAAAAGAGAGACAAAGACAAAGAGAAAGAAGAATGAGAATGAAATCAATGAATGATGGTGGAGCAACCAATTTAACAACTATTGAAGATGAAAACATTAAGGATACTATGGTTGTAGATGAAGGTAATTTGCAAGGAGTCAATTTGGAAAGAATATGATTATACAAACAAGTCCTACTATGTCTTCAAATCCCTCTTTGAATGCTATGGAGAATGTTTCAATATGCACAAATCCGGTATCTTCAAATCCACATGTTAGTGAAATGGTAAATTTGTATGTAGAAGTTTTACAAGATGTTGGACTTAATGATGTTGACATTGACTATATTGAGAGAGATGAAACTTTATAAATTTGTTGAGAAAACAAAAAGAAAAATCTTTTGTTGCAAATGAAAATCAAAATGATTATTTTCTTGAAAATAAAAGCAAAACGTATTTTTGATGAAAATGAAAATGAAAATGAAAATGAAAATGAAAATGAAAACGTTTTGTTGATGAAAATGAAAATGAAAACCGTTTTTGTTGATGAAAATGAAAATGAAAATGAAAACCGTTTTGTTGATGAAAATGAAGATGAAAATGTAAATGTAAATGTAAATGTAAATGAAAATGAAGAAGATGAAAATGAAGATGAAAATCTAGAATGTGATGTTGAATTTAATGAAAATACTTTTTTTAAAATTGGAAGTGGTGTTTTCGATAATCTTCCTAGTCAAATTTCTTGGAGGAAAATAAGAACACATGCGAATAGAATATACACCAAATTCTTTTATCATAAAAAAATTGCATTTCAATGTCAACTAATGATGCAATTGATGAGAATGCAAAAATGAGGAAAGTAATGAAAAGGTTAGGCTTTTATGTTATACCAAAAAGAAAAGATCAATCATTAAACCATGTTATGTCTACTGTTGCTAGTGCCATTCAATCTATTGGGAAAAATAGTCGATCTAAAGATAAAAGCACAAGAAGAGCTATAACTAACTGCTATAGTTAATAAAGCAACTTTGAATAAAAGAATGGTAAGCAATATTAGTGAAGTTTTAAAAATGCATCCTAAAACATTACTAAGGCGGCAAAATGAAGAGAAAGTATAGAAAATGATCCTATCAATCAAAGTTGGAGTTTAAGTGGGCGACTTCACCAGAGGTGCGATATAAATTGAATGTTGAAATTAAATCTTTGATGAAAAATATTGACATGATAATACTAGGGTATCATCTAATGCTATAGATGTTTTAAAACTAAGAGTGGGGTCCAAAGTTTGTGATCTTCATCCAAAACACCTATTAGATATAACACAAACTAAATTTTATAGAAAATTTTGTGGTGATTTAGTGTTACCTGGTAATATTAAAATAAATCAAAGGTATTTTGAAAAATGTAAAACTTGGTATGTAAAATTAATAAGCAACAAATATCTTGTTGTTGTAAAATCTGAGTTCGATTTCATTATTTTTTATGATGTTTTCAATATATACAGTACCTTACATACTAACATGATTATGCAAGATTGTGGTATTGATATGCCACGTGAAGCAATAAGAGTTTATTTCAGGTTTGTTTTGTGAAAAATCTAATGATAAATTATTTTATTTAAGTTCTTGTATTTCTGGACAATGCATTAACTGTGGAAATCTTTCACTTTTAAGAATTTGTTTGCATGAAATTGTTGATCATGATTTTGGACAACAATTAGTAGATGTCAAAAGATTTAGGAATGTTCAGTATTCTTTAAAAGATGGAAAAATAGGAAAGCGTTGTGATTTAGTTAGGAAAAAGTTAGTGTGCATGCATTTATGAGTGAATTTAATAATAAAGTGTGCAAATATCAATTAGTACTTTGAACAATGTGATGGCTTGATGGCCAATTTAGCATGTAGAAACACATTGCAATTGGTACTATGCTTTCGATTGGTTGATTTTTCTTGAAGAATTATATTCTCGCTCATGAAATTTAAATCTCATGTACCTTCAATGAAAGTGACTATATGTTATCCATATTGTTTATAGACATGAGATGTCTTTTCGAGGATGATAGAAAAGTTTTGAGGAGTATCATTTTTATTTGAGTGACAATCGGTTACCTCACCAGAGTTTGTTCAATATTGTTTTAGTATATTTTTATAGAAATTTAAAGAAAGAATCCATATGAAGAAAAGGCACCTCATATGGTGAGATAATTATGCCAGGCGGTTCAAAATGCTAGAATGTTCTATTGGTTAAGTAGGGTTCTAAGGAACTTAATGTCCGGCATATATGGAGTTTTTGAAGAGTTGGGCATGGTAAAGAACATGATGGGTGGTGCATGTATCAAAGAATTCTTGCTAGAAGAACAATTAAAATTCAGGATTTAGTAAAATTTAAAATGCACATGGATTATTGGATTGGTGTAATAGAAGATTATTTGCACAGTTCAGTGATTACTCTCTGATTCATGGAATTCTTTTTGGTTGGAAGAAAGAGAACATTGTATCTAGAGTTGATTGTGAGACAATTAGTGGATCTACTAAATGGCATTCATTTAGGAGTGTGATAGCAAGCACATGGACTATTTGGACAAGGGAGCTTGCATGTTTTTTCCATTTTTGTATCTCAGGAGATTGGGAAGCTTGCAAAAATATAGAATGGGTTGAACATTGGGAGCAAAGATCGTTGACACCTACAGAAGCACATAATCAATATGAAAGAACTATTGAAGAAAATGATCAATTGTTTGCATCTGAAGATTATGACTGTGTTTCAGACCTTGTACAAGAAGGTAATTTTAATTTAATTCATTTCATTTTATTTTACTTTATTAAGTTATTTTGTAATACTAAATTACTTATATGGATATGCACAAGTTATTAAATCGAATTTTGTTGGTAGGACATGTGTATGTTGTTATTGTACCTAAGGGGAATGAAGAGCAAACAAAATATTGGTTGGCTCATTGTGTGGAAACTAAACATAAGTTGATAACACCTTGAGAAGATGATGATGGCTTCCATTATCCAACAGGTATGGTGATCCCCTTAAGACACCTCCTTAAGAAAATTTTGACAAGTTTTAGATCCCCTTAAACAATTTTTTAGAACAAGTCTTTGATCCCCTTAAGAAAATTTTGAGAACTTATTTGATGATGGTTTTTGAACATGTTTTCCAATAGGATCGATGGTGGTTGTTGGCACTTGGCTATGAAAATACTTGAGAAGAAAGAATGGTCTACCTGCATTCGAAGACTATGAAACACATAAAAAGATTATGCATTATTCACATTTGGTGGTGGCAACAAATATAAAACTAAAGCGCTATCATGGAAGACCTTCAAAAAAATTACTATGGTCAATTTCTATGGAAGAGTATGAGGCAATCATAGATGTATTGCAAAAAAGAGAGGATGCAGATGGTACAATGGATTAAGTAAATACAGGTAAATATAGTTTTAGTTTTATTTTGTCCTTTTAAATACATTAAATACATGTTTCGACATTGGTCAAATGTGTTATTAGTTGAAATTGATTTAAATTGTTCTTTTATATATCCTTAAGGCATAATCACAAAAAGGATCTAGTCCATGCAAATTCAACCTAGACAACATGGAATACTTGGTAAAAACATGTTACATTATGACCCCCTTTAGACATCCTTAAGACCCCTTAAGACATCCCTTAATTAACCGTTCATTGTGACATCCCTTAAGACATCCCTTAATTAACCGTTCATACTTATTTGCTAGACTTGCCAAGGCGATAGGTATTTGTTTTGACAACTTATAAATTAGTGTTAGACATCCCCTTAATTAACATGTTCTATTATGACCCCTTTAGACACCCCCTTAAGACATATTATAACCCCTTAAGACGTTCTATTATGACCCCTTTAGACACCCCCTTAAAACGTCATTATTTGTTTTGACAATTTATAAATTAGTATAGATGAACTATTATTTATAGTATTTATTAATGTTTTTATTCTCTAATCGTCTATGGTATTGTTTATTTCTTAAAATTTTATCCTTTCTGGTATATAAATAGATTGCTTTTGTTTGTAAATTATGATTTATTGACTGATTATTGATTGACGTGAATTGAATAAGTTCATTGAGTAATTATAGCTATTTATTGAATGTACATATCATGTATGAAATCACTAAATTTGCAAAGTATAAATATTAAAATGTCCTATATTAATCCATGTATGAGATCACTAAATTTCACATTAATGTCCTATATTAATGTCTTGACTATGAACATAAAATGTAAATGTGCATTGTAGGTAAAATTTCAAAGGCAATAATAAAGTCCATAATTTATGTAACATATTAAGTGCATGAAACCAATATATTAAAGGCGCATAAAATAAAGTCCAACAGTACATGAGAAACAAAAAATATATAGTCCATGAAATAAATAAATATAACACATAAAATCACATGTTTCTAGGTCATGTATTGTCTCTATAATCAAGAGACCTCTTCACACCATCCAGACTATGTGGATGACCTGAAACACTCTATATAAGAGAAAGATGAAATCAGATGTAAGACAATAAAAAATGATTTAATGACAATTTAATTTATAATCCATCATAAAATTAAATTACCATCATATCTACGTCTGAATGCTCTAGTACACCTGAACTAACCTCTAAATTCTCTAAATCAATCTACATAAACAAGACAGAAATTTGAAATTTGATGTACAACTCTACAATTAATTTTTTAAATTCAATTTAATTTATAATTTATCATATTTTAATTGTACCGTTTTGCGAGGTTCTAGGCTCTTCTCTAGGACCTGTCTGTACATGCTCAAATACAAGATGTGTCTCATGCTATAAAAGAAAAAGAATATATAAAAATCTCATATTATGTATATATTCAATTTAAAATTTATAATTGACTTTAAATATAATAAAAAAAATAAATTACCATTTGATCTAGAACCTACTCTACATGTCCTCTTAGTGGTGTAACTATGTCTAGGTTAGGTCTGAAAGTTACACTAACAATGTCCTACAAGATCAAAATTAAAGCATGTACAATTGAATTAGGTTAATATATATTCAAGTTTGCACATTTTGTGTAGAAAGTTTTGTAAACAACTTGGAAATCAGTGGCCTAACGAGTAACTGCAGCATCAAATGTTTACCCAATGCCCATTCTTATTGTGGTATCAACCTAGACATACATGTACATAGACATTTAATGCTTATAATATTTACAAGTGTACATGCATGCGTTTCATATATCTAGTGAATTCAAAACTCATATAATTGTAACTATACTAATGTAAACTTTAAACAAATTTACAATATGAATGTACCTGCCCATGATCCATGTCGCTCGATAGTGGAGGAGTGCTTGACAATCCCTCAGGGAGAAGAATCGATGTGGATGCCAATTGACTCACCTAAACCAACATAAATATTTGAAACATATATGTGATTCAATTATAAATTTAAAACTCAAGTTAAATAATTTATGATTTCATATATAATTTTAAAAATTGAAATCAAAATACCCCATAAGGGTTGCCGAGTATGACCAGTGTCGATGTATGTACTCATGGAACAGATGATTGCCCTTGCATCGTTAGTGTCATCTGTACACCAAACAATTTGATTGTTAAAATGTATTACAAACTTTTCTTTGATATATACAACCATCAAAATTCTTATAAAATGAACGTACATCTAGATGCATATTTATACCTGTGTCCTAGTGTCCTTAGGGTGATGTTCTGCTATGAGGAACTCTACAAATGAATTGATGCAACCAGATGAACCACCAGAATCTCCCCATCGACCTGAACTAGGTGTGGCCTAATCAGGTCCATAGCATACTTGATTACAAAACTTAGGGTAAAGTTTTGGTGCCTCTTGGACTATTTAATGAACTTACAAGTTAGTGAAGACCATTTTCTTGTGGAATAGTTGATTGAGATCTACTCTTGTTTCAACTGACAAACCTAGATCATGAAATCTCATTCATATTATAATCTTGCACGATCTTATTATTGTTAAATTTGGTTGCCTTGGGAAACTTCACCAAATTTTAAGTTCTTTGATCCCCTTAAGAAATTTGTCATATTGGGACCCCTTAAGAAATTGATTTACGATTTAAAGTGATAGGATGGCTTAAGGGGATCTAGATGTCTAGTGAAGTCCAAATTTAGTCATACTATAGCCTCATTGGTTCCATCTAGCTTTGGGTCAAAAGTGTTTACCCCTCTAATAAAAAAAAGTATCATGTTAAAAATGAATGAATCTATACATATCACAAAAATAACAATAATCTTAAATGTAACCCATACTCTAACCATAATAGAATGCTAAATGATCCCCACCCCTAACCATATCCTAATTGAATTGTAAACCTAATTGAAACTTAATTAAATTATAACCTTTACCTAATCTTAAATGTATTCCTATATTATATTATATTTAAATTAATTTATATTTGTATTATAATTATATTAATATTTATTATATATTCCTAATTGTAACCTAACTATTTACTACAAACCTAATTGAATCTTAAGCCTAATCCTCATTAAAACCCCAAGTAAATTGTAACATTACCTATCCTTAATTGTAATCTTATATTATATTTTATGATATTAAATATTATATTATTTAATATATTTAAATAATATAAATATCTAATTATATTTCTTTTATATGAATCATCCTCCTATCTCTAAATTATAATAATAGCGTGTAGTTCCTCCAACCTATCATCATGTACCTCCTCCCTTTCCCATGTAATAGACCTTGTAGGTGTTAAATGGTTCCATCTTGGTCTCCTTATTGATGCATTTCTATCCTTCCACATAAATCTATATAGTATCAAAATATAGGTAATTTTATGGTTATTGAATCTCTCTTAATTGCTAAAGAATCCATTATGATTGAGGATGGGTGGATTATTATCTAGGATCACATCTTAAAAATCCTATAGAGGTCATGTGGTATGTGTTTCTTAATACATATATTCCCATACAAACCTCTTTCCATGTATTATCAACTCTCCTATATAATAGACACCTTACTAGATTTAAATTTCATATGATATATATGTACCCAAGTGTTTCCAATTGGAATTGCTATAATTATACTTTTATGGCATTCTAGATATTCAAAATAGTTTTCATAAATCTACCAAATAGACCCATTCTTGACATTGAACCTACATAATTTTAGGTATGTCCAATGAAAGAAACTTTACCCATAGCACTCTCACTCATGCTCTTAGTTTTCTTCCAATGATTTAGAACCCTAATGATCATGTCTAATTGTCATAGAGAGTGATAATCCACTCTTCATAAACTTGTAGAAACCAAAAGGTTTTATATTATGTGTTCAAATAAGTGAAAACATTACAAAAAGCTCTACTAAATGGTGACAATAGAGGGTTTTTTAAGGCAACCAAATTTCATTTTAAGGTCCTAAGACAAAATTCAAATGCTTTAGTGTTGAGGGTTTAGATTTTACAATTTAGGGTCTAGGGTTTAGGAAACTTAGGGTGAAGTTTGGGTGGCCCTTGGCATAATTTAGACTTGCAAGTTAGTGCCAATTGGAATTGATTGTACGCACTTAGATTTACGAAATTGCTAACTAAATTTGCAAACAAACATCAAGATAAACTTTATGAATTTTAACTATTCTTTAACATATTGTTTTCTAATCTAATTATAATTTAACATTGAAACTAAAGTTTAATATATATCGTTTTTTCCATACAAAGCAAATAAAATTTAAAACATTTAAGCAATGCAAATGAATTTTTTTGAGCTCGAAATTACCTAGTTTTCAAAATCAAAATGATTTGTTCAATTTCAATTAAGGGTTTTAACAAAAAAAATTGTTCCAATTCAATTTAGGGTTTCAATTTCTAAACAATTAGGGTTTTTAATGCAATTTTTTCATTTCAATTCAAACTAGGGTTTTCAAATTCAATTTTTTTCGTTTGATTTGAATTCAGGGTTTCAAAAAGCTTGATTAGGGTTTGTAAATGCAATGTTTTTATTTCATTTCGATTTCTAGGGTTTTGAAATGCAATTTTTTTGTTTTGTTTCAATTAGGGTTTTCAAATTCAATTTTTTTTTAATCAACAATTTAGGTTTCAAAAGTTAAATTTTGTTTGTAAAACACAATTCAAGGTTCATTTTTTTATTTTTATTAAAAAACCTTTAGGTTTCATTGCATTTTTTCGTCTATTTTTACAATTATTCATTTCTACTATAACAATTAAAAAAATGCTCAAAACGTGAAATAAATTAAAAAAAACATGCTAAATTCATTTATTTTCTTCAAAATTTCAATTCGAAATAGAAAAATGCAAAAAATGGGGATGTAGGCAGGTACCTGTAGCTGATTGTGGGGGTCGCTGTCACCAGTACTCGAGGTCCTGTCCTCTGTGCAATGAACTCTATTTTTTTAATAAAATAAATAGCAATATAAAATAGGATCCCGATTTGTTGAAATCAGGATCCCGTTTCATAGTAATCGAGATCCCGTTTCATGGCAATCAGGATCCCGTGCCTTTTCCATTAGTTCAGGATCCTATGGGAAACGGGAACCTGATTTTTAAAAAGCGGGATCCCGTTCCGTGTCAAGCTCAAGATTCCGAAGCTGAACAGGATCCCGATTTTTAAAAATCAGGATCCCGTTTATTAAAATCGGGATCTCGTTTCCTCAAAGCCAATTTCAATTTTTTGGTTAAGGCAAAAACTTTCACGTTTCATGGACTCAACTTTGTGCACTTACCCTAATAGTGAGCATATTATGATCCTACAACTATTACATGGCAAGGAGCAAAAGGACATGCTTTAAGGGATTATTTCTATTATATCAAACTTTTTAAATATTTGTTTTAAAGCACAACACTCATCAATACTATGTCCAAGAACTCTATGATATTGACAATGTGATGTGTTTGTGTTCTTAGGATTTGGTTTTAGATTCTATTTCATGGGTAGATATGTGATAAGTCCTTGACTTAGAAGTGTGTGTAGGGTTCTTTCAGTTGTAGAAGATGGACAAGGGAATTTCAACTTCTTTAGTTTGTAAAACCTTTGTTGCTTGCTAGATTCACCAACTTCTAGAGGAGGAGGACCTAAGATGGTCCTATCATCCTTATCATCATTACAAGGCATTGGTTGTTATTCAAGGAGTACACTTATATCAGGAGGAGGATCTTGATAGCCTAGCCATTTGGTATCTTCAGTTGGTATTTTCTCCAAGAGTTGATGAAGTTCATGCTCACTTGTTGTATTGCATCCTTGTTTGCTTAAGATTGTGAATCCTTTTCCATATGTCTCTTTTAGGTCAATTGACGTGTTGGTTACTTTGTTAATATAGGATGGTCAAATTTTTGCTTGATTAGGGGTGTTAGGTTCACCTAATATAGTGAGCTTAGGCTTAGTTTGTGTCTCAATTTCAGGATGTAAAAGACCAAACATCTCAAGTTGTGTTGGTTGTTTCATAGAAGGATAAAAGGATGCATTAGTCTAAAGGTTGTTAAGGCAATCATTTATTAAGTTTCATATGTTGTCATCATCTTCTCTGATGTCAAATTCACGTGAAGGACATGCATTAGGAGTTGATTAAGCATGAGTGAATTCAATTTCATTAGGATCATTTCCAAAACACAGCTTAACACATCCACTAATGATTTCAAGGACATTCAAAGCTTACCAAAGCACATATCCATGATGAAATGCAATGCAATAACTTGGAATGAAATGTGTAAATTCAATTTTGAAATTAATTAATGTATGAAATGAACCAAATTAATCTAATGAAATGAATGAAACAAAAACTCAGTAAACTGAAACGAAGATCTAACAACAAACAAAAGCACAAAAATAAGGTTTTTAATGCTGTAAAATGTAGTTTTAGGTCTAATACATGAATAAATCACCTAGAGGGGCATATGAGTCCCAATTATGGTTTTAGAAAGCTCAAACAGTAAATAAAAATCAACACATAACTCCCAAAAATCAGGCAAAACAACCTGTATCGAGACTAAATCGCCCAGAGGGGTGAATGAGTCCCAGATTAGGGTTTTGACGCTAAATTCAACAAATTCTAAGTTGAATCTAAGGTTTCTAACTTGTATGTTCAAATGAATATTTGCAATGATAGATTTCTAATGAAATTCAATGATGTAAGATGCAAAAATGAAAACTATATGCACTTTCACTAATGCAAGATTTAGAAGCCCTAAATGCAAATTAACTAATGAAATATCTAATGCAAAGCTAATGTGAGCTAGATCTAGGAATTTTATGCAATCAAAATTAGAAATAAAGGGTTTTGAATGTTAGTTTCACCAAAATGAATGAAAGTAAATAGGGTGTGCTCCACCTTTTAGGAGATGGAACACACACAAGGGGGGCTAAGTGTCCTCCTTCCTATTTCACTCTAGTTCATTAAAGGAAACCCTACAGATCCCTCAACTAAGTGACTCAATTGAGGGAAGGACTACAAGGGGATCCTTAGGTGTGATTAAAGAGGCAGTTCACCACTAAGCAAATGCCTAGAAAGAAAGATATGAATGCAATATGCAAATCTAGCTATATGACCTAGAAAATGAACTTGAAATCAAAATAACAAACTAAGGCTAAACACAGAAGTACCTAGAAGACTGAAGATGCCTGAAATAAGGTCTGCAATCCTGAAATTATAATTTTTGATGTGAACTAGGACTCATATGCTAGATTAGGTGATTTAGTCCCAGTTTAGGGTTTCTAGTTGAATCTAGAATCTACAACTGGCAAACCAGGAGCTACAAAAAAATATTGAAAAGTGGTATACTAGGACTCATACACCCAAGGTGGTTATTTAGTCATGGTGTTAGGGTTTATCTAAAACATTGGTATCCTTTAGTGATCTTTTGTAACTTCTCTCATGTTCGATCTTTGAGTCTAAAAGTTAGAATTGCAAGTTGTGGGTGACTTTCCTTGAAGATGATAACTTCTTGACAACTTTGACAACTTTCTTTAATATTGCAACCTTGTCTTTAAAGGATTTTCATGTCTCAAAACACCTAGATCTGTAATCACACATGTAGAGGAGAAAAATGTTATTTTGTTGGTGAATAGTGGTTTGCCTTGGTCAAATCCTGTTTTGGTAATCAAACCTTGAAATGAAATCAAATAACATGAAGGAATGATGAATGAATAATATACAATGTTGTAACTCACCAAACCCTTGATATGAAGGCTACAATCTTGTATGAAATGGCTAGCATGAATGTAAATCTCGATGACAGGTTGTCATTAGGTCCTAAAACTTTAGTGAATAAACACATCAATATATCGATCGGGTAGTGTCCAACGACTATATGCAATAGAAGACATCTCAACTTCTCCCTCTCAAGTTTCCTAAATACTAACCACTAAATCAAATTTCTACCCTAAGGGGCCTCTAATCTTGAAAGTAGTAAATCATCTATCTAGAAAGCAGGAAAATGATTCAAACCAGAAAACAAAAAACTAAGAATCTGAAAAGCATTACCACTAAACTAGAAAACATGGAAATGATTAATCTAAAGAATGCATAAATTATTGAAGAAGTAAAACATGTAAAGAAATTAGGAATAATTTATCTAATACAAAAGATAACAAGCCAACTACTAATCATAAAACAATTTAATAGAATCAACTGAAGAAAGGTGCTCCGGACATTCAAATGTTAAGCTCAGGAACTACAGACTTAGTTGCAACCTGCAGGCTTGAAACTGACAGCATAACATATACTCATGAAAGTGAAATGCAATTTAACTATTATCTACTAGAAGGAAATGTAGAATAAGAAATAGAATACTTATCTATCTATCTATAACATTTGAGTGGCCAGCTCTCGGGTGTGTCTACAACTACTTCAGATCACATGCACTGGAAATCTCTAAGTTACTTCATTCCAAAGACTTCATTCACATCGCTCAATAATTCAAAGAGGGGTGGGGAAACTCATTTTTATTCATATGGTAGTTTTTTCTCAAAAGATAGATTGACAGCATAACAATAATCTTCTTCTTCATTATTTGCAACAGTTATATATTTATATCAAGAGAACTAACAAAATTCTACTTTCCAGTTAATAGAGTCTCTTTAACAGATTTCCAATAACAGATGAAATTTAAAGACCATGACATACAATATTAAAGAGGCTCATTCAAGCCATAAATTTTTTGAAACTAAAAAATAACAGACTATGAAGACTCGGCCCAAAACGTGTGTTCCTAAAATTTCGGCGCCTGCTCGCTTGTTTTCAAAAGTATTAAGATCTGCATTCATTTCCCTTTGACTAGAATGGTGATGGGGAGTGGAGTTGACCTGTGAAATGCTTGAAGACTAAACCATTAAATAAGCTTAATTTGCCTAAATTCAAGAAGTAAAGTTTGTACGCTTATTCATAAAAAGAGAGCAATTATTTTCCTAAAGGTAATCAATTGGCAGGGTAATTTGGGCTGAAGGGTTTAGTTTTGCATATTGAGTCCATTATAATGATGAGGTTATTTTTACCTCATCATTTCCTCCCCTTCCTAAGTCTAAGTAGGTCCTTCTACTCTCTGGTGTGCCTGCTATCCTTCATTCCTCCTATTCATTTCCTCATACTTGGCACTGAGATCGTACACATCATCTACCCCTGTATCCAGTGGCTCTTGGTTTCTCAAGAATCCCTGATGAAAGGTGACTCTTTGTTTCCACTTGGAAAAACTGTCATCACTTTGGTCCAGATTGGTGTATACGGAAGGAGGTGGTGAAAGAAGCAAGGGTGGTATGTACCTCATACCAATCTAATTAATATTTAATTCTTCAAGAAGTTTGGCCAAAGCTACTGCTCTTCCATAGGACAGTCTAATATCAAGGGGTGAAATTATTTCCCTTTTATTGAGATGCATAGGAGGAGGGTCATACCTCTCTTCACATGCGCACCATGTTGGTCCTATTAAGTGTGGCCCTTGTTCCTAAAAGTGATCATGACATAGCTGGAGATTGTTATTGTATTTGACTTGTACTTCCTTTTTAAGTCTAACAACCAGAAATTGTGTCTTGAAAGAGAAAGGCTTCCTATGAGGGTACCTCATTTGCAACCCTACAGTCTTTTCCACCTGTGCATATTCTCTTGATCTGTCTTGTCAGTGAAGCTGATTTTTCATTGTAGACAAAAATGATCTCAATTCTACTTCTCCCACAAAGAAGTTAATAAAGAAATATGTATATTTCTCTAGGAGCAAATTGTGAACAAAGAACTCACACAACAAATTTTGTTATTTAGGGAGTGACTCAACAAATATTTTTACAAATTCTCTGTCATCAGGATTATGTGGTTGGTTTTGGCAAATTCTTTGCAATTTCCATCTTAAAAGTTGCTCATTAAGAAACATAGAGTACAACCTAGATGGTCTTCTACAGGCTAATAGTAATTCACCAATTTCACAGGCATCTTGTTTACCCCTATATGCCTGATGGAAAGATTCTTTTAACATTACCAATTCCCTTTTCAACCTATTATTTTCAAATTCCACATCCTTCAAGAGATAGCAATGCTCTATCCATTTCATTAATATTGGGGGAATGTGTACCTAGAACCAATCTATAACAATAGGTTCAGTTTGTGTCCCCTTTGACTCCATGCCTAGTTGAGTGTCACTCTCCTACAAATTTGGTTCTAGCTCCACAATTTTACTCATAGAGGCATTTAATTCAATTTGTTGTCTATTCTTTTCTTCTTCAAAAGCACTGAATAATTGCATAAAATTACTTTTCAAATCTTGAATACACTTATCTTTTTCACACAGAGCAACCTGATGTTGTTGACCCTGTTGATTCCATTGTTGAAGCTGGTATTGTAGCTGCTCAATAAGCTTGTCTTTTTCCTCCATTTGTGTAGTCAATTTGGAAATTTCCTGGTCCCTTTTATGCACGATGGCAGTTTGCACCTCAATTTCTTCTTTTTGTTGGTTAATTTGTGCTTCGTCATCCTACAACTTGGCTCTCAACCCCACAATTTATGCCTTTAACTTTTCTAATTCCTCATTTTTATGACTGAATTCTATATCCTCTGTGTCCATAGAGAAAGATGGATGTGGAATTTCCTCATCATGATGAGGCACATTGTCCTCCTTAGTGTCCTCAGGGAGGGATGAGTGAGGCACTTCTTCCACTTTTTCATCAATATGGGGTGCATTTTATGCCTCAGTGTTCTTAGGAAAAGATGAGTAAAGCACTTCTATTTCTTCATCAATATGATGCACATTTTATTCAACTTCTGGTATACTCCCCACTCTATCAAGAAAAGGAGAGAATCCTCCCACAAGTTCGTCTTCATTTTGCTCTGAATGTGGCAATTGTATTTTCTCCCCTTCTTGTTCTTTAGGTGATAGGGTTTCCTTGTCCTTTTCCCCAGGAAGTTGATCCCCTTGCTTTTTTGTTTCATTTATTTCCTCATTATCAAGTGGACTATCAATTTCCACCACCTTTATTGGAGTCATAGCCTTCTTCCTTTTTGAATTATTGCCCATGTTTGGAGGTTCAGTTTCATTGGCCCCTGAAGATGACCTTTTACTCCTTCGTAGAGGAGTTGTTTGAAAAGTAACTTTACTTCATTTCTTTCTCTTCCAAGGAGGTTCCTCTTCTCCTTCAAAATGCACAATTCCCACCTCCCCTTCTTGTCCTGGGGTTTGTAATTCATCTAGAAAAGTTTTTGTAGCATCACTGCCGGGAGCTGTGGAGGTATATTGGGATTCAAGGGCGTCTAATGCCTCTGAGGAGGGTTCTTCTATAGATTGCTCTTTTTGTTTAGATGATTCTCCCTACTCAAGTGACCTTCCTAGCCCTTCATTTTCAAATTTTCGTAGAAACCTTTGCCACTTCTTTTCTAGCTTGTTGCATAAATGGTATTTACATATTAGTTGTATCAGACCATGATGTTTAAGGGGCCTCATCCCAACTTTATACTTTTCCATCATAGAGGTGACTAAATGGCAGAGAAAAGTTGGTAAATTTACCCTAAGAGTAGGGTCCTCAATGTCGTGGCGTAAATGAGTCAACAAGCAAAAAAGGGGTCCCACAATTGTAGTCATTTGTCCCTCACAAGTGAAATATTTAATAATCCAGGCTGCAGCAGACCTCTAGGGTTCTAGAATAGACATTCTATGGATTCCCTTATTTTTTCCCCTAGTGTTTATGGTCATTACAGGTTGGGGTTCCCCTTCCCTATGAAATAGTCCTATTAAATTTTGATAAGGAACATGGGTATTTTCATTCAATTGAATTCCTTTATTCTTGATACCGGAAAGATGAGCAATGATGTTCATACTCACCTAGAATTGTTTGTCGCGCACCACGGTCTTCCCATCTGTGAAATTCTTGATGAATTACTTCACAAGCTGCTATGTGTGCCCTTCAAATTGTTTCATGAATTCCATCCATCCAACTCTTTGAAATAAAGCTGCTATATTTCCCAATGCCAATAATGGCACTGCAGAAGTTGGCTCGAACTTCTTCTTAACACCTCCCATTTTCTTTATCTCCTAGTGAGATTTTGCAAAACTCTGGAATTATCTCCTCATTGAATTGCTGACGAAAATAGAGTTTTGCATTGATATACTCAATGGGGAAGGAACTAATTACCATATTTTTTGTCACCTTACTGTATAATTATGATGGCCCTTCATGGGGAATTACAATTACTGTCGTACTCTTAGATATCGTGTAAAAGGGCACAAGTTTCAAAATTATAAGGAGGAATGGATCATGCCAATTAATTAACCTTTATTCAAAATAAGTACTAACCCTTTAAAATAAATAAATTCGCACATACCTTAAGTCTTGTCATTAGATCAATTGTCACTCACCTGTGCTGACGTAATTGGACAATCGTATGGTTGGCGAGGGTGGCGGCAGATAATAATGGCATGGATGGGATGGTTGAAGTGATGGAGAAAATTATTATGACAAAAAGGTGTCATAATAATCTTATTTATTATGGAAAGATTCAGTATGGTGTGGTAGAATAATCATAAGGGAGTAGATCTCGAAGCGGCATTAAAGGATGGGCATGCACGAAACTTAAGAAAAACCAAAAGAAAACTGGAAAGACAAAATTTACATAAAAATCCAGAGCATTACTAAGAAATGCAATCGAAGTAGAGAAGAGAGTTTTGGAACATCGTAGAGAGATGTCATCGGAACATGGTGACCAGATTGAAGATTACAGAGCATCGTTGAATATATGTCATTGGGTTAGTAACCAAGATTTTCAGAGCGTCATCAAAAGATGTAATCGAAGCAACAACCAAAATTTCTAGAGCATCGTTGAAAGATGCAGCCAGAGCAGCAACCAAAATTTTTGGAGCATCATTGAAAGATGCAACCAAAGCAACAACCAAAATTTTTGGAGCATCGTCGAAAGATGCAGCTAGAGCAACAACCAAAATTTTTGGAGCATCGCTAAAAATATGTCGCCAGAGGAAGAATAGCAAAATTCTGGAGCATCGCTGAAAAGATGCAGCTAGAAGGAAGAAACAATAGAATTCCAAAGCATCATTGAAAAGATGCAGCCGGAAGGAAGAAACTTGTGACATTTTGGCCTTGGCTTCCCAAAGCACCGTTGAGTGATGCGTTAGGATGTAGGATCAGAATGATGAGTGGCACCAGTCTGTTGTGAAAATTCCAAAGCATTGTAACAACGATTTTTGGAGCATTGCAACAACCATGCTAACAAATTCTAGAGCATCGTAGCAGGGTACGCCGGAATTGTGCTTGGAAAAAAGGTGAAGTCCTGTAAAATGGAGACAAAATTTTAGTCAATTCCAATGATACAACTAGTGAGGAAATCAAAGAATCATTCTAAAATAAAGATGTTTTTTGTTTTTGTTTTATTATTATTATTATTATTATTTAGGTAGACAAAACTATGTCGACCCTGCCACAGTAGAGTCAATGCAATGGATTTCTACCTGCATTTCCACCATTTTTGTAAACTCTTCTTTGTTGACAGGTTTATGGTAGATGTGTAATTGGTGCTCGTTAACTAGAAGAGTTCAAGTGTCACCATCAATCATTTTCAGTTGGACCAAACCATTAGCAAACACTTCATAAATTTTGTACAGTCCCAACCAGTGTGTCCAAAGTTTCTCTTGATGATCCTTGTATCTAGAATCGAACAATAGTGCCCAATCCTCGATATGAAATTCTTTCTTTGATATGTTTTTCATGCCAAACCTTACGTTGTTGTTGGACCAATTCAGTTTGAAGGATGACGTCCAAACGAAGTTCGTCCAGTTCATTAAGTTGTAAGAATCTCTCGATTTGGGATCGTTTAAGATCCATGCGCAATTCCATGGTGTCCTAAGGGTTTGGAGTTCAAATTCAATGGGTAATAATGGATTCTTCCCAAAGACCAATTCGTAGGGACTATAGCAGTAGTTGATTTCCAAGTTGTGTTGTAGGCCCATACAGCTTCCGGTAGTTTCCTAGCCCAGTCTTTCCTTCCTGAAGAAACCATTTTTGTTAAGATGTTCTCTAACTCCCTATTAATGACTTCAAATTGTCCATTTGCCTATGGGTGGTAGGGTGAGGACTTCTTGTGATTCACTTGGAAATTATTTGTGAATTCCAATAAAACTTTAGACATAAATTGGGGGCCCTAGTTTGTCACAATTGTCCTTGGAGCTCTGAATCTGAGGAAGATTTTGTTATAAAGAAAGTCAGCTACCTGTTCTTCCCTAGCAATGCTTAGTGCTTGCACTTTTTCCCACTTAGTCATATATTTGGTACAAACTAGAATATACTCTTTTCCTTGTGAAGGAGGGTCTATAGGGCTGATAAAATCCAATCCCCATTTTTCAAATGGTTCAAGGACTACCTGAGGCTGTAGGGGAATTTCATTAGATGCGGTTGGTATTCCTACCCTTTAGAATTCATCACATCTATGAACGTACTTCTTGATGTCCTTATGCATTGAAGTCCAATAGTATCTCGCTCCCAAAATCCTGTGAGTTGTCCTTTTCACATAATAATGCCCTCCTGAAGGGTCATCATGGCAGGCTCTCAAAATACTTTAGGTCTCGTTTTCCCTAACGCACCATCACAAAACCATATCGGGTCCACATCAAAACAAGATTCCATTAATCCATTTGAAATGGGCACTCTCTCTAACAAGGCATTTCTTCCACTTTGATGAAAAGTGAGGTGGTACTTATGTGGTGGCTAAATAATTTGCAATATCGGCAAACCAAGGGGTTTTAGTGGAGATGGCTAACAAATTTTCATCTGGGAACTCGTCCTGTACTGGGGCACAGTTTCCATCATGTTTAATCTGAGATAAGAAGTTTGCGACTACGTTGGACTTCCCTAGTTTGTCAAAAATTGTCACATTGAACTCCTGGAGAAGGAGTAACCACCTAATTATCCTTAGGTTTACCATAGGTTTATTCATGAGATACTTGATGGTTGCACGATCTATGTGCACTATAACTTTGTATCAAGTGACATAATGTTGAAATTTCTTGATGGAATGCACTACAACCAAGAATTATTTCTCTATTGTAGTGTAATTCTTCTTTTTTGGCATCAAATTCTTGCTAATAAAATACATAGCATATTTCCCTCCATTCTCATCTTCTTGCCCTAGAACCACTCTAATGGTGTCATCAGACACATCAACATAAATGTGAAATGGCAGGCTCTAATTAGGTCCTTGAAGGACAGGGGTAGAGATGAGTTTTTCCTTGATAATCTCAAATGAGGACTGACACTCATGCGTCCAATTGAAGTTGACATTTTTCTGAAGGAGAGAAAACATAGGGGCTGCGATTTTGCTAAAGTTTTCTATGAATCTTCGGTAGTATCCAACATGCCCTAAGAAACTTCTGACATCAATCTGAGTTTTTGGGATCTCTAGTTGTTGTATGACTTTGATTTTCTTAGGATCAACCTTAATCCCTTCGGCTGAAATGTGATGTCCCAACACTATTCCTTGTTCCACCATGATCAAGCATTTTTCATGGCTTAGAGACAACCGATGAACCTCACACCGTTTTAACACCTCTAGATTTGTGAGGGCTTCATTGAAGGTTGAACTGTATACAGTGAAGTTGTCCATATAGACTTCCACGCACTCATTTACCAACTCAACAAATATGGCCAAGATGGCCCCCTAAAACGTGGCAGAAGCATTACATAGCCCAAAGGGAAGGACCCTATATGAAAATGTCCCCCAAGGGAAAGTAAAGGTCGTCTTATCCTGGTCTTTTGTTGCTACCTATATTTGGTTGTATCCACTAAATCTGTCCAAGAATGAAAAATATTTCCTCCCCACTAATTTATCCAACACTTGGTCCACAAATGGCAGGGGCAAGTAGTCTCTATGTGTCACCTTGTTAAGCTCCCTATAATCTACACACACTCTCCACTTCCTATTCTTCTTTGAAACTACAACCAAGGGTGACACCCAGTTGTTGTAAGAAATTGGGTAGATAAACCCTACCTGCAAGAGTTTCTCAATTTCAGTCTTAACGATGTCCTTAAGGGTAGGATTGAGTCTCTGATGTGGTTGGCGAATAGGTCGAACATCCTCAATATAGATATGATGCGTACACACACTAGAGTGTATTCCCCTCGTATCTTTATAGTCCTAGATGAATGCTTTAGATCTACTCACTAGGGTGTCAAACAATCTTTATTCTTTTGTCTCATTCAACCAACTATTGATGTTCAAAGTTTTTCATGGCAACAACATGATGGTTTTGACTCTCGAATGGTTGGACATGACAATATACATAGGCCTTATCGGGGAGTTAAGTGGACAGTTGTGTGGTACAATTTTATGAAGCCAGGAAACATCTACAAAGAAATGGAAAGTTTTTGGAACTAAGTTCATCAAAGGACAAGGTAATCCAATAAAACTAGCACCATCAAATTTTTCCTAATCTATGTTGATTGGGTGTCCTAGAATTTCTTCTACATTTGACATCTCCTCACTGCCTGAATCAATGGCAAGATTTTCCATGTCATATTCCAATTCATCCTCCAGATCTTCACCATGTTGTTTAATAACTACCATGGCCAATGAGGCCAAATTATCCTGTCCATTAGGGATTTTTGGTTCATCAACCCATACTTTGTTGTGTTCAATAGGCTTGGCAGGAGGATACAAAAACAAATGTTTGCTATTAGATCCATGGGAGATGGTCTTTCCTCCCTCTCTGCAGTCAATCTTAGCTACAACGGTAGCCAACCATCGTTGTTCCACAATTATTGGGTAACTATCTTTGGGTGTCAGGGATTCAATTATCTGGAAATCTACTAGGTATTCCCATCCATCCACTTTAACAAGAACATTTTCAATGATGCCCTTGGGAATAGCTATGGATTGGTTTGCCATTTGTAAGACCATAGTTGTGGGGCGTAGGTCAGTAAGTCCCATTTTCTCCATCACATCCACATTCATTACATTAATGGCTACTCCAAGGTCCACCAAAGCATTAGGTATTGCTACCCCATTAACTGTGACTATTATAAGTGGACTTCCTGGATCATCATATTTTAGAGTAGTGGTCATTCCAGCCAACAAGTCAGCTAGGTATCCATTTATTTGGATGGTGTTGATTCATTTTGGTTTTCTCCATTGGGTCTTAATACAAAAATATTTAATCAGCTAGTTTAGCTCAAGAATTTCCTTAATTTCCTATAGCAAAGGAACTTCAATCTGTAATTGTTTAATTTCCTATATCAATGCAGTTTTTGTAGGTGAGGTCATTTTCAGAGCATCTTTCACAAAAATTAGTTTCAGACGCTCCAGAAAAAGGTGCTTTGGTTTTGTCTTTAGGTGCGGGATTCTTCAGGAGTTCAGTTGGAGACTGACCCTCCTCCTCCTGAGGTAGGTCAGAAACTCCTATTGAAGATGGTGGGTCGGGTGCATGTTGTGTAGTGTCTGGGATTTGTTCTACGGATGCGGGTGTTATTATAGTTTTCTCAGCAAACTTCTTAACAAGTTCATCTATGATTTCTTCGATAGTTGGATGAGAAAGCTTTTTCCCAAACCTCAATTACATATTCCCATAATGTATGGTGTTAAGTCCAGTGACATTATCTTGTTCTATGGAAAACACCAGAGTGTTTGGGCGATTGTTCTTTGGGTTCAAAATTGGTTGTGTTGGAAGTGGTGGTTGGTTAACTTGTTCAATCTGTTGAGTGTTCTAGGGAGGTAGTAAGAGAGTTTTTTTTTGAGTAGGCATCCTCCTGGGACCGAAATATAATTGATGTTGGGGTTGATTCCATTGAGGAATGGGATTTTGAGGGTACCACTACTGTTGAGGCTAGTTGGGCCACTGAGGATTACCCCAAGATTGGTTTTCCCATTCTGATAGTCCCCAAGGATAGGTTCCACAATTAGAGGTTACTAGAGGTGGTGCATGAGGCCAGGGTGTTTTCCATTGATTATTGCTCCAATTTGGTTGGGGTCGCCAGTTAGGATTGAAATTCTGGCCATAGGAGAAATTGCCTCCAGTTCTTTGATTAACAACGTTCTCTTCTTCCTTGACTGGGGTTGTCCTTTTCTTGGAATTTTTGATGGCATTCAGTAGATCACACTAATTGGTGGGGTGATTTTTGTCACACACTTGACAAACGTCAATCTTGTCAACTTTGTCTAGGGGACATTCTCTTAGCAAATGTTTGTTTCAACACCTAGGGCAGTAAATAGACAAGGTCTCAAGATTTCAGTTTTAGCTTGTATGTCATCCAAAGTGGTGTTTGATTGAACAAGGATGTCAGTTTTGAAGTTGGACAACTCCTCGCGAAGTTTATTTATGTCATTAAAACCACGTAAGGGGTGAACTTCTGGATACCTCCATGAGTGCGAGAGAATTTTTGACATAATTATATGATTTCTTCCTATCTCAGTTGGGACACGTCCCCTTTTCCAATTAAATTTGAACTCTTCTGAGCTTCATCATCAAGACCTTTGAGGAATAAGGTCTTCAAAATATCAAGACTTATAACTTCTCCACCACAGTGTTTGGATAAGAAGATAAACCTATCTAGGTAATCCTCTAAACTTTCATCCTTGTTTTTCCTTATTTTAAACAATTCCTCTTTCCTATCACTCACCCTACAGTAACTTTGGTATTTCTCCAAAAAGATAGTCTCCATTTCATACCAGGAGGTTATCAACTAAGAAGCTAATCCCATAAACCAACACATAGTTGAGTCTTTCAAAGTGGAAAGGAAAAGCTTTAGTTTCTGATTATCATTCTTGTAGTCATATGTCTGACACAAGACTTTGAATTCAAACATAAATTGATCAGGGTCTTCAGTAGATAAACCTCGAAAGGTTGGCAAGAAGGCCGGTGAGATATTTTTCATTGTCGTATCATCATCTACATCAATAGCAATAGGATAAGTGAATGTGCATGGTAGAGGGTTATCATTGTTGTTGTTATTGGCAGCATTTCTACAGTCACCCATGGTGTTGAAGGGGATGTGATCCTCTTCCAAAATTTGCTTAGTGGCACGAGGTTTAGGAGTTTGTGAAAGAATATGCTCCTCAACCACTATTCGTTCTCTTTCCAGGGTATGTGGGAAGGTCTTAGGTTGACCCTGTTCGGTCTATTCCTTAGTAAGTTCTTGATTTGAGTTTCCTTCCTGCCTACTTGTTATTGGTACGTCGATTGGGGGGGGTTTGGTATGAATCTTCCATGGGGGCCTCGTTCCTTGACCATGTAGAAAAGAATCCAAAGAACTAATGCTATCCCTAAAAGAGGTATTCAAGATATCTCCAACTAACACTAGAAAAAGGAGTCCCCGACAATGGTGCCAAAAAGTGATAGGCTGTCGTTAGGTCCTAACACTTTAGTGAATAAACACATCAATATATCGACCAAGAAGTGTCCAACAACTGTATGCAATAGAAGACATCTCAACTTCTCTCTCCCTCTCAGATTTCCTAAATACTAACCACTAAATAAAAGTTCTACGCTAAGGGGCCTCTAATCTTGAAAGCAGTAAATCATCTATCTAGAAAGTGGGAAAATGACTCAAACCAAAAAATAGAAAACTAAGAATCTGAAAAAGCATTACCACTAAACTAGAAAGCATGGAAACGATTCATGTAAAGAATGCATAAATTGTTGAAGAAGTAAAACATGCAAAGAAATTAGGAAACATTTATCTAATGCAAAAGATAACAAACCAACTACTAATCCTATAACAATTTAACAGAATCAACTAAAGAAAGGTGCTCAGGACATTCAAATGTTAAGCTCAGGAACTACGAACTTAGTTGCAACCTACATGTTTGACACTGACAGCATAACATATACTCATAAAAGTGAAATGCAATTCAACTATTATCTACTAGAAGGAAATGTAGAATAAGAAATAGAATACTTATCTATCTATCTATAACCCTCAAGTAGCCGGCTCTCGGGTATGTCTACAACTACTTCAGATCACATGCACTAGAAATCTCTAAGTTACTTCATTCCAAAGACTTCATTCACATCGCTCAATAATTCAAAGAGTGGTGGGAAAACTCATTTTTATTCATATGGTAGTTTTTGCTCAAAAGATAGATTGGCAGCGTAACGATAATCTTCTTCTTCATTATTTGTAACAGTTACATATTTATATCAAGAGAACTAACAAAATCCTAGTTTCTAGTTAATAGAGTCTCTTTAACAGATTTCCAATAACAGATGGACTTTAAATCCCATGCCATACAATATTAAAGAGGCTCGTTCAAGCCATAAAGTTTTTGAAACTGAAAAATAACAGATTAGGAAGACTCGACCCAAAACGTGTGTTCCTAAAATTTCAATGCCTACTCACTTGTTTTCAAAAGTATTAAGATCCATGTTCATTTCCCTTTGACTGGAATGGTGATGGGGAGTGGAGTTGACTTGCAAAATGCTCAAAGACAAAGAGAACTAACCAAATCCTACTTTCTAGTTAATAGAGTCTCTTTAACAGATTTCCAATAATAGATGGACTTTAAAGCCCATGACATACAATATTAAAGAGGCTCGTTCAAGCCATAAAGTTTTTGAAACTGAAAAATAATAGACTATGAAGACTCGGCCCAAAACGTGTGTTCCTGAAATTTCGACGCTCGCTCGCTTGTTTTCAAAAGTATTAAGATCCGTGTTCATTTCCCTTTGACTAGAATGGTGATGGGAGTGGAGTTGACCTGCAAAATGCTCAAAGACTAAACCATTAAATAAGCTTAATTTTCCTAACTTCAAGAAGTAAAGTTTGTACGCTTATTCATAAAAAGAGAGCAATTATTTTTCCTAAAGGTAATCAATTAGCAGGGTAATTTGGGCTGAAGGTTTTATTTTTGCATATTGAGTCCATTATGTTGATGAGGTTATTTTTACCTCATCACTTGACTCTTGATTGTTGATATGAAACTTTCTCTTGAATACTTGCTTGAATCATGAAAACCTACATCACAAATGTTAGCTCAAAAACACACATGATGCATGATGACTTTGACATTATGCTTGAATCATGAATGTTGCTCCAAATGCTTGATAATTCGCTCTTGAATGCTCTTGTAAACTCTCTTGATCACAAATTTTATATAATGCTTGAATACTTGAAAGCTTAGATCTTGTTAGGATTGCTTAGGAGAAAATATGTGAAATAACCTTGTATTTATACTTGTTTATGCCAAATTTCTCAAAATTACAACACTACAAGCTAACATCAGATGTAGGAGAATAAAATCCCACCAAGAATTGAATTCAAAATAGGTCCAAGCTAAATCAAGAATCATACATTAGTTGGGGCATATGATTCCCAATAGCCTAAGCTTGGGACACAAATTTCAAGAAATTTTAAGTTCTATGCCATATTTAGGATCAAGCCTCGAAACCTAGGTGGGACCTATATGCCCAAGGTGGTGTATGAGTCCCAAATCACTAGATCTAGAACACACAACCCAAAATCATGAATTATGATTGGTCATCAACTAAGTGTCAAGAGTATCCTCATAAAGATTCATTAAATAAGGCTTGTAAATGCAAAATAGGACCAAATAAGGCATAAATAAACCTATTTTTAGTAAGGAGGACCCGAACAAGTGTGAAAATGTAAAGGGATACATTTTTCTACATTATATTTAGCCCCCACTTTAGTGAGAGGATGAACTTGCTTCAAAGTCACACCAAAGTAGACAAACTCGCATCAATGGGGGTCCAAATGTACCAATGCTAGTGAGATAGGAGGACAATGATCAAGAGGGTTGTACAAGGCCCTAGGTTCAAGATCCTATGGCAAACCAACATAGGCACAAAGGAACACACACGTGAATAGTATAAGGAGCAACAACAAGGTACACACATACACTACCAAAGACAAAAGAAGAAAGAAAAAGAAAAAGAAGGGTGGATCAAGCCTTGACCATTTGTCCAACATGATGTGGATCAGATCTAAGTTGTTTGTCCAAAAATGTTTACAATTGGAATGTGATGTCCACTATGCAAACCAAATGCATGCTCACAAGGGCTAGTGGAACCTCACGTTTTCCACTGGGTGAGCCACCAGAGACACATACACACAAGGCCGGTATACGCTCACACAGATAAGCAAGTGGCTATACGAAATTCATGCCTAAGTTTAGATCCCATACACTAACCATACCAAAGCTACATCTCCTGATAAATTTGATAAGGTGCCACACAACATGAACGATAGGATTCATGAGGCAAGCAAAACTTTGTATGCTTGATACTCATGAATAAAAGAGATGGCTCCATAGGCAAGCAAAGTGTATTATGCAATTTGGCTATATAACAGTTATTGTAAATGCAAAATAGTGTAAGGTACATTCAAAGAGTTTTGCTTAATTCATGTAAGGTCTTATCTTAGGGAACATCATGCCTAATGTCTCCAAGAGAGGACCAATCAAAGAATAGAAGATTCACAAATTAGGGGATGCAGTATGTCGCATTAAGCCATTAAGAGGAATATAATATGCTAAGAGAGATCATGCTCTTGAAGGACATCACACCCAATGTCACCACAAAGAGAAAGATGCATCACATTCAAAGTAAGAAGACCACAATGAAACACGAATTGTAAAATGCAAAAGAATAATGCCAATGTATTCCCCCGCTTTAAAGAAATTGCTAAACACCATGTTGTGAGCAATTACTTTAAAGTAAAAAATGATAAATTCTAACAATAAAGAGGACATGAGAGCCTATCTAGAAAGCCCTATGCCAAGTCATATGTTTCCAAATAAAGCTATGTCATGAAAAGGGGTTGCCCCTAAAATGAAATCCCAAACTCACATAAGGGATTCACAGATTCAGGGTTAGTATGTCTTTGCTACAATGTTGTTATAGAGCTTGAAACTATGATTATTCCCCCAAATACTCATGGAACAAGAATAATGACACAAAGAGAGCAAAAAAAAAGAAAAACTTTTGGGTCAACATGGAAGAGACCTAAATGCCTCGACGCCTTGCGTCATCCCCAAAAGGAAAACACAAGACAAAGAAAAAGATAAAGGAAAAGCTTTTGGGTCAATATGGAAGAGACCTAAATGTCTCAATGCCTTGCATCATCCCCAAAAGGAAAACACGAGACAAATAAAAAGGTAAAATGAAAGAGCTTTATGGCACAGAGAATAATGTACGTACAAAGAGAGGAATGTCACAAAGAGAGAGATACATCAAACATAATTGTATGGGGAGATCACATTACATTCATGCAATCACATAAAGAGAAAAGAAAAGAAGACAAAGACAAGACTAGGAAGGAACATGCAAGTCAACCTATAGTAGGTCGTCTAAATCCCAATCTTGTTCACTGTATAAGGAAGGTAGAAAACTAGCCAAAGGGACAACAACAAGTGTTGAAACTAGGACAAGGCTATCTAATTCTTGCCCCCACTGTGTGCAAGACAAGAATGAGTCGAGGTGGGTGATGAGAAAGAGCTCCTTGAATTTTAAAATGATTTGCAATGAATGTAAAACATGTAATAGTGAGCATATTATGATCCTACAACTATTACATGGAAAGGAGCAAAAGGACATGCTTTAAGGGATTATTTATATGATATCAAACTTTTTAAGTATTTGTTTTAAAGCACGACACTCAACAGTACTATGTCCAAGAACTCTATGATATTGACAATGTGATGCGTTTGTGTTCTTAGGATTTGGTTTTTGATTTTGTTTCATGGGTGGTAATGTGATAAGTCCTTGAATTAGAAGTATGTGTAGGGTTCTTTCAGTTGTAGATGGTGGACAAGGGAATTTCAACTTCTATAGTTTGTAAGGCCTTCGTTGCTTGCTAGATTCACCAACTTCTAGAGGAGGAGGACTTAAGATGATCCTATCATCCTTATCATCATTACGAGGCATTGGTTGTTCTTTAGGGAGGAGGACACTTATATCGGGAGAAGGATCTTGATATCCTATCCCTTTGGTATCTTCAATTGGTATTTTCTCTAAGAGTTGATGAATTTCATGCTCACTTGTTGTATCACATCCTTGTTTGCTTAAGATCATGAATCCTTTTCCATATGTGTCTTCTAGGTTGATTGATGTGTTGGTTACTTTGTTAACATAGGATGGTTGAATTTTTGCTTGATTAGGGGTGCTAATTTCACCTATTATAGGGAGCTTAGGCTTAGTTTGTGTCTCAATTTTATGATGTAAAAGATCAAACATCTCAAGTTGTGTTGGTTGTTTCATAGAAGGATAAAAGGATGCATTAGTCTCAAGGTTGTTAAGGAAATCATTTATGAAGTTGTTCATGCTACCATCATCTTATCTGATGTCAACTTCACATGGAGGACATGCATTAGGACTTTATTGAGCATGAGTGAATTCAATTTCATTAGGATCATTTCCAAAAACACAGCTCGACACGTCCATTAATGATTTCAAGGACATCAAAAGCTTACCAAAGCACATATCCATAATGAAGTGCAATGTAATAACTCGGAATAAAATGTGTAAATGAAAATTTGAAATTAAGTAATGTACGAAATGAACTAAATTAATCTAATGAAATGAATGAAACAAAAACTCAGTAAATTGAAACAAAGATCTAACAACAACAAATAAAAGCACAAAAACAAGGTTTTTAATGTTGTAAAATGCAATTTCAGGTTCAATACAAGACTAAATCACCTAGAGGGGTGTATGAGTCCCAATTAGAGTTTTTATAAGGCTCAAATAGTGAATAACAATCAACACAAAACTCCCATAAATCAAGCAAAATAACTTGTATCGGGACTAAATCGCCTAGAGGGGTGAATGAGTCCTAGATTAGGGTTTTGACACTAAATTCAACAAATTATGAGTTGATTCTAAGGTTTCTAACTTATCTATTAAAATGACTGTTTGCAATGAAAAATTTCAAATGAAATTCAATGATGCAAGATGCAAAAATGCAACCTCTATGCACTTTCACTAATGCAAGATTTAGAAGCCCTAAATGCAAATTAACTAATGCAAGATCTAATGCAAAGATAATGTAAGCTAGATCTAAGAATTTTATGCACTCCAAATTATAAAATAAAGGGTTTGAACATTAGGTTCACCAAAATGAACAGAAGGAAATAGGGTGTGCTCCACCTTTTAGGAGATGGAACACACATAATGGGGGCCTAGGGGTCCTCCTTCCTATTTCACTCTAGTTCATTAAAAGAAACCCTAGAGATCCCACAACTAAGTGACTCACTTGAGGGAAGGACTACAAGGGGCTCCTTAGGTGTGATTAAAGAGGGGGTTCACCAGTAAGCAAATGCTTAGAAAGAAAGATATGAATGCAATATGCAAATCTAGCTATATGGCCTAGAAAATGAACTTGAAAACATAATAACATACTGAGGCTAAATAGAGAAGTACCTAGAAGAATGAAGATGCCCAAAACAAGGTCTACAATCCTAAAATTATGAATTTTGATGTGAACTAGGACTCGTACGCCAGACTATGCGATTTAGTCCCAGTTTAGGGTTTCTAGTTGAATCTGGAATCTACAACTGGAAAACTAGGATCTACAAAAAAATTGCTAAAAAGTGGTATACTAGGACTCATATGCCCAAGGTGGCAATTTAGTCTTAGTATTAGGGTTTATCTAAAACTTTGGTATCCTCTAGTGATCTTTTTTGTCTTCTCTCTTGTCCGATCTTCGAGTCTGAAAGTTAGAATTGTGAGCTATAGGTGACTTTCCTTGAAGATGACAGCTTCTTGACAATTTTGACAACTTTCTTCAATATTGCAACTTTTTCTTCAAAGGATCTTCATGTCTCAAAACACCTAGATCTGCAATCACACATGTAGAGGAGAAAAATGTTGTTTGTTTAGTAGATAGGGGTTTGCCTTGGTCAAACCCCATTTTGGTAATCAAACCTTGGAATGAAATCAAATAACATGAAGGAATGATGAATGAACAATATGCAATATTGCAACTCACCAAACCCTTGATATGAAGGCTACAATCTTGTATGAAATGGCTAGCATGAATGTAAATCTTGACTCTTGATTGTCGATATGAAAGTTTCTCTTGAAGACTTGCTTGAATCATGAAAACCTACATCACAAATGTTAGCTCAAAAACACACATGATGCATGATAACTTTGACATGATGCTTGAATCTTGAATGTTGCTCCAAATGCTTGATAATTTTCTCTTGAATGCTCTTGTAAACTCTCTTGATCAAAAATTTGCTATAATGCTTGAATACTTGAAAGCTTAGATCTTGTTAGGATTGCTTAGGAGAAAATATGTGAAATAACCTTGTATTTATACTTATTTATGCCAAATTTCTCGAAATTATAACACTACGAGCCAAAATTAGATCTAGGAGAATAAAATCCTACCAAGAATTGAATTCAAAATAGGTCCAAGCTAAAGCGAGACTCATATGCTAGTTGGGGCGTATGAGTCCCAGTAGCCTAAGCTCAGGTCACAAATTTCAATAAATGTTAAGTTTTATGCTATATTCAGGATCAAGCCCTGGAACCTAGGTGGAAACCATACGCCAAAGGTGGCATATGAGTCCCAAATCACTAGATCCGAAACACACAACCCAAAATCATGAATTATGATTGGTCAATAGTGAAGTGTCAGGATTATCCTCATAAATATGCATTAAATAAGGCTCGTGGATGCAAAATAGGACCAAATAAGGTATAAAGAAGCCCATTTTTAGCAGGGAGGACCCGATCAAATGTGAAAATGTAAAGGGATACATTTTTCTACAGTACAGTTCCATTACCTTTTTCTTTTATTTCTATATTCTAGACTTCATTGTCCATTCATCCATCCTCTCTCCACAAATCATGTGTCATCATAACTACCCTACATCCTTGTGAGAAATCATCATCAATCATGTACATTCATGGAATCCATAATGATATAATCCAATCATGTAAGATATTCCCATAAACATGTCCAATCCCCATCCATCATCTATTCTATGTTAATAATGTGTACAAATCATCACACTATGATTCCTCCCAAGTAATGTTTCATCCATAATGACATAAATTCTCATATTTTTGTCTTTTCAAGAGACCCCTTGGGACCTATTTATCTTGAAGACTCTTTTAAGGGGAGATTTCTTCCATCATCATCCCTATTTCCATCCCTATTCTTCTATGTGATTGGGGTAGGTTGCCTCTAGAACTCCACTTTGTCTTAGTTTGTATTCTTCTTTCACATAACACCATTTATTAATAAGATTTATCAAAGAGGAGGAAAATGAGACACCTAGATTTACCCTAATACAACCTTGTTTAAAAATAACCAAATAATTGATTTACTTAGTTAATTGAACCCACTTAATTTACCCCACCTAATTAAATAATATTTTTATTTAATCATTCATTTTCCCTCTCACAAATAATTAAATAAGTTTATTATTTGATTATCTTATTTTCACTTCACACGAATAAAATATGTAAATAAGTTTATCATTTAATTTAGCTATTTTTCCTTCACCATTTCCAAGGATAAAAGAGCCACTAAATACACTTGTCTCCGACACTCTTATGCTTGCAACATATTGAGTACTATCATTAAGGATGGAAGAATGCCAAATTGAATATTGCAATGCACATATGATGCCTTGCTTATAAAGGCAAGGTGGTGAATAGGATTAGACAAGATCATGCCAAGTGTCTTAATCCTATCACATGAGACAACTAAGTCATAACAACCTAGGATAAGATAAGTTCTAGAAAAGACAACTCATCTTTCTAGAAGGAATCTTAGAGCCTAAGTAAACTTAACATGTGAATATGTCCCCTAATTACCCGGTGAATGAATTAACTAGGTACAAGACATTTATTCACACCAACAAATGGAGCAGATAAACTCCATTATCCAATATGCCTCTCCACCTCTATAAGACAAGTTACTAAGAGTACCCTGTCCACTACAACAAATACTCTCTAGCATACCCAAACTCCATCTCAATAGGAGTATTCTCCACCTCAATTGGATCTGCAAGGGAGAAAACCTGCTGAAGAAGCATGAGCGACCCACCACACCCTCAGAACCCTTCTCCACCTCCATGGGAGAGGTATCCACCGAGAAAAAGGAGAGGACTCCACCTTAATAAGAGATTCCATCTATAGAGCTAGGAAGATTGCAAACACTCTAGTAGAGAGAATACTCAACAACCATGGGCAATAGAAGCACCTAGGCCTTCAACATGAACTTTGAAAGCAACCCTGCCAAAAATGAAATTCTTGAAACTTGGGAGTCCATAACACCTTTAAGGACCATCCACAAACAAGCCACAAAAGGCATAAGCATTCCATCAAAGAGGACCTGAAAGGATTCCTCATACAACAACTTCAACTTTTCCAAAATGGATTCAATAACAATTCCAATTGGAGCCAAAAAAACCACCACCTTAGACAAAGTAGCCCAAAAATTGCAAAACCCCAAACCTCCAAAGGAAAAAAAAGCAAGGCAACAGACATGAATGTTGTAGAATATATAACCCTCGAGCAAACTATACTTGATGGCTTCAGAGCAAGAAACTATCATCTTCAAAACAGGGCATAGCCCCCACCACCATCAAAAATACTTGCATAAAAAACTTGCTATCACCACACAGACAATGATAATAAACATTCTTGAATCTTCAACAAAAGAAGGACACCTCCAACAGAGTTTGAGCTCCAAAGGCATTAAGGCGAGAAATTGAAGAGACATACAATAGTCCACTGAAATAATCATACCCAATACCAATACCAAATTTACAATAGTATCTTTGAAACCCATAGAAGCTAGCATGTGTGGCTCCAAGACACCAGAGCAGAAGGACAAATTACCCAATGTGGACAAAGAACTGAAGAGCAATCTAATGTCCATAAATAGGACAAAACAAGCAAAAAAGCATGAACTAGAAAAAGGCATAACCAAGCAACAAGATAGATGGGACGAAAAAAAAAAACCAATGCAACACTACAAAATAGACACATAAAAGTGTTGAAAACCCCAAAGGCCTGCTAGGGCACAATAGAGAAAAATTCAATCCCCAATCGCTTGGGAGATTGAGGGATATTAGCAACATTAAAGCCTTGGTAGGAGGGATGAACACCACTGCCAACATCAAGCCCATACAAAAAGGGCAACAAAGGTTCAACAACTGTCCAACCACTAGTAGGTGGATTAATGACATAAGACTGAGAACTAACAACTGAGGCTAGAGCCTTATCTAAAACATAGACTCCCCAAAACTCATGAAAAGAACCACAAATCCATACAAAAAGTTGAAGCTAAGCTAGTGACCAATAAGAAAATCAAACCAGAAGATGCAAGACTTCATTCCCACATAGGAAGGATAGATAGAGAAGGAAGTCAGCTTTATAATGGACCCATCCTCCAAAAACATAAGGATGACCCCCCAAAATTAGTAGTGAAACTAGATAGGGGCGAGAAGGACCAACAAAGAAGCACACAACATATCAGAGCCAAAAAAACACAAGTAGAGCAAAAAAGAGGCCAAAAGAACCTCCCCCAAACATCCAACAAGATGAAATATAGACGTAGGACACCAAAAATCCAAAGAAACTCATCATCTTCATCAAAATCTGCATCGCCATTGCCTTTCCCTTCAGAAGAATTCAAAAAACCTGACTCGCTCCCTTTCCTGCTCTAAGCCATCAATTTCTTTATTTTGTTGTGATAATTTATTTATTATTATTTAATCAATGAGATATATCATCTATTCATTTGCATCACTCATCACTCTTTAAAACTATAACATTTCAACCATTTATTATAGATAAATGTGAGTATTGAGGATACATTCATGGTAGATGAATTATAATTAATCCGATGATGAACACTATATTAAAAGGCATGATTGCTCTCAAGTAATTATTTTGATATGAAAAATCAATAGAATAATAAACATAATGTTACCCAAAAAAATTAATAGAGACATATAACCTTGTAGATATGGGAGAACATAAGAATGTTTTCTTAGGAAAGGAGTGTATTGGGGAATAGAAAAAGGGATAGTCTAGGCATTAATAAAACTTGAGTTAGGGATATTCTCTTTGCAAATAGATCCGTTATGAAGCAATGACGTTGTTGAACATTTATAGTTGTGCAAAGAGAGTTAATGAGAGAAATTTTCTTCAAGTGGTCACATGTTGAAATATGTCCACTCTTTATTTTGTCTCAACTTTTATAGCCTTTTTTAGCTTTATAAATATTATAAAAAATTATATTGAAGTGTCCACATGCAAAATAAAAAAGTATGCAACATAAGTGATAGTTTTTTAAACGAGGGGTAGTATTGTTTAATGTACCTGTGTGGACACCTAAAAATGACTAATGCATTTCTATCTTGTTGTGTTATCATTGCTTTATCAATTCTTCTATTTGCTCATGGCTTGTTGTAGATCCATCTCTCCATCTTTAATTGCAAGGTCATCTATGAGGAAGACCCTTATCAATGCACTCTCTCGAGTTAGTGGCATACACTACTCACTCTCCATGGATCAGAATCTTGAGGATCCTCTAGACATCCTCTAACATGACAACAATCTCTCTAGTTGATACGATGAATGTGTTGTGCTCATTGTGTCATCTCTTGACTATTATTATCATCATGGCTAGGTTAGCCCTAATCTCAGGCATGTATGTAACATGAAATAATCCCATCATGCCTATGAATGTGTTTTTCCTTGCACTCACACCCCTTTTTATTCATGCAAAATGGGGCACCTCTTTCTTTTTTATTTCCTTTTTGTTCTTTTTGTCACGTTTCCTTATTTTGGTTAGGTTTAGATCTTTTCCTTTGCATTTTTCCTTTTTTTTTTTTTCTTGTCATATTTTTGGGGCTTATTATGTTGGCATGCCATCCTTTTCAGGCCCAATCCCCAACATCTTCCATTCCTTTGTCTTTCAACTCGACATTTTGGCCATCAGGGTTTTTTTCATCGACATGCTCTATGAGAGATCCCTAGCTCCCTATGCCTAATGGTGGCGATGTCTTGTTGTTTCAATTTTACCATATGATAGAGCATTTAATTGCCTCTTTTTGTTAATGATGCTTTAATACACTAATTAATTTGGGGGTTTATGAGACAATTACATTGTTTTATGTATCATTTGAATATTATAACTTTGAAGTACTATTACACTATGTATTTTCTTCACAAATTCATCGATAAGAGACCTTGCTTCTATGAATTGGTAGTGTGTTCTTATTTGGTTCCAGTATATCCATGTTTGTTCTTTGCATGCTTCTAGTTTTCTTTGGTGCGCTTTTATTTTAGTGGTGTACATCTCCTTTGTTGTTTTGTTAGCACAATTCTTGGGCGATTCATTTTTTTTTGAACAAATCAGTAGTGTTTCAAGTGTTCTCAACCTTTGAATTATGCTTGACTCTAGATTTAATTCTTGTTATACCTTTTGCAAAATTTCTTATATTTAAAGCTTCTATTTTATCACAAGTTAAAACATTTCTAGTAAAGGTTTTGGAACTAGTTTTCTAGCTACCAACTACCTTTTGATTACTTCATTTCTTGTTCAATATGAGTGGTGGAAACTACAACTTATAACATTCCTCCTCTTTTATTCTTTGATGGATGTCAATACCCTATTTCAAAGCTCTTATTTTAGCATATAGGTATAGAAATAAATAAATTATCACAAAATATAAAGGAAGCACATTACATGTAGATGTAGGAAAATTAGGATACTTTTTTACTCTAAATTAACATATGTATAACACATCAATCAATCACACCTCAACATATATAAAACAAGACATAATATACAAAATTAGGATAATAATCAACTCTAACATAACAAGCTATATGTACAACACATTCATTAATAACTACCACAAGATGCCCCCAAATAAATTAATATTGAATGTAAATTAATTATATAAAAATTATAAATATAGACCCATCTATATCTCTAAATTATCTATTTAAATATATTATATTGTAAATATTGACTAAAATATACTTTTGATAGAGAAAATAATACTAAGAAAGAGTGAGAAAAGAGAAATGATAAAATAAATATGATATAAACAACTAGAAAATGAGATAATAATATACCCTAAGAAAAGAATAAAAAAAGTGAAATAACAAAAGAAAAATAATAGAAAAAAATATTAAATAAATAAAAACATATAAGCACATGGTCAAGAATAGTCATGAAGGTACATAAATTTTCCCTTGGAATATAAGCAATATGAAAATGGTAGTGTAGCCTTAATGGAAAATTACACCCATGTAAGTAAGTAGAACACTAGAAAAGATATATACTCTCAATGTGCATGAGAACACAATGGTTGAGATAAGGAATGAGGTCATAATAGTTTTTAATAGTATTCTACACTTCACACCAATCCTATGAGAGGCTGTGAAGAATAGAATGGATGGGGAATGAAATAAATTTATGATCAATTATATACATAGTTGGATTCCCATATCTATACACTAAAAAATATGGCTAGTGACATCAATACATTGTATTAATTCTATTTACAATGGCTCACATTAATTAAATAAATAAAAAGAAAAATGAATCAAATAGAAACATTAAATATGATGTCATGTAGAAGTAAACCTATTCCTTGGTTAGAGAAGTTAAAAGATATAGACTTTATTTGGTAGATGCCGAAATTATTGGTTATGTGCCACATATTGCTGTGAAAGATATCTTGATTTAGTGGGAGACGACCTAGAAGAAATGTTGATAGATTAATAACATATAGGAATTCAATAAAAAAAAAACCAAACTAGTTAAAGGACAAGACTTAGCCAAAATAATGATAGAGTCAAACTTTGAAGATAGTGGGGTAACTCAATTAGAAATGGAGGAAGGTGAATAATATACAAGTTGAGGAATTTATCTTGGTATAAATACATATTGTATTAATTATATCAATTAAACTATCCTAGTGAATTGATAGAGTGTGAGAAAATAACCTTAAAACTTCATGCAAAAAATTCCTTTGTTAGTAGAGATTTGTTTTAAATGAGTAAGAATGACAATTTTTAAAAGTTCCTTGATGAAGATCAAGATACCAAGGTATTGTAGGAAATACATAGTGGAGTTTGTGGTGGCTAGAGTATAGCTAAATTGATAATGCATAGAATCCTTTGAGTAGGGTATTTTTTGTCATCTTTGTTCACTAATCCAAATAAGGTGATCAAAAGGTGTGATCTACTTGCCAAGGGTTCTCAAGGAAATTGAAAGGATCTAGAGCCTTAAATTTAGACCATTTCTAGTAAAATATTCATTCCAATAATAAGGCTTTGACTTTAGTGGGGAAATCACAAAGAAATATACTAGTGGATTTAAGTGGATCCCAACAACCATAGGTTATTTTATAAAGTGAATAAAAGAAATTCCCATAAGAATTGAAATGAATACAGTTATAGTTGATTTGATGCTCAACCATATCATTATAAGGTATGGAATCCTAAACAAAACCATAGAGAATAATTCCATTTTTCTTAGGTCTAGATATAATTCAATTATCTCTATTCTTAATATGGAATTAACATATCTCACTCTTCACCATATCAACCATAAGGAAATGGGAAAGCAAATCCAACAATAATATTTCTCACAAGTTATGGGGTATTTTATGCTAAGTGAACACTTTTAATTTAATACTAAGATATCCTAAAGAATTTATTTTTATCACTAGTACTCCTTCACACCATAATCTCAATGCTTAATTTTATAATTATAGACAAGATGAGTGATAGTTTTAGCAACTCAACAAGGAACGTTGATGTGTAATACAAGTGGTTAATTTCTATTGCATCACCTAAGCTTAATACACCATAGTTTGGAGAAGAATCTTATTCTCAAGCATGCAATGTGTGAGAGGTTCATGTTAGTGGTGATTTGAAATGCATGTTGGTGTTGTCATTTGAATGTGGATATCTCACTAGTTCACATGATGGTTTTCAAGCTAGGTGGATGACACATCCTCAATTCCTCTTAGGTGTCATAGTAGGAGCCTAAGTTTAACACTTGTCAATTTTTCTCTTCACAACCCAAAAGCATGATGGACAATGGTTATCAAGCTCGGTAGATGACATATCCTCAAGTACTCCTAGGTTTCATAATATGAGACTAAGTTTAAAACCCATCAATTTGACCTCTTCATGCCAACCCAAAGGTGTGACACACAATGAATATTGTCTATCAAAGATAGATTTTAAAGTTAGATTAAAAGGATTGACAAAATTTGTCATTATATTTCTAAGCTCATACATGAATTTAATGTAAAAAATTATAAAAGGTTTGGAATGTTCTTAATGTAGTGATAAAAAATAAAATACTAATACATTATGGTTTAAGGCTAGTGTGGCATGTACACCAAACATGATCAATTTAATGCTAGGACTATGAAGATGTACCAACCATGCTTCATTATAAAGAATTGGATTGTGGATTCTCCATTGTTAAGCTTAGATTATTATATCACAATTTGGTACTAAAATAGGACTAAGGTTTAGTTCCCTCTTCCTTGTGTAATGAGCATTCCTTTTTCTACATATTTTTATTTTTAATGTCATGGCATTCAATAAAATAAAAAATATATTTTTTCTTTATAAGTATAGTTGGTTATAACATAATATTAACCAAAGTCCCAATTTCAATAATAAATGTGAATTAGAAAGTTGTAAATGTTATTTAATCATATAAAAGTTACATTATGCTAGGAAAATTTATTTAAATATAGATTGAAAAATATATAATTGTGACAATTTGATAATTAAAATAATTTAAAGTGTTTTAAATTATTTTAGAGCTCACGGATATCAATGTTCTCTCTCATAACACTTTATTCATCATAGACTATACATACATATGGAGGAGTTAATTTAATTTTGATAAAAGTACTAATTAGGACCTTCTATTATATTATCATCAACCCTTCAAAATTACATGATTTAATTAAAAACTAATTTATAAATTATAAAATGAAAATTGATATTGCACCAAAAAATATTTTCTTTTATTGACTATATGGCAATAATTTTTATTTTCATGATGCATATATTTAATTATAATTATAATTTATATTAACTTAAAATAAACAAATATCAAAATATTTTTTTAATAAATTTGAAGAAAAACATTTAAAAAATAATACAAATTCATATAAATAAAAAAAATTAGATAATTTGTAATAAAAGTGTATTAAATTTGAAGTTTTCTTTTAAAAAAATACACTATAAAGGATTTTTGTTTGAAAAACTTCTAAACCTAAATTTTTAAAAATGCTAAAAAAAAACACGATTTAAGATATTATTCACTAAAAACAAGAAACTCATAAAAACGTGACGACAGGTGGAAGGAGAGTGAACTAAGAAAAAATTCAACTAAACCCCACAATGGAGATCACTTTTACATGCAAATCAAATTGCATGGAACTCTAAACTAGGCTAGATGCAAGATTTTGGGAAGGGTTTTGATTGCATGGCTTTGATACCATGCTAGATTTCTAAGATCATAAATCAAAAACCAAAAACTTCCACAAAATGACTTGCACACAATAAGCCTAATTTACATTATCAAGAGATGATAAAAGAGTTAATTTGAATGTACAATGTGACCTTGTTTAAATATGCAAGATGGTGAAGGTAGTCAAGTCGAACACAATGACTGACTAACCCTTCAATGATGGAACACTTGCTAACTCACATGACAAGCATTCTTGTGAGTGGAAAGTGACCACACAACGACTATCTCACAAAGTGAGGACACTTGTCTCAACCATATGAGGTGAGAAAAAACTCTAGAAGTCCCTAATTGGAGACTTAAGCAATGTGAATATGACTCTCCTAGTTAGGTTAATAGTTAACTAGTTTGATAAAGTCACTATTTACACCAAAATAAAATAGCTAATTATATTATTTAATAAGTTTAATTTTGATCATCTCATGAACTTATAAGCTCTACAAAAGATAGTTTGGTATAATTATATCTAAATTTTAAAGAAAGGAGAGATTGAATTAGGTTCCATGCAAGGTAAATTTACCCGAGCTTAATTATTTTTCTCTTCCATAGTCTATCCTAATTAATGTATAGTGACTTTCATGTCACCAATACTTGCAAAAATTTAAGACTGAAACAATTCCTAGAGTTCTTGATGTTGCAACATGACTTTGATGTCAAATGTTATGCTCTCTTTCTACAAGTAGACATAACACAATAACTAACTTTTTTATTACTCTAGATTATTAAATCCTATCACACTCATATTCACATGATAATGCACACACAACTGATATTGCATGTCATCTGAGAGTGAGCGAAAGAAGATGTGATTTATTGTTACTATATCAGTTCCCTCACCTTATTATGGTGATTAACCAAACTAAGATTGGTGCCTCTATGCCAAACATCTCAATGGTGAAGAATCATGTAAGAGTCATCACTATTAGGAACTCAATGTGAAAGTGACATGGTCAAATCTTCAAAATGTGACCTAACTCCTATAGATGACTTATTTAAATAAAATAATTTAAAAAAATAGTATTTCTTATATAACATTAACCTTGTCATAATTTAAAACATCTAACTAAGAATAAACTTAAAACACATTCTCACTCTCAATCACTTAATCCACCACTTAGAAATAATTGTATTCCCATTTTTAGTTCAATAATGGATTTGAACAATACATAAAATGATAACTTGATCTTTTTGTTCTAACAATCAATTTTATTAAAATAAGTTGGGATTTACTAAACTTTGTCTAAACCCTAATTGTCTAAACGTACTCCTAGTATCAATTCTCAAAATTAATTTAAAAAAAAACATTATAGTTAAATTTGCCATCTTCTATTATCCAAACAAAAATTTAATTATCTAGAAATTCTATTAAATATTTTCACAATTTATTCTAACCTTAATAATATACCAAACCCCTGCACAATTAGCCTAAGAAAACCACATTAATACACATTAAACACATTAAAGATTAATCTATTACTTTAATTGATTATAAAAATAATATTAAAGTTTCACTTTTCTACATTAAAAAAAATTTAATTAAAATCAAAATTTAATAAAACACTTTAATTTTATTTTCAACTGATCTATTTATTGAATTCACTTATTTAATTCCTAAAATTTTCCCATTGAAATCCAAATATAAAATATTTATTTATTTATTATTATTATTATTTTCCTTTTACTTTGCAAGAAAGATTACCATAAGAATGATTTTCGATATAACTTTTGTATATTAATTCTTTTTAACCTTGTGCAAACCATACAGCCATTCGGGGGAATTACAAGGGAGAAGAGAAATACCTTTTTTTTTCCATTGTTACTATTCAAGATATTTAAGATTCAACCCCAAATGGAGTTCAAGAAAGAAGATGAATTCGAATTCAATTCAGTCAATCTCTGAAGGGAAGTATTAAGCTTTATATAGTACAGTGTTGGGAAAATAACAAATAAGAATCCTACATGCGCTCAGCCCTAAACCTCCACCGTATATTGCATACCTTCGCATAACAAAGAGAAACAGAAAAGCTACCAAACGATCTGCATCTGCAGTGACATGTTTGGAGGATAAATCGTTAAAGACGGGACAAAGGCATAGAAGAACGTAGCACGATCGAAGGTTTCACTAATCAAATAATATACAAGATGAGTCTGACTATGGAGAGATGATGCTAAGTGAACTGGAGTCTGTGTTTGAAGAACCGTGAGTTAAAGCCGTTGAAAAACAATGAATTGCAATTATGTGTATCAACGACATCCATGCCATTAACCTGAAAACAACTCTTGCGAAGAGAAGAAGAGCTTAACCTGCATAACGGTATTTTTTGGAGCTTAAACCGCGGGTCTATTGCGATGGGGTTAGAGAGAGTAAAAGATATCCAGGTGAGCTCTGTGACACAGTTGAAGTTTCAGGAGAAGCAGAAGAAGAAGGCTAAATCGGGGGGTTTCGAGTCCTTAGGTCTGAGTCCCCCAATTTTCAGAGCAGTAAAACGGAAGGGCTATCGAGTTCCCACCCCAATACAGCGGAAAACAATGCCCCTTATAATGTGTGGATTGGATGTTGTTGCCATGGCCAGGACTGGGTCGGGAAAAACTGCAGCATTTTTAATCCCATTGCTGGAGAAGCTGAAGGGGCATTCACCCGGTGCAGGAGTGAGAGCCCTTGTTCTTTCTCCAACCAGGGAGCTGGCACTTCAGACTTTTAAGTTTTGCAAAGAGCTCGGTCGCTATACAGGTATCATTCAAAGCTGTTGCCTCAAAACTCTTTGTGCGCTTGAAACTAGCATTACAATGAATACCTGTTTTTATGTTCTTTTAGACTACTATGGTCCCATGAGCCTTGATAAAATCATTCCATTTGTTGCCAGCATGAGGCTGAACTGTTTAGTTTTTTGTGGTACACATGTAAATGAAGTTGGAAAATGGATTTATAATGGAATTTTCAATCCTCAAACAAATACTGTGCACAATGTTTCTTAACTGGGAAATCTGAAAACAGTTCAAACTTTAGTTTGCATGAGGCTCGTATTATATTCAGCAAGTTTGTCACTTTTTGTGTATTTCCCTTGTCGTCTTTCTGGAACTAGCTGCAATTTAAAAAAATAAAAATGTGCCATGCATGTCTTGTTCTTGAGATATTCTGTTGCTTTGCCTGCTATTCTCTATTTTTCATTGCATATGATCAAAGTTAATTTTTTCCTTAACTTTGGGTCTTTCTTTGCTGCAGATCTCCAGGCCACTGTGCTTGTGGGTGGGGATAGCATGGAGACTCAGTTTGAAGAACTAGCGAAAAGTCCAGATATTATTATTGCAACTCCTGGCCGTCTTATGCATCATCTTGCTGAGGTAGAAGACATGTCTTTGCGAACAGTGGAGTACGTAGTTTTCGATGAGGCAGACCGTTTGTTTGAGATGGGTTTTGCGGAGCAGCTACGAAAAATACTTGCTCAGTTGAGTGAGACCCGCCAAACTTTGCTTTTTAGTGCAACCCTGCCTCGTTTGCTTGCTGATTTTGCAAAGGCAGGCCTTCGTGATCCTCAACTCGTACGGCTAGATTTGGAGAATAAGATCAGCCCTGATCTCAAACTCACATTCTTTACCTTGCGACATGAAGATAAATATGCTGCATTGTTGCATCTGGTAAGAGAGCAGATTGGTACCGATCAGCAAACGCTGATTTTTGTTGCAACAAAGCACCATGTTGAATTCCTAAATGAATTATTTAGGGAAGAAGGAATAGCGCTGTCTGTTGTGTATGGTGATATGGATCAAGCCGCCCGCAAAATTCATCTTGCAAAGTTCAGGGCAAGGAAAACAATGTTATTACTTGTAACCGATGTTGCTGCAAGAGGGATTGACATTCCACTTCTAGATAATGTGGTCAATTACGATTTTCCTCCAAAACCTAAACTTTTTGTTCACAGGGTAGGTCGTGCTGCTCGTGCTGGCCGAACTGGCACAGCATATTCATTTGTGACATCAGAAGACATGCCATATCTTTTGGACTTGCATCTTTTTCTGTCAAAACCTGTTCGACCAGCACCAACGGAGGATGAGGTTGCAAGTGATAGAGAAAAAGTTTTGTCTAGGATCAATGAAATGGTTGAGAAAGGAGAATCCATTTATGGACGTTTTCCACAATCTGTATTGGATCTAGTCTCTGAAAGGATACGAGAGCGATTTGATGAGTGCAATGAGCTCAGAGCTTTGCAGAAAACATGTGCAAATGCATTTTCCTTATATTCCAAGACAAAACCAGCTGCATCAACAGAGTCTGTAAAAAGAGCAAAGGATTTACCTCGGGAAGGACTACATCCAATTTTTAAAAATGAAATTGGTAGTAGTGAGACTGCTGCTCTAGCTTTCTCAGAGCAGTTAAAAAAATTCAGGCAAGATGATCATATACATTGGATTTACTTTCTCTGTGGTTTATCTTGTATGAAGTCAAGCTTCTTATGTGGGATTGAATCTATTATCTATTTAGTGTTCTTTTTAATGAATGGACAATAGAAAAATTTCAGATTCAAGAGCTTGTCCTTTTGATTCAGCACATTGGCATTTCCTTAAAATTTAAAATCAATCTACCAAAAAAGCAATTTCATAGTTGCATCTTTTACTCCTAATTGTGATTAAGAGAACGCTGGTTGCAATTTAAGTGCAAGAGTTTTTATGTTTTGGTGCTTGTGATATTTGCATAGTTTATTATAATTCATCATAATCTCACTTATTTATTATTATAATTCTAAGGTTGTTTATGATGGGAACAGAATATTGTAATTTTGTGGTCCTTTTTGAGGTAGAATGCAATATTTTCTAACCTATTATTTGGTTGAATGCAGGCCTAAGCAAACAGTTCTGGAGACTGAAGGTGAAGCAGCAAAAGCAAAGCGTATGCAGGTGCTTGTCTTACCCTTTCAATGAATATCATGATTGTGCTTTTGCTAGGTTATACTTTGGCAGTGACTTTTTAACAAAAGCCTTGTGATGGGGGAAGTTTCATACGTAGAATTGGGCTTCCCACAGAAACTTGGGAATTGTATATGCAGTTGCTTTTTACCAGAAAGAAACAGAACCTTATATCTTTTGACACGAATTTTCTAATAATGATACGGAGATGGCAATCTCAACATGTTTGGGTGTGTTCAAAGAATAATAGCTTGCTAGTTTTTTAAGATTATCACATATCCTTTGTACTGATGTTTTCTAACTGTTCTGATATTGTTATGGATGCCTTTCATATGCTGTCTTTTATAAAAATGCATTTTTTAATTGAAAAAGCCTTTACATCACACTTTTGTATCAAAAAAATCCATAAAAGGGTTCTAATTCACCACATATTGCTTCTAATCATAAAATTACAGTAGTCTCCGGCATAGTATAAACAATACAGAGTCTGCAATCCCAGCCAATAACAAGATACACAAGTTCTCTAGCCAGAATTATGTACAATCATAATAATCTGCACTGCCTTTTATGTTGTTCCCATCTAGAGAAATTAAGGAAACCAAAAGCCATGTTATAATGTGAAATAAATAAAGAGATCAGTAAGGTGAAACAAATCTATGTATAAAAATGAATTGATAAGTGGTTGTTGAAATCATAGTTTAAAAAATCGATGAGCAATTTCAGTGACAACTTGCTGACGATTTTTTGCAAAAAATCGTGATGTTTTTTCTTTTTCAAAAATTTACAATAAAATGCTTAAAAATCACTGACTTGCGCTTGGGGAAAAACTTGTTCAACATTTGGTATAAAATGCATTCAGGATTCTTTTATTTTTCACCTTGAGTTTTTGGCGGTTTGAATCCTTCCTCATGCAAACCCTCCTCCGTGTAATTTTATATGATTGTTTGTATAGTGCTGTGGGGATATTTCTGCAGTCTGTTCTTCTGGTTAGGGCACACTTTGACTATGATCAGGCCTCTATTGCCTATTTTTTCGGGTTGTTGATTATTCCGCTTCCAGGCTTTTAACCTGCTCCACATTTTTTCAAATCACATTATAAATTTAAATTTTAAAACAATCTTCAAAAACATAATTAAAAAAAGAAATGTTGTAAAATTTATTTAGGGACTACCGTACTGCTATTTAGTATTTAAAATGTCAATGTGGTGATCATGCCTTTGCTGCCCAATTCCAAATCTGTTGGAGAACTTTTGATCATTGTATACATTTGGGTTAACACCAGTAAGCATGCTAAGGCTTTGGATTAAACTCTCACAGAGCCTTGACATTGCTCAATTTGTAAGTAATTGGCCTTTTCCCAACTAGCATAGAACAATCACTCATGTTAATCACTCATGTTTGTCATTGTAAACTCGGGGATATTATAGAAGGGATTTCTTGATGCATGAATTTTGTCATGAAGACTAAATTTGAACTTCTGGGATATTATTAAAAAAACATTTTTGGTGCATGAATTTTGTTATGAAGACTGAATTCGGACTCCAAATAGCTGTACAAAAATTTTGCTTCATGAAAATTTGAAGTTTCTAAAATTAAATTGCTGTAATCCTTATTGAAACAATCTTGTTCAGCCTTGTCATTAGCATCATTTATTCTATCCCAGGTAATTAAAAATGACTATTATGGGCTGATGACAGTTATTAAAATTTTAAAAAATAGTTGTCATGATTCATGGGCTACACAGCTATGGTATCACTATTAATTTTTGTTTTTTTTTCTTTATTTCCATTTTGCTGAAAAAAATATGGCATCCAGGACAAGTAAGAAAGGTGGCAAGCCTAAGGACCCTTTTTGGAGACATGTGATAGAAGGTCCAGAAAAGGGAATGGCCCTTTGCACCCATTGTACTAGGAACATGAGAGGAGCTATAAATCATCTGAAATTGTCACCTTGCATGAGCCCCTCGTTGAGATGTTATGCCATATATTGTAGCAACTTTGGAGGTTTAGAATGAGGCTAGAGCTCTCCTTATAAAATACGAGTAGAAAAAAGCAAAGAAAAAAAGCATAATAGAGGCAATGGGAGCCTCACCCTCATTTCATAATTCTGTAGGGTCAACCATTGAGAGAAATATGGGGGCTTTCTTCCATTGAGCCACAAATATGAGGATTAGGCAATGTGGGTAGTGATGGTTCTAGCTTTTTCATTCTTCATAACACTCTTGGTGCACAACCTTTGTTGGAAGGTATTTTGTGGAATATGGAATTGCTTCATGAGGTGAAGTTGGCATGTGCCAATTTTTATTACTAAAATATTATTCCTTTTAATGTTGCTTCGAGTCCTTATTGAAAGGAGTTGGTTATTGCATCGACTGTGGTAGGTAAAGGGTTCAAGGCCCCAAGCAATTATGAATTGAGTAGCCCATTATTGGAGGATGAGGTACAAAACACATAAATGCTAGTAGAGCCACAAAAATGAATTTGGAAAAGCAAAGGCTGCAATTTTTATCTTATGGGTGGGTAGATGGAAGAAATAGGACACTCATTAACTTTTTAGTGGGTGTCAGCGTCAAGAGGACAGTTGGCTTTTTTGAAGTCAATTGATGACTCCAATGAAGTAAAAAATGTCGATAACTTGTGTAGCTGGTGGAGGTGGGAGTGGATTATGTTATCTAGATAGTTATGGACAATGCATCTACATATGTGGCAGCTAGCAGATTACTAGAGGCGATGGACCCTACATTATTTTGTAGCCTTTGTGCTACTCATTATCTTGACTTTCTCCTTGAGGACATAGTTAAATCAAGTTGGGTGAAGAATGTAAGGAATATTGCCAAATACATTTACAATCACACATGGGCCTTGAATCTCATGAGAAAGCACCCTAATGGAAAGAGGTTTTGCGTTGAGAAGTCACACACTTTGCCACTAATTTTCTTACCTTGTAGAGTATAGCAACTATATTGCCTAACCTTAAGCACATGTTTATGAATGAAAAGTGGTTGGAGAGTCCTTACTGCAAGAAGATTGAAGTAGAGAGGGTTGTGAAAACCATTTTTGATGATACATTTGTCAAGATTGTGGTGGAGATCATCAAGGTAACCTTTTGATCAAGATTTTCCAAAAAAATTAACATTGTTACAAGTTGTTTTTATAAAATTTGATATTTTAATTTGCTGATTTTTATTATTTTAATTTATTTGATTTACTTTAATTTTCTAATTTTCTTTTCATTCACTCTCTTGTTTTAGGTGTTAAAGTTGTTGGTTAGGGTTATGCAGTCAGTGGATGGGGATAAAATCCCATGGGATATCTATATGGTTAGGGCCAAAGAAGCAATTCAACATTTATATGTATGGGTCAACTAGAACCAAATATGAACCCATATGGCACATTATTGATCAAAGGTGGAACCAACAACTCCAACATATTCATGTTATTGCCTACTATTTTAACCCCAAGTTTTTCTTCTCCCCTTCATTTAGAGCAGCTGTAGACATTATGCTTGGCCTCAACCCATTTATTGAGAGGTTAATGCTGATGACAACCTTTGAGACCTCGTACATGATGAGTTACAGATTTATAAGAGGGTAGATGGGGCATTGTTTTCTTCAACTTTATGCATTTGGAGGGAAGAGACAACCAGGTAAAAAAACATTATAGTTAATTTTAACTTTTAAGTTTTAAGTTTTACTAAAATTCTTAATTTTTTACAAATTTATAAATGTCCTTTCAAATTTGTGGTGGGAAGATTTTGGTGTCATAATTTCTAATCTTCAAAAGCTTGCCATCCACATCCTATCCCAGCCTTCTCGTGCTTTTGGTTGTGAGTGCAATTGAAGTGTTTTTGAGGCCATATACATAAGAAAACAGATTGACTCAAAAGCGCTTGAATGACCTTGTGTTTGTGCAGTACAACTTTCAACTGCATGAAAAGAAGGTTTAAGGGCAAGGTGCACGTCATGTTCTTGGCCTCAATGACATTGATTCATATTCAGATTGGTTGTTGAGGATGTGAATACACTGTTTGCTACTGACGAGATTGCTGGTTTGGAAGAGAATTCGAATGGCAAGCAAATGTGGCAGCATATGAGGCTTCATAAGATGAGTTTGGTGAATTATTAAGGTTGGGTTTTGCTGCATACATAGTTTGTTTCCATGCATGAAGCTCCTATTATGGATCTCGTTGAGGATGCTATAACTATGCCATCCATTTCCATGACACGCACAGTCCCACACAATAACAATAGACTTAGATGGTATAGCTGCAATATCCTCAATAGGTGCCTCATCCATAGTCATAGGATCAAGTTGTGTATGTGAGGAACCTACCCTTGATGGCCGACCAACCTCGCCTTTTGCCTCTTCATATGCTGCCGCATCCACTTTCCATTCAGCTGTCTCCCTCTCCAAATCAGCTAACTCATCATCAGTTAACAATGGATCCACATCATCCTCATTAGGCTCAGCAATCCAATCTGAATATGTGTAATGTCCCCTTTTCTTTTGTTTCTCTTTTATTTTTTGATTTTTTGAAAGGAAATGAATCCAAACAGGAAGTATAAATTCTGACCACACTTTTTAAAATCCTTAAATCATTGATATCAATTCACAATTGCAATTAACAACATCAAACTTTGTTGATTTACGCCATAAAAACCCTAGAATGTTAGATAAGGCCAATTATGAATTAGGGCAGCCAAATAATCTTCCAATATGATTTATCATTTATTTGAACAGTATAACCACTGAAATAATGAATGAAGATGTTGGAAAGTACAAATCAATTATTTTTGCACTCATAGAATGTTGTATCCAGCTGAAAAGATGCAAGTTAGATTTAGATCAGACCTTGCAATGCTTGTAAACAACAAATAGAGGTTGTGATTGGTATCGCTGCTGTTTAGAGATGTATGGCTGGTTCTACAATGCTAGAAAAGGTTGTAATCAGCTGGAAATGATGCAGATCATTCCAAAGATTGTGCTAGGCTGGAAACATGTAGATTTGTTGATGACAAGTATGGAACACCAACTAATGTTACTAGATCCACCCTTTAAAAAATGTCACCCTAGTTTATATGGTTGTAGATGTGGATTGCAGCTCAGAATAGGCCTAAAAACACATGCAAAATGCTTAAATCTGATTAATATCCTCCTAAAATCAATGGCACTTCACTCCAATAGGCTCGTTGCCTATGTTGGATGACTGAAATAATGTAACCACCAGCTGGTATGGTAGGTCTAATATCCAAGGACCAAATTGATTGAATTTCCCTCTCCCATTGTGGTGTTTAGCAAGGGTTGACTGTCATAGACCTGTATAATTCAGATTGAACAACTTTGGCTGCACAACGACTCTCCCAAATTTTTGAAAAATCAATATAGGAATCTTCAAATATGAGATGGCAACAAAATACTGAATTGCATGAAATCTCCAAAAATCAGCAACAAAAACTGTAGCGCTACTGGAGCAGCACTTTAACAGATTGAAAATATTCCTCAAATCCTCAACAAGTCAGCACAATTGTGATCCTCAAATGGAATCACCTAAATGGGAAATAAAGATTTTCGTCCTCTAGAATTTGAACACACCAAGGGTTTTTGTCGTTGGATGCCCTAGATTGAACAATTGCTCAAATCTGAAAGTAGTATGCAAATGCTAGCTTAAAAATGATCCTCAAATAAAGATAGGTGCCTCCTTGATATACCTTTTTGAATTGGGCCCTTTGGTCCTCAATTTCACTCCAAGTATTTAAAAATACATATAATTTTTAATTTTATTTATTTATTTTAAGTATTTAAAAATAATTTTATTTTAATACTAGTGTTTAAAAACACTTTTTATTGTGGGTGGTAGGGTGGGCTCCCCCTCACCCCTCACTCGGACACTCGGAACCCAGGGTGGACATGAGGTGGCGGATGGGTCGGACACGATGCTCGTGGATGTGGCATGGTCATGTCACTTTCAGTTTTCTAAAATCAGCCGAAGGAAGGAGTTGGTTTTTGTTAAGTCTGTCGTTCTTGAAAATAGCGGAAACTCTGGAGCAGGACAGGGGGTATGTATGGCACAGCATTCAAAGCACCGTTAGTGTGACACGTTGGGCACGACAATCATAGAAACGTAAGTTGAAGGGCCGAGTGGCAACTCACGTCAATCGAAGTGATAATGGTATGTAGTCGGAAGGACAGAGGCCGTAGTATATCTTCATGGCAAGGACGATTTGATCGCTTCGCCATTATCCAGATTCGTGTGCGAAGGCCTGACTGAACATCTTTCGGGTGTATTAAATGAACTGATGAAGTCATTTCTAAAGTATGGACTTTGAAATTTGGTATTGTCTTCTGTTTTTTTCAGGGAACGACTGTCAAAGATTTGCAAATGGCGAGGACGACGAAGTCAAAATTCATCATCCATATCTCGGCGGAAGGTCTGGAAAGTTTTGGTGTCGACACACCAGTTTCTTTGGTGGCCATGGAGAGGCAGATAGCCTTTCGGGAAGTTACGGATCAGAGGTTAAAGCGAATTTTGCTCGTGGATGATCCGGTGTTAATAGTTGCTGTCAAAATGGTCCTAGGCAAAGAACATTTGGAAAGAAAAGAATTTGCCAGAGATAATGCACATATCTCCTCTCGGTTTCTCGCAGTGCTTTTGGACCTGGATTCCCCGAAGGCGGAGGCCAAGGAGATGATGGTGCGTCTGTTTCGGGATGACTTGCTTGGAGGTCTTGAGAAGACACTAAAGGCGGCCTTCATAGGCAAAGGTATTCCTCGCCCTGCCGACTTGGCTCTCCTATGGGAATCGGATGAAGCTGTTAAAGTCTTCCCCTTCATCTTAGACATTAAAGGGCCAGCATTGTCGAGGCACAGAAAGATTGCAGATGTGGCTGTGGATTTCCTGAAGAGAAAGCTGAAGCTGGTGCCGGAGGAGGGGCTGGAGTGGCTGGAAGGTTTCACAAGGTTTGCAGAGTTAAACGGCTTCATGTGAGGCTCGGCTTTTGTTGGTTGATGTTTTTTCTAGTTTTTTTGGCTATTAACTTGTCAAATTCTGGTGGACTCAAGCATTAGTAGCATGTAAATTTTGTTATTAGCTGGATGAGGCTCGACCTCTGACCTAAATCTTTTGCATCAAAGTTTTATAGTGGCTTGATCTTTAATACTCGCAATGGGACTGTAAAGTGGAAATGATGAAATTTTGTCCTGGTTAGGAATGTTTTTTGTTCGGCTTTGAGTCCAGGATGGATCTTTTATCCCTGCTTAGCAGATGCTTGTAAATTTTTATAAAATCAATATAAATACTACCTTGTGTATCAAAAAAAAAAAACACTTTTTATTTGAATTATAATAATATTATTAAGTTGCCCTTAAAATTAGAGATTGTTAGGCCCAACTTAAATAATATCATTAATTATCTTAATTCGAAAAAGGGGACATGACAATATGGATCAATGCCATCAAGGTCAATTGCTTCATGTGAACCTTGCCCTTGTACCTCCTTTTCATGCAATCGAAAGTTGTACCACACATAAAGGTCATTCAAGCACTTTTGAGTCAATCTATTATGCCTTTTTGTGTGAATGGCCTCAAAAGCACTCTAGTTGTGCTCACAACCAGAAGCACTACAAGGTTGAGATAAAATGTAGATGGCAAGTTTTTGAAGATCGGGTGTTGTGGCACTATAATCTTTTCAGCACAAATCTGCAAGCATAACAATTGCTATTTAAAAATTAGGATTTTAATAAACTTAACAATTAAAATAAATAGTAAATTAAAATTACACATTTTATTACTTGGTTGTAGAGTGGCTCTCCTACAAATGAAAAAATTTGAAGAAAACAATGCCCCCACAACCTTCCTATAACTCTATATTTCATCAAGTATGAGGTCTTGAAGGTCATCATCATCAACCAATCTCTCAATACATGTGTTGAGGCCAAGAAGAACCTTTGCATTTGCTTTGAAAGTAGGAGAGAAATAAAATTTGGGGTTAAAATAGTAGGCAAGAACATGAATATGTTGGTGGAGTTGGTTCCACCTTTGATCATTTATACGTCATATGGGTTCATATTTGGTCTTGTTTGACCCATACAAATGTTGAATCGCCTCTTTAGCCTTATCTATGGCTTCATATAGATACCCCATAGGGTTTTAATCCCCATCCACCAATCATAGAACCCTAACCAACGATTCAAATAGAAATCGAAGTTTGAAAACTTACATTGATGATCTTCTCCATGCTTTTGCCAAATCTATCATAAAAAATGGTCTTCATGACTTCTACTTCAACCTTCCTACAATAATGACTCTACAACCAACTTTCACTTACAAACATGTGCTTAAGGTTGGGCATTGTAGCTAATATACTTTGCAAGGTGAGGGAATTAGTAGCAAAGTATGTGACTCCCGATCGCATGAGATCCTTACCATCAGTGTGTTCTCTCGTAAGATTTAGTACCCATATGTGATTGTAGATGTACTTTGTGATATTCCTTGCATCTTCAACCACATTCTTCACCCAACTTAGTTTCCCTATGTTCTCAAGGAGTAGGTCAAGATAGTGGGTTGCACAAGTGCTCAAAAATAATGTTGGGTGCCTTGCCTCTAGAAGTTTACTGGCTGTCACATATGTAGTTATATTGTCAGTCACAATTTGAATAACATTTTTCATTCCCACCTCATCCAGCATATTGCACAAAGTCTTTGCATTTTTTATTTCATTGGAGGCATCAATGATTTAAAAAATACTAATTGTCCACTTGAAGCCACTAAAAAGTTGACGAGTGTCCTATTTTTGCCTTCTATCCACCTATCAGATAAAATGGTGCAGCCTTTTTCCAATTTCTCTTTTGTTCTTCTACTAGTCGACGTATGTTTTGGATCAAATATTGCAATAATGGCCCAATCAACTCATGATGACTGGGGCCTTGAACCCCTTGCCATAGTCAATGCATTGACCAAATTTTCCCAATAAGGATTTGAAGCAATATTGGACAAAATATTATTGTAGTACCAATCTTGCACATGCCAACTTTGCCTCATGTTGCAATTCTTTATTCCTTGCAATACCATCCAATAAAAGTTGCGCACTAGGATTGTTATGGGGGACAAAAAAGCTAGAACTGTGGCTGCCCACACTTCTTGATCCTTGTATCCATGGCCCAATGAAAGAAGAACCCACCATATCTCCACGTGACCTTGTAGAACTGAAAATTGGCAGCGTTTGCTGTTCTCCTTTTTTGCTTTCCTTTCCTCATATGCTGCTATGAGTGCTTTTGCCTCCTTCTCAACCTCTGGACCAACTACTATGCATGGTGTAACATCTTGGCAAGGGATTTGTGCAAGTTGATTTTTGAATTGATTTATGCCATCGTTCATAAGCTTAGTGCAATGAATACAAATAACATCTCCTTGCCTTGCACTTGGTGTCCAATGTTTCTAGCAAGGATCCCTTGGTTTGCCACCTATTCTTCTATTTTCAAATGCACATTCTTTTAGAATTTTTTTTTGAAACCTAGCAAAAGGGAGACAACATAAAAAGTTAGTAATACTCTAGTTAGTAGTACTGCAACCTAAATTTAAAAAACAAAAGCACAAGACAATGTAATAAATCTGGGGCAAGTCGTGATTTAATGCTAATTTTTGTTTCTATGGTTGAAATATTGAGCTCAAAGGTGTTATCTCCAACCATAGTCACGTGAAGGTAAAAGTAAAACTGAAAATGAATTATAGTCAAATTACCGATGGCTTCAACTTCTTCAATAGTCATGTGGCAGGAAAACAAATTAAGTTGAGGGGGAAAGCTATCCCACATGCTAAGTCATCACAACCTAACAATATTCATGAATGACAATGGGATGACAAGGAAAAAGGTTGTGTTAGCACGTGAACTGCTTGACAAAATGCCTCAAATAAATATATTTTCTCAAAGACTGCAATAGTCGAAAGACACACAAAAAATGGATTAGTTGAAAGGGCCTTGGAAACTTATATGCATATGTAATTGATAGGTGTAAATATAGGTTATGCAACCTTTGTGAACATCCTCTCATCTAGTGCAAATTGAAAGCTTTAGAACAAGTGGGGAAGCATATAGAAGGCATAGAATAGGTTTGTTGAAAAGCCTTGGAAACTTTTGAGCTGTAAGGGAAAAGGGTGGAATTGGTGGATACCTGAAAAGGGTGCAAGTTGCATGGTAAAGAGGTTATTATAATTCAATTAATCAAAAATATGGTTTAAGCCACTTTGATGGAAGTAAATATGCTCCTCGCAGAATTTTTTAGATGCCTAATATTTTGGAGAAATTGGAATTGCAAAAAGATTAAAAAAAACCTCTATTACAGTCCTGTGCCGCTGTCTTTGAGTCACCATGTTTGCCTTTTGTGTCTTGAAAACTAATGGAATGTCATGACCCCGAAATTACACCACTAAGATATCAAGCATTCAAATGCAAATAAATAAATAAAATAGATAACAAAATATATACTAAGAAATATTAGCAATTTAATGTAATAATTACCATAATATGATAATTAATTACAATTACCATAATATACTATTATTATAAAATGTAAAAGCTTATATAAAAATAAAAACAAGGAAATATATAATGTGTGACAGCAGCCACTATATTTCATAAGGCAGCGATCCCAGGTTAACAGACAGCAAAGGAAATCATATAAACCAATATTATATACAGCGATCCCTAACAACAAAAGGCAACAGTTAAGGAGGTGTTATTAGAATAACAAATGGCATTTACTTCATGAAGCAACAAACTAATAGTTAAGAGGAACCGATTATAAATAAAGATATATCATGCCAAAAACAGATTATAAATAAATACAGATTGGCTACATGTTAGAGAGGGGTGGGTTTAAGAAGAGAATGATACCTTGAATCAAAGGGGTTTTAAATACATTGCAAAGGCAGAAATCTGATAATGCTTTAAGACGGCAATAGGAGATAAAAGCAGTAGCGAAGTATATGCAAAGAGGACCGGTAATAATTAATTAAATAGCAATAATCAAATAATAATGGAGGCAGTGATTAGAGTAGTGTTGTGACCTTTTCACACATCACCCCATTCAAAATGGGGACCCCCAATTTTTGCTCCGTTCGGGTCTTTTGGCTTTGGTTTTGGTTGGTTTTCTTGCTGTCTCTCTTGGTTCTGTCTTTCTTTCCGGGGATATGCCCATCTTTCGGGCCTAGATTTGAATTTTGGCTAAGTCTGTAAAATTAGGGTTTTCATTCTTCAGGCTAGTTTGGGGTTTATTTAAGTGAGCAAATTGAAATCTGAGCTTGGCACTGCATTCAGGAAGCTTCAGGTAGGTTCCCATTAATTTTTTGCTGAATTCTGACAACTTACTATTTTTAGTAAGTGCTCAATTTGGGACCTTTCGCTCAAGACTTTTGAAATTCTAACTGCTACGCCATGTTTGGAACACTTTGAGGTACTTGCATGCAAAATTTGAGCGAATTTTGACAACTTGCTATTTTTAGCAGTTCCGGCTTCGGGAGCAATTTTTGGGGTTTGCATGTATGATCTTTCAATGCATGTTAGAATATTCTTTATGGGTTTTTCGAGAGCTTCGCGATGATGTAACATGCAAGCCAAGTTGATGACTTGCTATTTTTAGTAGGTGCTCGCATGCAGACCAATTTTCTGGGTTTTCTGAGATCTTCTGGGCAGTATGACATGCAAACACATCCGGCAGGTGGTTGGTCACTTTTTTAGGCACTTACTATTTTTAGCAGGTTCACTCCAACAACCCCCAAAGCTTCAGTATCACGAACAGAGTAGTCTAGAGCAGAAACGGAGTCAAACGCAGGTCATTTGAAGCACATGCAAGTCAAATTAGGGTTTCCAACTTTGGTACTCAAAATGAGGGGTAAAACTCGGGAGAACCGAAAAACGGACGTATCCCATTGCGATCAACATCCTTCAAGGAGTCTATTGGTAAAATTTGAGCGCATTCTGCATACTTACCATTTATAGTAAGTCACTTCCAGAACAGGGCTAAAAATAACAGGACAACACGAAAGGCTAGTGGGAACGGGACAGTTAGGTCATGAGGATCACGTGGAGCAAATTTCAAGTCAACAGGAGTTATAGGGGTCCGAAAATCAAGGAATTACTAAAAATAGAAAGTGAGGCACGCCTAGGTGAGGAGCAAAAAGGCACAAAATTGTCTTAAGTCATGAAAATGGTAGAAGACCCACCAAGATGAGCCCAAGATTGAGAAAAGAAGCAAGTTGGTGAGAAATATTTTCAAGTCATCAAAATTGCCTGACCACCTCTCAAATGCGCCCAAGGTAGGAGTTGGATGGAGAAAAGTTTCTAAGGCATTGGGAAATGGAAGCTCACCCCCTCAAATGCGCCCAAGAGAGGAGGAGTGAAGAAAAAATTTCTAAGTGATAAAAAGTGGAAGCTCCACCCTCAAAAATGCGCCCAAGCTCTAAGCAAGTGAGTGAAAAAAATTCTAATTCATGGCAAAGTGGCAGTTGCCCCCCTCAAATGCACCCTGGGCAGTATGGCAAGTTGGAGAAATATTTCTAAGTCAAAATGGCACCACCACCCCTAGAATGCGCCCATCATGAAGAAGATAAGTTAAAATATTTTCTAAGTCAGGAGAAAATGGCAGGGCCCCTTGAATGCGCCCTCAACCTGAAGCTCTCCCTGTGAAATGCGCCCTCAACTGGAGGCACCACCCCCCAAATGCGCCCAAGATGATGTGTTAGTTGGAAAATTTTCTAAGTGTAGGAAAATGGAGCCTCCACCCATGAAATGCGCCCAACTTGGAAGGGGTAAGAAATTTTCTAAGGCAAGGAAAAAAATGAAAGCCCACACTCCTATATGCACCATAGGAGGAATAAGGAGGTTAGAGATTTTTGCCAAGGCGTTGAGAGGGAAGCGAACCCCCTAATATGTGCCCAAGTCAAGAAGTGAAGGCATAAAATTTTCTAAGTTATAAAAAATTGCTTGACCCCCTTCAATATGTGCCCACCATGGAGTAAGATATAGAAAATTTTTCAAGGCAAGTGAAAGTGGAAGTTGACCCCATGAAATGCACCCAACTTGGATGAGCTAGTTGAAAATTTTCTAAGGCATACGAACTAGTAGGAGACCTACCTAAATGCGCCCTTGGCAAGAAGTGGGGATAAGAAAAGTCTAAGGCAAGAAAAAATGGCATCACCCCCTCCCAAATGCGCCCAGGCATCATGGTGAAGGTGGCTTGAAATTTTTTCTAAGGCATAAACATGGAGGAACTAGGGGCAAAATGCGCCCTAAGTATAGGAGATACATGAAATTTGTCTAAGGCAGAAAATGGAAGAAGACCCATCAAAATGCGCCCAAGGAATAGGGAGATAAAATATTTTCTAAGGTATAAACATGACAACACTCATCCAAATGCGCCCAAGGAGCAAGTGAAGATAAAAGCTTGAAAAGAATCGTCTAAGGGAAGAAAACATAAGCTCACTCTTCTAAATGCGCCCAAGGGGGAATACATGAAAGGTGTTTCTTAGGCACTAATTCCATAACACAAGGTGGTGAATGCGCTCTAGAGAGGATGAAGTGAAACACCAAGCACACAAGGTGGAAATACGCTTAGCACTCGGGACCTCAAATGCACCTAAGGAACAAGGCACCAGATGAATGAAGTTGCATGAAAGTCTCCAAGGCATCGAAGATGAAGCATAAAACACAAAGGGTCATATACGACCAAGGTGAATAGGATGCTTAAATATTTCTAAGGCATTGGTGGATATACTCCAAACACAGACATCCAAATGCGCCCTAGCACACATGCACCCGTGATGAAAAGTTATGAAGAAAGCAAGGCTTGCTAGAGAAAAATGATGGACTCTATCTGATCCAAAGATCAACCAAACCTTGGAAATCAAAACACGGAGATTTATACTATGAGTGTTCTGATGCTCTTCTTTTGTTTGTTTTGCAGGGTGATCACTAGGGCCAAAGCATGATGGCTCAAGGTGATGGAGCAAATACTCCATGACAATGCTACAACCTTGGAGGAGATAAAGTTACATGTTCTAGGCTCCTCCATGATGTCTCATTTGTGCCCGAATCATGAAGGGAGATGTTGGAAGAAGTGGCTAAGTGTTGGAGTTTATCCTCAAAGACCCAATATACACCCAACTTAGGAGGCAGGTGGCAAAGAAGAAATGCTCGAGTCCAAGACTGGAAAATCCTTCAAAATCAGGAAGGAGAAATAATGAGGGCCCAGACGTTAGAGAATAACAGCTAGGAGGAAAATCATCATCGAGTAGGAGAAAGAAGTCGCAGTCTTAGAGTTTCAAATTGAGAACGTGCTTGCCACGCCAGTTCAAGAGGTTGAAGCAGTGTTAGCCAGATTCATCGAGTTCGCGGTCAAAGAGAAGGAGAATGGAAACGCCTTGTTGGATGATGACCTTCTAGAAGATGATGGTGGATATTAATTGCTCATTATGACTTCAGGAGGGAATGGAGAATCTTTTGCTCATTTATTACCCCACTCCTCTTTGTGTCGATTTTTAGGGCAGAGTCTTGATCAGGGCATATGTGGCTCAATCTGAGCCCTTCATTGTAATTGAATTTGAGCCGTCCACTGGATTTTGGCCATCTATAAAAGGGGCATCCCCCCTCATTTGTACATCATTAGAATTAGGATCATAGAGTTGAGAGATAGAGCATAGAGAGACAGATAGATTAGATTGATAGCATAGCTTAGATTGAAGAGGAAGGAGAGTTTTCAATTTGGATGCTTTGTAAGAAGTTGTTGTGAGCACTCTCATAATAAAAAGAGTTATCATTGCTTGTGGTTCCATCTTTTGTTGTGTGTAGCTAGCGAGATTTCTTCGTCCTTCCAATTCGCTTAGAATCTTAAAGTCGAACTTAGAGTAAAATAGATTTCATTTCATGCAAATAGATGGTAGTTGTGGAATGTGGTGTTTAATTTGAGCAAGCTTCGTTCATCCATACCACTAGCGGGCTCACTGACGGTGGGTTCGCCTTGCGCGGTCAATCGGAATATCGTGGACCTAACTTCGTTTACGGTTTGAATGTTGGTATGCGTCGTTGTGATGGTATTTGTATGTTGAGTCGTGATCTGAATATCTCTAGTTACTCCTTTGAAGATTGCACCGGTTCTGTGGAAGCTGTCCGAAGTGAGGCAAAACAGAGCTTGGTTGAAGTTTGCGAGAGTTGATTGCCATGTCCCACGCTTTAGAGTAGAGTAGTACTTTCTTAGGCCCCGCAACCATTTACATTTAGTATTTTCTGGTTAGTATTAGGAAATCTGAACTTCATTGACAAATCTTTCGAAGTCTTGTGAAAATTCCTTTCCCTTTGATCTTCAGCTGAACAATTACGTAAGTCCCCCTTGAGATACCAGCAAATCACATCAAGCCAACTAAGACTATCAATTGCATGAAGGAACCTTGGAGTTGAATGCATGATCTTTCTCACAATCTTAGCATGTAGGATATTTTGATCAAGAGAGGATAGAGTAACCGTTGGTAACTTTATTTTGTGTTGGTGCGGTCATAAAAAACCTGTCAACAAGTAGATGTATAATTATTCTTAACAAACAATGGTTAAGTCTAAACTAAAAGTCATGACCCATCGAGTGGTCATATCAGTCCAAAAGGGTGTTTCTTTTGAGAAGGAGACATAAGCATTTAAAAAGACAAATAGAAATAAAGAACCAGGGGGAGGAGAGATAGATAGAGGAGCTTAAGAAATTAATAGGGATTAAAGATATACAACGAGGAGAAGAAGAGAGAATCATAGAGAGGAGATTTATTTAGAAGGGGTATATATGCAGATTGGAAGATAACAAGAGGTATAATCAGGAAAGAATACTACAATAAATCTGCATACAGAATACCATCAGTAGAGATATAAATTTGTAGATCAAAAGGGAATATATCGAGGCCCAACAGGAACATTAAAATAGAAAAGGAAATAAATGAGAAGCCTGGAACTTATCTCTGAGTGCAGCAGTAGACATAATCAGATAAGTGCATATAAAATGACCATGGGAATATATATATAAATGTATATGTATATGCATATGTATATGTATATATATGTGTGTGTGTGTGTGTGTGTGTGTATTACTTACATAATGCAATAATGATGCTTGCAGCAATTATTAATCCTTATTTGTTATTAATCAATTGAAACTAATCTGTTGTTTCTCTTTAAGCAATATCTTGTGAATCTTGAGAACAGATCCTTAGAAGAAACATACAGACTAGGAGACAAAGGAGAATTTGTCCAGTGATCACCACCAATTGCTATTATCGGACATATCTTATATTTGGGTGTATTCTGCCAATCATTGTTTACATGTGTATGCATTTTGCCATGAATAATTAAATGTACTTCATGTATAATTTCTGATGATAAATATGCATGAGTGTCTGAAACCCACCTTGTGGGAAGGGCTTGAGGAAGCTGTGAGAGCCTAAAAATCCCACTCAAGATCTCCGCCCAATCCCAAGGTGAGGATGGGCCTGAGGAGCAGTAAGTGCCAAGACTGCTTGTGATCTCCGCCCATTCCCACAAGTTGGCATGTGTCTTCCGAGGTTGTGATATGGATGGGGAAAGCAGGTACAAGTTGCCAAGGGGGAGAGTTGTGGTATGCAACCTCTTAGGCTTGGCATATGACTTAAGGTGGACCCTCCATGTTCCTCCTCCTAGTTTATCATATGTTGCTTTCTTGAATATCTATAAATGTGATGTAATTGTCTAATGCTGACAAATAGATATACCATATTGGGGAATGTTGTTCATGTGGTGAATGCGGGTTTCAATCCAGGATTATATCATTAAAGAGTTATTCATTTGATAAGGTGAAAGCCCTAACCCTAGTTTGTGGAATTTGTGATCAATAGATGAATTTTAGAGCAAATTGGGACTAGGAACATTACATGGAAACCCTTGAATTTTAATAATCCACTTGGCTCAAAATGGTTTCCATCATATTTAAAATCTTGCAAGTTTCTTACAAGAGCTTTGTAACTGGCTTATATAATTCATCTCCCACGAAGTTTCTCAAAGCCTGATTTTGAAATTATGAATGAACAGTAGTTATCACAACAATATACCGTCTTTGACTAAGAGTATCAGCCACCCAGTTTTCTTTGCCTTTAATATAGCTGATGTCAAAGTCATCACCATATAGGGATTCTAGCCATTGCCGTTGGTGTGCATTGAGAATTGGCTTAATAAAGATATACTTGAGTCCCAAGTAATCAGATTTGAGCTCAAGTGGCTTACCTAGTAAATAATGTCTCCATGTTGGTAATGCATGAAGTATTGTTGTGAGCACTAAATCATGCGGAGTATAATTAACTCATAAGGATGAAGTTTTCTAAACTCATAAGTTACAACTTAACCTTCTTGCATATGTACACCTTCTAAACCTTCACCCAATGCATCTATGATGACTACAAGATGACCTTTAGGGCTAGGAATCCTAAGAACATAAATTATATTTTTGACTTAGTCAAATTAGAAAAATTAAGAAATTGCAGAAATGGTTTCAAGAGAATGAGGAATTCAATATTTTATTTTTAATAATATCAAAACATTATATGAAAGGATATAGAATATAATCCATTTAAACATCTTTTATATTTCCTTTTGTTAACAAACATTACAATTTCTTAATTTTTCTAATTTGACTAAGTCAAAAATATAATCTATTTTATATATTAAGGAGTAGTTTGTTACAATGTGTTATTTTCAGGGTGTGTAGATAATGGATATGATGAAGTGAAAATATAGAATAATGTGCATATAATAGTAAGGAGTCAAAACTTTTGGATGCTTCAATTTTTTAGACATTTTCTTTGAGTCTTTGTATTCTCATTTGTAGTTTATACAAATTCACTTTCAAAAATGATTAATTTATTATCTACAGGTGTACTGTGTGACTGCCTGAATATTTTATAGAATTCTGTTTCTTAAGTATTATTGAATCTTTCAGATACCTGTTAGTCAAGCTGTTGATATAATGAGGAGAAAGAGAGCTATACATGAACAAGTAATAAGTGCTTTCCAACAACAGAAAACAACTCAGATGGCTGACAATGCTGCCGATGTAAGTATATGTTTTACGTAAGCTCCTTTGATTTCTTTGGATAGTGAATGTTATTCTTTTAATCTACCTAAATCATCTAATGCCCATGATGATGATGACTGTTATGAAGACCCATATTGCACAGATTGCTGATTTTATTATTTTAATATTGAATAGTGAATAGCTATTATAATATTCGAATTTGACAAATTGACATCAAAGTAGTATTTTAAAATTTTATGGCTGTTTTGTTTATTATATGCATGCTATGTGGTATTCTGAAATTAAATTCTGTTTTTATTTTGCAAATATGTATGCATTTATGATTTTACACGTTTTTTGTATGTATATACCTAAAAAAAACCTAATCCCAATTGTTTTTTTTCCATACCGGCATACTCAAACCTGAACCTGAACCTGTAACTTAGATTTATGGCAATGGTAGCTTATGTATCCAACCTTGCTTTTAATACACAACTCTGTAAAAGCTTATGACAGTAGGTATATATTATTATCTAAGGTAGAAATTAGGTTCACTACAATAAAATTGGTGGAGGTGATTTGCTTGAAGGTTTGGAAGAAGAATATAACATTGCTTCTATCTACTTCTTCATACTTCTATCCTCATTTTTTCTTGCTTTTAATATTTAATAGTGAATAGCTATTACAACATTCAAATTTGACAAATTGACATCAAAGTAGTATTTTAAAATTTTATGGCTGTTTTGTTTATTATATGCATGCTATGTGGTATTCTGATATCAAATTCTGTTTTATTGTTACAAATATGTATACATTTATGATTTTATATGTTTTTTGTATGTATGCACCTAAAACAAGCCCAATCCCAATTGTTTTTCTTGCCATACTGGCATACTCAAATCTGAACCCGAACCTGTAACTTAGATTTATGGTAATGGTATCTTATGTATCCAACCTTGCTTTTAATACACAACTCTGTAAAAGGTTATGACAGTATGTATATATTATTATCTAAGGTAGAAATTAGGTTCACTACAATAAAATTGGTGGAGGTGATTTGCTTGACAGTTTGGAAGAAGAATTTAACTTTGCTTCTATCTACCTCTTCATATGCTGAGTCTATCCTCATTTTTCCTTGCTTTCAATAACAGGAACCAGAATTTGAAGAACCAAGCACAAATAAGAGGAAGAGGAAAGGTATGCATTTCTTGATGGCCATTCAGAAAGATGAATTTTGATGATGTGATTTGATCTATATGAAAGCTGATCTACTTTTGCTAGGATTTACATGTTTTCTTAGCCTATCATTTATTTCCCAGTGTAGAAAGTTTGTATATTTGTATTTGTTTTATCTCTTTTCTGCAGCAATCTATTCTAGGATAGAAAAGTATTGTTTTAAATATTATTCTACCGATGATGAATGACATACAAAAATATATTACAAAATGTAAATTCTTTACAGCTCATGATCATGATAAGTATACCTTGTCAACATTACAGTTAGTATGCTTTCCAATAAGCTATATTACTACGTAACAAAGTTTTCTTTCATTGAGATGCTTTTCTTGAAGCATAGGAAGATAAATATTGTTTTTTTCAAAGGCTGGGTCTCCCATGAAACACTTTTAATAGGAAGGTTCTTCTTCTTTTGGAATTTCAGTTGCAAGAAACACATAAATAATCTCTCTAAATAAGGATGAACCCTTTCCCTTTGGGAGAGAATCTCCCAACAAGCTTAACTGTGAGTTACACACAGCTAAAATTATTATCAATCAGCTGGACGCTAACCTAAAGTGGAGCAGGTCCAAACTCACCATCATTTCAAATACAAATTATTAGTCCATGCAAAATCTCCTCCAAGCTGGTCTGCCCACATGCAACTCACTGATTGTGAGTGAATCTGAGTTTAACTAAAAAATAAATAAATAGAGGGGATGCACCACTTTCTCCTCCAAGCAGGCAATTTATATAATTAAGGCTGCAATCACTAGAAGTCTAACTTTATTAATTACTAACTCTAAACCCTAAATAAGGTTTCATGATGCAGTGTCCTTTACGTTAACTCTCCTTAAATGTAATACTCGATGAGACCCTCTTCTCTCTAGCACTCAACTTATGCTCTTGGGGGTTCTTGTTCCCCTTGCATGGCTATTTATATTGATTTCATGACCACCTATGCTGGTGGTTCCATACTGTTTTATATTTTGTTTTTGGTTCTCCACCTTTGTGGGGCCTCTCTAGGAATTTCCTCCTAGAACTTTCTTTGTAAACTCGTGCACTTTTGAGTCCCATGATCTATTTTGGTTTCTTGTGGACATTAATATAATTTCTTTTTTTCTTTCTCTCTCAAAAGATCCCTCAAATATCAGTAAAAAATATTTTCATAAAATAAATAATGTGTACTAAGCTCTAAGGTGCGAAGAACATTTATGAGTAATACATTTTTGAACTCCTCTTTGTGAGGAAAGTGTTGTACACAATATCAAGATGTTCTTGCATCGTCTCAATTTCCCCCTAGGAAGATGCTTGTTTAAAATTTTGGCCACTTAAGAATCTCTAGATACATACTGTATCTGGGATTCTGGACAGCACCTTTTTGCATGCTTTCTCATAGAAAGTGCAACTGGGTGTCAGCATCGCTAATATTAAACCAATGACTCAGCTCTTCCTTGCGCTAAGGAACAAGCTGTGAAGAGCTTACTTGTCAATACCAAGCTGTTCACACAGAGCACTAAAACAAACAAGGTAGATTCACTTTTAAGGACATGAATTTCAATCAGCCACTGTTTTAACAAAACCAGTCTTAGCTAAATTCTCATTGCTTTGGGTGTACCAATCATGAGATGTCTGCTTTATCCCATACAGGTCTTTCTTTAGTCTTCGCAAAAGATCATCTTGCCCATGGACTTGAACACTCTTAGGCTGCTCTATGGAGTTCTCAATAATTTCTCCGTTCTGGAAACTTGTCTTTACACCAATCTGATGTAAACTCCATCCAAAACAAACTACTGATGAAATGATGGAACAAATAGAAGTATACTTGGCCACTGCAGCAAACGTCTCCTCATAGTCTATACCCTCCCTTTGAGAGAATTGTTGAACCAGGAACCTAATTTTGTACTTCCTATCGTTCCATCAGCTGAATGCTTGTTCTTGTATAGCCACTTGGAATCAAACATTGGTCTCACCACAGCTCAAGGCACCTCCTCCTGAACATTGTTCTTCAGAAATTGAAGAATACTCTTCTTGCATGGCTTCACAGCATACAAGCTCATTACTGCCTCCTCAAAAGTAATAGTTTCTGCATTAACAATTGAAGACATATTAGCAAGATCAATAATAAATTTCTTGGGAGGTTTACTTATTGATTGTGGATTACTCAAACTTTTTTGCCTCCTATAGCATATATGTAAGTTATGTAAGTTTTTCTTGTTGTACCTTGTGATTTTGTACCTCTAGAACTGGATTCTGGACTTGATTGATGAGCACTTTTAGTTGGATTAACAAACAGATCAGCTGGAGTATCAGTCTCTTCGATCATTTGAGAGGTTTCAGATGTACTGGAAGCCCATCCATCTTCCTTGAATTCGACATTTCAGGCCATTACCACCTTCCACTAACCAGGCAGATAAATTTTGTACCCCTTTGATGTCTCTTTGTACTCAACAAATATGCCTTTCACACTAGAGGGCTCAAGCTTGTATCTGTGAAAATACACGGTAGCAAACACTCTGAAGTCTGAAGCATCTTGTATCTCACCTATATAAGCTTCCTCCAGTATTTTCTCTTTGCTAATCCTACGAAGACATCTGTTTAGCACATAAACAATTATGTTGCATGATTCTGCCCAAATTGACAGAGGCAGATCCATATCATGTATTATGAATTTGGAGTCTCTATTATATACCAGTTCTTCCTTCCTGGAAATGTATTTTTTTGAGGTTTATTCGAAACCTTCTTTATACTTGTCTTGCAAAAACTGTCAAATTGCTTGGAGATATGTTCACCTCGGTTTTCAAAAAATGGCGTCTGATCTTCTCATATTTATTTTTGATAGGGTCTTGAATTCTTGAAACATGGAAAGACTTCTGACTTTGCTTTAAGAAAATAAATCCTAGACTTTGTACTCAAATTGTGACTTAAGCTTACATAGTATTGACAGCCAGTGAAGTATGCTGAAGACATTGTCTTGCATGCATCAAAATGTATCAAATCTTTTTGCTCCCTGGAAAAGCTGCCTTTGTGTGCTTGCCAAATGCACATTTCTTGCATCCTTCATGTCTCCAATGTTGAAATCACACATCATTTCCTTAACCAGAGGTAGAGCGCCATAATGAATACGGCCAAACCTCATATGCCTGAACTCATAAATCTGATCAGTTTATCTTCAGAGACCTTCCTCTTCAACTCTTCTAGCAATTACCTTCCCTAGTGTGCATTGTGATCTATGATGACATGCCCTTTGCCATCAAAATTTGCTTTGTATTTGACACCTATGATATTTGAAGCAGACAACAAATTATTGGAAATAACAGCAATATATAGAAACATATTTAAGAGAAGCTACATCCCTAGGATGACCCTTGATATGTATCATTTCTAATTCAATCTTAGGATTAAGTGGTATCAGACCAAGGGCTACTTGGATCCAGTTGTTGAAAAATGTTTTGTCAATGATCATGTGATAAGAGGCTCCTTTATTAACAAAACATTCAGTGGAGGAAGTGGTACTTGTTGATAGGGCATAAATTGTGGTAAATATTGTTGCATAGACCGTCCTTTGCAAAACCTTTAACATTACCTCTGTGTTACACGGGGACGCGTTCCCCCCCTCAAACCCTAAGTCCCTGTCCCCGTCCCCTGTGGTGTTTCGGGGACGGGGGGACGACCCCCAGGTGTTCCCTTTGATTTTCAAAAACTGGGAAACGGCAAGAAACACATCCCCAAAAAAGGGGATGGCTGGAAAATAAAAGGGGATGACGCCTAGGCATCCCCGAAACGGCCAGGGGACGGCTAGGAGCCCAACTGTATCGGAGACGCCCATGCATCCCCTTTTTGTCAAAGTACAAAATGTTTTCATTTTTGCAAATTAAATAAAAATTGCTTGATAAATATTAAATATTTCTTTATATTTGATAAAACATTTAATTTTTAAACAAACTATTTAATTTTGTTGCCAAATTAAATAAGAATTGCTTGATAAATATTAAATATTTCATTAAATAAAAATTGCTTTAAAGTTGATAAATATTAAATGTTTCATCAAATATTAAATATTAAATATTAAATAATGAAATATTAAATATTAAATTTTTTATAATGAAATATCTGATAAAAATGTTTTATCCCCATTCGAATGGCATTGACTAAATAATAAAATATTATTATATTTACTTTAGTCGTTCAACCTAAAATTGAAATGAAGACTTTTAACTTTTAAGTTTTATACAATTTTTTTATACTTTGCAATGCACACATGGGTAGGGTAAACACGCAGAAACGACCAGGAGAAAATATCACTGTTATACTGCTGTTATACTGTTTATCTATGCACATATTGTCATATTGATATTGTTACACATATTTGATATTTCAAATTGCTCTCTCTCTCTCTCTATGTATATATTTTTAAAATTTCATACATATATATATATATTGAAAAATTCCTATATCGCCGTCCCCCCGCCATCCCTAAAAATCTGCCCTTGGACTGCCGTCCCCGAAACGCGTCCCCTGCCGTCCCCCCGTCCCCGTCCCCGAAACGTCGTGGAACATAGCATTACCTGCAAGGTGTTCACCATGCTTGGATGCTTTACAATAAGTGGTTCCTTTGGTGTCTTCTCTCTGTACATTCATACACCAGTGATCTTTCTTGCCACACTTATAGCATCTGGCTGATTCCTTTTCTTGTTTGGATCAGCACTGAAAGAACTATTATTCTGCTTTCCCCTCAGATACCAATGCATCTTCTCACTCTTCTTACCTAAGTTACCGGTTTGGGTACACGTATCGGAACAGTGATACTCATAATTGCCAATAAATAGAACATATAAATACCTCATATTCATAATTTGCAATATCTCATTCACTGGTGGCTAATTGTGTCAGTTTTTTCGCTTCTGTTTTCCCATAAGAATTCAAATATCATTTTCATCGTGTTATTTTTTGAATTTGCCTTAACATGAGGGGATTGGTAAATCTGTACTGCAAGTTCTTTCAAATGCACAAGGGAGGAAGTATTGAGATCAATCCATTATTTCATCATTTGCACCATTAGGATACTCTCAAGATAGTGGTATTAATTTTTAAAGGAAAATATAGGGAATAATGGCAATAGCCAAAGGTCCAAAACATTGAAGGTGAATGCATTAAAGTTGATAAGCAGTTCAATATCCTGTCCACCATTTCAGTTTTTTGTGGGTTCATTTTAAAAGTGTTGATGAAGAACAAAGTAATTGAGCCTAAGCCTCTAAAAATATGCCCTTCCCCCTGGCATTAACTCCCATTATAATCAACCACCTCTACACAAAGCCTCTCAAACTTATTCTGAAGATATCCTTGTGTCATCTGTTCAATTAGTTATGTTGGTAACAAAAAGGAAATCAATAATAGAGAAATGTAGTGATGAGCACATGGTTATACTGAGAGATGGGGAGGGGTGGCGGGGTCGGGAGGTAGTGAATTAGTATAACAATATTTTTTTACCTCTTAAAACTTATTTAATCACTTCAAGATTTAATCAAAATTAGCACATATGTGAAATCAAATAATAGCAACACAATAACAACACAATTTACGTGGAAACCGTTGCGGGAGAAAACCACAGAAAAAATATTGCTTTTATTAATCTTCTTTCTACAAATTTTGTAGGCACCAACCTACTAGAGGCACTGACCCCTAAGAAACTCCAATTTCTCCAATTTGTAGGCACCAACCTACTAGAGGCACCAACCCCTATAATATGAGACACCAACCTCACAAATATGAGGCGGCACCAACCTCAATATAGATAATTTTCTTCTCCAATCTGCTATAATGCTGATCATAAATCTGCCATAAAATTTCTCACAATCTCCTCATACAATCTGCATATGTTCTCCTGGAATTCTGCTCTAATATTCCTCACAATTTCTTCATAAAATCTGCAAGTAAACTCCTTATATATTTGTATGATGTATACTTTACTTCCTTCTTCGCATTAACTTGCTGGTGTATATCTGATATATATTTTATTCTTCACACACACACACACTGTCTTCTTCAATGGATGACAAACTCTTTCTATGCCTTCATAAAGATCTTCTTGTTGATGATATCTTCTTCACAAATTCGATGCAATTATTTTCATATATCTTCCTTCTTAAATCTGCATATATCCCTTGTCAAATCTGCTCATACACTTCATCTGATAAATCTGCTGAAGATTTTTCCCCAAAAGATTTTTGCTGCTATGGTACGAATATTGCAATTTCCTATATTTTTATATTTTCCCTATTTGTGTGTGACTCTTGTGTGAATTCTCAATTCAGCTCTAAAGTTATGTAATATGATTCTATAACATAAATGATGAATGCCTTATATAATAACTAAAATTTCCTATATTTTTGAAATTTTCCTTAGATATTTCTCTCTGATATAGATGATGGCCATTTGATTTTGTTACACACGTGACTATTCATTAGACTAATCTACTTATTGGTATGATTCAGATTGTAAAACATTCATTGTGAAGAGTTATAGGGATAAGGAGTACTATATAAATCCCATTCCTTCAAATCAAGTATGTTGTCCTTGATCAATGCTTCTGCTATTTACAATTGTTTGAACAATGGGTCATAATTGTTTTTTTGGGCAAAAAATTTATTGTGAATTTGGAATGTGTTTTACTGTGGATATGTAATGTTTAAGCTCAAAAATTCCATTGGGTTTTTAAAATTTCAGCATTCGGAGGCTGGGTTGTTAGTCAGAGGCAGCGAGGAATTTGCATCCAACAGGTACACAATTTCACCAAGACAGGCGTTTGTACTTGCTGCTCAGAATTAATTGATTTATTCTAAGTAATTCTTGAGTTTATCTCATTCAAGTTCTTGCAGTACCATCTTTTAACAAGGCTTACATAGTGATACCTGCTGGACTATTATGCATTAAATGCATTAAGTTATTTTGATGATGTTTGTGGAGGCTTCAAACACATGTCAGTAGTGGAGAAGGGTTAATCTATGCACATACAACAACCTTTGGTTTGTAGTCTGTCAAACTTCATGCCAGCATTATTCATGGTTGTAACAAAATAATTACTGTTTATATCATGTATTGACTGGATAGGTTGAATCTCATACTGTACAGATGCACATGATACTTATTACAATACATAGTTTTATGAAATCTTTTGAATGCATGAAGTACTGAATGGTTTCACAAAAGGACTGCAATCCATCATCAGAGCTTGGGTGATCACTGATAATGCATAGGAAAGGAAATCAGCTACTAGGGTAAAGCTAGAAAAGCTAAAGGGCCTGTCTATGTGAGATTTTTCTAGACATACCTATTATCTTGAATTGTAGTATGTACTGCGTTCTACCATGTTACATGCAGATTTCATAGTGTGCATGATACGTCACAAATTTTTCAGCAGCATGATGCTCAAAATGTTCCAGAAGAATTCAAAGTGAAGTTTTAAACTTTTAACAATTCTGAACTTCATCAAATACAAGGAGTTCTGTCAGAGTAAAAGATCACAAACACTGGAATGTGAGATAGGTGAATATGTGGTAAAATCTTGTTATAGTTGACCGTAGGTTCTCTTCTTTTTTCTCTAACTTGTGTTTAGACTCCTTTGAAGCTACAGGCTGTCATAATCAATTCATTGTGAAAATGCAGCGGGGTAGTGCAAGACATTAATATAGGGTATGGTTGTCAACAAGAATTAACCAGAGGTTAACTGTTCATTGGTTCATGTTTTGTGATTCATTTCCAAGCCAACATATATTGGGAAAATCTACTTGCATGTAGATTAGTATAGCTACAGCCACATAGAATGTATCTACTGCAAATTCTCCAACTGAGGTGTGGAATAGCTTCTATCCATTTGCAGTTTCCAAATTTTAATTTGGCTTTGGTTTTGCTTCCATATCCAGGAAACAAATAGAACATATGAGCAGGGGCAAGCAACAACGTAATTAACTGTTTCGTAAAAATGCATAAGAAAGTCTGAAGCACCTAGAGAATGCTTAACAAAGGTACAAGCAGATGCATGGCAAACACTGTGCACTTTCCAATTTTCAAGCTTGGGATATTGTTAGCCTGTACTTTGAGAAGTAAAGAGCTGAGCAGAGCTAATAAAAAAGCCCCTCTTGTAGTATATGCTTTAGATCCAAATTCATTTTCATTGAACTTGCCTACCAACTTAGGCATTCATGTTGTGCTAAATGTGAGAAATCTCAAGCATTATTAAATATGAAGAATCAAACTTGGAGGAGAAAATCCAAGTTATAATACATGCAGCTACTACTATTTTAGACAATAGAACTTTACTTGTTGAAAGGAAGCTGTTTTCTTCCTCCAAATTTTAGCAGAATGTTTTCTATCACCAGCAGAATATTTGAGCAATTTCATTCAATGGGGAGGAAATAGCAAAAGCAAATTATGCCCCTTTTCTTTTGAAATTCAATAATAAAGCAATCATTTTCTAGCAATGGAATGTTACTACCTAGAACTTATATCTCATGCCAAGCTGTGCTCATAAAATGAATGTTAATAAACAGTGAGCCATAGAATTGTAACCACTTCCTTTGACTTGAGTAAGCCTATGCAATATGAGTGATGAACTACTAATGTACTGTTTTCTATGTAATGTACTAATGTACTACAATTCTATATATTTTGTTGCAAATTTCTGTAAATAACCTCTGTGAAATCACTGTAGTAGATTTTGTCCTCCTCATCCTGAAGATTATTACATGTGATACATAATTACCAATGAATATTAGATCTAAAAGTCACAGTCAACATATGTTGATGCCAAATGGTACAATCTAGTGGAGAGTAAGATCTACAAGTCCTCAAGAAGATTAGATTAAACGCCTTGATCAGGAAAGGTCTAAGCATGTTTGATCTAGTAAAGGAAAAATATTGGAAATTTTGAGAGGACTAAATCTAAAGGCCACAACTCTACTAATGTTATATGAGCTCAATTATGATAATATAGGATACATAAAGAGATAGCTGCGTTTGTACTTATGATTTATGCTCTGTTGTAATAGGTTTTTATTGAGTACCATGATACACAAAGGATTCTAGAAAAAAGGTGGCTTCTCATAGAAGAAAGAGAATAATTTTTTAGGAGGAAGCATCTAAAAGAGTTAGCTTGAAATTTGTGCCCTATTTAAACATTGGCATAAACCCTAGCTGCTGGTTTTGAGTAGATACTAGAAACCAAGGGCGAGGAATTACTTTTGCCTACTTGTGTGTCAAAAACCCTAGCCATCGACCTCAACTTGATTTTTTTTATTATGTTGTATTTTTAAAATGCCACGATTTTTTTGGATTGAAAAATAGTGACTTTATAGCTTTGACCATCAAATTTTATACACCATAAAAATGGCATGCGAACTCATAAAACCCTGGTGTCATTTTTCTTCTAAAAAATTGCCACAATTTTTGCTGGAAAATGGTGCAATTTTCCTTGGAAAACATACATGATTTTTAGAAGTAAAAACCTAAGTTACCGGGTCCTTCACATTTGACCCGGGAACGTGTGTGGGTCCAGTATTGGTCCTGGTACTATGCGGGTTCATCCTTGGGTATGGGCATATCTAGGAATACCACAACTATAAAGTAATTATGAGTTTAACCTCCAAGATGCAGCCTCATACCATAAAATATATGTGATTTGAATTATTTTATATATATTCCCATACTTGTACCTAAGGATTTTTTTTCCATCTGTGGTATTGAGTTTCGGTACCTATACTGCACTTGTACTCGAATCGATAACTTAGGTAAAAAGTTGCCGGTTCGGGTACAGGCTTAGATACGGGTATGGGTATGGTAGTATGACAATTTTTTTTCCTTGGGTATGAGTATGGGAACATATATATATAATTGCCAATAAATAGAATACAACATAATTTTGACATAGTAACTTATAACAGTTCACTTCACAAGTACAGTAATTGATTCTCCTTAAAAAATATAGTAGACAAAATAAAAACTCAAAGAAGCCCGCGCTAGTTTCTTGGTCAATATTGGTCATGACTTAGTGAAAAGTAGAATATTGCACTCAATTCAACATAATCAACGAACAAAATAGTCAATGTAAGTGGTACAAAAGTTAATGTTGTCTATGTAGTAGAGATCACTGGACAACATAGTCAGTATAGCAAAGCTCTTTGGTCAACACTATCAGATAACCACATTTAAGAAGAGTCAGTCAAACAAGGGTCAATGCAAGTGTAGAGGGTCAATGTTGAAGATCTGGTGTGGTTATTCACAAATGATGTCAAATTTACAGTCTGGCCTACACATTGTCTTTTTCCTTGCTCCTATGATAGTGCTGGTCAAATGAGAGAGTAAATGATGGAATGATGTATTCATCATCAATTAATGATATCTACACATGTTCAATTGGAAACAATAGCCCTAAATATTTTTAAATGATGGTTATAAGGTCTCGGTCTGCCAAGACAATATCAAATTTGTATTGGAATTCATTAGAAAACAATATCATATTTAGTAATTGATGGTGTCATACTCCTTTCATAGACCAATTTTGTAACTGCTGTTGTTTTTCTCTTCTTAGAATGTGGGGCTCTTGTTGGGTATGCCTAGGGTACTGCCCAAGTGCCTAGGTTCTTTGTGGGTCCCTCACAGAAGAACCCACAGAGAACCCAGGCACCTGGGTCATACCCAAGGACAAACCCGTACTCGAACCATACCCACACGTGTACCCCGGCCAAATATGAAAGACTCAGTAACTTAGGTAAAAATCCATGCTATTTTGACCAAAAAATTGGATGTGATTTTTTAAGGTGAAAAATGACACAATTTCATTTAGAATCCTCACATGATTTCTGGTAAATCCCATCACAACTTTGAAAGGAATAAACTTGTAAAATAATCACTGTAGAAAAACCTTGTGATTCTCTTAAAAATATAGGCCTCGAATTTTACTAGGAACAACCCTTTTTCTCTTTAGGAAAAACCTTGTGGTGCTTTGGAGCCTAGGTTTTTTTCGGAAAGGGTTTTGCCAAGGTATATTTGGTGTCATCTTTTGTGTATGCTTTGTTATGCTTTTGCATTTTGGATTGTGCATGCTTATTAGTGTAGTTTCTCTTTGAAAGGTTGTGTAGGAACTAGCCCCTGTTTGAATTTCCTAATAGTATAGTTGTATAATATAGACACAAGGATACTTTTGTAAGATTTGTGTGTGAAAATTAGCTTAAAAATGCTTTGATTTATCTCTGTTTAGCGTCTGTGTCATGATTTGTGCAAGTTGCTAGAGTTGCTGATTGTGGACCTAAGTTATATACCCATTATTTACGTGCATATGTATTCATTCCTTGAATATTATTTGTGCCACTATACCTGTTTAATATTAATATGAACATAGCTATAATGGATTTCTTTCTCTATGCACATACATATTTATAGTCATTGTACTTTTCTATTCTAACTTGTACTGTCAAGACCCATTGACCTTTGGTCATGTTTGAACATTAATATAATTTTTTCGTGGTTTTCATCCTTCAACATATGCGTATAGGAAGAAATGGAAGATATTAATACTTTGTTCACTGAAACTTTAGATATGGGGAAAGTTGTTAATTCTTGATTAAATTAGAAAGGACAGAGACCGAGTTTGAAAGAAAAGGACAACATTCAATAAATTTGCCTGCTATTTCCTTGGATTCTATGCAAAGAGTGCATCGGATCATTATGAAATTATTTTTTTCTATATATTTTCATTTACAGTGATTGTACTCTACTATTCTAACTTGTACCTTGAAGTCTCATTAACCTACTCATTTCTTTCTTTTCTTCCTTTGTCATATGCATACCCATTTATGAGGCAGTTAATATTGTGTTCACTGAAACTTCATATATAGAAAGGAGAAATACGTACGCGAGAGAAAATGTCAATATTTGGTAAACTTGCCTGATGTTTCCTTGGATACTATTCTAAGGAACAATATGGTGAGTCAGATAATTAAAAGATCATTTTGATGGAAACTAAAATGTGCTGCAAAAATTCAACATATTATGATCTTAATATTTAAAAATGTAATTGTTGTCATTTCATGCCATCCTTTGATGACCCATCATTGATAATTGATTTGAGAGATCCTACATGGGCCATCTTGTATGAATTCTCCTTGAAGGTTCCTAAAAGTGGCTGTGTTGTGTTTTCGGACCTTCAGGTTGTCGCTTGCTTGCTTCCTTGCATCCCTCTTCTATCGCCCTCGATCTCTTTCTTCTTCTCCCTTTCCTTTCCATTTCTCTCTTTGGCATTTTGGGTTTCGCCCATCGGGCTTAACCCTTTCCCTCTACCGCCTATCCTTCCTTCTAAAAATCGACTAAGTGTTGATCTTTTAGAAGTCGAACTTCGGCCTTTTCCTTTACCTCTTACATTTGTTGTAAGACTTCCCTCTAACCCTCAATTCCCGATATGCTTTTGGAAAATCACCCAAGTGTTTGTTTTTCGGGCATTGGGGATCGGGCTTCCCCTTTCCTCCTTTCTTCCTTTCTTCGCAAGCGGTAAACCCTCCGCCTGAAGCCCGATCCTCGACGACTTACTTTTGGGTGTCAGGTTCGTGCATCCCCTTTACCATTTACCATTTCATGGTAATCAATAAGCTGTAAGGCATCCACCTGATGCTCAACTCTCGAAAATCTCTCTTCCCTTCCGCCTTCTTCTTTAATCCCCTTTTTCTTCTCAAAGGTTTTAACCTTCTCTCCCAAGGTCCTGTTGATGCGTGTTTTATGACACAACAAACATTCTAGAATAAAGTGTCAAAGACGCTCTATCCCCTCTTGAAAAACTACCTTGTATGCTAAGACTGCAAGAAAGATCATACGGCAATTCCAATGTTTCAGTTAGGTGTGGATAAGCTTTGTGGTTGATGTGATTTGCCGGGGGCACTATAAGGATTTACTTCTGGTAAGTTACTCAAAAAAGCAAAGACACGAATGCAGTATCATTTTGGAATTTTCTGACTTTAAATAAAAAAAGTGAAAAAAGAGTAAGGGTTTAGGAGTCCTATGCTATTCTTATGAAATCAAGATACGGCAACGATTGAGTGAAACTAAATAAACAATACTTTGTTTCGCCACGCTAAATGACAACTACACAAAGCAAGTGCAATCTTCTGGGTTTTGTGCTTAAAATTTCTTTACTACGAACAATACCATCAATAGAACAACATTATTCGCAGTAAACGTTGAAGCACCCACAATAGAGCTCAGTCTAACTTTATGCATTGAATGAAAAACATCCACTCAAAGAAAGTATGAGCTAAGTTTCACTAATCTTTGCTATCAATCTATCATTCCCTTAACTTACATTCAAATGAAATTCTAACTCAAATCTACTGTACGATGAAGAGAAATATGCAACCATGCAACCATGCAACCATTTGACAATGAAAGGATTCAAAGCATCTCATGCATTATGAACTTTATTATCAAGATAGTCTTTTGCAACAATCTCATAAAACTCTCTCTCTTATTCTCTACAATCTCTTCTAATGATTCTAATCTCTAATCCTTGATGAATTCTCTAATCTCTCATTGATTCTTGATGAAATGAGAGAGAGAGGGGGGGGGTATATATAGAGTTCCAGATTACAATGAATGGCCAAGATCAAAATGAATTTAACGGCCTAGATTCAAAATAACTAAACCCTAATTAGGGTTTCCTAATCAACAATTAGTTAACTACAGAGAACTTCATGCACTGGGAGTTGCATCCTTATCCACTTGCAAAGCACTACGTTTGGTGAACCTGGACACGATCATGCTGACTTCTTCCATGGTAATGTCTGGTAGCGCATTGACTTTGTATTCGAGCAAGTCTAAACTTTTTGCACATTCTGCAAAGGTGATCGTCCATTCTGATTCATGTAGCAAGAAAGTGTCTCGGACGGTCAAGAAGTTGAATGCTTTGGTCAAATTTTCCTTCATGATTGCCCCAGAAGTGGTGGAGAAAATTCTTTGAACCTTTTCTTTTAAATTTTCTGACTGCAAGTGTTTCTTTCGGACAATATCTCTGTCAAGCATATCTGCAGCCATTTGGTAAATCTTACTATGAATCTCCTTTGCCTGCTCTTCAATTTTGGCGCCATCTTGCTTTACCCTTTCCAGGACTTCTCCTCGTGAGATCAATGCATAGTACCAACTGCTGAAATCATATGCAGCTCCAGCTTCAATAATCTTTTCATCAATTAACCTCTGCTTTGGAATGCCCTTTATCTCTTGAAGGCATGGGATAATTTTACTCTGAATATCTTGGAGACCATCCCATGCTTCTGCTAAGTCTGTAACTCGTGATAGCAAAAAGGAAGTTTGCTCATACATATATGCCAACTTTTCTGCGAATGCCATCGCCTCTTCCTTCCTTCTGGCCATCCATTCTTTAGTTTCTCTGGCTGTAGTCAACTCCTCTTCAAAATTTCTGACCAGTTCTTGTGAAGAGTTTGGAAGTGGAGGTGCTGATTGGTCACCTTGGTTAAATGCTGGATATATTCTTTCAGACGCTCAATCTCTCTTTTATATTCCTTCTTCTTCGCCACTTCTTTCTCTAGCCTAGATTTGATGGTGGCAACATAATTATCTAGGTCCTCAACTTCTTGTCCTTTTGTCGTCGGACCTGTTGGTGTGCGTTTTATCATCCACCGAACACACAGAATAAAATGTCCAAAGACACTCTATCCTCTCTTGAAAAACCACCACGTATGCTAAGATTGCGAGAAGATCATATGGCGATTCCAAGGTTTCTTTTGTTAGGTCTTGATGTGTGGATAAGCTCAATGGGCGTTGTGATTTGCTGGTAATACACAAGGGGACTTACGTTAAATTTTTTTTCACAAGTTCAGGACTTAGGCAGATTTATCATTAAAGGCTTCTTCAACGTGGATCTCAAAAAAAAAATTTGCAAAAAGATAAGGGTTTAGGGGATCTATTCTACGCCTAAGAACTTAAGAGACAGTAAGGATCCGGTGAAAGGGATAACCGCACTTTGTTTCGCCTCCCTGGGACAACTTACACAAAGTGGGTGCAATCTTCAAGGGGTGTGATTATTATGTTCAAGCCTCGAATGAGTCCGAAGTTAAGCTTCCACAATTATAAGCTCAGGTTAACTTTACGCATCGAATGCAAATCATCCATTTGAAGAAAGTATGAGCAATACTTCACCATTGAATCTATACGATCAATCTCTCATTCACTTAACCAATATTCAAAGAAAATTCTACTTAACTTAATTCTAATTCTAATCTATGGTAGAAGAAGATATGCAACCTTGCTTATTACTTGACAATAAAAGTTATTCAAAGCAAATCATGCATAAGAGCTTTTATTATCGGAAATAGTCTCAATGCAACAATTTCATATACTGTCTCCACACTTTACAAATGAGGGGCGAGCTCAATTTATAGGCTCCCCAATTACAATTCAATGGCCAAGATTGATTTCAAATCAACGACCGAGATTACAAAATAAAACCCTAATTAGGGTTTGTCACAACTAACTCCTTCTCAACCAATGAGAAAATTACATTCAAGGACACTTGTCCTTTTTGCTAAATATAAATCAACAATAAAATAGAAAGTTGTTGCATGTTGATTCAGAACAATTTGATTGGTTGGAAGATGACGAGGCGCCACTTCATTGTGTTGGATGCCTTCCTTGGTTGCTTCGTTTTTCTTCCACGTGCTTGCCTTAGAATATTTTCCTTGCCGATGACTCTGTCCTTTGCGCTTGTTCCTTCCTAGCTTAGATCTTGGAGCTCCTTTTGAGACTTTGATTTCTTCTTCTTGCCTGTACTGGAATCTTTGAGGTCTGGAAGTCTCCCCTTGGAGTAGGTGTCTGGACTTGAAGTTGGTTGCTTTGAAATTCTCCTGCTTGAACTGGGTTGATGCTATTCCTTTGGATTTCCTCTCTGAATTCTCCAATTTGTGTCGAGAAATTGTCTAAGTATGGAGATCTGTTTGGAACACTCTTCTTGTCACCATTTGATTTTGATTGGAAGCTTGTTTTTAATTCTTCAGGAGATGAAATCCCTCAAGAAGTTGCCCTGATTGCTTCAACAGGTCTGGGATTGTAGATGAAATCCCCCCAAGATGTCCGAATATTCTTTCAAGTGCCTTGAATTTGGAGAAGAATGCCTCTGTGATTTCGCCGCAATGGGGTAATTGGAATTTTCTTCGTGATGTATTTCTCATACTTAGCCAAATTTTGGCTATTTTGTAACACCTTCATGTGGACCATTCAACATTTAGCCGAGGTTTTGGCTATCTCCATGCTTGAACGAACTTTGCCTGTGGATTTGCCTTCAATTCTAAATTTGGCTTGTGCTAAGGATTTTATTCATTTCTTCTTTACTTTTCCTCTTTATTCCTCTGTTTTCTTTCCAACACTTAGCCAATTTTCTCATCCTCTCCTTTGGCAAACTTTACTTGTGTCTTGACATATTCATTTGCTGCAATCTTAGACATTTTTATTCAATCAAAGTCGGACGTCATAATGTTCAAGACATTTTCTTCAATAGGCCTAGGTCGGACTTTACTTTGCCTTGGACATGCCTTGCTTGAGGAAAGTCGGACTTCATAAAGGTTTGGACATTCTATGCTTGGGCAAAGTCGGACTTTCACTTGTCTTTGCCATTTTCATCTCCCCTCTAGGCACTTCATGCCTTAGAAATTTTCCATCATGCTTGAGGGCGGATTTTGGACTGTCTTGGACACTTCTCCAGGTGGTCTTTGCACTTGTCTTGGACATCCATCCTTGGGCAGACTTTGCTTCATGCTGGACATCTTCACCTTGGGCGGACTTGAAGCTTGCCTTTCCATCCATTATTTCGTCCAAGGCATTTTATATTTCTAAGTATTGGAAATAAATTATTAAAATGTCAAAATATTTAATTTATTTCCAACCCATTCGTTTTTGGACCCATGGCTATTTTGATTTTCTCTCCTTTTTTTTTTGGCTAACAGTTTATTTTCCAAATTTATTTCGATTTTCGTCTAGCCAAGTTAAAATTCTAGCCATCTTGCCAATAAATGTTATGCCGGATCCTCATTTTCTTCTGCCATGGCGGACTTCAAATTGTGCCGGGCACATTTTCTCATGCCAAAATCAATTTTTTCTTGTTTGGATGAATTTCTCTAGGCAAAGTCTATGTTTGGATATCTCCCTTAGGCAAAATTCCATGACACTTGACAAATTTTTATCCTTTCTAGCTAAGCGCAGACTTTCTTGCCTCTTTGCCATGTGCAATTTTCTCTGTATACTTGGCCAACTTTATCAATTTTTCTCCAGACATACATACTTAGGCGAATTTTATTCCTTCTTCTCTTCTCATGTTAGGCGAACTTCATTCTTTCTTTGCCATGGCCTAGGTGGACTTCTTTAAGTCTTTTCCATCTCCTATCAAGACATGGTGGACTTTCTCAAGTCTTTGCCTCTCAAATTTAGCACTTCTCCTCTTGAAAATGTTAAAATACTTAGCCAAAATTTCAATTTTTTCCCTTTCTAGGCCTCTATACTTAGGCAATTTTCGGATTTTCCCTTTAAGGCACCAAACTCTTAGCAAAAATTTTAATTTTTCTCCTCTTGTATGCCTAGGCGGACTTTCTCAAGTCCTTGCCAAGTCAATGGCGGACTTTCCAAGGTCTTTGCCATCTTCTTATCAAGGCTGGGTGGACTTTGGACATGTCTTGCCAAAGCTAGGCGGGGTTTGGAATTTCTTTGCCAAGTCCCACTTTTTAAGGGCCGACCTCTTACTTTCCTTGCCATCCCTCTTCATTGCTGGGCGGACTTTGAAAGGTGCTTTCCATTCTTCTTCAAGGCTTGGCAGAGTTTGAAGAAGGCTTGCCATTCTTCTCTTAGACATGGCGGACTTCAAGCAAGGCTTGCCATTCTTTGCTACGTCCCACATTTTAAGGGCCAACTTCCTTCATGGATGAACATGCTCTCTTGAGGGTGAATTTTCCAGACTTAGACAGAATTTTACCATGAATTTCATGACCTTTTGGTTGATCTTTGGTGATTTTCTCTCAGATTTTGACTGATTTTTCAATGATTTTTCCAGATTTTTCATGCTTTTGGGTTGATTTTTCTGAGATTTTTGACTGATTTTCCATGCTTTTCCTGATTTTTCACTTGATTTTTCGATTTTCTCTTTGATTTTTCAATGATTTTCTGATTTTTGGGTCTAAAGATAGAAAGTTGACTCGTTGACCAGGGTTGACTTTCTAAAAATAGAAAAAACAAAATCCCTAAAAAATAGGGAACCCTGTTTGGTCCCAAAATGCCAAAAATGAAAAAACGAAAAAGCAAAAAAGCAGATTCCCTAAAAAATAGGAAGTGTTAGAATTGGCCGAAAGCACAGGCGATCCTCGTCTCCCGGGCCTTCTGAGCACTTCCGTGACGTTTAGGCATTGATTCAAGCATGGATTATTGACTTGGCTCAGATGACTCTCAGAAGACTGACTTGAAACTCTCAAAATGATGACCTCATTGTAAAAAGACAAGTGATAAACAGTTGCGACGCCAAGGCAAAAAAGCAAAAACATAGAGCAAGAGAATTAGAAATGAACAAAGTTTGATTCTCTGACAAAATACTTAGATAAACTCTCCTTCCAACATACATCTACTTATTTTCAATGCGAGCTGAAATTAAAGATCATATAAGCATAACACAATAAACGGAAACCTGAGACATTATATCAAGGCAAAATAGGCCCAAGACTTTATTTCTCAAATCTATGGAACAAAGATTACACTAAACACATGCACGGAACAAAAACTTGCAGCTAAAAGAGACTTGCAAACTTGTTCTTACACAAAGTGAACAGCAACTACAAGACAACAACTTGAAGGCAAAATAAGCTCAGCAATTTGTTATCACAAGTACGGTTGAAAATAAATGAGCAAGGCTACTCTTATTTATAGACAAGCAGAGGAGTAGGGAATTGTTACCTAATTTTTTATGGAAAATTAGAACAAAAAATAAAAGGAAAATGTTTTTTTGCGAATAAAGTCAAAGTCAAAGTCAAAGCCAATGGAAGAAAGTTAAAGTCAAAGCCAATGGAAGAAAGTCAAAGTCAAAGTCAAGGGATAAGGATAAGATTGCAAAATATCTTATCTACAGAGGATAAGATTGACAAATCAGAGGATAAGATTGACAACTCATAGGATAAGGATGACAACTCAGAGGATAAGATTGACGACTCACAGGATAAGATTGACAACTCATAAAGCAAAAAGGTGAATCCTATCCACAAGGGATAAGATTTACAAATATCTTATCTACAGAGGATAAGGATGATAGCTCATAGGGAAAATATCTAAAGTCAATATGACTTTTTGATTTTAGGCTCTCAAAATCTATAAATAAGAGGCCTATGTTTGTTGAAAAGCATTGGAAAAGTTTATTGTGACAAAGTGACATTCAGTCCTTTAACTTTTTCAGTCAAAATCAGGTCTCTACTTCTGTAATCTTCTTCATTTATTTCATCTCCAACCTTGTTTCACTCTAAAATAATGGTTGATTGTATGCTTGTGATGTAATATTTTGCTGTTTTTCTGGAAAACAGTCATTGTAGCAGCCTTCAATGATTCAAAGATCAACATTTTGCCTCTATTTGTTTCAATTTTCTCTGTGTATGAAAGAAAAACAGGTATTATTGTGAGTCCTATGACTCCTTGATTGCTGCTGTTCAAAGTCTACCTCCAAATTACTATGTGAAGCTTTAGATTGAGATTCATAGGTTGTGTTGCTGAAACGAAGTAGAAATCTGCTATATTTGGTGTATCACCTCCATTTTCCGTTTTAGTTTCAGATTATCAGATCTTTCTCCTCTCTTTTCCCAACAAGGTTCTTTAGTTAGAGTTAGTTTTTAGGTGATTTACCAAGGGGAAGCCACCCTTTAATCGAAGGTTGACCTCGAGTTTTGTGAGTCCCACAACTCAAGAGGTCATCATATGTTTCACAGGATAGCTGGATTCAAGATTCAAGATTCAACAAGGTGCATATTCTAGGTGATAACAGGAACCCCTAAAATCTCCTTGCTTTTACAACTAAGGCTTGCTCAACAAGCAAGCTTTATTTCTAAAACTAGAAGAAGATAACATCTAACCATCTAAGAAAGCAGGAAAAATAGGAAATGCCAACTATTACATTTTATCTTCTTTCTCTTCTTCAAAGAATAGATAAGAATTGTTTTGAGAATAGAAAGAAAGCAAAAAGAAAGCTTCTAGAAGAAAGCTTCTTTAAATTTCGATTACATCCGCCAAAAAGTTGGAAACTATGTCTTTGTTAGGTGTATCAATACTATCAGTAGCAAAGTATCGCTTTTCTAGGATATCCTCTCCATCTGCAATCGATCTCAGGAAATCTTCAACCTCATTGACTGCTTTCTCGAACCTTGTTGACATCATGGAAATCCGACTCATGCTGCCATCACTGCCACAGACAACACTTTGAAATTGGGCTTGCACTTCATCAAGTCTGACACAGGAACCATCATCATGATGACACCGAGCAGGGATCTCTGTAATAAACTCATTTATGAACAGAAAAGCCTTAACCACCCTTTGCCCGTACGCAACAAACTCTTTGGCTATCCTCTCATAGGTTCTCACCTTGAAGATGTGACACCCTCTTCATGCAAGGATTTGTCTCTTGTGTTCTCTAGAAATTGTTGAGCCATAAGCTGTATCCAAATCTGCAATGATGATTTCATGCCTAGGCTTTACCTTTGCCATTGATTGTTCAAATCCTTGTGGGCCTTGACATAAGTCATGAGCGTTATTCCTTAGCTGAAACATTTGTGCAAGGATTTCTTTTCCTTTGATGATAAATCCCTCAATCCATTCTTGAGTTTGTTTCCCATATATTACCAACTGTCTCAACTAATGATGATTAGCTGGTGTCTCTAGAACCTGGGGCAGCAACTGAGTAGCCTGTGAAGTGCCATGAACAAGGTTAGAAATGTAAAGCCTGAGTTGCTGTATTTCAGCCTCGAGGGCTGCCTTGTCTTCTCCATCTTTGAGCACTCTTTCTTGAAGGCTTTTAGATGCAATTCTGAACAAACTAACATCCGCATGTCTGGTGCTTTTGCCAAGATTAGCCTTCACCATCACAAAGTCATCTACATCCATTTCATCTCTGTTTCTATCTTTAGGAGGTGTAGCAGTCTCCATGATCATCTCACCATCAGGATTTCTCTCAAAATGAACTTGTTTTTTTGCTTTCTTCTTAGGTGCCTCATGATAGATGTTGTCAAGATCATCAAAATTCAACTGATATGAAGGTCTTCTTCTCTTCCTTCCCAAGGAGCTCTCAAGCCAAGATGTGGTATCTCTACTAACTTCTTTGGGAGGTTCAACTGCAACTTCCTCATCTTCTTCATCCTCTATATCAATATGAATTGGCTTAGACCTTGGCAATGGTGTAGGATCATGTGTCAAAGGCACATCTTCTGTTTCTTTTTGAGGCACAAACTCTTTTGGAGGAGCTTCTGCTTCAGCTGTTGGCTGCTCTTGTATGATTATGTTTGAGAAGTCCAACCTTCTTCTTATGTTTTTAGTTGACCTGCTACCCTTTACACCTAACTTACACCTTTCCCTTTCGATTGCGCTCCGGAAGAAGAGGGAAGTGATAACTGTACCCTTGGCGGCTCTATTGGTGGAATAGATTTCCTCCTCTTGAGGACTAGGAAAACCTTCCTGTGCTCGAGGACTTGTCTTGTCCTTTCTTCAATTGAGAGGGACTCTTTGTTAGCCCAATTGACCTGTGGAAGAGGCTGATCTTCAATTCACTTCCGAGTGTACATTGGGAGAAGTACATCTCCATCATCTGATAATCCCTTGATATCTTCTGATAAGCAGTCTTTCATTTCATGAAGAGTGAGCTTACTGTAACTATGCCTCCGCAACTCGAACTCATCTCTGCAGTTAGTCCAAAAATCTTCAAGAGCGGGCAAATGAGCATAGTTCTTTTCAAGTCGAGCAGCGAAGACACCATGAGGGTCATATGATCGTCTCTCGCTGTATGGCTTGAGACCAAGTGTTGCCAACTCATCACCCATGGACTTAGCATCCACTGCTGATCTGCATGTATAAATTCCTAGCCCAAATGGAAATTTGAAGGCGGGTTTCTTTCTATTCCTCAAGACTGTGTGGACATCATGTGCTTGCCTTAGGAATTCCATGAAAACAACTTCATTTGATGGGTACCGTGGGAACATAAGTGGAGCATTAGAGAAGCCGTAGACTCTGAGGTAGGTGAATGTAGGAAATTGTATAAACCAATCTGCCCACTCTGCTATTGCTGCCCTGGCAGTTGATGAAATACGGATGTGCAACTCATTATCTAGGTCTTGCACTGTGTGCATGAGGAAAGCCTCGTTCACCCTCTTGTAATGGTGCAATGACTTCGTGAATTCCAGCTGAGGGTAGTAGTTGTAAACATGCTGTACATTTAGAGACCCCTCAGTGTTCAACCCTCTAAATTGGCCCTAAAAGGCCACTAGGTAGACTAGGTAGGAAACCTGTTGACGGGTGTTTTATGACCACACCAACACAGAATAAAGTTTCCAATGGTCACTCTATCCTATCTTGATCAAAATCTCTTGCATGCTAAGATTGCGAAAGATCATGCATTCAACTCCAAGGTTCCTTTATGCAGTGGACGTAGACTTAGTTGGCTTGATGTGATTTGTTGGTATTTCAAGGGGACTTACACAATTGTTCACTCCGAGAGAAAGGGGTTTTCAAGATTCGAAAGATTTGTCAATGAAGCTCGAGTTTCCTAAACTAACTAGGAAGTACAGAATTTGAATGGTTGCAGGGATTAAAAATGCTGATCTACTCTAGATGCGGGACGTGGAGATCAAATTTCACAAGCCTCAACCAAGCTTTGCTTTGCCTCACCTTGGACAACTTCCACAAAACTGGTGCAATCTTCAGAGGGGTAACTAGAGATATTCAAATCACGATTCAACATGAACACACCATCACAACAACGCATATCAACTTGCAAATCATAATCAAAGTTAGGTCCGCAATATTCTAGTTGACCACACAAGGCGAACCCACCATCAATGAGTTTGCTAGTGGTATGGATTAATGAAGCTCGCTTAATTCAACCACCACAATCCACAACTATCTACGTGCATGAAATGAAATCTATTCTACTCTAAATTCTATTTTAAGATTCTATGCGAATTGGAAGGACGAAGAAATCTTGTTAGCTACCCACAATAAAAGATGAAACCATAAGCAATGATAACTCTTTTTATTATAGGAGTGTTCACAACAATCTCTTTCAAAGCATTCAATTTGAAAACTTTCCTTCCTCTTCCTATCAATCTATCTATCAATCTATCAATCTATGCTATGCTATGCTATCAATCTCTCTCTATTCCTTCTCTGCTATTCTATATCTATCTATGATACAAATGAGGGGGGATGCCCCTTTTATAGTTGGCCAATTCCAACGAACGACTCAAATTCGAATATAATGAAGGGCTCAGATTGAGACACATAAGCCGTAGTCAAGATTTTGCCCTAAAAATTGCCAGAAAGTGGAGGAGTGGGGTAATAAATGAGCATAGAAAGCCCACTCCCTCCCTTTGACCACTATGAGCATTTAATGCCCATTATCATCTAGAAGATCCTCATCCAGAAACGTGTTCCCATTGTTCCTCTTTGACTACAAACTGGATGAATCTGGTCAACACTGCCCCAACCTCCTGAACTGATATGGCAAACACGTTCCTAATCTAAAACTCCAAGACTGTGACCTCCTTCTCCTATTTGATGATAATTTTCCTCCATGCTGCCATTGCATCTTGGGTCATGCGAAGTATGTTGGAGAATATTTTTTGGGTCACTGTCGGAGAAGGACTCCACACTTAAGAAGAATTCCTCTACTTTGTTCTTCAATCCATCTTGCTGTCACTCTTTAACATTGAAGTTTTTTGCTCATTCCTCCTCCTTGGCCTTGAGGACATTTTAGTGCTTGAGGATGATCTTTAATGCTTGGGCCTTCATCTTTTCCTCTATCTCGATCTTGAAGGATTTTTTGGTCTTGGACTCGACCATTTCTTCCTTGCCGCTTGCCTCGCAAGGTTGGGCACATATTAGTTGCTTGTGGAGAAATTCCAACACTTAGCCGTTTCTTCCAACATTTCTCTTCAAGGTTTGTGTGCAAGTGAGACATCATGGAGGAATTTCAAACACGTAACTTTCTCCTTCCAAGGTTGTAATGTTGTCTTGGAGTACTTGTTACATCACCCGAAGTCATCATGCTTTGATCCCAGTGTTCATCTTGCAAAGCAAACACAAAAAAAAAAGCATTAAAACACTTATAGTATAAATTCACTTCACTTACCTAATCTCCATGTTCTGATTTCCAAGGTTTGATTGATCTCTGGGTTTGATAAAATTCATCATTTTTCTCTAGCAAATTTTGCCTCCTTCATAACTTTTCATCATAGGCGCATTTAACATTTGTGTGCTAGGGCGCATTTGGATGTCTATGTTTGGAGTATTTCCACCAATGCCTTAGAAGTATTTAAGCATCCTGTTCACCTTGGGCACATATAGCCCATCTCCTTCTAAGGTGCATTTATCACCTATCTCTTCAAGGCGCATTCTTCACCTCTTGTGTTTAATATTTCCTCCCTTAGAAAATTTCTCATCCAACTTTGTCATGGCGCATTTGAGGGGTGCTGTGTGTTCATTACAAATCATCTTGGGGGCGCATATTGCCTTGTCTCTACTTGGGCGCATTTGGAGGGGTGTGTTCAAATTACGTGCCTTAGAAAATATTTTCATCCTCCACTCATTCCACCTTGGGCGCATTTGAGGCCTTCTTCTCATAGGGCACATTTTGACATTATTGTTTGGAGTTTGTGCCTTAAACAAATTTTCATGTAGCTTACTCTTCTTGGACGCATTTGATGAGGTATATTAGAGTCCTGTACTTGGGCGCATTTACCACCTAGGATGCTGGGTGCATTTAAAGGGTGTTGTTTTATTTTTGTTGCCTTAGAAACTTTTATCCAACCTCTTCCTTGTAGGGGGCATTTGATGGGTCTAGCTCCACATTTCATGCCTTAGGAAATTTCACCTACCTTGTTCACCTTGGGCACATTTGGAGGCTTAAGACTAGGGTGCATATGAGGGGGGTCATCTCATTTTTCTTTGCCTTAGAAACTTTTGTTCATCTCATACTCCTCGGTCGCATTTGGACCCTTGTGCTTTTGATCTTCAATGCCTTAGAACATTTTTGACATTTCCTCTTAAGGGCGCATTTGGGGTCTGATGCTAAGGGCACATTTTAGAGGTCTCTTCATTTTCTATGCCTTAGAGATTTTTAAGCTTCTTCTTTTTCTAGGGCGGATATTGCCCTTTGAGTTTTCATTTCAAGCTAGGGCGCATTTTAGAGGTGGAGCTCATGCTTCTAGGCGCATATGAGGGAGTGTTACTTCATTTTCTTGACTTAGAAACTTTTTTTTAAGTCTCCTCTCAAGGGCGCATTTGGGGTCTTGTATGCAGGTTTTGCGCCTTAGAAAATTTTCAATCTTCTCAAGGGCGCATTTAGAAGGTGTTGCTTTGATTTTCACGCCTTAAAATTTTTATACTCCATCTCAACTTGCTTGGAGCGCATTTCATCTTTGAGTTCTCATCTCTTTTTCCCTTAGAAAATTTCGCCCCTTGATATCTTTTCCTTGGGCGCATATTCATGTGTCTTCTTCCATTTCGTGCGTAAGGAAATTTTTACTATCTCCTCTTGAGTTGGGCGCATCTAGACCCATGTTGAGCTTATATTTCATGCCTTAGGAAAAAATTCTTATCTCAAGTCTTGCTGGGCGCATTCAAGGGATCTTGTGATGAGGGTGCATTTTGAAGGTGTTGCCTCATTCTCTAGACTTAGAACATTTTCCTTGTGGGCGCATTTTAGGGGTCGAGCTCCATGTTTTTGTGCCTTAGACAATTTTAACCACCTTGGTCTTGCTTGGGCGCATTTGAGGGGGTGGCTTCAAATTTTCATGACTTAGCCAAATTTCCAGCCCATTTGCCTCCTTTAGGGTGCATATCCACCTATGAGGGAGAAGTTTTGACACCTAGGAAGTTTCAATCGCTTAGTCAATTTTGCCCGGCTTGCCCTTGCTTTCTATTTTTAGAAACTTCTGAGGTTTTTGTGATTTCCATGAATTTTCAACTTCTCAAGACTTGATTTTTGCTCACCCTAACCCTCATAACATGACTGACTTGTTCACCCCAGCCTTTTGTGCGCACCTGCTATTTTTAGCCCCGTTCTGGAAGTGACTTACTAAAAATAGTAAGTGTGTAGAATGCGCTCAAATTTTACCAGTAGATTCCTCGAAGAATGCTGATCGCAATGGGATACATCGGCTTTTAGAGATTCTCAAGTTTTGCCCTTCATGTTAGGCACGGAAGTAGGAAACCCTAATTTTACTACATGCGCTTCTGCAGACCTCCGTTTGATGCCGTTCTCATTGCATGTTGCTTTGTTCTGAAAGCTGAAGTGCTGGAGTTGCTCCGGTGACGCCATGCCTGCCAAAGATGGACTTATTAAAAATAGAACTGCTAAAAATAGAAAGTTGTTAGAATCTGCTCAAATTTTGCATGCAAGTCCCCCGAAAGGGTCTAAACTCAGTGATATGATCAAAATTTCCAAAACCCTAGAAAAAGGCCTTGAACTGGGGCACCTGCTAAAAATAGTAAGTTCTCAGAATTGGCTCAAAATTTGCAGGTAAGTACTTTAAAGGGTCCTGAATCCAATGTAACAGTTAGTTTTTCAAAAACCCTGGCAGAAAAGGCCTCAAATAGGGAACTTACCAAAAATAGAAAGTTGTCTGATTTCGCTCAAATTTTGTAGGCAAGTAGCTCAAAGGGCACTAAACATGGTGAAGAAGTCAAAATTCCAAAAGTCCTAAGAAAAAGGTCCCAAATTGAGTATTTACTAAAATCAATGAAATTTTAATGGGACCCTGCCTGAAGCCTCTTGATTGCAATGCCAAGCTCAGATTTCAATTTTCCAACTCAATTTGACCTCAAACTAGCCTGAAGAATGAAAACCCTAATTTGTCAAGATGCACTTCAGACTTAGCCAACACTCCAAATTAGGCCAAAAGATGGGTACATCCCCGGAAAGATAGACGGAACAAAGAGAGACAACTGCAAAACCAAGGCCAAAAGACCCGAATGGACCAAAAATTAGGGGGTCCCCATTTTGAATGGGATGATGTGTGAAAAGGTCACAAGACCATGTGGAACTCATGAATCTGGAAGTATTCTGTTGTTTGTTGATAGAGGCTGTCACTGATTAAGGTTGCCTAATCATAGAACTCAGTCTTCTTCATGATGTGAGGTATAATGTAGAACATCCAGGGCTGAAATTTCGTAGCATCTTCTTGTCTAGTGACCCTGTTGAGCAAGGTGATCATGATAGCAATTTCATCTTTGAATTCCCCTCGCCCGATGTTCTTCGACAGAGTCTTATGTTTTTCTTTCATCCACTTCTGTGCAATCTTCTTGCTGTATTTCTCTTTATGCATATCCCATATCCTTTCACATTCTCCTTTGACGATAGTCACACTTTCAGGGCAAGGTGGAATTGAGAAGCATTTTTCAATCACATCTGGCTTCAGGCTGCAAATCAATCTTCCATCTACTGACTGAATCTCCCGAGTTGCCGGATTGGAATGCTTTATGCAAGCAATTACAAATTCCAGACTTTGCACTGAAATAGGAATGGATGCTGCTACGAGAAGTCCAAAGTGCCCTAGGTTTTTGATTGCAGTGTTACCTGCGTTCTCCAAAGCATGTAAGTCAAACACCAGCTTGATGTGATGCAAGTCAGTTTCAGCTGTTTTGATGAAATCGTGGCATAGTACTGACTTGGTCTTGAAATCATTGGGAGTGTATTCCATTTTGAAAACCTTGAAGATTGCTTATAAACTTGCCTATATTCAAACAAATTTTGCACATTTTCTAAATTTAGAATGCTGGTTTTTCTTCTTCAAATAGACAAATTTTTTTGAAATTTTTCTGAGATATGGGTTTTGTTCAAAATTTCATTACAAGAAGACCCAAATTGTCTGTTTTTGAAAATTTTGAGTGTAGACTAAAAAAGCAACAAACCCTAATTTCTTCCATTTTTCACAAAAAAAGCTGGCATTTGAGTTTTGTTCAGAAACACATTTGAGATGAACCCAGTTGATCAGATTTGAAAAACACTGAGGGCTGATTGAAAAAGCAGCAAACCCTAGAATCTGAAATTTTTCTTGAAAAAGCTGTGATCTGGGTTTTCTTCAGAAGAATGTTTTAAGAGGACCTAGATGATCAAATCTTGAAAGTTTTGATGATTTCTCTGACATGCAAGAAAAAGCAGCTGCTGCAACTTGAAAAATTTCTTCAAAAATTGTTCAGAATGATGAGCTGAGAAGACGCAAATTGCTGAAAATTGAAAACTCTGACCTCCTTCAAAAATTTGATGTTCTGTATGAAAAAAACATGTAAAAAGCAAGGCCTTTGTGTGCTGGTCTGAAAATTGATGAAGAACTTTTGAAAATCAGCAAACTTGAGCTCTCAAAGAAAATTCTCTAATTGCTGCTCCTCTTCAACTTGGACGCCACCTACAAAGAATGATGAAGATTGAATGGCAAAGGCCTCTTTAAATAAGCTTTAGGCTTGAGATAGCTCTGCTTTCTTTTGCTTTAATCATCCAAACCCTAGAATCTACTTGTGTATTGAACATAGATGTTTTTTTTTCATCTTGAAATTTTGAATTTTTGAAAAATTGGCCAAGGCATAACATTTTGGGTGCCCATCTTGGCTAGGGGCTCCAATTTCTTCTAGACTGTCATTTTTCTGAGTTTTCAACCTTTTCATGATTTTGAACCCTATTTGATCTTCGATCTTTGACTTCCAGATTGATTCGATGGTCAAGCTTAATGATTCGTTGCGAAGCTTGATCAAATTTGACAAGATTGTTCTAGAGGCAACTCTGGCTAGAAACTTCATTTAGACCTTCAAAATCATGGGCGCTCATCTCCTTCTGGGGCGCCCAACTTTCTCAGTGTTAGCCAATTTTCCATTCTTCAAGTTATCTTCATTTCCCTTTGATCTTCTGATGAATTCACGATTCTGGGAGCTAGACTGATTGGATTGACTAGCTGTCAGATTCACTGGATAGCCTGACTGATTCTGAAGGGGGTCTCTTGGGAGTGATATCTCTTGAAAGTTGCATTTGAGGGCTCAAAAGCTTGGATGCCCCTGGCTAGCTGGGGCGCCCAACTTCACCAGAGTCAGAAATTTTTCTATATTTTTTACCTTGCTTTTGACTTTTGATATTTTGCTTGTGTTTTTCCCTTTGTTCCACCTTCGACATCTAATGACTGCCAACTCTGATTGACTTGCGGATGGTTTCGTTAGAAAGCTTGGTCGAATCTGAAGAAGACATGTTCGAGGCTTCATTAGCAAATTCTTCCATTTAGACCCTCAAAATCAAGGGCGCCTATCTCCTTTTGGGGCGCCCAACTCCTCCAGACTTGGCCACTTTTTGCTTGATTTACATCTTCAAACTTGAACCTTCATTTAATACCTTCAGCTTAATCTAGATTAGCCGGTGATTGACAAGTCTGTTGATCTGACGAAGACATCCACTGCGAAGCTAATAGAATCCTAAAGAGATCGAATACATTTGCAAACCGGCAAACCCTAATTACTAGATTAGGTCCATCAAAAGGTTGGGCGCCCTTGGGCACCTGGGGCGACCAAAGTTCCCAGACGTAGAATTTTTTTTGAAGTTTTCATGGTTTGCCTTCTGTCTTTTGGTTGAAACCTCTCCGTTTGATCTTGAATTCCGGGTGACTGGTTGATCTGATAATTGCACCGTCGGACTCATTGCGGAGCTGGGAAGAATCTGAACAACATTACCTAGGAGCATGAACCTTGATTTCATCATTTGATACCCTGAAAAGTTGGGTGCGTATCTCCTCAAGGGGCGCCCATGGCTTCCAGACTTAGTTTTTATTTTGTAGTTTTTGCCTTCCTCTCCTTCATTCCACATGCTTGCCTTTCTTCGATCTGCGTGTACGTTCATCATTTCATCTTCTGGTCAGTGCTTGAATGTTGAATCTGACACCTGTTAGCTGATTGGCCTCCATTAACGGCTTCGAAGCTCCCAAAATGCTTTCTGAAATTGAAAAAGCAAAATAGACCCACTAGGGCAAAACTAATTGTTTTGTGATTTTGACTGCACCAGCCTGATGAGGAAGTATTTTGAGCCAATCAAAATCAGTTTGAACCCTAACAACCAAACTTTCTATTTTTAGAAAATTTTGCTAGTATCTGTTTCGAAAGAAACCCAAAAAAAGTAACTATTTTTGGAAAGTTTCTAAAAATAACAATTTTCCTAAAAAGTAGGGATTGAAATCGAAAATCTGGGTTTTGTAGATTTGGTCACTCTGAGCAGACCCAGATCATCAGATTTTTAAATTTTTGAGTTTTTACCCCTCATGCAAGACATGCAAACCCCAATTTTGACCTTTTTTGACTATTTTGCAAGGTTACCCCAAGTTTCCGGGACGGGGACGGCAGGGGACGGCGGGACGAGTCCCCAAGTTTCCGATTTTTGAGGCCAAAATTAGGGACGGCAGGGGACGGCTATATAAAAATATAGGGAAAATTTAAAAAATATAGGGAAATTTTAAATATTTAACAGATAACATGAATAAGGCATGCATGATACACATTATAGAACATTAACATATAACATTTGTGTTCAACATTATGCCAATACTCAAAGTCAATAGTCAATACGCATTCAAAATTAACATACAGTTACACAAATCATAAAACAACCTCCTAGTTATAATTTATAAACTTATATCAAAATGCCCAAAGGCTACATTGCTGCCATATAGTTTAAAAGTTTGTTATGAAAATCAAAATACAATATCGTATGTCTAATGTATGGAACAAGATAATCCTTGATTATGGCTTTGACTACAAAAGATGCAAAGATTTGCAACGGGGGATATGTATTTTGTAGGTTTAATGATCATGATTCATCATTGGCCTATAACATGCTTAGACCTATAGTTTTAATGAGGTTTTGGGGGAAACACCCCAACAAGATTGAGGGGTAGTGCCCCTCGCGAGGGTCTGGGCAGCCCTCTTCAAGGCAGGGCTGGGGGCGTCAAGGGGGGCAGGCTTTCTAGGGGTCAGCGCCCCCAGCGGGGTCGAGGGGCAGCGCCCCTCGGGGTCGGGGCAGCGCCCTGGGCGCGCTCCCTGTCGCGATACAGGGCGGGGTCGAGGGGCGGAGCCCCCGCCACCAAGCCCAAATGAAGACCTTCGAAACCACACAAACCTTCATGGCGCACACCATTTAATTAAAAAATTTGTAAATTAAAGATTGCAATTTTTTTGAAAAAATTATGTTTTTGGCTTTCAAAACGTAGGGGACGGCCGGCCGTCCCCGAGACGGTTGAGGGACGGCTCAGCCGTCCCCCTTCCGTCCCCGGGACTGGTCAGCCGTCCCTATTTGGTCAACGCCGTCCCCCCGTCCCCGGGACGTTTCCTGAGTTTTTTCAAAAAAGGGGGACGGTCCCCTGCCGTCCCCTAGCCGTCCCCCAGTACCCGGGACGTCCCCGGAACCGGGACGAGGGATTTTGGAGGGGGGACGCGTCCTCGGGTAACCCTGCTATTTTGACAAGACTTCTACTCATTCCTTCAAAATGCCTAAGTGTAGCAAAAAAATTAATTTGGGGTACAACAGAGTGCTATTTACAGCTACACCTGTCAAACACTTCTCACTACAAGAGGGTCAATGATGCCTTCTTGATGTATGTCACAAGGACATTGCAAGAGGCTTTGCGTATAAGGTTGTCACCTGATTCCATGGAGTTGGTGAATAGGTATGGCTCCTAGTTTATTCAATTTCAATTTTTTTCATATATCAGAATTCAAGGTTGCCTCCTCAGACTATACAGATTACCAAGGTATCCAACCAATAAGATGGTCCTGTTGGAAGTTACAAGACAATTGGTTGCCTTGATAAAGTGTTAAAAGCTATGCATAAAATAGGAATGGGAGGTGAATTCTTAGTAATGATTGATGGCTGGGAGGCTTGCCCTTCCATTGCCAGTGCCTTAAATTTAGAAGTTGAAATGGAGTTCTTTCATTTGCAAACACACACTGAGAGAAGGAATTTTGATCCCCATGGAGTGGCAAGGAAAGCTGCAAATAGGTCATATAGACATAAGCCCCACAAAGGATTATTGGGCAAATTGTAGAGATGAATTTGAAGTGTTGAGGAAAAGGTATTCCAAGCTCTTAGTGGAGATGATTAGGCTATAAAAACCAATTGAAATCCCTGACCAGGTAAATGATGATGGGGGTTTAACACAATATCATGATTATGTTGAGGTTACAGATAAACCAGATGCTCCCATTGACTATGCAAAGGAAGAAGTGACTGAGTTAGATGAAGTTATGTCTTCGGTGTTGAGATATACCAAGTTATGGGCTAATCACAAGATAATGAGTTTGAAAGCTGATGGTGTCAAACTCCTATGATTTAATGGGGGATCTTGAATCCCAATCTTCTAAGTATGAGCTAGATTCGAAGCAAGAAGTTGAAATCCATGAAGTTGAAGAAGGAGAGTCAGACGAACTTGTGTTTAGAAAGGCTAAAGGAAGAAAGAAGACATATGTTCTTGAGAGAGCCTACAGAGAAGAAAAGGAAGGCAACGAAGCCGTCTGCTAAGGAGCCACCCAAAAGAAGACTAACAAGGGGAAAGTTGAAGAAAAATGCTTCCTCCTCAGTAGAACAAGTTCCTCCTTCTAAGGAACAAACAATTCAAGAAGAGGAACTCCCTTCTAAAGAACAATTTGAAGATACACAAGTTGCAGAGGTAGAAGGAGAAACAAGGGAAGAAGCTATCAATGCAGAAAGTTTAGGTGAAAGGCCCCATGTTGTGTACCAAAGAAAGGCTTCTCCAAGAAGTGGAATTGCATTTCCCAACTTGGAAAATTTAGAAAGGGTTGCAGAAGAACTTGAAGAAGTTGCAAAGGAGTCAGCTACCTTGGGAAAAACTACTAATATAGCTCCTGAGCAGCATGAAGAAGAATTGCATCAAGAAGAGTTTGCAATGGAGCAACCCAATGATCAGCCTTTAAATTCTATGCCACCTATGGTAGACATTGATGCTGAGCAAGAAAAGGACGTGTCTGAAGAGATTCTTGTAGATCATGAGGTGCAAATGCAAGAAGTTTGCACAAGAAATGTGGAACAACAGCAGCAAGAATCACAATAAAATCAACAACAATAGCAGAAAGAAAAGCAAAAAGATCAACAAGAAGAGCAGAATAAAGTGAAGGAAGATGAAGGAAAGAAAATTCAGGAGTTGCAAGGAGACAAACAGCAGGAGGAAGATACTAACATAGAGAAATCAACTGCTCCTGAATGGTTAAAAGAGCAACTTTAGGTGAAACCTATTGTAGAAATGGCCACTTCTGATTGGGATTAATTTTTGTTTACAATTAATAAGCCCAAGGAAAAGAAGAGGGCAAAAACATATTCAAAGATTGTTAGAGATGAGTTTAATAACAGGGTTGTGCATATTGCTGTTAGTTTTCAGATCAGAAATGCAAATAAGCAGAAAATACAACACATAGAATAATGAACACAGTATTTTACCCTGGGAAAACCCTCCTACTCGAGGGAGAAAAACCCAGCAAAAATATTCTCTTATAAGTCAGAAGAATAAGTGCAGAAATTGCATACAAAATCAGGCCCTAGAATAAGCCGAGTCTCATACAATAAGTAATGTCACTTCTCCTTGAAGCGAATCTTGAATGCACAAAATAATGACTCCTTCTTGAATTGTATCTGCTGCTTAGAAGGCGAACCTGCGGCTGAAGAATGTGAATTGGAATGGAATGATTTGATGATGAAATGAGAGGACTCTATCCCCTTTAAATAGCAAACTAGGCGACCTCCTTTCTAGGGCCGACCTAGAAAAATACAATAATTGTTTATAATATAAAGGGCTGACCTACCTTGAATTAATTTTATTTGAGAGAAAATATTTCCCACCGCTACAAAACACTAACACTCCCTCTTAGCTAGGGAGGTATTTTCAAATATCCTCGTCATGGAGTCTCTCAACATGACATTCACAATGGCTACACCCAATTGTGGAAAAACACATCTCAGTCTTAGAGATGTACAAGGGCTTGTCATGGAGTCTCTCAACATGATGTCCACAATGGTTACACCCATTTGTGGAAAAACACATCTCAGTCTCAAAGATGTACAAGGGCTCGCACCTTATACACTACAAGGGCTTTCACCTCATATTTCTCCGTCTCAGAGAATTATACACTACAAGGGCTTTCACCTCATATTTCTCCGTCTCAGAGAAATATACATTATGACAAAGTTTAATGATGCTGAGTCTCCCTCTTAGCAAGGGTGACATTCTCCACCACCCCAAGCTTGTCTCGGAAATGTGCAAACTTCACTTTGGAAAGAGGCTTGGTGAGGATATCAGTCGTCTGATCATCAGTACAGATGTACTTGAGTTGGATTGCTTTCCTCAGCACCATGTCTCTGATGTAATGATACTTGATCTCCACATGCTTTGTCCTATCATGAAAGATAGGATTTACTGAGAGCTTTACACAGTTTTGGTCATCACAATGAATCACAGTCAGCTCTAATGTCTGACTGAACAATCTTGCAAGGAGCTTTCGAAGCCATATTGCTTCACAAGCTGCTACACATGCTGCAATATATTCAACCTTTGCAGTGCTTAGTGCCATAGATGTTTGCTTCCTACTACACCAAGAAATCATGGCAGACCCCAAATTGAAGCAACATCCAGAGGTGCTCTTCCTATCAGTTACACTCCCAGCCCAATCAGAATCAGAATAGCCTTGTAACTTCAAATCTTCACTGGAAGTATATCTCAAACCATATCCCACAGTACTGTGGGAGCAACTAGATAAATTTGTCTTGGCTCACACATGAATTGACTGAGAGCACTCACTACATAACAAATGTCTGGTCTGGTGTTGACTAGATACATCAATGATCCAATCAATTGTCTATACATGGTGGGATCTACCAAATCTGAATTGGATGCCAAGTCACTTAACTTCTTCAAATTTGTCTCCATAGGTGTAAACATGGACTTACAGTCCATCATCCCAAATCTCCTCAATATATCTATAGTGTATTTCCCTTGACTTAGAAAGATCTCATCGGGTCTTTGCCACACTTCCAGTCCTAGGAAGTAATGCATAAGACCAAGATCCTTCATCTCAAACTCGGAGGCTAACTCTTTCTTACATTTGACAATGAGCTTCTTTGCTCCAGTGAGAAATGAGTCATCAACATAAAGAACCAAGATCAAAGCCTCACCATCAACTATCGTGAAGTAAAGGTTGGAATCTACATCATTCTTGGAGAAACCCAAACTCATCAAGTATCTATCAATCCTTTCATACCATGCACGAGGTGCTTGTTTAAGACCGTACAAGGCCTTCTTCAATCTGCATACATGAAAATCCTTCCCATGAATCACAAAACCGTCTGGCTGCTCGATGTACACTTCTTCAATAACACCATTAAGAAATGCAGTTTTTACATCCATTTGATGTAGCTTCCATCCTTTAGCGGAGGCAATAGCAATAATTGTTCTGATAGAAGTGTATAGAGCAACAAGAGCAAATGTATCCTCATAATCTATTCCCTCCTTCTAAGAGAATCCTCTAGCCACAAATCTTGCCTTGTGTTTCTCAATGATGCCATCAGCTGCATGCTTGATTTTGTAGAGCCATTTGGAAGACACTACTGATTTCCCTTCAGGTCTCAGAACAACATCCCATACATCATTTTTAATGATGGACTGATACTCTTCTGTCATCGCATCTCTCCATACCATTTGGTTGGATGCCTCCTCAAAACTGGAAGGCTCATAATCAATGATGTGACTCATCAATGCCACATAACCTGGGAATTTTTGAGGTCTCTTGCTTTCCCTAAAAGTGCCTCGAGGAGCTGCATATTTTTCTGCCTCTTGTATAGTTTGTTGAGCCCAAAGAGGCCTCCTCTGTCCTACAACAATGTCTCTAGGCCCATCAGTTGCTTCTATAGGATCAACTGGATCAATAGTCTCGGCCGGTTCAGTGGACTCCCTCTGAATGTCAGGAGTAGGATCAAGAGATAAGTCCATATCCTGAGAAGTCTCTCGCTCCTTATTGTCTATCTCCATGAAAGACCCTTTTGATCTTTTGAAGGCTACTTCCTCTTTGAAGGAGACATCCCTGCTGATCTCAATCTGTTTCTGCCCTGGAATATAAACTCTGTAGGCCTTTGAAGACTCACTATATCCCATGAATATACCCTTCTTGCCTGAAGGTTCTAGTTTTGATCTTTTATCCTTGGGCACATGAATGTAAACAGGACAATCATATATTCTTAAGTGACTAACCTCAGGTTTCACACCTGTGAAGGCCTCTTCAGGAGTCATGTTTCCCAATATTCGATGAGGGCTTCTGTTTTGAACATACACTGCGGTTTTGGAAGCTTCTGCCTGTAGGAAACTCTGTAAACTCTGATCATGAATCATAGCCTTGGCTGCCTCTACTATGGATCTGTTCTTTCTTTCGGCAACCTCCATTTTGCTGAGGATTGTACGGAACACAAAACTCCCTCTTGATCCCTGCCTCAATGCAAAAATTACGAAATCCTCCAGAAGTGTACTCCCCTCCATTATCCGATCTCAGAACCTTAATCCTTTTCCTTGATATGTTTTGAACTTGAGCCTTGAATTCTCTGAATCTATCAAGGACTTCCTCAGACTCCTTGGATTTCAAAAAGTAAATCCAAGTCTTTCTAGAATAATCATCAATGAAAGTCACATAGTACCAAAATCCACTCAAAGATGCCACAGACATTGGTCCACATAAATCAAAATGAACAAGATCTAAAATTCCCTTTGATCTACTGTCACTACTATGGAAGGGACTCTTGATATTATTTTTGAGGTCTCTTGCTTTCCCTAAAAGTGCCTCGAGGAGCTGCATATTTTTCTGCCTCTTGTATAGTTTGTTGAGCCCAAAGAGGCCTCCTCTGTCCTACAACAATGTCTCTAGGCCCATCAGTTGCTTCTATAGGATCAACTGGATCAATAGTCTCGGCCGGTTCAGTGGACTCCCTCTGAATGTCAGGAGTAGGATCAAGAGATAAGTCCATATCCTGAGAAGTCTCTCGCTCCTTATTGTCTATCTCCATGAAAGACCCTTTTGATCTTTTGAAGGCTACTTCCTCTTTGAAGGAGACATCCCTGCTGATCTCAATCTGTTTCTGCCCTGGAATATAAACTCTGTAGGCCTTTGAAGACTCACTATATCCCATGAATATACCCTTCTTGCCTGAAGGTTCTAGTTTTGATCTTTTATCCTTGGGCACATGAATGTAAACAGGACAATCATATATTCTTAAGTGACTAACCTCAGGTTTCACACCTGTGAAGGCCTCTTCAGGAGTCATGTTTCCCAATATTCGATGAGGGCTTCTGTTTTGAACATACACTGCGGTTTTGGAAGCTTCTGCCTGTAGGAAACTCTGTAAACTCTGATCATGAATCATAGCCTTGGCTGCCTCTACTATGGATCTGTTCTTTCTTTCGGCAACCTCCATTTTGCTGAGGATTGTACGGAACACAAAACTCCCTCTTGATCCCTGCCTCAATGCAAAAATTACGAAATCCTCCAGAAGTGTACTCCCCTCCATTATCCGATCTCAGAACCTTAATCCTTTTCCTTGATATGTTTTGAACTTGAGCCTTGAATTCTCTGAATCTATCAAGGACTTCCTCAGACTCCTTGGATTTCAAAAAGTAAATCCAAGTCTTTCTAGAATAATCATCAATGAAAGTCACATAGTACCAAAATCCACTCAAAGATGCCACAGACATTGGTCCACATAAATCAAAATGAACAAGATCTAAAATTCCCTTCGATCTACTGTCACTACTATGGAAGGGACTCTTGATATTCTTACCAAGTGCACATCCTTTGTAGATGCTTTGGAAGACTAGTAACCACCTTCTCCATAGATGGAAGAGCTCTGAAATGTAAGTGAGCAAGTCTCTTGTGCCATAGCTCACTCAAACTGATAGAGTCGTGCAATAAAGCCCGAACTGGTCGAATTGATAATCTGTATAGGCTCTCCTGACGAACGCCAATCACACGAGCTGATTTTATGCTAGAGTTCTTGGGCCATGCAAGAACTTTCCCTTCATAAAAAGCAACCTTGTACCCTTTGTCCTCCAAGGCTGAAATGGAGACAAGATTTCTTTTGATCCTTGGTACGAACAAGACATCACTCAAATGGAGAGTGATACCATAATCTAGTTGGAAAGAAGTGGCCCCAGCTCTCTTTACGGAATAACAAGCATCATCTCCAATTATCACTTGCAAGTTAGACTTTTTCTCTACTAAGTCTGTAAGATGCTCTCTGTAGCCTGTAATGTGACGTGAAGCACCACTATCTATCAACCAAGTGTCACTGTCAGTTGGAACATTACTTGAAAGAGTAGAGATGAATAGAAATCCCTTTGAGTTGTCTTTTGAATGACTAGATTCCTTTTGAGGTGACACATCATCAATATCTGCAATAGAAACATGTTGCTTCGATTTTAATTTGCAATCTCGAACAAAGTGACCATACTTGTCACACCTGTAACATTGAATGTGAGAGAGATCCTTCTTCTTCTTCGGTTTTGGGACAAAATCTGATTTTCTGTCTCTATTCCTCTTGAAGGTGCCTCTTTTTCCTTCTCTTCCTTTCCCCCTAGAAGCATGTGCAGCAAGGACATGACTTTCTTCATTATAGAGTTTCGCCCATTTCCTCTTGCTGCCAACCTGGATTCTTCTTGAATACAATCAGCTCGAAGATGATCAAACTTGGGCAACTTAGATCTCCCACTAATGCTCTGAATTAAAGGTTCCCAAGATTGAGGAAGACCATTCAGGGCCAACATAACCAAATCTTTGTCTTCAACTATGTTGCCAATAGTGCATAACTGATCTCTCAAATCAAAAATCTTCATGTAGAAGGAAATGACTGAATCTCCCTTAGCCATTTTTATATGATGGAGCTGTTGTCTCAAAGCAAGGGCTCTGCTGGTATTGCTGATCTCGTACAATCCTTTTAGAGCCTCAAACATTTCTTTAGTTGTCTTCATCTTGGAGATAATCGGAACTAGGTGATCCTTCACAGAATCTATCATGATCTTTCTAGCCTTCTTGCCATTTTTCTTCCACTGAATTTTCTCTGTATCATTGGATGGCTCGGGCACATCATTTTCCATGAAATCTAGAAGATCATTCTCTTCTAAAGCAATGAGAACTCTGAATTTCCAAGAGTTGAAGTTTGATGCTCCATCAAGCCTATCTTCTACCTTGACGCCATTCACCATCTTCTTTTCTTTGAGAGACTGCCCTAGATAATGAGTTGTCTTATACTGCTTAGCCAAATCTGAACAGATCTTTTCTTAAACCTGGCTCTGATACCTTGTTAGTTTTCAGATCAGAAATGCAAATAAGTAGAAAATACAATACAGAATAATGAACACAGTATTTTACCTTGGGAAAACCCTCCTACTTGAGGGAGAAAAACCCAGCAAAAATATTCTCTTATAAGTCAGAAGAATAAGTGCAGAAATTGTATACAAAATCAGGCCCTAGAATAGGCCGAGTCTCATACAATAAGTCATGTCACTTCTCCTTGAAGTGAATCTTGAATGCACAAAATAATGACTCTTCTTCTTGAATTGTATCTGCTGCTTAGAAGGTGAACTTGCTGCTGAAGAATGCGAATTGGAATGGAATGATTTGATGATGAAATGAGAAGACTCTATCCCCTTTAAATAGCAAACTAGGCGACCTCCTTTCTAGGGCCGACCTAGAAAAATACAATAATTGTTTATAATATAAAGGGCCAACCTGCCTTGAATTAATTTTATTTGAGAGAAAATATCTCCCGCCGCTACAAAACACTAACAATTGCCACCCCAACTATGGATAAAGCAAAGGGAGACATTGCTCCCGAAGAATACAGCATTTCTACAATAAATTTGGGACCTACTTCGAAGAAGCAGGAAGTCCATGAGAGAGTTTATAGAGACTATTGTACAAAGGTTGGAAAAGGAAGTTAAAGCTAAAGAACAGTTAAAGGCACAAGTGGAAGAGTTGCAAACTTATATCAAGCACTTGGCAAGTCCACTTCAAACAGATGCTGGTCCTTTGCTCCACCAAAAGTGTTATCTTAGGAGACTGTTGATGAATTGGGTAAGATGAAGTGTTCTGCTCAGGCCACTCAGAAATGGATCGCTGGTGTATATGAGAATTGGAATTGTTCAGCTATATAATAGGTGTTCAACTTGTTCTATAAAGGAGCAGAAACTTATTGCAACTTTTAAATCTACAGATGATAAAACAATATTTTGATTAACTGTGCTAGCTGATACACCACAACAGGTTTTGATAGAGGAAAAGGTGATTGCTGCAGATAAAATTAAAGAGCTTGATTCATGGTTGCAATCTTTTAAGTTCAAAAGGGAAATAATGGACAAAGCATTGGTTGATTGTTAGAAAATAGAGAAAGATTTGCATGAAATTTCCATGGGTTGCATTCTACTTTTAGAGGCTATGACAAGGAAGAAAATTGCCAAGGAGAATGTGAAAATTGACATCTTGAAGCAGTGGTGGCAAGAAAGTTTTACTCATGCAACTAATGGTGTAATCACATAAAACCATTTGGAAGATGCTGTAACGTACATCAGCTTCATGCACAGATTTCAAGACTCCCAGCAAGATTGGACAAAGGTGCTTAAAGGTTTCGATGCTGAGGTGGCATCCATGTTACACTTGGTCAAAATAATTCCAACGCCTAGTCTTGAGGAAGTAAATGCTGTTTTGTCTAGGTTCCAAGAATATTTCAAAAGGCAACAAATGGGGTGGACTGCTGATGAGGATGATTTGCCTTGAGTTCTATGCCATATTTATTTTTACTTTGCAAAATACCATGCCTGGCTGGATACCTCAAGCCTTGTGAAATTTGGTTTTTAATATTTAAAAATGTAAAATGCATTTAAATTGCAAAGGACCGACCTGTTTTGGCCGACTTATGCAAACCACCCATGGGATAAAACTGTCGCTATTGATTTTGGGTTAATCTAGAACCCTAAGTTTGTAATTGAACTCTATAAATAATAAATATGAGGTTTTCCCTCATTGCGAAGTTGGATCTGGAACTGTTGTAAAAACAGTTTGAAGTGAATACAAGGAGAAGAAATTGAATTGTGGTGCTCTAATTCTTGTTGCTTCATAATATTGCATGGTTCCTACTTCCAAGTTTTATTTTCATGTTGTTTAGTGTTGAAGGTATTTTGATAGATCTCTGGTTCATACCATTTGTAATTTGCTTATTGTAACTGACTTTGTATGGTTAGCCTGAGCCCTTCTTAATGCATTGGTTTAACTGTGAATGTTTATGCATGTTATGCCAAAATCTGGGTATGTGTTTGAATGTTTACAATCTGAAAATCTTTTAGTTTTTTTTTTAAGATTGCACTATTTTCTATGGCATTGTAGGTTTAACCTTGATTAAGCAGGAATTAGTTTGTGAGGGATCCGTCTATCTGTAGCATCAGCCATTGTTGTGATTGTCCTTAGGTTTTAGATTAAAATCTCTCTAAACCCTTTATCTTTTGATCTTCTTTATAAATCTGGGTTAGTTTTAGGAAAGATAACATCATAAAATTGCCATATTTGATGATAAAAATCATTTTCAGATTTCAGATCTGAAAATTACAGTTAGGGTTTGTACCAATTTTCAGATTTCATAAAACCCTTGTTTTGGAAGCTTTCAGTTTTTGTTGAACCATAAATGCCCTTTGTGAAATCAGCAATAACATTTACCATTGAGTTGTCTTTGCAAGTCAAGACCTGACATCCGAAGCCTTGGGGTTATTTTTTGAAGTTTTCTAAGGAAAGTTTCCTTTCAAGAGAGATAGAGAACTTTGTGTTTTATCTGTGTTGTGCAGTGCAAAAACACTCATCAGTGCAGTCCCTTCCATGTCTTGTTCCCTTGGAATTTGAAGGGAATAAAGCTATTCTTAGTTTATGATGTACCTAAGGTAGACTGCTTGTTTTTTATTAATTTCTTCTGTTATGAGTTTAGGAGGGGAATCAAGGGCATTATCCTAGGTCAAAGTTCTTATAAGTTTTGAATTTATTGTTGAATGAAAAAATCTTCCTTTTTAATTATTGTCAATGAGTTGGCTTCTTTTTTCTCTACTGAAAATTTAATAACAATTTCAGGATAGAGTTCAACCATCAAATTTACCCAAGATCTTTCTTAATAAATCTCTTAACATGAACCATGCATATCAAAAATCTTTAAACCAAGGCATCAAATTCAATTTTAGAAAAGTTGTAGCCAATTGAATCTTCAGAATCAGAACAGGGAAAGGGATCTGCAATCTCACATAGTAACCTTTTGGTACTAAAATATCCTTTCACATATACTGCTCATTTTTTCTGAAGTCCCTAAATTTAGTCTTGAAATTCTTCTTGTAAAGTGTTCTTGCTTTCTAGAGTCTTTAATTCCTGAAATTGTTTTGTTTCCGTTTGCAATCTTTCAGTCGCTGTTATCCCTCTATGCTTTCCATTCTTTGGACAATATCAGTGTAATATACTTAAGGTGTCTTAGTTGGAACAAAACAAGAGTAAGATTGAATAATATCTTGTGGCCTTGCTATAGAATATTCCGTTGAATAATGAACTTTTTGGATACTGGATGCACTGAAATCTTTACTCCCAAATACAAATGCGGGTACTTAGTGGTGTGATGCATTGCTGAAGCAATGTTCTCAACAGTTTATATTTATAGTTTCTCTATGTAGCTTTTTTTGGAATAATTTTCTTCAGATGATTCATAATTTTTTTGTTGGGTGCAGTATGGATGTAGCAGTTCTTGATCTTGTTGCAGATGACAGTGCTGGTTTAAAAAAACAGAAATCATTATATCACTGGGACAAGGTATAGGATTTTGTTTTATTACTAATTGTTTTTAAACAGAACAGTTGATTTGATTTTTTCAATTGTCTTTGGCATATTCTGTACATTCATTTTTGCTGCTGTGATTATGACAGGCAAGTTATATTATATCATTCTTACTATTTGTGTTGTAACAAGGTGGTTTTTGGAATTATTTTGGATGCAGCGTAGTAAGAAGTATATCAAATTAAACAATGGAGAGAGAGTAACAGCTTCGGGAAAGGTTTGTGCTATTGATTTCTTAAGTATACACCTTTAACTTCGTTGCAGACTAATATTCTCTTTCTTTGGCCTTTTATTGCTAGCACGGATAATCTATTGTGGGAGGATTATATTAATCTTAGTGTTGATTTTTAATTTCCTCATCCCTGTTTGGGAGGATGCATGATGAGGCTTAGGAACTATTTTGGCTAAGGTTCTTCCTTTGACAGAGATCTACCTAGTCTGGTCCACCTTAAGGTGGCGTCTTATATGTGGAGTATGTTTAGTGGGTCTTGAACCCAGGTCATTGTCAGGACAATTGCTCTGGCTTACTTCTTGACCTTGGCTTACTGGATTATTGTTTGTGACATTGCAACAAAAATCTTTTGGGGAAAAAATTGGCAAACCAAAAGTTCAAGATTTTTTGAAAAAATTGGATTTTAAAAAATATGTAAAAAATTGTAGAATAAGAGACAAAAACTGTTTTTTTAATTGAAAGGCATTTCCGTAGCAATAGAGTTATAGAGAGCAAATAAAATAGAGAGTTTAACTAATGAATCATAGAAAATAGATTTTGTTGTTTATATTCATTTAGTTTGTAGTTTGTACAAAGTCAACCTATAAACTGAGTACAAAGTTTCAAAAAATCAAAAGTAGTCAATGACTCTTGCTAGTTGCTACTATAAATAGAGCTATGCTAGAGGGATGCAGGCTCTGATGATGAAGCTCCTGGGGCTTTGCCTCTCCTAAGTCATTCAGTCAAATGAGTATCAAAGTTGGACTCCGCTAGGATCTCAAAATCCTCAGCCTCAAGAAATTCATCAAAAGCAATCCACTCATTGTCTGGATCAAAAATTGCCTCAAAGAAATTTGGTCTCATGGTGATGGAATGCCATGACAATCAAGAGCAACCACATTTCTTTGAGGCAATTTTTCAACCAGTTCACTGCCTTGTCTATGCTAACCACATCTTTCATACATGTCTACCAAAGCATTTTATCAAACAGTTCACTGCCTTGCTGCTATGGCTAAAAGCTAAAACAAGTGCTTTTGAACAAGCTATGGATGCTTGGAAAAAATCTATCAAAGCATAATAGTAAACAAGCAGCTATGGTCATGGTTTTTTTTTCTTTTCCATGCAAAATTCAGCATGATTTTATTCTCATTTTTTTGCAGGTTTTAAACGCTTTTTTTTTTGGCAATTTTTCAGTTTGAAATGGGAAAAAATTGTTGACCAAAAGCTCAAAGATTTTTTCAGAAAGTCGGGGAAAAATCGTCCAGCCTGCAGATTTTTTAAAAATCGGGATTAATCAGGTTTTTGTTCTAGATTTCTGTTTCATTGGTTTGCGAGTTATCATGGGTTCAAGATTGTGTTCCACGAAGCTTCTTGGTGGGGCAGTGGGGGAATGGGGGGATCAAGGGCCTAAGTTTGGGGATGGTGGCACAAATACATATAGTACTTGAAAAATTAGTTTTACAAAGATGTCTAAGGAATAAATATAAGAATTACAAATCAATCTTTGGCATACTAAGTAAAGCTTAAACCACTAAACATTAAATACATGGCAATGATTTCATTGAACATTAACAATGGTGGGTCAAGGTTTGGGGTCAAATCCTCTAGTAGGGATCAAAGGGTAGTGCCCCTCATGGGGGTCTAAGAGTAGCACCCCTTGCATGTTCCTTGTGATATAATGCAGGGTTGAGGGGCGAAGCCCCTCACCACCAAGTACCAATTAAGGCCTTCAGAACCACACAAACCTTTATGGTGAATGCCATTTTCACAATTTTATCATTTATATTTGCAACATGAAGTCTTTACTAATTCTAAAACTTAGGAGTGATTTGAAATGAGGCTTAGAAGTTAGATGCCTAATTATAAGTTTTTAACTTTTTTGTGAATGCTCAGGGTTTGGGTGGAGCCCATAGACCATTAGAGTTAGGGTTTGTGGCACACAAGTCAAAAACACTTTTTGATTTATAAAAAAATATTGAATTTTTATTTTCTTGCCATGGGGGATGCTTGGAAGTCCTTGGGATGGTTGGGAGGCTCCTTGGAGTCACCTAGACATCTTAGGGATGTCCTGGAATCTTGAAGCCATCCCTAAACTAGGAGGCATCCTGGAAACATCTCCGGGTCTTAATTAGTGGTGGTGGGACATCCTCTCTAAGTACCCACATCCTTGCCCCAAAAAGGTTGGGATTGTGGGTGTGGGGGGTGCGGGGGGCGAGGGCGCAGCGTGGGAGGCATGCACATCCCTGTGAAACATTGGTTCAAGGTTAATAGTTTTATTTTGTTGATCATTTTACCTAGCATCTTTTCCCAATCATCTTATTTAATTCATTCTGGTTACATGCTCATGTATCGTAGAGGTACTTGTGGAGAAATCAAAGATAAAATGAATATTCAATCTTTGATTCTTCCATCTCAAAAATATGGTAGATGTTATCATTACAATTGAATGTTGTAAAGCACATTAATTTCTTTTGTAATTATACTTCCTGACAAGTAGGTACAAGGAATCATGGTATTTAATGGGTTAGTTTGGAATTGTTTTTCATTATCTCCAATTTCAGTATAGTTCCTATACCATTGTGTAATAGCAAACGTTCCACTTTATATGCCCAAAACACTGATGCTTGTTAAATTTATGTCTGTTTTCTGCTTTCCTTGTGGCCTGGAGGCATAAGCTTATTGCATGGTTGCTAGGAAACTTCATTATAGAAACGTGAACTGCATACCAGTCCCTGTACCCACAATTTCTGGTGACTGCATTTATGTTTGATAGATCCATCTTCTTTTTCATTTTCTCGTATACTCTAAATTGATTGGCATCCCTGTCCCTGTACTAGTACTGGTATGCCTGCCTCTCTGGGTAACTATGGTTTATTCTGCTGTAATCAAAATCTGCAGGAGATGGAAAGGTTGTTGCAATAGGTGATCGCTCATCTCAAACAGGGTTAATGCAGTTTTCAAGCGCAATGCCTTATTTGCAAATCTGTTATCCATCTGTAAAGAGACTTATTTTTCATGTTTATCTAAAATACTGTTGGGTTGTGGATAAACATATTAAAATTTGAAACAAGATGTTCAGAACTTGGAAAGAAGCAAGTGTTCTATGTAACTACATCCCCGTCTTTTTTGCACATCTGTTATCTGAGGCACAACTAATTTTTCCTGAAGGGCTCCAATTCCTCACATTTAGCTCAAGCAGAGCTGGGGCCTGAGAAAAGATTCTAATTTCTGAATCAATATGCATTTGTATGACATGAAACAATGCAGCTTTTTATCCCTAGAATATGGAAAAGTCTAATTCACTGATAAATTGACTGACTTTTGCAGATAAAAAATGAAAGTGGTTCAAAAGTAGATCCTGGCAAGGGTGGTCTATACAAAAAGTGGAAAGAGCGTTCACACCTGCAAATATCTACTCAGGGACAAGGGGATGATGCTCATGCGGAATGCAGTGAAGGTGGTGGGACAGGTAAATTTTCTTTCGATGTTTTTGCCCTCCTAGGTAGTGTACCTTAAGACTTCGGTGACTTGGCATATATAATGTAATTGAGTGAACCAGATAGAATTTCATATTCTAGCTTTTTAATGATGCAGTTGGGTAGACCAAATAAAATTCCATGTTTTCAGTTGCATGTACCTGGGTCCTAAAGCAAAGTTTAACGCTTGAAAAATTGTTCCCTAAATATTTCTATATATAGTCTTAATGTAACAGTCAATTTGAATTTCTTAGTCCTTGGAATTCTGAAGGCAAACAGGTCTGCAATAAAATACATGAGCAACACTAGGGTACTCTTGCACATTTAACTGGCTAGGATAGTGTCCTTTCTTGAGTCTAGGTGGCAACATTGTTTCTCTGTTCATATCAAGAAACATTTTCAAAAATTGCTAAACTTCCCTTGATCATTTACCAATTATTTTTTTGAACTTAAAATTGTGTATAAAATGACGCATTTTACAATTCACCAGAAATTGTTGTATTCATCTCTCTCTGAGTGATTAACAGGCATTAAACTTCTAGATATAAATTATGCTTTAAGTGTCTTTGTATACAAATATATCTTTACTAGAAACTATAAGTGTGTCTTTATATGCAAATATATCTTTACCAGAAACTACAAGTGTGTTTTTATATACAAATATATCTTTACTAGAAACTATCTTGTGGATATGTGGATGGCATAACAGGGTCACGGTTGGAATAGTGACACTATGAATTAAAGATTCTCTGAACTTCTATATAAGAATCTGTGCAAACTCGTTCAAAGTATAGGACCAGGTAACCTGCCTATCAAAGTCACTAATGATCTTTGTTTGTCTTTGCAGACAATCTAGCAAGAGGAGGAAAATATAGAAATTTTGGAAGGTTTAAGAATAAAAAATCAATTCCCAATGCCAATGTCCGCAGTGAACTTCGGAATGTTGAGCAAGTACGGAAACAAAGGCAAAGAAAAGAAACAAAGCAGATTTTTAGTTCTAGTAAAAAAGAAAAATTTGGAAAGGATAGAAGTGGAAAGGGTAACAAAAGTGGAAAGGGCAGTAAAAGTGGGAAAAAGCCATTCAAAGGAAAAGGCAAAAAGAAGTAAGCTGGTTAATTTAAGTACAGTTTTGAAGTTAATTTATGTGAAATTGAATTGCTATCAAAGCTGATAGCGAGTCATCAAATCCTGACTATGATTTGAGGGTTTCCATTTATACTAAGAAAATGTTCTAGGTGCTTGGGATGCAGAAATCAAGCGCTTTATGATATTGAGTTCTTGTATATATATACCAGTGATGCCAAATTTACACTTTGCTGATTCATTCACTGGCATTGTGTTCATTAATGAATTGCATTCCAATTATTAAGTGCCAACATCATGTTTGTTTCTTTTATACAGTTTAGTACTCGATGAAATCTGTGTTGCTATGAGTTTTGGTAGGCTGAATATGCTCTTTACTGATGACCTCTAGTTACATATACAAATACATCCTTTTTTCTGCTGATTAAAAAAGGTTATACCTTCAAATAAAATATGGTAATGTTACTGCATATATCTGTTTTTTTTTTTATTGATTTAGCATTTGTGGTAAGCCATTTCAAAATTGTCACTGTGAATATATAGTTCAGATGCCTCTATGGTAATCAATTTAAGATAGGACCACACTTTCAAATTTAATACAGAAGTCCAAGAGATTTTCTTAACAGTGTTGTAAGGTTGTAGACGCTCTTTGTGCAGATGGAACAACTTTGGACCTAAATGTAATAAGATTAAGCATTTTTATCATAGACGCTACATCCAAGCTATGGCAAGATATGAGAAAGGAATTAACTAACTGTAGTAGGTCTCACTTTGTTTGCACACACTTGACTTTCAAGATACCTTACCACACTGCTAATTCCAGGATGTTTCAACCAAAATCTTCTATCTGAAGAACTTAACAAAAACGTCTTGGAAAGTTCGAAGTGTGGCTGACCAAACAAGGGAAAGAGGTTTTCCTCTCAAATGATATAAAACTATGCTTATATGCATAGGTTTTTAGAATCTCAAGACATATTGTGCACGCATCTCTGCATATATGTAAACATTGCAAGAAGGATGGGAATGGAGGGAGGGAATGCTTCCTCTTAGATCATAACTACGCTGATATACATAGGTTTTTTAAAGTCACAAGACACATTGTACATGCATGTCCACGTGTGTTGAGACGCTAGAAAGTAGGAAGGAACGGAGGGAGGTAATGTAAATTTGGTCCATTAATAAAAAAATAATCTTCCTATGCATATGATTCACTGTCTTCAATGTCACATCAAAGGTTGTGTATCAACTTCTCCCAACCTGTTAGTTTATCTGGTTAGTATCCTTTCTATATGATTAGTAAATGGGTTAATATATATTTGCTTGTCACATGTAAGTGTTCTTTGCCTAATGAGCCCACACTTAAAATTTTGGATTTGAAGAAAAAAACTAATGTATATAGTTATCTGCATTATTCACTTGCAACTTCTTCTTTTGATGAAAGGGTAAATAGGTATTAACAAGCTTTTATAATCCAGCTATATCAAAACATCAGCATAAAAATTGTTGAACAACTAAATAGTTAACAACTATAATAGGTTTTGAAAGGGTCTAGAACCTTGTATAACTCACCCAACCTACACAATATCATTTCCCATTCTTGCATTTGCACACCCTATGACTTCGATAAAGTAGGTTTTGAAAGGGCTCAAATCCTTGTTCAACAACACAACCAATAGGCAAATGGAACAAGTACCATGAGATGTGGGATGCACAAAACAACCGAGTACAACTTCATTGCCACTCACAAGCAACAAAACAACAAAACACACAACACCAAAGGATCAACAACCTATGCAATATTGGTCTCGACCTAGCTATTTGCACACCCTTGACACTTTGATGGGAATTTGGAATAGATTTAGGAAGACCCTTTTTTGAGCAATCATCTAGGATACACCAATGTCTGGGTCCTTAGAATGAGGAGAGAGGAGGGGGGTTTCCTCAATTGTTGCCTCCACTAGAGACATCTCATGTAAGAAGGGAAATTGTCTAGCCAAATAAGTTAAAGAGCTACAATGAATCTAGACATTTGGAGTACGGGTCCCCACATAGCATGTTGTAGGGGAATAGGAACCAAAGGAGGAGCTTCTAGGACCCGATATGGAAAAGAGGGCTTAGGAGTTGCGGGACTTGCTTAAGTTGCACCAACCACAAGAGAATTCCCTTCAAGGATGTTACTTGTTGTAGGTGTAGTGGGAGGAGAAGACCAACATCTTAAGAAGACTTGTAGTCTTGAGAGGAACCATCAACCAAAGAGTTAGAAACATTAGTAGTCAAGTGATTGTTGTGGGCATTTGTCTACCATGTAGCTACACCCTTGTGCCGAGAGTAAGGACAAATAAAAGCTAGGTGGTTGATGACAAAACATTGTCTACATTAGACAACGAGACCCTCATAGTCAAGTAGTTGATTCCAAGGCCTATCCCTCACCATCATAACAATATCCTCGTGAAGAGCTTTGGAGACAACTACTAGAATATTAACATACATAGAAAGCAACAAATTGCATTGCCAACGACCTCATAGCAGGAGTCTCCTTAGAATTGGAAGGAAGGATTTAGTAGCCTAACCCAAATCGGTTTGATATTAATGATATCCAGAGGTTGAGAGACTAGGTTAAAGAAGATAAACCAAGGCTTGACTAAGAGGGGGTGTACCCCTTGCATCCATAACCATTTAAGTATCAAGTCCCTTTCCTCTAAAAGGAAAAAGTCACTATGAAGAAGGCCCTAGCACAAGAAATAGTTCAATTTGGCAACCGATGTGAGGCTTCCAAGATTCTAGAACCTGATTGTGCAAGTCAAGAAGAGGTGGTCACAAGTTGTTAAATTTGTAGAGCAAGCCATGGTAAAGATAAAAGTGTTCATTATTGAAACTTCCAAACTCTTTTTTAGGTAAAACTCCATTTCAAGCCACACTTCATGGCCTATTATCAAATGAATGGCAAGATTACATTCGGGAGCTCATTATATAGACAACTATAGTTACATCATAAGGTAGATACATTGTAAATATCAATGCTCATATAAATAACTAATAATTTTCATTTAAGCATTAGTTGTTTTCTTGTATATGTTAAAGTACATCCTTTGTCACATGTAAGCATAAATATTGGATTCTCATGAGTTGCTAAATTTTAAACATTTGTCTTTGCATGAATTTATGTGGATGCCTCTCAATCTCTATAGTGTACCATGGGTTTTCTTATTTGTTTAAAGGCATTTAAAAGACACATAGCTTGAAGTCCATCTCAAGGTTTCTAAAATGTGGAAAATATCACATCTTAGTGTACTATAAAATTTGCATGTTGAAGATAATTTGTGAAGCATTTAGAACTCCACCATTCACATGCTTCAATCACTAGTGGAAATAATTAAACAAATACTTAAAATAATGAAAGCTCAAATGAAAACTCTTATTCATTTTGTACATTTGCTAGTTAGTTTTATAATGGTCTCTACCCTAGAATGTAAGTGGGGCAATCTAAACAAGGAGCCTCTAGATGTAAAATTGCGTTATTTTGACAATGACTAATAAATGTAGCCCAAATGACAATTCACTATATATACAATTTTATTTGAAAAACAATGTTTTTTAATATATGAGAGGTAACCAATCAAAAGTTTACATAACTACTTGACAACAATATTATAACAAAAAAATAATATTGAATTTTTACATCATACATTGTAATGCAATAACTTGCATAATAAAAGAATATGATAAAAAATATGTTGCAACTACTTGATAATAATTGAGAATAACAAAGCTACTTTGAGGGGGCAAACCTCCAAATATCTCCAATGAGAACACATTCCACAATTTGATGACAAATAAAACTCACTACCTCCTATATATATCCTACTTATTCTTAGGATATCACCTATGCCAGTTTAGATGACCATATATAAGCCTTAGGCCGACCTAACTAACTAAATAACAATATAATAATAATAATGACTTAATATAGAGTTAAGATAGTCACATGCTAATTATTCATAACCCTATGTACTCTAATATTAAGGGTGTAGTATGCCCCCCTCTTTAAATAAACATTGTCCTCAGTGCTAATCAAGTGTAGATGCTTCTGAAGGAACTCCTCGTCCTCCCATGTAGTATCTTCAATTGGTACATTCTTCCATTGGATGAGATACTGAGTGAGTGTTCTAGCCCTTAGCTTCCTTGTGTTTCTGATGAATAAACTTTGGTTCCAATATGATTCTTCCTCCATCGAGCTTAGGTAATATTGTCTGAGTAGGGATATTATGCCCAATTGCTTTCTTCAAGCAAGAAACATGAAAAACTAGATGTATATTATGCCCAATTCAAGCTTGTAAGCAACATTGCCTATCTTTTGCATGATTTGGTATGACCCATAATATTTGGGATACAAATTGTTCTTTGTCTGTTGCTTTAGTGACATTTGCTTGTACGGTTGTAGTCTCAAGAAAACCCAATCCCTAACTTCAAAACTTCTTTCACTACAATGTTAGTTTCCTTGTTGCTTCATTTGATTGTGTCATGGCTAGATTCTCTTCCAGTCTTGAAAATACTTGTTGATAAAGCATGTGGTCCTCCACATTGTGAAATTTTGGTGACACTTTCAATGATGATGTGATGCAAGGAGGATGATATCCATACGATGCTATAAATGGAAACATTTTTTATGAACTATGAAAGGAAGTGTTATACCACTATTTTGCTAGTGGTAGCCCATCTACCCATTGAGACTCTTTATCTGAAGTGAAACAATGTAGATAACCTTCCAAACACTTATTAACAACCTCACTTTGACCATCAAATTGAGGATGGTATGAAGAACTATGAGCCAATTGAGAACCCAAACATAAGAATAAATTTGTCCAAAAGTTATTTGTAAAGATAGGATCACAATCACTAACAGTAACCTTAGGTATACCATGTAGCTTTTGAATATTATCCAAAAATGATTTTGCCATTGTATTTGTTGTAAAAAATGTGATAATGTAATAAAATATGCATATTTTAGTGAGGTGATCCACTATTGTCGTGATAACATTCTTACCATTAGATCTTGGAAGCCCTGTGATGAAGTCCATGGAGATGTCTTTCCAACGTTGACTAGGAATAACTAAGGGTTGCAAGAGACTAGGTGTCTTAATTGTCTCCCCTTTATTTCTTTGACAACCAAAACATTCAACCACAAATTTTTGAACATCCCCTTTTAGCCCTTCCCACAAAAAGTATTTCTTGACTTGATGATATATCTTCAAAAATACAAAATGCCCACCAACTAGAGACTCATGAAGCTCTGTGATAATCTTTTGTTTGAGGGAGGAATTCTTGCAAAGATACAATCGTTTTTTATACTGCAAAGCATCCCCCTTCCAACAAAACTTATCCGAACTACTAGGATCACTTTGCAATTGTTGAATGAGATTACTTGTTGCAACATCATTCTACCACTCTCTTTTGGTTCTACTACCCAATCTTCTTATTATATTGAAATGACACACAACAAAGCTTCACCCTTATTATCCTTCCTAGATAGTGCATTTGCCACAACATTTTCCTTCCCTTTCTTATATACAATCTCAAAGTCATATCCCAACATCTTAATGACCCCTTTTTGTTGCTCTTCAGAATATAATATTTGTTCCAAAAAATATTTTAGGCTATCAAGATCTGTCTTACCTTGAAGTGTCTACCCATTAGATAAGACCTCCATTGTTTTATTGCGTGAAGAATATATAGCAATTTCTTCTCATAAATAGGTTTGAGTTGATCCTTACCCGTTAATTAATGACTCTCAAAAGCAATGGGTTGAACCTCTTACATGAGAAGTGCTTCTATATCATTCTTGAAGCACCACATTCCATAATAAAATCCTTGGTGAAGTCTAGAGTAGGAAGAAATGGAGTAGTACATATCGCCTCTTGCAATCTTTCAAATGCTGCATTAGTGAACTCATCCCAACGAAAAGAATCCTTCTTTAATAAAGCTATGAGGGGTGTTGTTATATGACCATAATTCTTCATTAATCTTCTATAATATCTAGTCAATCCCAAGAAACCCCTCAATTTCTTAATGGTGTTGGGAATTAGCTATTCCATAATATCCTTAATTTTGTTTGGATCCACTTTTACTCCATATGAGACTATGTCCCAAGTACTCCATCTCCTTGAGACCTAAAGCACACTTGGATGACTTAGCATAGAGCTGGTGATCTTTGAAAACTTGTAATACTTGATCTACATGCTGCAAATGTTTCTCTAATGTCTTGCTATAAATCAATATATTATCAAAGAACACTAATACAAATTTACTCAAATTTCTTAAAGATTATGTTCATCAAACTTTGAAATGTAGATGGTGTATTGGTAAGACCAAATGGCATCACCGAAAACTTATAATGACCCTCATGAGTCCTAAATATTGTCTTAGAAATATCTTCTTTAATTCAAATTTGGTGATAACCTGATCTAAGATCCAAATTTGTAAAATACATAGCCCCGTTCAATTCATATAGCAAATCATCAATGACTAGAATATAAAACTTATCTTTGATGGTGTACATGTTGAGCCTCTATAGTTTGGGCACATGCACCAAATTTTAGCCTTATCATGCACCATCACCATGGGTGAGGAGTAAGCACTTTGGCTATGCCTAATAATTTATGCCTCTAGCATCTCCTCTACAGTCTTTTTGATCTCACTTTTTTGTATACATGGATATTTGTAAGGCCTAATGTTGGGTGGCTAGCACCCTGGAACTAGTTGTATGGCATGATCATAATCTCTCTTAGGAGGAATTCCTTTAGGCATATCTCCAAAAATCACTGAGTGATGATCAATAATTGGTAGTAAATTTGAATGGGTGGAAGCATTAGATTGATGGGTTTCTAATGAACATAATTGGGCCACAAATCCATCAAATCCTTTCTTAAGAAACTTCTACATTTGATGAGAGCTCACCATTTGTGGAGACTAAATGCCTTCAATCCTCTTATCTCTATTGTATTTCCCTTTGATTGAAATATCACAAATAGTTCTTGTAAGTTTATCACAACAGTTCCCAATGTAGTAAGTCATTGTACTCCCAAAATAATATCTGCTACACCCATGCAAATAACATACATTGGGAAATAAAGGTGATAACCTTCCATGAATAATTTAATGCTATGGCATTTTCCAAAGCAACTAACAGTACCACCATCTACAATCAAGACCTGAAACTTTGGAGTTGAATATGCAAAGCAATTTAGATAAGTAGCCAAATTTTTGTTGATGAAATTATGAGTACTACCCGAGTCAATCAACACTATTACTTTTTAATTCTTTAAGAAACCCACTACCTTGAGATTTTGTGGGGCGCTAAAACCTAAGATTGCATGTCAAGAAATGATTAGCTGGGAATCATGTGATTCATCATTTGACTCCCTATCACCCTCTAATATTTGTTCCTCCTCTTATTCCTCACTTAGACCTTCAATATAGAATAATTTATTTTCAATGCATTTATGTCTTCAACTTTATTTGTTGTCACAATTGAAACACAACCCTTTTTTCTCTTCTCAATTTATTGTGTAGTCAACCTAGTAGGTTGAGGTATTGAATGTGTAGGAGAGTTCCTTTCCCTCATGTTTGCAATCCTTTGTCACCTATTGGCCAAATCAACTTGTGTTGTCATAAGTATTGATTTTGACAAGGATTGTGGTTGAAACTAATAGAGTTGATAATGAACCCCATAGCTCCCAAAAATACCTGCAACCAAAATGCCTATCACAAATGAGAGATCAAAGCAACTAATTTTGAGAATAAATTGATTCACACAAGAATATGATATTGAGATTAACCTATAATTGTATTAAATGGATAGCAAGATGATTACAAAGTACACTACTAAATGCTTATTGTAGACACCTAAAATCCAACCTTACCCACCCACACCTAATTTTAGCCTATTTGAACCTATTACTTAATTAAATAATATTTATTTATTTAGTTAATTTATCCCATCACCTTAATTCCACCTTGTCCTATCCAATTAATTAATTAAATATTCATTACTTATTTAATTAATTTATCCATTACCTTTATCCCCAAATCCTCCAATTAAATTAATTAATTTAGGATAAATAATCCCCATCACCTTTTCCTCTAATATATAATTCAACTTTATTCCTCAGCTCTTATCCATTTAATCCTAGCCATTACATTCATTCACATGGATCACAATCTAAATTTATCCTTGTTGGCAAGATACAAGGCACATAGTAGAACCTATTTCAACTCACTGCAAAGCATTTGATATTTTATGGATATTACCCAAATCATACCATAATGAGAGTGGAATGAGACCTACAATCTAAATAATTATTGATAAAATATGTCTTGCTTAGGATTATACATGCTAAAATTCATTTCTAAATCAAAATTCGGTTCATACAACATTTTTTTACGGAAAGGTGGACACTTATCTTGCACCTCTTTATTATTCTTGTATCTATACAAATGTATTATCTACCATACCTACATTAGCTACACCTAGTCTTATGTGTAATTTTGATAGCTTAATTTTTAAGCATTGAGATATAACTAATAGAGTTAGTGAGTTTTTTGAAATAAGAAAGAACATCCACTATCAACAAGTGTTTTTCATGAGGAATAATTCGATTTATGTGCTCTTTATGGTCACCAATTCATGCAAAAATTGGAAAATGCATAAAGGTGTTAATTTATGTTATAATGAATGAGACCTACTTCAAAATCACCAAAAGGAATTCTCGGGATTATTATTTAAAGAGGAAAAAAATTGTTCTATTTATTTAAGGGCTTTTGTTCAATATCTATATTAATCTTTACCTCCTACATAAATATAAATAGTTCATGAATAATTGTCTAAGAAGGAGGGCATTAATTATTTTAGTGGTGAATCTTCCCTATTTGCTAATATTTTAAATTGATATCCTAGTTTTTTGTGATTACAATGGTGCATCATGAGCTCCAATTCACTATGATTATACCAAAATTTGGTCAAGGTGTCTACTATTATTTATAAATCTTTTACATAAAACTATTTTGCTACAAAAATCAATGTGTTTGATATCTAATCATCTAGAATAATTTATGATATATATTTTAATTATATGACATACATATCATTATGATTATATTCCACCCTACTTGAGGAACCATTTTTACCATGAAATAACTACTCTTTCTTTGTATATTGGTCCTAATTTTCTGACATTTACTTCCATTGTTAAAATATCTATTGAGTTTTGCATTTCTAAATTTATATAAATATTATTAAATGATCTTAAATTATTGTCTAATACACTTAGTTTCACTCTCAATTCTTTTTATCTATTATTTTTTTTCTTCCATGCTGAATTGATAATGCATTCTAAAAAAATATTTTTTGGTAATTCAATATAAAAATAAAATTTGGATATTACCTCAATCACGAAATGAATTCAAATTGGATTTTTCTTCATTAGTGTATCTTGTAGCCTAGAATTATCTTGAATGTTGCTAATTTTATTGATGCAACAAGTTTATAGCCAATTGTTATATCTAACAAAATATATCTATAGTGAGTTGATTATAGGAAAATGATTATTATTCTTATTTTTAATGGTTATTTCTACTTATTTGGGTAGAACCATAATAAATATTTATAATACATGCCAACCCTAAAAAATGCTTGAAAACACACTAGGATTGGTCTAAGTAAGTGGGCTTGATCTAAGCTTAAAGGGAGTTAGATATAACCCCCAAGGGATATATACAAATGACATATATTGAACACATGTCATAGCTCATTTTTGAAAGATGATAGAAGTAACACAAACGGAAAAAAAATGTTGAGTTGAGTGTTACTTTTCATATTTTGTCTAGAGGGAATCATCTTACAAACTATCTAAAATATGGGATTTTTTTTTTGTCTTTCCTTGACATTCTCAACTTTCAAAATGCAAAAGGTTAATAAATAGTGGTTGGGAATGAGTTTAAATATTTTTATCCTTTGAATTGTATAATAATTTAATTAAATTGGAATTTTTTTAGGATTAAAGACGTACAATAGTAGCCATGGTTAGATGAATAAAAAACCTTGTGTGAAAATTGTTGTTTAGTTGAGATATTCTAATTGGATTTTATATAAACCCTAAAACTTTGAAGGAACACTAGAGAGAAATTTTAGATGATAAACACATCTATGAGTTGGCCACTCTATCAATGTTATTTAAATTGATATATTCAATCATTCTAGTCTCAGGTCTTATCTTGAGCACTTGATCCCATCCATTCAACATAGCCAGCCTTAAGAGAACATATGTCTAAAATATTCCCTTAGGTTGACTCATAATCACAAGACATCTACCCCTTTTAGGGAAGCTTCCATACTAGACAGTGTGGATTGGATATCATCACACTCAAACTTGTTCTCCCTCTCCTTGCCATCTTGGTGGTGTGCTTATTCTGATGTTACGTGTGCAACGTTCTCAAGTGTAGGCATCACATATTCTAGATGCAAGTAGAAGTCAATGTTGTTGTATTACAATTTAAAAAACTATAAAAAATGGTCTCTAATGTTGTGTTCAAGTGGGTATGACAAGAATTATATTGAAGTTTGGATGGAAAACCTAATCAAATATTATATTTAGACCTTAGCCCCTAGCTAAATATAATTGAAATCTCTATCTAACATGACAAGTAAATAGTAAATTAGATAAGGTTAAGAAGTACTTATATTTTTGATGATGAGAGAATTAACTTAAAGTGACAGTTCTAAAGAAAAAGAGTATAAATTCTACACAACAATTGGACATGATTCCCCTACAATTCTATATGTATGGTTACCCCACAATCTTATTTAGTAGATTTTTTTTTATCTCTTGGTCACTTGCCTCTAAATTGTTCACCTTTACTATGACAACTAAATTATGAAAAAATTTGTGCTAACAAAAACCTTTAAGAGCCTAAGTCAAGCACCATGTTTAAACAAAAAATTGGGAAATATAAAAAGCATGTACCTTTCTCCTCTAAAACTACGTATCAATAATAATTTAACATTAATATATTTCCTACATTTTTAAATATTCATAAAATCACAATAGTGAAAAAGACTATAAAATAACTTACTTATAATCACTCTATATAAGATTTGCACTGTAAAACAATATCATCTCTTTGATAATTATGTTAGTATACAATTATTCATTTGATTATATTAAAATCAAATACACCAAAAGTGCATATAGTATTTAAAATATATTTTTCTATATTTGGCCTTTAAAACAAAATTTTAAATCATAATGAAAATTATTATAATTAAAACTATTATGGAAAATTTATCTTATACGGAGAATTCTTAATGAAGTATTTTCAATGGAAGGAATCCAAAATTGTGAACATTCAAAAAAATCTTGAGTTTTATTATATCTAACTATAGTAATTAGGTAGATACTACTCAATTTGATAATAATTTTTCATTCTAATTTCACTTTTGCAATCACAATTTCATTATTATTGGAATCTCACCATGTATGTAACATGAATTAATTTAAATATATAAAACATTATTTATATTTAAATAACAAAGATTTACAAATAAGATTCTCTTAGCTTCAAGAATATTTATTCAATTATTCCCTATTATCAAGGCCAACCACATGAAGATGGAAGCTCACATGGTCTCCTCCAATTGACCTAAGACAACTACAATACAACACAACATCACACAAAATATAACAACACTACACATACATTTTATTTTATTTATAAAAAAATATTTACATATTATTAAATATACAACATAAATATTGATGGTTATAATTTGTTATATTTTATATTGTGATGCATTGATAAAATCTAAAATTCAAATTAATGTTTCAAAAGCTATTAGTTATGTCATTTCCAATAGTTTTGATGTATGATGGTCAAACAGACAATGCCTTTAGTGATTGCAAGAGGTTTTATAATGTGCAAAAAAATTGTAATTTGTAATTATGTTAATATGTGGTGGGTCAAAATACACATTTTATAATTATGTAGATGTTGTTTTTGAAATTAAAAGTGACAAATATGTAAAATGTTGTATTAATATGTGACAAGTCAAAATGTATATTTTATCATTATGAAGGTGTGATTATGTCATGTGAATTGTATCCACAATATGTAAAATTTTGTATTACTATATTGAAAATGTTGTATTAATATGTGACAAGTCAAAATGTATATTTTATCATTATGAAGGTATGATTATGTCATGTGAATTGTATCCACAATATGAGTTCATGACTAACTTTTAAATGTTGTTTTCATAAAGGTGATTTATGATTGTCCATTGTGAACCATTTTATGAAGTGACTTATGTTGTGATTCATAAATGATAAATTTATTTATAAAATTCTGATTTATAACTTTAATGTTAACATTAAAATAAATAAATTCTTAAATAAAAATTAAACTTTAGCCAAAAAAATAAATAAATGTAAAGGGCACAATATACATACCTTAAAGAATGGCCTTGGCCTATTGACCATTCTATAAGCTATCAAAAAATACACAACCTTAAGGAATTTCCATGGCCAATGACCATTCCCTTCAATCTTTGAAAGGGTTTTTTAACCCCCTCAATTAACTTTTTTATTATTGAACATTTTTTTCTTACATGTTACAAAGCTACTAGGTTAATGTATTTAAAAAAATATTATTAACAAAATAGAAAATGAACAATACCGTCTCTTGCTACTCTAAATCCATACCAACAACTTCGATCCTATGTTTGATCCCATCATGATGGTGAAAAGTAACTAGTCGAAAAAGTTTATTAACTCTCTTTGAAATTTTTTTATATAAAATTGCTTAGCAACATGCATGTTCAAAGAGTAACTAGGTATAAGTAGAGTGTTTTTTCTTGCAACATGCTGGTAGTTTGTAGTAAGATTCAATATTTTACATTGATTAGGTCACTAGGTTTGGTTGTGAGATTGCACTATCTCCTTGAATTATGTGTAACCCTACCTCCCAATCATTACCAATTTGGCCACAAATCAATTACCATAATGCAACATATATCAATATTAGACTTAAAGAACATTGTGAGTTCCCTACATCATAAAATAGATAATATACATATCTCTATAACTATCTATAAAATTAAATTTAGGATACTAAAAGATTCACAAAGGTAGAAAATCGTTTGAGTTTGAAGAGTCCCAATTATATAAGAAGTGAAAAATCACAAAGTATAACTCCTAAAGTTCTTTAATAGAAACTACACATTGTTTTATTTCTACCATTTTTTATGAGGTGAGAAGGAAGTAATATGTTTTGATAAGTGTCTTCTATTTAATGTTTATCTAGGTCCAATTTTTCGTTGTGGTATATCTCAAAAATATAAGCTTGAACATAATTTTAGTCTTGGACCACTCATTCTTCTACAAGGTCTTCCATTATTCTTTTCCATGATCTTGTTTACTTTTATATTTAGCTATTATTATTTCTTGTTTGTTCCATTTCTCTTCAACAACCTCCTAATCAAAGGTATGGTCCTTGAGATAGGAAATGTACAGTAAATAGAGGGACAACAAAGTAAAATTGTTTCAACATGTGGTTCTAGGAATATATATTATTTATTATTGGGTATCTAATAGTTGTATTATTATTACAAGGAAAGGAAGAAAAAAATCATTGAATCAAAAAATAATGAAGGAAAATCAATGCAAGAAATATTTTTTATATAATTTTCAACTCTTTTTTAGAAAAAGTGGAGATGTAGATTATAAATTTTAAATAGAGGAGAGAAAGAATATTATAATGCAAAAAATTACCAAAAAATTCACTCAACCTATCACTCTTAATCTCACTTTTAATTCATTTAAATTCAAAAAGGAATGCAATGAAATGCAGATGTAAGAACCACATAGTGTAGAATAGGGTAAAATCAAGGTTAAGGTCATAAATTATGAAAACTAAAACCCTAGATCCCTAAACCAAAAATGCATCACAATACAACATAGAAACATAAAAACATGAAGCAATATTACCAATATCTCTATGCCATAGTTGATTCACCTCCATTGTCCTTCTCCATTTTGCTCAATATGCTTGATTGCCCTCAAATTTGGGTATGTAACAATAAGCCTAATGTTAATGATAGAAAAACATTGAATATTGTACTTGTCTCCTTGAACAACATGTACTTGAGCAAGTGTGTGGTCTAAAAAGCAGATTATAGTCATAAATTGATCAAAATAGGACTGCTCCAAAATTCCCTAAATTTTTTTCAACTAGTAGATGTGGTGTATGGCCTATCAAATGTGTTATTTTGAGATGCGAATATGGTACACTATTTTTCTATAGATTTAGTGTTTTGAGAAGAAATTGCGATTTTTAGTGACAAATGCGGTGAACAAAGTGCTTTTCCCTAGTTTGAGTGTTTTTGTCTAATTTTTTGTTTTGATTTTTGTGAAAAGTGATGGAAAACACAACAAACAATCTAAAAACAATGTCTTGGTTCTTTAAGTGTCAAAATTTGTGACCATAATGTGTATGTTCTAGGTTTATTCACCCTAATTTCCATGGTTCTAACATAATTCAAAGACAATTCAAACACATAAGACATTTTCCTACCCTAAGGTCAATGACCAATGGAAACACTCTTAGGCCCACAATTTGGAATCTCCTTCGACGTGAGTGGAGGGACACTTTACAGGGTGTTTTCACTCTTTTCTTACAAGAGAGGATGGCTAGGGCCCTCCTGGAATGGACTTGGATAACCCAAATCACCCTCTCCCCAAAAAGCTACAAGCAAAAACAAGTAACTTATATAATGCCAGGGATTTTGCGTCTCATCTCAAGGGAGCCATATGGTGAGTGTAAATCTTTAGGGTGCAATGCACATCCCCTACACTAAGAATGCCACCAAAAATAAATCAAGAAGGGTGGGCCTCTAACTAGCTTTTCTTTAGTCACAACTTGGGGACTTACCCCCTTGTGAGTGTACAACAAGGCTTGGAGCAGTTTAGACTTGGCTTTCACCTTATCTTTTAATATAGCAGCCCGAGGGAAAAATTGCTTTGGGTCACCAATGAGTTCTTTGTATGGATGTGTCTCAATTGGTAGGCCCTATCTAATGGGGTATAACAAAAGTGAGACAAGCACATTTTTTTTGATCTCCAAGGTCATACAAATATGCAAGGAGAGAGCATACACATGTACTTGCTCACACTAGCAAGAGTTCACTAACCTTAAGAAACCAAATGTGTGTTGTGATAATGCAAATGTTAAGAAGTGTTTTTGATTCCAAAGATCACTCAAGGTACGAGGGAAGAGCATACATGCCTCAAAACAAGTACAAGATCACAAGACAAAGAAGACAATGGTTCTTTTTAATCCCCAAATCAAAATGTGTGAATAGCAAAGGCACTTAATGTAAGTTGTTTTTTATTTTTAGCCCAAAATGAGTGAAAAAATGTAAGTTATTTTTAACCCAATGAGTGAGAAAATGCAAGTTGTTCTTTTTAAACCAATGAGTGAGAAAATTCAAGTTGTTCTTTTTAGACCAATGAGCAAAAATATGCAAGTTTTTATTCTTTTTAACCAAATGAATGTGAAAATACAAGTTCTTTTTAGCCTAATGAGTGTGAATGATCAAAAGATATTGCAAAATCAAAATCTCTTATCTTAAACAAGAATAAACAAAAAATCATGCAAAACATAAATTAGTGATTCCAAATGCAAATGTCTCCTCCAACCTAAGCCACACATTACCAATCAGAAATTAGTAAACCAAAAACCCCTAATCTACCAAATGTAAAAGAATAAACTAAAAAAATCATATTTCAAAACCCTATTTAAGAGAAATTGGAAAATGCGGTGCAAGAAGTCACATATGCCACTCATTGGTTTTGAATAGATGTAGTGTAGCAAACAGTGATTGCGGATTCTAAATGTCGACTACGACCAATGGTCGATATCAATTGCGGTGAAGCCCTAAGCAAACACATCACACAAACTTGGAAGCTACAAAACACTCAAATTTGACCAAATTTGACAAACCCAAAAATAAATATGATGTAATTCTAATGTCAAGATGTTAGAATAAAACTAGAGAGCTGAAAAACAACAAAAAATACTGAAAATAGACTTAATAATTTTCCCTACATCTGGAAGAATGTAGCTCTTGGGACAGTGACTGTGATGTTCTAGCTTTTACAAATGTATCGTAGAAGCTGGAAAATGTGGCGTGTCGTACCACAAATGCGGTGTTCTGTCAAATCAAATGTGTTGTTAGAGATCATAGTTGCATTGTGAAATTGAAACTCAAACTTTCTAAAAAATTCTCCCAAATCCAATTAATTCATGTAAGGTTCACCAATGTAGAATAAGGTAAAATCAAGGTTAAGGTCATAAATTATAAAAACTAAAGCCCTAGAGACCTAAGCCAAAAATGAAGCACAATCCAACATCGAAACATAAAAACATGAAGCAATATTACCAATATCTCTATGCCATGGTTGATTCACCTTCATTTTCATTCTCCATTTTACTCAATATGTTCGATTGCTCTCAGATTTGGGTATGCAACAATAAGCCTAATGTCAATGATAGAAAAATATTGAAGATTGTACTTGTCTCCTTGAACAACATGCACTTGAGCATGAACTAGGTAGGTTGAAATGACAATGATAGGTCTCTTTTATAGAAAGCCAAATTGGAATGGAGGTCTAGGATTAAAAGCCAATAAGGTATGGAAATCAATGGCCAAGATTGAAAGAGTAGTATGAAATAGGGTTAGGGAAAAATTAGGGCAAAAATAGGTCCAGGTTAAGGATGAACAATTGAGATTAAATTGTAAAATAATTTAATCAAGAGTGGAAATTAAATGAGATGTGAAGAGATAAGAATGACACGAATAAAGAGGTTGACACAAAAAGGGGTTATTGGAGGAATTTAAATAATTATAAAATTATTTAATTTAGGAGGGAAAGTGAATAATTAAATAATGAAAACATTATTTAATTACAAAAGAAGTGGGAAAGTTGAATTTTCAATTAAATAATGATTTAATTCAAATGTGGGAGTAAAGGACAAATTAGTAAATCATTAAATAAATAAAATTTATTTAATTTATGGAAGAAAAGGATAATGAATAATTAAATAATTGAAATAGTTATTTAATTATAGTAGAAGGATGATAAGAATTAAATAAATCAAATTTATTTTCTCCTGGAGGAAAATGACATTAGTGACGTAATTAAATAAATAATTAATCAAAAGGAAAGAAATGAATTAGTTAAATAATTACAATTATTTAATTAATAGAGGAAATATAACCTTAGAAAATAATTAAATAATTAAAATTATTTAATTATAAGGGGAGAAGGGGGATTGATGATGAAAAATAGTGTTCGGAGGCCCAGGACAATTTTTAGTGTCGACACATAGAACAAGGAAAGCAAGTCAAAGAAAATGAGAATAAAAAAAATCTAAAACTTCAAAAAATAAGGAGACCTAGTATGTACATAAAAATGGAAATTATTCAAATCTTTAAAAAAGGTTTAGAAAGGATAGGACTGACAAACAATGCCACTTAACAAAGAATTATTCATGAGTAGCCAATGAGTCAGGGAAACGAATGTGATATAATTATAAGAAACTATGAAATCAAGATGTGAAGTAGAGCTCATAGAGAGAGAAGATAACACATTTTTGGGTAAACATGGAAGAGACCTAAATGCCCCGATTCCTTGCATCTTCCCCAAAATGAAAAAAAAACAAAAAAGTTTATGACATATAGAAGAATGAAGATACAAATAGAAGAATTTTATGAAAAGTTCGTTTCCTTTGTATCCTTGTGCCAACAGAGCAACAAGGGTCATCCAAAGAAAACTAAAACACAAAGGAATTCCAAGCAGCAGAACACATGAGATCACATCACATACAAGAAAACATAGAGAACACATAAAGAAAACATAAAGGAGCATCCCACATGGCAACCGACCTAAATTAGGTTGTCTACATTCCAATCCTACTCATCATATAGGGAGGGCGAACAACTAGCTAAAGGAACTACAAGTATTATACTAGGAGCATCTCTAGGTTCAACATGTGGTGGGTCACTCTTATCAAGAGGATGATCTTCGTTTCCCCCATGTAAGTTCATTTTCTTTCAAAATAACACATTAAGCTCATTATAGACTTGTTCATAATTTTTGGAAATTTCATCTTCATCATCCAAATTAATCACAATGGAAGGTTTTATGAAAATTTATGTTGTATGTTCTTATTTCACTTCTTATTTTACTTCCATGTCTTGTTTTGGTGAAGGTTGTAATTCTTCTTGAGTTGTTTGCACAGGTGTTGGATTATCATGCACTATTTTATTCTTTTCTTTTAATTGATGAGCAATAGCATGATGCCTATGCCTACGCTCTTAAGCATTTTGGTTTCTTCTTGCACAATTTTCAATTTGTGACAGGGTAGGAGAGAGTTTCTTGACCATTGGTCTCTTTTCTTCCCTTAAGGTAGGAACTAAAGGAACCATCAAGGGTTGGGAAACCACTGTCTCTTTAGTTCTATACACTTGTTTTTATCTTTGGAGGTACAAAAGGAATAATTCAATTTTCTCTTGGTCTTTTATATGATATGGGTGGAGGAACTATAGCATACTTACCTTGGTTACTTGGAAGGGTACTTACTTCAAGCAAAAGTTCATCCATAACTGGTGGAGGAGGAGGAACAATCATGGTCTTATCATTTTCAGGAATATTGGTAAGAGATAACTCTATTTATGTGCTTTTCCTTAAACTTTAATTATGACCTGAAAAATAAATCTTCACGAGGTTTAATAGGTTCCATAGGTTGAGGCCAAAATAAATCCAATGAAAATTTCCCATAGGGAGACAGAGGATTAAACCCACTATGATGCACTGTAAAGATTTGGTTTTCAAATGGGAATTTATGCACTTATGAATAACTAATGGGATGCCATTCATGGAGCATAGCCATGGGTAGCCTAGCTTCATACAAAATTGGTTCAACATCAAGATGATGGAGAATGATACATATAATTATTTCAGTCTAACTTTAAATGGAAGAGTGATTGAATCTATCGTAGGGTGAGAAAACCCATCATGAATTTTCAACCATGCTTTTGATTGTTCATAAAAGTCTTGATAAAACTCATGCATAAACAAGAACTCCTTAGTGATCACATTCTGTACACACATAGGATCAATGTGTATTTCATGTACAAGTTTTTCATTGATACGTCTGACGATATAGAGGACTATCAAGTGCATGTATGGATAATTCACTATTGGTGAAAGAAATGTTGTGTATCATAGTGGTTTATCCCTTTCAAGGTTGAACACATATTAAATCCAATCATGATATCTACTTCCTTCTCATTTTTATTGTCATCATTATTCTTGTCATCATTCATATCATCAATCATATCATCACAAGCTTGGATAAAGTTGGATGAATGGTTTGGCATTGGATTGGTCAAAAATTGCAAACTTTTTGGTTAGGCAGGGCGACAAATTTATTCCCTTGATCATTAGCACCTCCCAACTAGATACAATTAGAATCAATGAGGTCTTGAACTTGATGTTTAAGATGCATGCATTGTTTTATATCATGTCCACTTGTGAGATGATATTGAAAAAATGAATTTGGATTATAACTTGGTGGTAGAGGTTTTGTCATGTCCACAAGTCTAATTAGAGGTAATCAGATTAAGTTCTTGTTCAAAAGTTGTAACATGATCAAATGGAGGGTATCAGGTAATTGGATAAATTGTCTATCTCTTGATATGAATTGGTATAGGGTTGAACTTATGGTAACAAGTTGAGGGTCAAGCAGGTTGGTTGTTTGAGGTATATGTAACTTGATAAAGTTTTTTATTTTTCTTCCTGAATGGTTGATAGTTGTTTTGTGCTATGGATTCAAAATTCCCAATAGGATTCAATGAAGATGTCTCTTCATACTGAATATTCGAGTTTTGGTAATCATGAAGGGTCATACAAAAATGCATAAAGGATAGATATTTCATCAATAAGATTTTATCTCTTATGTCAAGTTGTAAGTTTTCAATGAGCACTATTTGGACATCTGCATCAGGTAGAGTTAGATTGATTTGTGAATAAAGCAACTAATAACAGCCTATGAAGTCTATGACCTTTTTATTTTTCTTGTTTGTACATCTCACTCAATCAAATATTATAATTTTAGGTCCAATTTTGACTTGGAAATGTTGGAGGAATGCATCAAAAATTTCATTGAAAGAGTGGATTGAGTTATTTGACAATGAACAAAACCATTCTAAGGCCATGTCTTTCAATGACCTAGGAAAGAGCTTAGCCAAGAGTTTATCTTAAAAAATGAAGTCACTACACAAGAATATGTATGTCAATATATGATTGATAGGGTCTCCTTTACCATTGTACTTGTCAAATATAGGAATATCTATGTCTTTTGGCATTGTTGTTTCCAAAATTTCAAGTAACAATGGGATTCTTTTGACATATTACAATGGTTTTCCATTTTGGTTTTGGTTCAAAGTTGGTTTTTTTTTTTGGAGTGAGGTTATATTTTGGAAAAGTTGGTTAGTAATCAAATAATTGGTTGACATGTTTTGGGAATGTGGTGAATATGGTGGGATTGTGTAAGTTCTTGGTTGATTACTATGTTGCAAATTTATGAGAGGGATGAAACTTGAGGTGTCACATGCGAGGACCCAAAACCATAAGAATTGTGGAAAGGCCTAATGTTGGAGTTATGTCAATTCTTTGTTGTATCATTAAGGTGATAGTTGGATTTATGTATGTAGGGATAGAGGGTATAGTTGTAAGGAGGGAGACTTGATTTCCTCCTTGAATTTAAGTGTATCCCGAGGCTTGAGAACAACTATCCATTGTCAGTACATTAACATCAACTATATGGGCTAGGCTACGCAAAACCTCTAATCATTGATCATCATTAATCAATTTCCTCATGTTATCTATTATAGGGACCATTGTACTAGCTAGATATTCGATACTCACATAGTCTTGAATTCTTTCTAAATCTTTGTCCAATTATTTCATTTTATCTTTTGGAACATGGGAAACTATAGCATCAACATCCATAAAAATAGGTGACTGTAAGGTTGTCATTGGTATGTTAGTGTTAGGGATAGAGTCCAAAATGGGTTGAGTATTGAAAACACTATGCATGAAAGAGTTGGAGGACTCGAGATACACAACGAATGTGACAACAACATGGGATTCCATAAGTCTACAACTACGTCACTAAAGTATTGGCAATAGGAAACTAGGTTGTGAAGCTCATGTGATTTTAAAAACACTAAGTGTACCCAAGATGAACACTAAACTATCAATTAAACACAACAAAATATTTAGAAATAAAATTCAAACAACAAAAGAAAACAAAGAACACAACAAAAAAGATTTGTGCAAAAGTTGATTCAGTCAATAGTAAGAGGATAGAGGCACCCAAGGGTGTCTATGTCCTGGGCAAGTTTTCTAGAAATTCGAAGTATGATTGTGTGTACTTTTGCTTAAGGATTCTAGGTTTGGTTGTAGACAAATTTGATAGATTATTTTTCCAAAATTTTCTTAATTTATACCAATGCAAGTGTGTAACAATATGTGAGCAATAAATGAAAAATTTGAATGCAATTTTTTGATCTAAAATGCATAGATTGACTAATTGTAAGATGCCTAAATATGAAAATGATGATTTTGATGCAATTTTGAAATAAAATAGTACAATTTTTTTCACTTTTTTATCACTTTTTGATGGCATCTGTCTCCTTGATAGGGTGATTGAAAACTGAAAAACTAAATGTTTACTAAACTATCTAAGTGTACTATTTATGTGTGCCAACATGTTTGCAAGTGAATATGTTTCCAAAATTTTCTTAATTTATGGCAATGTGTAACAATGCAAATGATAATTATTAATATAATTTCCAATGTAAATCTAATCTATGTGACTAAAATGAATCTTAATGCAACCTATGATGCAAAATGATATGCAATTTTTTAAATTTTTATTTTTTATGATGCAAAAGTGAAACCCTAAATGAGAAATATAATGTGTACCATAGAAAAATGGCCCCTTGTCATTTTCATGGCCTTTTAGGTCTCGTTTCATAGTGTTTGTCTATTTTTCTCTTATTTTATGTTGCAACATGGCTTGAACATGCATATTTATGTACTAAAATTCAAATAATGATGTCTTGTGAAGGTGTTGTGAAGTGTTGTAAGACATTTCTAAATTCTTCTAGACTCTAAGAATTACAATTCACCTAAAAAATACCTTTTTATTCATCAACAAGTCCTATTTTGAAGTGTTGTAAAGTCTTGTAACAAGATTTCATGTTTTTCTAGGCATATCTTTACTATTTATCCCTTTCTCATGCTTTATTTGACCCCTTTATGCTCTCATATGCTTAATTAAGTATATTTTTGAGTATTATCTTGACAAACAACATTAAATACAACATATTTCTTGACACACATTTTCAAGTCCTAGGTGGGACCCATTCAACATGGGTGGCAAATGAGTCCCCCTTGGCCCCAAATTCAAAATATTTTAAATTTCCTTTCGGGATTTTATTCAAAAAAACTTGATGTCAGGCTGTGATGAGGTATGAATGGTTAACTAAGGAACAAGTGTGTATAAATATGTGATTTTCACCTCATTTTACATCTCCTAAGTCATTCAAGAAATATTGTACAATTCTTCAACATTCATACATCATATTCAAAAATTCAAGCATTTTACAACATCTTTTCAAACACTATTCAAGCACTTTGAAGAAACCATTAATGTTAGAGTAATAAGTTGTTTTACTTAATTAATTTAATCATATTGGTTAATTAATTAAGTCACTTATCACTTTAGTTACTTAGCTAAACTTAGGCACATTAATAATTAATTATTTTTTAATTATTAAGTGTGCACACTAGGGTTTCCCTTTTTAGGGTTTCTTGATCTCCTTTCATAAGGATTTGATCTCATTGTAATTATCAATGGGAGAATATCTGTAGCTTTCATATCTTCTTGAAAGTTTTCTCTCTACTGTAACTTTTTCTTGTTGAAGTTAATTGCATACATTTGTTTGCAAATATCTTGCATGGAAGGTGTTTTTTTTGTTGTTTGATCCTATGGCTCGTGGTTTTGTGCTTGTTTCTAACATGGTATCAGAGCATGGATTCAACAAACCCCTTCTTGATTTATGAGGTTTTCTTCTTCAACAAGGGTTGCAGCTTTAGATCTGAATCTCCTTTGCTTATTTTGCAAAATTTGGAGGTGGGCATCTTTCCAAGCATTTTTGGTGTGAATCAGACCTCTCCATTGATTCCAGAGCTGCTGGAATAGTCAAGATCGACCTTTGTTTCGTCAAATTTGGCTTCCATTTGTTAGATTTGTGAAGGTTTGAAGAAAAAGGTTTTTTTGTCAGATTCAGGGGGTGCTTGAATTTTCGGAGCATTTTCAGCCCAAACGGACATTGCCATTGCATCCGCAGTGGCCAAAAACCCTAAGATCGACTATGAAATCGTCAAAATCCGAACAGTTGATTTTTGAAGCAATTTTTTTTTTGCCCATACGACCCTATTTGCCGTTTGCACGCAAACTGAGGTATTCAAAAAAAAAATTGTAATTTTTTTTCCCTGCAATAAAGTTTAAAAAAAAAAAATCAATTTGAAAAATATTTTTAGAAGCCCTTTGTATTGGGCAACACAGTTTTTTTTAAAAAGAGGTTTGCATTATATTTTTTGGGTACAGGGTACCCTGCGCAGGTACTTGCGTAGGTCCGTACCTACATAGGCCTACGCAGGTGTCCCTATGCCCACCTGAGCCCCCTGTCCTTGCCACCGGCGGTGGCTATTAAGACCGCCGGCGGCGGCTTTAAAGCCACCAGCGGTGGTCTTAATACCACCGGCGGGTGGCTGTGGCAGGGGTGTGGGCTCCGCCCGTGCATTTTTTTTGTTGTTTTTTTTTAAAAAAAACAATATTTTGTAATAAGTTTTTTTGCTGTTTTTTCTTTAAAAATAAAACATGCAATTTATTTTGCTTTTTTATGCAAAATAATGCACTGTAATTGGAGAAGTTTTTCCAGCATCACTAAAATTGGCGGACCTCCAGATCTAGAGGTATTTTTCCTAAATTTGGCAGAGATCACTTTTTGCCCACTTAGCCCCTCTCTGTTGGGCTTTTCAAATTTGCACCCAATATTCCACAGGCCATATCTCGGCCATACGGTGGGATTTTTCAGTGCAATTTTTTTTTGAAATGGGGTGGAATTTCATGCTCTTCGCAGTGGTGTAGGTATTTTCTAGTTCTGACTTTTGGTTTTTTCTAGAATTCTATTTTCTCAGTGCTGTTGCTGTTTAGTTCTCGTTTTGGAGACTTTGACAGGCCATATCTTCTGCATCCGGACAAATTTTTGGGTGCTATTTTTTTTTAAACTGCATGTTTTTTTGTGTACTTCATGATGGTGCTACCAATTTCCTCTTTTTCTGTAAGAGAATTGTATTTTCAACATGTTGTCCTATTTGGACATTGTAGACATTATGGGCTCACATTGCATGTATTTCTCTTTTGTAAACGCACTGAGATAAAGTGCCTCAGCATTGTATGTGTAGTATTGGGTTTCTTGCACATCACTTTGTACCTTATTGTACTCACACTATGATATAAAGTGCCATGGGGGTTGATGTTTGCCTTTGTTTTCCTTCATACCTTTTTCATGCATATGTGATTTTTGGTTTCACATCCTTTTTATCAGCTTGTACTTTCTTGTGCACCTTCAGATGCTCTTGGTTCCTCTTCATGCACTACTTTCTGGCATCTAGTTTTAGTGTACCTGTCACGCCTCTCCTTTTTTAGCATTATGGGGGGTTTCTACTGTTGGTGTTAATGCTTCCTTGGTTTCAATGGAGTGAGCTATGTATACAATATTTATTCCTATGTACTAGGCGGATGCAGCGGCTGGTTACCCATGCATTTCAGTGAGATGGATCACTTACCATATGGACACTCTTACATTCCTATTTTTTTGGAGGCGACCTTCCACTTTTTCATGATCAGTTCTTTAGAATTTTGGTACCTTTACCATCTGTATCTTTGAGTTCCAGGTGTTTGCCTTTGTTTTCCATCTGATTCGAGTAGTGTCGTTGGGGGCACTCATGCAGATTGTTGTCTTCTTGATCCTGATCATCATATCTTCAGAGGAGGTTCTTTAGCACCGTAGCAGTCATCTTTTGACAAAGTTTGCAACTTCTTCATGCTTCTGTGATGTTCTACATGTTCTTCTTTTTCAGGACATTTCCTTGATTTGGAGGCTTTTCAGTCCTTCAATCACCTTTGATCTCTTTTTGGAGTAGAGTTTTGTTCCCACGAGGTTTTCTCTATTTCTCCACTTTATAGAGATCTTCTGTTTGTACATGGGTACCTTACTTGGCCTTGTTTGCCGGGACCCATCTTTGCTTTCATGCATCTTTTTCTTAGTGTTTTAGCTACTTCCTAAGTTCATCTTAAGGGGGGGTGTTAGAGTAATAAGTTGTTTTACTTAATTAATTTAATCATATTGGTTAATTAATTAAGTCACTTATCACTTTAGTTACTTAAGCTAAACTTAGGCACATTAATAATTAATTATTTATTAATTATTAAGTGTACACACTAGGGTTTCCATTTTTAGGGTTTCTTGATCTCCTTTCATAAGGATTTGATCTCATTGTAATTATCAATGGGAGAATATCTGTAGCTTTCATATCTTCTTGAAAGTTTTCTCTCTTCTATAGCTTTTTCTTGTTGAAGATAATTGCACATATTGTTTTGCAGATCTCTTGAGTGGAAGGTGTATTTGTTTGTGTTTGTTCCTGTGACTCGTGGTTTTGTGCTTGTTTCACAATTCTAACAATTAACATTACTTCCGACTTTTAACATCAAGGGTTTGGTAAGTTGATAGCATTTGTATGTTGTTAGTTTATCATTCCTTTGCATTTCATTATTTTATTAAGGGTTTGATTACCAAAAGTGGGGTTTGAATAAGGAAAAGCCCTATTCACTAACCTTAAACCATTTTCCCACTATTGCATGTTTGTTTGTAGCCTTTTGTGTGTAGATTTGACAAGCTTTTTGGTGATGAAAATTTGTTTACAACTCAACAAGGTGTTTCAAGTCAACTTAAGTCTATTTCAAGCTTGGAAAAGGTTTTATGTCCATTTCCTACAAAATTTGTTGGAAAAAAAAAGAAAAACAACTAAGAGGGGTGGGGTTGAATCAGTTGTCACAAAATATTAAACTTTTCAATCTTTACTTAGCTTTAATCTTAGATTTGACGATTGAATAATAAACCATAAACAATTAGCACATCAGAAACACAAAGAACACCATTTTTTTTTATGTGGAAACCCTATTAGGGGAAAAACCATAGTGGATGTTAGTCCACAATATTATACCCTGTTAAAAGTATAATGAAAATAGTAAGGGGAATGCACATGCATTCATACACACCGCCTAGAGCTCACTACTCAAATACAATAGGGCTCATTTCCCAACAATACAAAATAGGATTAAATCCACAGGGTATGAATTGAGAAAATAACTTCTACACAAGCCTAATTACGGTCCTAGTTAAGCACAAAAAAACTCCACTCTTCACTCTCACTCTACTTTGTAATTGAATGAATAGATTAATGTTCGCATAGTTTCACTATCTCTGGATTTTCTCATTTCACACACACACTAACTTCACTCAACCAATCACTCATATATATTCACATCATGGAATTACATCAACCACTTAGTCAGGAAAAAAATAAAACATATTTACAATGTCGACCCAAATTAACAATTAAATTTTCAATGCAAATTAAATACCATCAACCAATACAATGATGCAACCCAAAACAATATCCACAAATGAGCCAAACATTCAAATTTCAATCTCTTAGGATCCACAACATGTTACCACCATCATGTTGGCCAAGAACATGGAAACTCAAACATGCACAAGAAAATAATTTGACCATGAGCACACTGATCAACAAAAACGTACAACAATGATGGAGAATGATCTAGAAACATCCACAAACACCAAGAAATAACAGAGAGACATCCAAAACAACTAGAATTACACAAACTTCAATTAGGAACACTGACAGAGGCCACAAATACACTGTCAAAACACAACATGATCAATTCTTCACGCGGACCTCTCTGGTAGATGAACTAGATACTCTCAACAATAAACCCTTTATTCCACAACAGCTGATCTTCAACGTACAAAACAAAATACCGTCATGACCTTCACTATTTCATTGGCAATTTGCAACTCTTCTTTTAACAATTTTCTCAATATCCTCGACATATACAACCTTCAATACAATAATTCTAATAGTGTTGAAATAAATGATAGCCACATATCAGCAACACAACCACAACATCTGACAAACTTCCAATAGAATTGACTTTGGCAACCCGACAAGCAGTGATTTCTAGATTTGGTGTTGCAAAGTTGTCTCTTGATTTTTTAGAATTTTGGGAGAGGACTGATTCGCCACCTATGGTGAATGAGTCCCACCTTAGGACTAAAAATCTAAATTTTGTTAGATTCTGGATCTCGACAGACATAAACTTGTTTCCGATAGTTTTTCACTAGGTGGAGGACTAATTCGCCACCCTGGGCAAATGAGTCCCACTGAAAAATCATTGATTTCATCCAACATCCACAAAATTCCAAATTCATCATAATTCACCCAAGTGCACTCAAATTCATCCCTTTTCTTTCTGTTCTACGCATTTTCTTCATTTAGTTCATTGTTAAATTACACAATGTGTTTTCAAACATAGCTTAAATCTCACTTTTACATTCGTTTTCATTCATTTAAATCAATCAATTACATTTAGTTAACTTGATTTAGGTTAGAAAACATCACATATTGCATAATTTGAATGAACCATTAGCATTTTTGCTCCCACCTCTCTCCTTTTAGGTGAAAAACCCTAAAAGAGCAAGAGTTGTCCATAGGAGCCAAAAATCAATGGTTCATTTTGGTGAAACCGACTTTTGAGCACTTTGAATTTTTTATTTCATTTACATATTGCATCCTAGTTTACTTTTTCATTAACATTCAATTAGTACATTGTTTTGTTTTTTCATTCTAGGATTTTTTATCTTGCATTAGTGAAAAATTCATTTAGATTTCATTTTTGCTTGCATCTCATTGAAAAAACTAAAAATATGAATTTTACATCTTTGATTGCATTCTGTAGAGCATTAAAATCAACTTAAAATTTTTATAAAACAAACAAAAACATCTTACTGGGACTCATTCGCCACCCAGGGTGAATCAGTCCCTCTGCACTTGTTAAACAACATTTTTAGCATTTTTCTGGCATTTGTCTGCATTTCTATTTTTTGTAGTTAGATCTTAGTTATAGCTAGAAACATTTCTTTGATTTTCCATTTAGACTTTTAGATTAGTTTTCATTTGCATTCACCCCTCCTTTGTGGTACTTGTATGAGTGTTTGGTGCCCTGTTGATAATACTTTAGTGAGAAGAAGTTATAGACTCATGGCCTCCCGCGATAGCACTTTCACTGTGGACCTTGGGATCTCACAAGATCCTACTCCTAGTATGGAAAATGGTGCATTAGGCCTTGAAAATACCACTTCTATGCCTTCACCTTTCCATCCAATGAATGTTGACAACCAAAACAACTCCCTCTCGTAAGATAAGGTCATTAATATTCATGAGGATTTTGCACATTTACAACAAGACTTGTCACTTGAAAATATTTCCACCACTACCGTACTAGTCATTGAAAACCTTCATCATTTAATTGAAAGTGATGATGGCTTGCAAGTGATGAAGAAGATTTCCGAGATTTACAATAAACATGCTTCTTCTAATATCCAATTTGCAAACATTCCTATAAGCCAAGGAGGACCTCGAGTTCCTTCCCCTTCAACCATAGCTTCCATACCAACTTATACCAATCTACATGTCCACACAACTATACATTAGGCTAATTATGTGGCTACCTCTTTCCTAATTTCCACTAGTATTCCTACTTCTCTTGTGGCATTGCAAGTCCCTTCCACCACCTTCACATCCCATATTATTCCTTTAACTTCCCATCACATCACCTATACTCCATCACCATTTTCTCTTCCACCTCAACCCACATACCTCGATCCCCTTATTACACAACTCCTTACCACCGTTTCATCCATGCAACATCAAATTTCCACCATTAGCCAAGGTCAATCCACTCCACCTACATATCATGTCCGTTGCAACCCCTTATCGTTAGAAATCTTACATACCCCGATGCCACAAGGGATAGAAATGCCTCGGTTTGAGAAATATGGAGGAAAAGGAGACCCTGTCAACCATGCTAATGCCTATACAACTTTGTGTAGTGACTTTGTCCTTGATGATAAATTGTTAGCCAAACTATTTCGAAGGACCTTGAAAGACACTACCTTAGAATGGTTTTCCAAGTTTCCCAATCATTCCATCCATTCATTCAATGAATTGGTGGATGCTTTCATAAGTCACTTTCAAGTTCACATGACACCTAAAAAGATAATGGCTAACCTCATGCGATGTAGACAAAAAATAGATGAAAGAGTAATGGATTTTATCTCAAGATACCAATCTATGTATGCTCAAATTGATTTCAAGATTCTTGATGCACATCTAAAAAATATGTTTATCAAAAACTTGCACACACACCTTCAGGATAAATTAACAATGGTGAAATTCCCTTCATTTATGCATTTATGCACAACCTTGTGTGAATAACATAACTCGGTTTCAAGTTGTGATTCAAAATCCACTTCTAACCAAGCTGACAAACTTGAACACAACAATCAAAGCAAAAATAACACAAAAATTCCACAAACCAAATAGAGGATTTTTACAATTTAATCCGCCTCCTTAACTTCAACCACAACCAACCCAACCCATTCCAAATCAAGTGGTAACTGTTAAAGCAGCGGTGCCTTATACTTATGGGGACCCGAAGAGATAGTTTACTCCCCTACCCGATAGCCTTCATAACATGATGAACCATTTAATTCAACAACGCATGCTCACTTTGCCACCCGTTAGACCACTTGATCCAAACCAACCATTACCACCCACCTTCAAACCTAATGCTTATTTTCATTTTGATCGCCAAAATGGACATGACACTGAACATTGCAAGCATCTAAAACATTTAGTTCAAGACCTCACCGATTCAAGCCATCTATCCATTATGGGTGTTAATGATCAAGGCAATAAGTCTATTGCATCCCCTAACTAGAATTTGAAATTTTTCACTAATCCAATGCCTAAACATACTACCTCATTTGTCAAGGCTATCAAACCTTCAACCACTGATGTAATGATTATTGATACAAACAATGAAGAAAATGATACACCTCCCCCTATTACTACAAAAAGTCCTATGGATGAACTAGTGGCTATGATAGACGTAATCCATCATAAGGGCCAAACCACTAAGTCTCTTGATATCACTTTTTCTACTAAGGACATACTACAAAATATTCTTGATGGTCCTCTCTACATAACTGGAAAAATCTATGATAATCCCATTAATGGGATATTAATAGATTCCACTTGTGGTGAGAATGTCATCACATAGGAGTTTCTAGTATTACATGAGCTATATCAAGATGAATATAATAAACCAACTGCATGGATTAAGACACATACTGGTTTGGCATGCCCTACAATCGGATCGATCGTGCTACCCTTATAGATAGGACCTAAAAATTTGGAGTTAACATTTTCAATTATTCCACAATTTGACCAATTTTGTTTGCAACTAGGCCACCCTTGGCTTCGCTCAATGAAAGTGGTCTCATCAGTTGTTCACAAGTGTTTGAAGTTTCCACATGACAATGAGATAGTCACCATACACCATAGTGCTTTTAATCCCTTATCTTCCAAAGGTAATTTTTCATTGGAAGCCTTTTGGCCTACACCTATGGAACCCATTACCCCTCGAATGGACTTCTTTTTCATAGCTTATCAAAAGTGTAAAGCCAAAAAGATAGCCAAATTGTCTCTTCATAACTCATCCCCATCCAATTCCACACCTCCTATCATAGATGAAACCATGCTTCAACCTGAGCCCGACATTGAGAAAACCATACAACCTCCTGAAAAACAACCCCTAGATACTTCCTTGCCATTGTTTAAACAACCAAGGGAAAATGAAACCACTCTTGTCATGCCTCCTCGCCTTAAACAAGTGTATAAAGCCAAAGTGAAAGTGGTTGATCCATCCTCTTTGGTTTCTTTTGTTCTTCCCTCTTTGGAAGCAAAATAACCTATAATGACTCAATCCGCTCTTACACCTCAACAAATCCAAAACAAAATTAAATGAAACTGTAGTGCTAGGGAATGAAGGCGTCATCATCATCTCCTTGCTCATCAATCTAACGTGGAAGAAGATAAAGAAAATCAACCTTTACCTTTGATAGAAGTAATAGATGACCGCCCTCCTTCTCCTAACCTCCCATACAATAGCCCAATGCAACCTTCGCAACAAAATGAACCAATCCAACAACCTTAGCTTTTGATATATCCATCCTTAGAAATCACCCTTTGTCCTCCTATTTTCATTAATCTTGATGATGATGATGATGATGTGATGATAGAAAAAATAGATGAAGTGCATAATGATTTAAACTCTTTATTTTCATCCATAATGAGCTTAAAAGATACAACCTCTCCGCCAAGAGAATAACCTGGTACGACTCCTAGTTTGATGCTTGCAATTCTTCCTTTGGACAGTCAACCACCCTCACATTACATTGAACATGATATGGAGCTAGATGACTTGTTAGATGGTTGAATTGCATTTTCCTAACTAGCCTTTTTGTTGCTTTTCTCTTTTTATTTTCCTTTTCATGTGCGTATCGTGATCCCCGTATCATGTGTTTGATGTTCCCTCTCTTCATACACTTCTATTCGTATCTCTCTATTCTTCTATTCATCGTGTATTGTATTTTTCTCTTTTTTTTTTTGTTTTCCTTTTGGGGATGATGCAAAGCATAGAGACACCCTATGTCTCTTCCATGTTGACCTAGAAGGTCTTTATCTTTTTCTATTTTTGTTTTGTGTTCTCCTTTTGGGGATAACACAAAGCATTGTGATCGTAATGTCTCCTTCATGTTGACCCAAAATATTTTTCATTTTCTTTCACCTTTTCATTTTCTTTATTTTTGCTTATATTTTCCTTTTGGGGACTATTCAAAGCATTGAGACTGTAATGTCTCTTCCATGTTGACCAAAAACAAACTTTCGTTTCCTTTTTTTTTTCTCTCTTTGTGTCATTCTTCTAGTTCTATGTGCTTTGGGGAATGATGACAATTCTGAGCTCTTTCATAAAAAATATTGCAGCAAAGAATATATTGACCCCAAATCCATAGATCCCTTATGTGTTTGGTGTGTTTTATTTTCTGGGGGGCAATCTCCTTTCTTTGTTTTTCATTTTTCTTTGACATGACACAACCTAACTTGGAACATATGACTTGGCATAGGGATTTCTAGGTTGGCTCTCATGTCTTGTTTTCTTTTTTAATTTTCTTTTCTTCTCTACTTTAAAGTAATTTCTCATAGAACGATGTGTATAAATTACTTTAAAGTGAGGGGCATACATTACCCTAATTCATGTGCATTCTTGGTTCCTAGTGCAACCTTGTTATTTATATGATGTGTTTGTCACTTTGTGGATGACAATGGGTGTGATGTCCTTCATAAGTGTGATCTTTCTAAGCATATTACATTCCTCTTGGTGGCCTGATGCGACACACTGCATCCCCTAAGTTGTGAATATACTATTCTTTGAGTGGTCCTCTCTTGGAGACATTAGACACAATGTTCCCTAAGTGACTGACCTTGCATGAACTAAACAAGACTCCTTCAAACATTTTACACCTTTACACTTTACCTTTTTTCATTTTACATTTTTGCCACCTTGCATAATGCAACTTGCATGATTGTGGTACTTTGTCTCTTTTTTTTTAATGAGCATTTATATTTGTGGCTCCTTGTTAAAGTTATCAAAAGGTATAACTTTAATATGGTTGAGCAGGAAGCCCACCTAGTGGCATGCCTTTTCCCCATAGCCACCTTTGTGTTTGTGAGTGCATACTAACTAGCATATGCATCTTACCTTTTTGGGCTTTCTCACCCCGTGGAAAATTAGTTCTGTGGCCCTAGAGTGAGTACATTTGGGCCTTCTCACCTGATGGATCGTCATGATTTCTGTCACCCCAGAGTGAGTATACATTCTCTTTTAACCTAGATCTAATCCACAACTAGTTGGATTGACGATCAAAGCTTCATCCAATTCATCTCAACACTTGTGTGTTCCTTTGTTCTTGTGCTTAGTTTTGCATGGGATCTTCATCCTGGAGGCTTGATCATCCCTCTTGATCATTGACATTCCATCTTGCTAGCATAAGTGCATTTGAACCCTTCCCTCGATGTTCATGGCTACTTTAGTGTGAGTTTGAAGCAAGTTCATCCTCTCACTAAAGTTGGGGTTAAATGTGCCATAGAAAAATGGCCCCTTGTCATTTTCATGGCCTTTTAGGTCTTGTTTCATGGTGTTTGTCTCTTTTGCTCTGATTTTATGTTGCAACATGGCTTGAAAATGCATTTTTAGGTTCTAAAATTCAAATAATGACGTCTTGTGAAGGTGTTGTGAAGTGTTGTAAGACATTTCTACATTCATTTAGACTCTATTAATTACAATTCACCTAAAAATCACCTTTTTACTCATCAAAAAGTCCTATTTTGAAGTGTTGTAAAGTTTTGTAACAAGCTTTCATGCTTTTATAGGCATATCTTCACTATTAATCCCTTCCTCATGCTTTATTTGACCCCTTTATGCTCTCATATTCTTAATTAAGTATATTTTTGAGTATTATCTTGACAAACAACATTAAATACAACATATTTCTTGACACAAATTTTCAAGTCCTAGGTGGGGCCCATTTGCCATGGGTGGCAAATGAGTCCCGCTTGGCCCCAAATTCAAAATATTTTAAATTTCCTTTCAAAATTTTATTCAAAAACTCTTGATGTTGGGCTGTGATGAGGTATGAATGGTTAACTAAGGAAAATTGTGTATAAATATGTGATTTTAACCTCATTTTACATCTCCTAAGTCATTCAAGCAATGTCATACAATTCTTCAACATTCATACATCATATTCAAGCATTCAAGCATTTTACAACATCTTTTCAAGCACTATTCAAGCAATTTGAAGTAACCATTGACATTACTTAAGACTTGCATCATCAAGGGTTTGGTAAGCTGATAGCATTTTTATGTTTTTAGTTTATCATTCCTTTGCATTTCATTATTTTATTAAGGGTTTGATTACTAAAAGTGGGGTTTGACCAAGGCAAACCCCTATTCCCTAACCTTAAACCAATTTTCTCCCTATTACATGTTTGTTTGCAGCCTTTTGTGTGCAGATTTGACAAGATTTTTGGTGTTGAAAATTGGCTCATAAGTCGACTAGGTGCTTCAAGTCAACTTAAGTCTATTTCAAGCTTGGAGAAGGTTTTCTATCCATTTCCTCCAGAATTGACTTCGGCAACTTGACAAGCAGTGATTTCCAGATCTGGTGTTGTATAGTTGTCTCCCAATTTTTCAAAATTTTGGGAGAGGTTTGATTTTCCACATGTGGAAAATTCATCCCACCTTAGGAATAAAGATCTGAATTTTGTCAGATTATGGATTTTGAAAGACAAACTTGTTTCCGACAGTTTTTCACCAAGAGGAGGACTAATTTGCCACCCTGGGCGAATGATTCCCACTGTGAAAAATCAATGATTTTAGCCAGCATCCACAACATTCCATATTCATCATACTTCACCTACGTGCACTCATATTCATCCCTTTTCTTTTTGTTCTGCATATTTTCTTCATTTAGTTCATTGTTGCATTACATAATGTGTTTTCAAACATAGCTTAAATCTCACTTTTGCATTTGTTTTCATTCATTTAAATCAGTCAATTAAATTTAATTAACTTCATTTAGGTTAGAAAACATCACACATTGCATAATTTGAATGAACCGTTAGCATTTTTGCTCCTATCTCTCTCCTTTTAGGTGAAAAACCCTAAAAGAGCAAGAGTTCTCCATAGGAGCCAAAATCGGCGGTTCACAATGAAATGGAAAACTTAGATATAAGATTCAATTTAGAAGGTATGTTTAATGTTAATAGCTTAGGTTCACCAAAATGAAACAAATAAAATTAGGAACCCTAGGTTTAATGTGTAAAACTAGGATTTAAATTTTGGGTTTTTGGGATTTGTGGGTTATTTTCTTTTGTTTCATTAAGATGGAGATCACCAAGGTGTTTAGATTGAATTTCAACCATGAAGGTGAGGCAGTAAAACCTAGATCTACATATTATTGAGTCTTAGAGTGAATTGGAATTAATTTTCCTTCACTAACCTAATTAGAATATATGACCTAATATGCAAAATGCAATATTTTGAAAATTAATAGACTGAAACATTAACTTGCAAGGAGATCTAAAAAGTGCAAAAGACTGTGTACCTATCTAGGAAAGTTGTTGGTATATATATAGGGAATTTTTTTTCCTAGGGAATATGGGTTCTTGTACACATTTCCTACTTTGTTTTTGAGGTCCTTTGATGACAGATCTGAGCTTCTTATTCCCGGTTGCAAAGTCCTCAGAACATTGTCAGATAATCTTGTGGGTGATTTTTTGTGAGTTGACAAGATATAGGGCTTTAATTGAAATAATGAATAATTTTTTTCCAGGATTCCTTCAATCCTCTTCAAACTTGAGACCTGCACATTCACAAAGAGAAGAGAAGTTGTGCCATTTAGGGACTTGCAATTTTCAAACCCCATGTTAGTGTTTCCACCTCCACCATGACAATGCCAATGATAAAATGGATAAATGACAGGAATGAATGATGAAATCACAAAGTGCTACAAGTCACCACCCTTCAATGGATTCATTATAGGACTGAAGTCATGCACATCACTTCAAGGTCTTGGGTCTTGCTTGCTTGAATTTCTTGGAGACCTACAAAAAGGGTTAGTCTTCACAAATAATGATAACATAAACACATATGGACTCACATAAGATTTGACATGATGTTAGGATCTTGAATTTCTATAATAAAGCTCTGAATTGTTGCTTTTGACTTGCTTAATAGTTATTTTGATCATAATTTTGCTAATAGTTTTCTAGATGATTTTAAAATGATGTAATAACCAAATATTTATAGGCATTCATTCAATTTCCTGCAAATTAAATCCCAATAGCCAACATTTTCAATTTGAATTTTGAATGTACAATACTAACACCAACATATCCAAAATTAGTCCCCAATAGAATAGGGGGATCTATATTCCCTAGAGTGAATGGGTCTTGGCCCTATTTTCTAAGACATTAAGTGTTAGGGGAAAAATATTAATTAGATGCATTTGTTCAATGCTTGCAGTTTCTCAAAAAGTGGTAAAAATGGGCTATAGAATGTATAATTTAGGAAATTAGGGACCCAATTAGGCTCAATAATTTAGGGGGAGCAAAACATAGTGTGAAATTGTCAAGGGTGAAAATTTTCAATGCTACATGTTGCGGTCAAAAGTTGTCAATAATGTCATTGATGCCAAAAGTTTAGTTTGTTCTGTGTTGTTAATTTTATTGTTAGGATGCAAATCAAGAAATATACATTATTAGTTGCTAAGGATTGTGTGTATGAATGTTTTATTCTTACAATATCATACTTGCATATATTCTCTATGATAGTGGTGGTTATGAAGTCTGCACTAGAATGCTTCAGTTCAGTTCTTAGGATAGAGAGGTTTCTCTGGCAGTACAATTATGGTCAACATTTCTTTCAGAAATGTAGTTTTTCACTGTAGTTTCAGAGGAGATGATGTCTACACTAGTTCTATCATATTCCTAAGTTTCTATATAAGAGTGTTAATATAATGTCATGTATATATTTTAAATGTTCAAATGCATTGTATGTATGATGTGAGTGACCACATGAATTAGAATTACACTTGTGTGAAGAAGAGATGGTCACTAATGTAAATTGAAGAGAAGGTGGTGAAGATAAAAGGAAGAGTTACATTCTAATATGTGTTCCTATACTAGAAGATCATTTTTAGTGAGGAAGAGTTTCAACTATGACTTTGGCATGTGTATGTATTACATAAAAGATCTGCAAGATTTATCATTGTATTCTGGTAGGATTGGTGTTCTACCTATTGTATTGTTTTAATTGGGGATTGGTGTCTCTAGTAGGTATATTCCTACAAGAACAATAGGGGATTGGTGTCTCTGGTAGGTTGGTGCCTACTTTAGTATGTAAAATTCACTTGTATATTTTTTCATTGTGAGTCTAGATTTGGATAGTAGATCTAAGTTACTATTCTCACCAAGGTCTTTCCCATCTTAGGTTTTCCACCTATATATAGTGTCCTCTTGTGTGATTCATGCTTTTATATTTTATTTTCTTATGTGAGATTTTTGTAAATAATCATTCACTTTGATAACAATACCAAAAGTTAAGAATTTTGAATTGATTAGATCTATTGATTCACCCCCTCTTAGTAGATTATGTGCCCTTCAATTGGTATCAAAGACAAGTTCCTTTGAAGAAGCCTAACAGATTAAGGTAGTTCTAGGATGACACACTTAGTTAGGCAATGCTATCTAGAAATAAATTACCACCCTTTGATGGATCTAATTTTGCATTTTGGAAAGTTAGGATGGAGTCCTATTTGATGGATTTAGGAATTGAAATTTGGATGTGAGTAGTAGAGGGATATGAGATTCCTAAAATCCCTTATAGGGATAAATTTGAAAAAAAGGGCTTTCCAACTCAATGCTAAGTCAAGGAAATGCCATTTTATGTGCATTGACTAACACTAAATTTGTGAAAGTGATGCAATGAAAAACAATAAAGGAAATATGGATAAATTGGAGACCATATATGAAGGTGATGAAAAAATAAAAGAGGCAAAGATGCAAATGCATAGAGCTCAATTTGAAAGTTTGAAGATTAGAGAAGATGAGAATATTGCTACATTCCTACTCTAAATTGATGAAGTTGTCAAATCTATCTGAGGTATTGGTGAGAATTTGAAGGAAAAGAATATTGTGAAAAAGGTACTTACATCTCTCCCTAGAAGGTTTTATTTTAAAGTATTTTCTATTGAAGAAGCTAAGGATCTAAATGCTTTGAAGTTTACTGAATCACATGGAGTTGTAACTGCATTTGAGATGAGATTTGAAAATAAAGATTCTATAAGGAAAGAAACTACATTCAAAGTATCTGAGAATCAAGTTGATCAAGATTCTGATATTAGATCAGATTTGAAAGGATAATTTTTTTTAGGAAGCTATAAAGTGGTTCTAGTAAGTACAAAGATAAGTTAATTTTTAAGTGTTTTAATTGCAATGAAGTAGAAAATTTTATGGCTAAATTCCCCCATAAGAATTCTAACAATGTTGAGAAAAAGAATGGAAATAAATAATTTCAGAGAAGGTATAAAGGTTAGAGGAAACATAAGATTTTCTACACTAATGAGGAAGAAGACCACTCCATTGAAGAAGAAGATGAAGATATCTTCAGAGATGAAAAATAAAAGGTTATGTTCATGGATTTTGAGACTATTGAAGGAGATACATAAATGAATTCTAGAAACAATGAAGATGAAGTAGATCTTGTAGAAGAATTGATGTATGCTAGAAAATAAATCAAAAGGCTAAAGAATAGAATAGTAGAAGTGAAGGCTAAAGAAAAGGTATCTCAGGATTTGAAGAAAGCATAAAAGATGATTGTTGATCTAAAGGCCCAGATAAAAGAAGCAAAAAGGATTGAATAAGTTCTAATAGAAAAGTTTCTATCAAGAGATAAGGACTATGAAAAGTTGGAAGAAAAAATTATGACAATAAGAAAAGAGCTTGAGAAAGTGAATAAATAGTTGTAGATGTAGTTTGGAAAGAGCATTGAAACTATAGATAAGATATCAGGAAGTTAGAGAGCCCCACATGTCAAAATTAGTAGTTTTTGATGATCAGAAGAACAAGGTGACAAAATAGTCTATAAAGATTGCTAAAGAAAGTCCAAAAGTGACTAGGTCTAGAAGTTCAAAATATGAAAGAATCATGGAAAGTGATGAAAGCATGAAACATTATGATGGGTTTATTCAAGTGAAAAATAAGAGAAGAATATTCAAAAGACAAGGATATCACACCAAGTTCAGTTATACTTTCTCTAGTTATTGTTGTAGTTGCAATAATTTTGGACATAATGCTATGGACTGTAGAAAAGCTCTGGTAATAAGAAACAACTTTGTGAGTAATAATGTATTTGAACCTCTGTATAGTTTTAATATCATTTTATACAAATGAAAAAAAAATAGAAACATTGCAAGGAAGTAGAAAATCAATTTTTTGATTCCTCCTCTACTAGAAAGTGGAAGAAAAGGATCAAAAGGTAGAAGTTATGAATCAGATAATGTATGGAAGAAGGTTCTTGAAGATAAGACATTGGAAAAATCAATGATTTCTCAAACTGCTCTACATGCTTAAAAGGAGAAGAACTTGCAGATCATAGATAGTGGTTGCTCAAGCCACATGATTGGAGATTAGAGTATGTTCATGAATTTCAAGAAATTTGAAGGTGGTTATATGACTATTGGAAATAATGCTATTGCCAAATTTTTTGGTAAGGGTACTTTGAGTCTTGATGGTGGTAGGACAAAGAAAAAGACACATGATATTTTGTATGTTGAAGGTTTAAATCATAATATTTTAAATGTAATTCAGATGTGTGATAAAGGATATAATCTATCTTTTAGTGCCAAAAGTTGTGAAATTAGGAAATCCAACACTAGAGAATTGATTGCAGAAGGAAGCAAGACAGGCAGTGACATATATCATCTCAGTGAGTTGAATGGAAAAAGTTGTCTCACTATGTAGAGAGTAGAAAGTTGGATTTGTCACAAAAGATTAGGACATATTAATTTTAATGGTATTGTAAATATTAGCTCAAGAGGAATGGTCCAGGATATGCCAAATATTAAGAATCCTCAATCAACCAACTACAAGCCATGTCATGAAGGGAAGTAGACAAGAATAAAATAACTTGCTAAGGAGTATTCCACATCAAAACCATTAGATTTGGTTCATAAAAATTTGTGTGGATCTGTGAGGACAAAAATTATACAAGGTGATAGGTATTTCATGATACTTATTGATGATTACACTAGGATGACTTGGATTAAATTTTCAAAAGAGAAGTCAAAAGCCTTTGAGAAGTTTAAGGTATTTAAGGCATTGGTAGAAAATGAAATCAGAAGAAAAATCAAGGTTTTGAGATCAATCATAGGTGGAGAATTCACCTCTAACAAGTATGAAAAATTTAGTGAAGAGCATGGGATATGGAGGCAATTATTTGCTCCTAGAAATTTGCAACAAAATGGAGTTGTAGAAAGAACTGGACTGCACAAGAGATGTAAAGAATAATTTTATGTCAAGCACATCTACCAAATATATATACTAGAGAGAAGCAACTCAAACTATTGTATACATTTTGAATAGAGTTCAGATAAGGCACATGACTAATTAGACACCATGTGAGTTGTGGAGAGGAAGACCAACATTAGTCAAACACCTCATAATATTTGGAAGCAAGTGCTACATCAAAAGAGATGAAGATAATTTGGGTGAGTTCAATTCTAGATCTAATGAAGGTATTTTTCTTGGTTAAATTATTTAAGAAGTAAAACATATAGATGTTAAAACAAAATATTGAAGAGGATTGTAAAAAGTGAAAATATGGAAGTTGATGAAACATTTTAGTCAACTGGTATTCTAGAAGTAAAATATGATGATGAACCAATTTACAATAGTATTGAAGAATCATAAGAATTTGTTATTAAAACTCTAGCAAATTATGTTTAGAAGAACCACTCTGAAGACTAGATTATAGGAGACAAAGATAGTAGGGTTTAGACCCAAAAGAGACTTGAGAGAGCAAATGAGCAAGTGAATTTTGTATTACTGTCAAATATAGAGCCTAAGTCATATAAAGAAGCAAGCAAAGAGAAATGTTGAATAGAAGCTATGGAGGAAGGATTGAATGAAATTGTGAAGAATGAAACTTGGGACCTTATCCCAAGACCTAAAGGAAAGAGGTTTTAGAAATAATAAAAATGAAGAAAGTGAAGTGATTCAAAACAAGGCAAGACTTGTGTGTAAAGGGTACGCTCAAGTTGAAGGCATAGATCTTGAAGATACATTGGCTTTGGTAGCAAGACTGGAAACAATCAAGATGTTTTTATCTCTTTTAGCATTCAAGAAATTTAAAGTATACTATATGGATGTGAAGTCAACATTTCTAAATGGACAAATAGAAGAAGAGGTCTACATTGAACAACCGAAAGGGTTTTAATGTTCCAAAAATCTAGATTGTGTTTGCACACTGAAGAGGGCTTTGCATGGACTCAAAAAAGCTCTCAGAGCTTGGTATTCGAGGTTGGATAGATACTTGCAGCAAAAAGGGTTTTAGATAGGAAGTGTAAATAATAATATATATAGAAAAATAGAAGGTGATCAATTATTGTTAATCGTAGTCTATATATATGATATCATTTTTGGTGGAGACACTGATGACATGTGCAAGGATTTTTACAAGGAAATGCATAATGAATTTGAAATGTCTATGCTAGGTGATTATCTTTCTTTCTTGGGCTAAATATTGTATAATCATACAAAGGAATTTTCATTTCTCAGAAAAGGTACATAAAGGAGATGCTAAGTTCAGGATGCAAGATTGAAAACTGGTAGAAACACCTATGGTTACAGGATGCAAGTCGAGTAAATATGATGAATTTTCTCTGTTAGATCAAACCTTGTACACATCCATGATTGGTAGTTTGTTGTATGTAACAACATCTAGATCAAATATAATGTAGGGAATTGGAATGGTTTCTAGATTTTCGGCAGCACCTAAAGAAAGTCATGTTAAATAAGTGAAGATAATATTTAGATATTTGAAGGCCATTGTAGATTTTGGACTATGGTATCCAAAGAGTGAAAATTTCACTTTAATTGCATACAAAAATGTATATTGGGTAGGAGGCATAGATGACTAGAAGAGCACAAGTGGTGGATCATTATTTCTTGGTGATAGTTTGATGTCTTGGTCGAGCAATTTGGAATAGGAATTAGTTTCTTTATTTGTATAGTAGAAGCAAAATACATTTTTGCAACATCATGTTGCACTTAGGTATTATGGATGAAGCAGAATTTGAAGGATATGAAGATTGAGTTTGATGAACCTATCTCTATTCTTTGTGATGATACTAGTGCCATGAACATTTCAAATAATCTAGTAATAAATTCAAGGAAAAAACACATTGTAGTCAAGTATCATTTTCTAAGGGAGAAGGTTGCAGAAAAGGAGGTAAAGTTGGAGTATGTTGAGACAAAGGAGAAATTAGAAGATATATTCACAAAACCACTTCCTAAGGAGAAATTTTATTTTCTCTAAAAAAAATTGGGAGTTGTTGCTCCCTCCTCTTGAATCTAGAGGAATCATAGGTTGAGGGGGATCTTGGTGTCCCCGCCGCAAGAAGGCTTGGTGGTCTTACAAAATTATTTTTAGAAGTAGGATATATCAAATCAGGGGGAGGTTTACTAAAGGAGTTTTGGGAAATGCTTCACATTTCTCTGCAGTTGTAGATTTGGCTGTATGGTTTGACATTTTGTCCAAGGAAAGTGTGAAGCATGTATGTTCCTATTTTTAGATCATATAAGTTATTGCAAGATATTTTGAAATTAACATAATGAAGAATGTGTTGTTGGCTAGGAGGATATGTTCAATATGCAAAGAGATTGAAATGATAGAAGATTCTCTATGTCTATCTGTCAACCCATTGGAGTTCAAGGCATGTGTGGTAATAGCTAGTAGCATGCAAAATTCAAATCTTGTGTGTGGTGTTAAGTTAGGGCCTACTCAAGGTTCCTATGGTAGTAGCATAATATCATATTATTTTGGTGGCAAGAAAATGTATTTTTGGATTGACCTATTACACATTTCATGTAAATTGAATTAGGTTCACTCTATATCATCCTAGATATTTGTGAATGTCTAGCCGACATAGAAGAGTGTTAATGTAATGACATGTATATATTTTAAATGTTCAGATGCATTGTTTTTATTATGAGAGTGACCATATGAATTAGAATTACACCCGTGTGAAGAAGAGATGGTCACTAATGAAAATTGAAGAGAAGATGGTGAAGATAAAAGGAAGAGTTGCATTCTAGTGTGCACACCTATATTAGAAGATCATTTGTAGTGAGGAAGAGTGTCAACTTCGACTCTAGCATGTGTGTATGTATTACATAGAATATCTACAAACTTTATCATTGTATTACTATAGGATTGGTGTTCTACTTGATATATTGTTTAAATTATGGATTGGTGTCTCTAGTAGGTTGATTCATACAAGAATAATAGGGGATTGGTGTCTTTGGTAGGTTGGTGCCTGCTTCAATGTGTAAAATTCATTTGTACGTTTTTGCATTGTGAGACTGGATTTAGACAGTAGATTCAAGTAGCTATTCTCATTGTGGTTTTTCCCATCAAGGGTTTTCCATGTATATCTAGTGTCCTCTTGTGTGCTTTATGCCCTTATGTTTTATTTTATTAGGTGGGCTTGTTCTAAAGAATCATACACTCTGATAACCATAGAAAAGTTAAGAATTTTGAATTGATTAGATCTATTGATTCATCCCCCTCTCAGTAGATTGTGTGCCCTTCAAGCTATTTGTTGAAATGATGAGAAATATAAAATTTAGGCCCATTATGAAGATTCTTGGCCTAAGAAAATTGGATGCTTCAAGTGAAAAATCTATTTTAAATAATATAATGAGTGCATATGAGAGTGTGGGTTCCACTTTACACACCAAAGATAGTAATGCCACATGATGTGTCATTACATCAACAATTGTTTAAGCAATCAAATAAAAAATATCACCTCATTAGAAAATAGGTCAAGCATTGAAAATAATTAGAAAATCTCTAATGAGATCCATTGGAAGGTGTAAAAGAGTGGAGGACCCAAACAACAATGAATTATAGGCATACTCTAGTAGACTCCAATGGAAAGATGAACCAATCGTTGAAACCTTGAGATCTATAATTGAAGAATTTTGGAAAAATAACACAAGGGTATATCCTAATCAAAGAGATGTTGTAAGAAGGAGAATTGTTTGTCAAAACTATGAGCCACATCAAAAGCATTTTTGGATATGAATCAAACACACTTTTTCTCCAAATTTCTAGAGATGTATCCTCAAATTAAAACTAATCAAATGTATTTTGAAATAGAAAATCCTTTTTATGCCAAAATAAATCACACACAAATTATTTTTGTAGAGTACATATTGAGTTTTCTAATCATTATGATGGTTATCAAAATATGTGTAGATTTTCATAATAAAAATGTTTTGCAAGAGTGTAAGATACAAGCTCTACCTAGATCTTCAAGGGACTCCATCTTGATCATTTTATATCAAATATTAGATTGTCAATTATTCTATAAGAAATTATGCTTGTATGGTACATGTGAACATTGTGGTGGCTTGAAACATTTGTCAATTTGTCTACATATGAAGAATGCACATGCAATAAAAAATGAACTAGTAAGATCTGGAAAATATAAGATAGTGGTATACAATCTAAAGTATGGAAAAAATAAAAAAATTGTGAATCGGTTAGTGAAAAAATACCACTGTACCAATTTATATCTATTTTTTGAGAGAATATAGTGTATGGATATGCAATGAATACCAATAAAGATCAATGGTTGGAATTGCAATTCAAGTTATGCAAGGACACGCTTCCACTTGGTACCATCATTTCAGTTGTTGAATTTATAGAGAACTATACACTAAAACCATAGAATGATGTACAATCATATTATTACAACTCCATGCAAGTTGCTATATTTGTGCATTTATAATTCATTCATGCACATGATAGTATAGAGGAAGACAACAAGATCTTGAGGGAGTATCACTTTTATATCAGTGATGATCACACATATTCTATAAAGTTCATGCAAGGTTGTTTTTGTATTTTCTACCATGAGTTGGCTAGAAAAAACATATAATTCAAGGTCAACATATTATTTAGTTAGATAATTGTGCATAAAAATTCAAGAACTTGCAGATATTCTATTTGTTGAGTAAGATGCATAATATCATTGGTGTTCAACATATGTGGAATTTCTCAAAGTTCGAGCATGTAAAGAGGAGAATGACGGTGAAAGAGAATGTATTAAAAGAGCCTTAGCATGAGAAGAGGTGAAGTACAAAGACAATGCAAATTTGACATATGAAACATATTTAATCGAATGGTGTAAGTCTACAACGGGTTTAGGTAATGAAGGTAAGTCTACAGTTCATATTTTTTTTTGGCTTGTAGATGATACTAATATTGTAAAATATGAGGATTGTTGTACATTGGAAAGATTGACTAAGCTACACTCTTTTAGAAGCTCAAATGTAGGTTCATGGTGTATTCATATGAGGAATATGGTGTGCTTTTGTTCTCCATGTACATATGGAGCTTGGGATGAGTGTGAGTCAAAAGAATGGGTTGATGAATGGTGTACAAGAAGTTTAAGCCCACTTGAGACATATCGATTCCCAACAACACTACAACTTACAAAGATGGAATCATCACTTGAGTTTGAACACATATAAGATCTAGTTCAACCAGGTAATATCTACATGCATAATTTAAGGAACTTCAACATTTTATCTTATTTTGTAGTATATTATATTTTTGAATAAATTAATATAATTGGATGCACTTATCAATGCAAGGAATGTTTATGTAATTATTGTAGATGAAGATAGTGAAGAAGGAACATATCATTATTTGTGTTGAGGCAAAAAATAAATTGGAGGCCCTTGTTATAGATGGAGAAAACATTGAGTATCCTATAGGGTCAATGTTACTAACATGGCTTAGAAGGTACCCAATTAAGAAGTTTGACGTGTGGTTGATTGAGGAATTTGGCACACATCAGTAGATTCTTTAGTTCTCTAATGTTATTGTGGCATCAAATGTTCACTTTATCAAATATAGGGGTAGACAATTGAACAAGAAGTTGTGGAAGGTTCACGAGTCTGACCTTGAGGCAATACTTGACACAATAAAGAGTAGATAAGATTTGTATGGTTCCTTGGATTGATTATAAATATATTTTTTTATAAAGTCAAGCTGATTTATATATATGTACATCAGATTTGTACATTTATACAAGTAAAATTTTGTTTCTTCTCTACAATCATGTCTATTATATGCGATACTTATGTACAATACACTTTTTTACATGTATTATTATTTATATATGTACATACCTACATGGAATTGTCATTAAATGACTATATACATTTTATTGAGTTGTCTAAATTGATATGTTATCCTTAGTTCTAGATCTAGGAAGATTCTTATCATCACATGCCTAACCCATGTTTGTTATAGATGACTTTATGTTAGGTTTTCATGGAAAGTATGAATTAAATTTGTATGGTTGTGTGAAGGTTTTGTATAATTTATGTACTTAAATATCCAATAAATTTCACTCATGTGATTCTACATTAGGTTTGATTAATTTGTATGTTATTAATTCATAACATTGATTTAATAGACAAAGGTTAAGGCTACTTTAGAGATTTCTCAAAATGGTTAAGTACCTTATTTGGTCATTCAACCTCCATGATAAGTTAATGAAATGGGAATATTGGGAATATTGTGTGTTCTTAAGCTTATGTCAGACTAAAGTTAATAATATTCAATAGACAAATAAATCTATAAGTGTTTATTTCTCAGTCTATATAGGGAGAAACACACTAATGTGGGTATGTTTGGAGAGTAGATAGGAAGGATCACTAATAAATTTGATAATGATAATTAATGAAATGAATGATAATTAAATAATTCCCAAGAGAGAGGTAGAGTTTCATGTGAATGATTAAAATTTCAAAAATTCCTTTTGCATGAGACCCATAAGTGTAAACATAATCCAAAAAATATAGGCTATACAATTTCTAGAATTATAAATTGGGCCAAATCATTAAAGAGAAGGTCATAGGGTTTCCATTTAATTTTAACCTCCTCTAGAGGCTTATTGAATTTATAAGAATGTTCCCTCTTAAATTATTGTATAGATGTGAATAATGGTGATGGTAAAATTATATGGATTTGATTGTTAATTATATAAGAAAGAAACATCCAATTCTTTATTTTGTGAACATAGAAGAAGATCCTAGGGTTTTCATTAAAAATCCACTATCCAACTATCTATTAACATAGAACATGAAAATGTGCTCACTCTATTTATGAACTTAAAAATGCAGTTGTCTCATTCATGCAACTTATTGTCAATGAAAAATATGTTCGAATGTACTTTGTATTCCCTTTCCTAAATGTTTCAAGCATATTCCACCATAGTCTAGCATTATTGTGATGTAAAAATATTAATTCTACCTTCTTATTGTTGGAACTCATAGTTGTTTCCCTTGATGTCAAAGACACACAAAGGTTGATGGCATATTCTCAATAATAGTCATTTGATTCACATGTGTTTTTGAATCTGCATTAGATGGCATTGTCAGTAATATAACAATGGGTGGTTTGGTTTGTCACAATGATAGCTTGGTTGGTTCCTTAAGTCACTATTATAGTGAAATTTTTTATAACACTCAAAATGAAATTGGTGAGTTACACTTTGACTTGCATGGTATATGAAACATGTCATATGTGCTTAGAAAAGTTTCATTTTTGATGAAAAAGACAAGGTTCAAGGTGATTCTTCCTAAGGAAAAGGTTGTGTTCTTGATATTTTAGAGATTCTAGTGAATGAATCTTTAAGATATTCAATGTATTAGTGTGAAATTGAAATATTATTTGTAGAGAAACAAAGTGATCCTCTGTAGTTGAATTCTTTTTTGAGAAATGTATGATGAAGTTAAAATGATCAAGTCAGTGAGATAGATTGATCATTGCTAGTGAGGCAAATGTTTGTATGCTAGTGAGACAAATGTGTGTATGCCAGCGATGAATTCTTGTAACTAGTGAGGTCCTTTGGTCAGTGAAGCCATTTTAGCCAATGAGGGATTGTTTTGTTTCTAGTGAGGCATTTGAAATATATTAATGAGATAGTATTGCCAGTGACACATTGTAAACAAAAAATTTTCAGATTAAGCCAGTGAGGCATCATTTCTGGAGTGGTTTTTATCCCTAGAGGGTTTTCCACTCGTCAAATTATTTGTCTTATGGTCTCATTGTTTTGATGTGATAACGTTTCATGATTTTTATGATCTTTGGTTTGCTTTAATATTTCTTATTTTAGTTTTTAATGATTGCATTCAATTCATGGATTTATTTATCATTAAAATATTAAGAGCATAAATTATTCATTTATTTTTCAAGGAAAAAGTTAAAAATTTGTCTAAGACACCGATTCACCCCCCTCTCAGTGTCTTCTTCACTCCAACAAGTCGTATTAGAGCCAAACCCTTGATTTAACAAGCCTAATCGGCTTAAGGGTTCCTAGTATTGGAGTGTTGTGTCTAATATGGAAAAAAGTAGAAGAAATAAGGGAAAAAGAAGTTCATGCAAAATACTAACCATCGAGCTCTTCCTGAACTTAATATAAGGAGTAATGAAGAAGAAAAGAAGTCTAATATAGAATTTGATGAATTTGTAGTAGACATGAATGATTCTGATATAGAGGTATGTGTTAGTGACCCTAAAGGAGAAGTTGGTTTTCAGAATGAACTAATTAGTTTCATAAATGAACTCGAAATAGTCATAAAGAAGAATCAAGACTTAGGGAAGAAACTCCAAGAAGAAAGGAAGTTTAAGGTTAAAACTCTTTCAGCCCTTGAGCATGCAAAAATACTAGTTATAGATTGTAAGGCTCAACTAGAAGAGGTTAAAAGAAAAGAAGAAGATATAGATAATAAGTTAAAATTCAAGGAATTAGAGATAGAATCCTTAAAAAGGGAGTCTTCTGAGTTAGATAAAAATCTACATTTGAAAAAGAACATTGAATGTTCTAATGAAAAAATTGTAGCAGACTTGAAGTTGCAGCTTGTAGAATCACATAAAATGGAAGAAGACACCGGCCTTAAATTGAAGAGCACAATAGAATTATGTCAAAATTTGAAGTTAGAAGTTGAAGAAAATAAGATAATAGTAGAAGTAACTAAATAAGATTTGGAAATTAAAATAAGTGAGTGCCAAAATCTTGAACGTGAAATAATCTCCTTGAGAAAAGATCTTGAAAGCTTCAAGATTCAGAAATCTGAGAAAGGTACTGATGCATTGAATAAAATTTTGAGAATTCAAAAGAGGCACAAAGATTACTTTGGTTTGGGATATGAAAAAGGAAAAATATTTGGAGTTCAAGATGAGTCTAAACATGAAGTGTAAGCTTCAAACTTACTATCCTTATATAGCAGTATAAACATTTGTTCCTGTCCTTTTCATAATTGCATTTTTTCCTATCTCCATCATGCTAAAATTGAATTTTATATATGCAAGACTCATTAACTTACAATCCAAAGAATGCATGAAGTGTTAAGAACATGTTCCATAAAATTCTTGTCCTTTTCATGACTATTTTTTCCTATCTCCATCATGCTAAAATCTAATTTTTAGCATGTAGGACTCATTATCTTACAATCCAAAAAATGCATGAAGTTTTAAGAACATTGGTGCAGGAGCACCCAAGCCCTTCAAGGAACTCTTTAAGAGACAGGAGAATGTTGGGGTCATGAGGACCTATCAAACATCTCAAGACATCAATTATGACATCTTGAAGCCTATAATGGCTTTTGAAGTGGATACATGCATTAGAGGAATCAAAAGTCACGAGGGTCCTGATAAGGACCCTAGGACCAAAATACATTGTAATTGGAAAAATAGTGTCTTAGGGATTTAAATGGGTTTTATTCATGTTAATTAAGGTTGAATAATGCCATGTAATATTTTAGAAGCTTTATAGTTCATAGGAGTTAATAAATTTCAAGTTGGAGAATTCAAAATTTTCAAAATCCAACTTTGGCGGGAAAGTGTGTTTTTGATGATTTAGCACTAATAATGTAATGAAATCAATTCTAATCAGTTGGGACAGTTGGGGGAAGGGTTTTTAAGGTTGGAAAAGTAATTTTTATGGGCTGTTGGCTGATATTACAAGTGCTATATGGACTGCTACAAAAAATCAATAAAAAATTTCAATCTTTTTGCATTTTCTTGAGTTTTTTGATGAATTTTTTATTCCTTTTGAAGTTATACTCATTTGGATGGTTTAGGAACTTGTTTTTACATGTTTTGAAGCCATTTTTATGTCTTTATAAGTAATATCAATCAGTTCTTTGTACATTATTGCTGACTGTCCACAAAAAGTTCATATTTCTCACTAGTTTTGAGAGTTTTTCTTGGATGTTTGATCCATTTCATGGTAGAATGCTGATATGACCTATGAAATGGATCATTAATAACATGTATCATACAGAAATAAAAAAACTAATGTGCAAGAAAGATGAGTTCCATGGTGTACACCAAGATTTGACAATGCAAAGAGCATGAAAATGGAGGCTAAAGTGTAGCAATAGGAGATATTCCTTAACAAGGGGTGAATTTTTGAGTTGGAATAGTTGAAACATGTTGAGTTAATTTTGAAAGTCCAAAAATAGGTTCTGGAAGTGTTGGGAAGGCTAGATTTCAAAAGGCCCTAGTTTTGAGGCAAGTTTTGGAGGGTTTGTGTTTGAGCATGTTAGGGGTGTCATAGAAGCATAAAAACTTGTTATATTTGGTTTTGAGACATTTTAAGGGACTGTTGAAAATTTCATGGTTAGGGGATAAAGTTAGAGAGGGGTTGCTTTGTAAAAGTAGGTTAATTGAGTAGCCTTGAGCAGGGTAGGTGTATTGAAAGTATATGTTGGTCCAAAAGAATCACTATTTGTTTTTGGATATGTTGTGTAGGACATAAAAGGGTATCTCAATCCATATTTTATTTGGTAAGTGTTTTGGAAAGCTTGAGTGTAAAGTGGCTTAAACCAGGTTGCATATGCTACAAGGGAGGGCATGCTCATATGGTGGAATTTTGTTGAGTTCTTTGAAACCCATTTTGAATTTGATCTGATATTCATTTGTGAGTCATTTTGAGAAGGTTTCCACCTTCCTCTACATCAAACATGTTTTGGAAAATTATTATCCTCACTTGAATCTCTTTTTCAAAATTGCATCATTCACACATCCTCTGTGTCAAATTTCATTTCTGGGATTCATATCTAATTCTCACCTATTTTATGTGTAGTTAGTCTTTCATGACACCTACTTATAGATCCATGCATTTGAAGGTTCCACAATTTAGAGTTATGAAATATGAGTAGAGTTATCAATGGAATGTGAGAAAAAATTGATAGCTCCAACACATTAAAGTGGGTAGGTGAATTCTAGGGAATGCCTTTGTATGTTCCATGAGACACTCGATTGTTCTAGGCTACACTATTTTGGTGTAGCCTCTTAAGATCCCTAAGTTTAAAAAATTTCCAAACTATGATAGATTGGTTCTCAAAATCCATGGAACTTAGGAACATTTCATCTAAAACTACAAGGTCACATAGGGACCCTCCATAATAACCTATCTCATTGTTTTAAATCTCCAATCCACTTGACCATGGTGACAATTTTTGAAATATTGTAAAAAGCGTCACTTGTGTTTAGTAAAAACTTGTTAAGAGCCATACTTTATATTTTGTGTGTTGTGGAAAAAAAATGATAGTGCCAAAATTTCTAGGTGGGAAGGTGAATGCTAGGGAAGGCCTTTGTTTTTTTCCCCAGACACCCAATTGTTCTAGGCTACACCAATCCGTCACAATCTCTTAAGAGCCCTAAGTGCAAAAATATGGAAAAATATGATGGATTGGTTCTCAAAATACATCAAACTTAGGAAAAAAATTTCTAACCTACAAGGTCACATAACATCCCTCCACAATAACCTCTCTCATTTTTTAAAATCTTCAATCTAGTTGACCATGGTGATAATTTTTTAAATGTTGGATAAAGTGTCAATTGTGTTTAGTAAAAACTTGTCAAGAGTCGTAATTTTCACTTCGTGAATTGTGGAAAAAAATTAACAATTACAAAAAAATTGAGTGGACACATGAATGCTAGGGAAGGCCTCTATTCATTCCCCAAGACAACTGATCATTTCAGGTACACTATTTTGATGCAATCTCTTAAGAGCCATAAGTGAAAAAAAACTATCAAAATATAATGGGATATTTATTGCTATCCATGGCACCTATGAATGTTTTTTATAAACCTACAAGGTCATGTAGGGTGCCTTTACAATAATCTCTCTTATTTTTTTAAATCTGCAATCCATTTGACTATTGTGAAATTTTTTCAAATGTTATAAAAGACACCAATTACCTTCAACAAAAGCTTAAAGGAAAGCATAATTTTTGTTTCATGTGTTGTGGGGCCTAATAGATAGCATCGACACATTTGGATGGGTAGTTGAATGTCAGGAAAGTTTTTTTTTTTCACCCCAATTGTTTTGATCATTCTAGGCTACACTATTTTGACGTAATCTCTTAAGAGCCTTAAGTGCGAAAAATTTCTGAACTATGACATGTTGTTTCTCGAAATCCATGGAACCTTAAAATGTTCCATTTGAACCTTTAGGGTCACATAGGGTCCCTCCATAAAACCTTATCTCCATTTTTTAAATATCCAATCCAAGCATAATTTTTGTTCTGTCCATCAGTGGGTTGAATAGACAGTGCCAAAAAATCCAATTGGGCAAGTGAATGCTATGCATGGTCCTATTTTACATCCCACTTGTCCTGATCATTCCAAGATACACTATTCTGGAGTAATCTCTCAAGAACCCTAATTGTGAAAAAAAATAACAAATTATGATGAGATGTTTCTCAGAATCTATGTCACCTACAAATGTCCAGTTTGAACCTATAGGGTAATGTAGGGTCCCTCCAAAATAAGCTCTCTCATTTTTTAAATCTCTAAGCTATTTGAATATGGAATTTTTTTTATAAATGTTGCAAAAAGAATCAATTGCATTCAACAAAAAGTTATAGGAAAGCATAATTTTTATTTTGTGTGTCATGGGGCTGAACAGATAGTTCCAACATGTTCGAGTGGATAGGTGAACTCTATGAAAGGTCCTATTTTTCATCCCAACTATTTCGATTGCTCCATGATACACTATTTTTTTGCAATCTCTTAAGAGTCGTAAGTGTGAAAAACTATTGACCTTTGATGGGATATTTTTTAGAAATCTATGGCACCTACAAATATTTTGTCTAAATAAATAGGGTCATGTAGGTGCCTCCACAATAATCTCTCTTATTTTATTAAGTATCCAAGCCATTTGATTGTGACAACAATTTTGAAATGTTGCAAAAAAGGTCGATTGTGTTCAACGAAAAGTTGTAGGGAAGAATAATTTTTGTCTTGTGCATCACGGGGCTAAATAGATAGCACCAAAATATTTGGGTGGATAGGTGAATACTAAGAAATCTAATATTCACCCCAATTTTCTCAATCATTCTTTTCTACACTATTCTAACACAATCTCTTAAGAGCCCTAATTATGAAAAACTATCAAAATATGATGAGGTGTTTCTTAGAATATGCGGGACCTACAAATGTTATGTCTAAATATATAGGGTCACATAGGGTACCTCCACAATAACCTCTCTCTATTTTGTAAATATCCAAGCCATTTAACCATGGCAATAATTTTTTAAATGTTGCAAAAAAAATCAATTACATTCAACAAAAAGTTACAAGCAAGCATATTTTTTTGTTTTGTACATTATGGGGCCAAAAAAGAGCTCCAACATGTTTGAGTGGGCTAGTGAATGCTAGGGAAAGTCCCATTTTTTACCCTAGCTATCTCAATTGTTACCCCCCTTCATACTTGCATGCTTTCTCCATCACTCTCACTCCTCCTTCTCTTCCTCTTCCCTACCTTTCATTTTTCTACTAAGTATTTTAGGTTTCGGCCATTGGCCTTATCCTTTAGCCCTTACCGCTTCCTTTGGAAATCCTTAAGCCTACCATCCTACCTTTGAATCCCAATCAAGATCCTTTAGGATTTTCCTAAGTCTTACATTTTTGTACTTTAGGGTTTAGTATTCCCTCTTACCACTTTCCATCTTTTCAAGTAGGAAGTAAGTCTTCCTCTCAATCTTCAATCCCCAAAATATCCTTTCGCCTTTTGGGAATTGGGCCTTTCATCTTCCACATTTCTTCTTTCTCACTTTCACTCCTTCCCTAAAAAATTTGGCTAAGTTTCAGGTATTCAAACTTCGAGCTTAAAAATTATCCTTTACCTCTTACCTTTCTTTGGTAAGAGGTAACTCTTCCCTCTGACCCTTGATGGATCCTTTCAGACTTCAAAATTTGGTCTTCCCTTTTACCTTTTTCGTCTTTGTGATAAGGCGTAATCCTCCTTCTCGACTCCCAAAGCCTGAAGGGGGAAATCCTCTTAGACTTCATGATTCACTCCTTCAACCTTCTCTATTCCTTTCTTCTAGCATGTAGTATGGCGAATTCCCAAAGCCCGATCCCCAATGGTCCAATGAAAATGAATTACAAAGTATGAAGTAGACCCGATACTCGATCTCTGACAAGGTTATTTTTTTCCCACTAGACCATTTAATGCATAAGCAAAGGTTTTCTTTTGAGCCGGACACCTCAACCTTTCTATAAATTTGGAATGTTTTTTGGGAAATTCTATTAATTCCTGAGCTACTTTTTAGGCAAACTTTTCAATGTATAGACTTCAAGGATGATAGGTATTGCTACCCATGACTTCTGTAAGTGGATTTTATGGGTGCCCATGCTCATTTATTGCTCATTCTTGACCTTTATGAAAAATATATGCCCTAATTACGATTTTCATGGGATGGCTCCATTATTTCATGCATAGACTCCATTTTTAATCATTTTTAGGGTTAGGATTTAGTTTGTGGTTCTAAGTTATGTCCAATCTATAAAGGAAAGAAATGTATTCATTTCAAGGGTTCTTCCTCTAGCTCCTCTAGGGATTTTCTTTAGCAGAATTATGCATTTTTTCATCTCTACAATTGTAAAGATTGACTCCATGCAATGAAGATGATCATTGTTACTAGCTCTCTCCTCTTTTGTGTATGAGTAAACTTTCATTACCTTCATATCTAAGAGATTGTTATCATTTTCATGTAAATATGCTCATTTATTTTGTTTACAGTTGTTGTTTTAAGAATCTTTCTTTCCTTCCAACACCTTTTCAAACCCTAAACTCCATGTTTTCCTCTAATACTCAATCAAATAGAGAATTGTGTGAATCCTTTGGTCCCATTTCTTTGATGTAATAATAAATATTGGTCAGGAAGAAACACTTTTCTATCTTGTTGTACCACCTCCCATTTCCCTTTCATGCATTCCTTCTTCCCCTTTTCCCCTTTGAGTTGTTAGATTAGGGTAGTGGTAGGGTTTCATGTATTGGGTTGGACTAGCACATTGCACTTGGATCGAAAGAGGAAGTTAGACTTCTCAGGAAATTCAACCTCATATGTGTGAGGTCTCACACCTTGAGGTCATTTCTATTGTGTCTTTGAAATGTTGAACCCTGTGTTCAACAGGGTGCAATTTCAAGTGACAATAAGACCCCTAATGTAGTCACTTCCCTCTAGGGTAAGGAAAGAGATTACAATCCACCTTTGAATTTTGAGTGGATGGAGATTCATGTGGTGATGGTTTCTTTTGAATTTTCTCACTTGATCTCTTCTCAAAACTTGCTTGGATCTCCACCTAATATGATAAAAAGTATACACATTAATATATAAACATTGAATTATAGAATGACATATAACCAAATAATCACTTACCACATACTCATAATCAATCTAAATCACTTTTTTCCTCTCTTCATTCATAATATAGGGTTGCAAATCCCTATGACAAGCATAAATATACAAAGTAAATAAGAATGAATATCATTCAATTTTTTACTAGTATAAAGATAAAACAACAAACATAACATAAAATTTACTAATCCAACTCACACCTTTGTCAAAGGCATTGAAGATGATATTGTTGCATCAACACCATGCTCTATTTTGGTATGAATAGTAGGAGTATAAACTAATTCCATCATATGCCAAATGAAACAATATTTTGATTAAGTAAAGCATGAAGGACTCAAACCCATTACAAAATAAACATAGAGGAAAAAGAGAGGAGTCTCACAAGGAATGAGACATTAGAAAAACTAAGCAAAAAATATTAGCAAACAAAGAAAGTCTCTCAAAGGAGAGACAAAAATTGCTACCAAGAAGAAAGTAGCAAAAACCAATTAAGATTTTGACAGGGGCATGGAACCAAGAAAAAAGTTTTGGAAGGACCCAAAACCACAACCCAAGACAATCAAAGCAATTTGAACCCAAATTTCACCAAAGGCCTCAGAAGAGGGGCATGGATGGAATATAAAGTCCTTCCAATTTTCAAATCAACTAAAGGTTTCTCAAGAATGAATTTCCTTTTAATCTTGTGAGGTTCTCCTTTTCCCCCAAAAGAAAACTCCAATGATATCTTGTCCTCCAAAGGGATTTGATGACAAAAAATGGTAGTACTAACCTCTTTTGTTCCCAACATCAACACCTCTTGGGGTTGAGGACCCTTAAATCTTATCTTTTTATGAAGATCATGAAACAACAAGGAAAAAACCCTAATATTATGGAAGTGGTACCATTGAGAGGTGTCATAATGGAGTTTATGCTCCCATACCCTGAGCTTGGAGCATATCTTAACACTATTGGGAAACTCACAACCAACCTCAATGAAAAAAAAAATATAACATAAAAAAACTCGTTCTATATTTTTTGACATCAATAATAGTAATAAATTGATCAATGGCTTCAACACTACCATGAATACTACTTTCATCCTAGAAATTCAAAGGGAGCTTTGGGAGATAAACCAAGATAGGGACTAGTTTAATTTTGGAAACGCCAAACCCAACATACCATCTTTGTAAATAAAAATGAAACAATGTTAAGGTTATATGGAGGCTATTTATACCTTTGACAACATTAATGGAGGATCAATCATGTAGGAGAAGGATAATGCCATATTTGAGGTAAATTTGATCATGTCTACTAGAGCATTGAATAAAATAATTTTGGCACAACAAGAAAGGATATGTAGGTGAGTTCAAACATTCAAAGAATTGGGTGGCATTTGAGTAGAGAGTTATATGGGTAAAGAAGTGAAGGTTTGATATAAAAGGTATGTGATAAATCTATGAAGTTGTAAGTAGAACAAATAAGTTGATGTAAAGGAGGTGTGAGAGAGAAGAAGGTTGTAAGAGAGAGAGGATCATAGGAAAATTCAAGATAAGATTGATGATAGAGAAGAAGTACATCAAATAGAGTGATAAACAACAAGAAGAGTGCAAGGGAAAAGATAAAGACTATAGAGGATTCATGCATGTTTAGTGTGTGGATATTTTAGAGAGAGATAACTAAAGGGGTAAGTTATGAGCTAGATGGAAAATTCAAATGAGTGTGCAAAACATGGAGAGGTTGAGAAATCATTGGGATTGAGAAAGAGCACACAAGATATGGTGACCTAAGAATAAGGCATGGAGGAGTAGGTGTGTTCATTGAAGGTCAAAGAGATTTCCACAAGAAAGAGTGAAGTAGTGCATCTATGGAGTATGTGGAAGAGGTAGTAATAGAGAGCAAACCAAGGAAGCTTTCCACTTGACAAGAAAGGTTACTAAAGGTATGATAGAATTCCCAAGGAGCAATAAATAGTTGTAACTAAGGTGGTAAAATTTAATGCAACAAAGGAGCATATTAAGAATGCTACATTGAAGATGTTAAAATTAACTTTAATAAAGTATGGATATAGACATAAAGCTACATGTGGAGCTAGACTATTTTTAGAGATACTACTAGTGAGTGTAACGCCCCGCCACACAAACCCCAAAGGAACAAGTAAAAATGCAACTATTTTTTTTTTTTTAAAGAACATGATAAATGTACTTAAGTATTCCAACATTACAATGTTCTAAGTTGCACAACTAAATCCCTTGGGGTACACGAGGTGACATTACAAAACTAACCCATCACAAGATAATAGATTAACATTATATATACAATTACACAAATCCAATCATCATGACACTAATTAAACATTCATTCATGATATCAAGAAAGATGTGAATATACCAATTAAAACCATACATACATATGACAATAAATGAAATTATAAAGATATAAAGTATATATATATTTCGACAGATACAACACAATATAATCAGTAATTACAAACGATAGTTCATGAATGATTACATGGCCTGAATATACATTACATCAACATGATAGTACAACATAATGAACATATAAAAAAATTACATCAAGATATTCCCATCACACGTGGGAGTCGATACATCAATAAATAAATTACATTCGAATTATAAACATACATCTAGTACATAAGAACACTGGATCAACAACATCTGCCAAACCATGCAATGAAAGAAACAATTGCATCCAAAGGGAACCCAACAGGGTGTGAAGCACGTTCCACCCAACCACCCCCGTGTTGAAAGTAGACAAGGAAGGATCCTTGACCAAGCACATCAACAAAACACAAGACTGACTCCAGACAAGATAACATAGCATCAAAGAATAAACGATAATCATTTACCAACAAACATCACAACAAACCACTTCAAACCATAACAATAAATCACTTTCCAAAATTACAACAACAAGTCACGAAACACATCATCAATAAATCTCAAATCATAATATCAAAGGACTACTTCCAGAGGACTTCAATAAAATAACACAAATGGAATGTTAGAGGAGAGTGTCATCGCATGGCTCACATGGATTATCCAGACAACCTATCACAAGGTGTCACCTCCATCTATACATGGATTATCCTGACAACCTAGTTCAAGGTTTCGCCTCCATCTATGGTTCTCCTGACAACCTATCTCAAGGCACCGCTCCATAGGGTTACTCATGCAGAATCGTTAACCTTTTGTGAAGACAAGGCAATGATCTTGCCAACCACGGCCTTCTCGGTCCCCTTTAGTCTGTGATAGCACTAATAGGCAGACGAGACATCGCAATTATCTTATTAATGTTTAATCCCCACCCATGATTTATTACTTAGGTTATCACTGATTACTCTAACTCTATGTGGGTTACCCTAACAGCCCCTTTGTGCACCGGCCCCCACTTAGAGCCACTCTCTCTAAACACCCAACACAAAATATCCAACACAAAGGATTGTATCAACAAGAAACATTGAACCAACAAATGGATCCTCCGTGAGGCATAACCATCTCACCAAAACATAAGAAACACATCCACAACATAGTTCAATACAAGTGCAAACTAAATTACAACCATGTTCAAAAAATAGGTCAGCATCAAAATATGAGATCTCAATTACACCTCAACATCCCCACCTCTGGAAGTCCTAAACGACAACTTAAGCTCCTATAACAAGATACATCAACTCTAGGGTTTCCCACATGACAAACCCAAATTAAAGAAAATCAAATTAAATATAATGAATAATCTCAATAGTGAATAAATCATAGAACAACGCCAAACAAACTACAAGGCACAATAAATTTCACCAACTAAGTGAATCAATTACTCGAGAACATTCAATTAACTAACACGTAGTTTATCTCTAACTTGCACAATTACACTATAGCATTAAATTTTTTTATATTTTTTCTCCATAACCATAACATATCAATAGCCACTTTTATTTACATATATGAATATATATATATATATACACGCATAAGAGCACATATACATATATACCTATATATGTATATACATAATAAAAATATATATAGCAAATCATATATTTGAACCTTGTATAACAAAATAATTAAATCATTTAACTCACTATAAATTCACATAATATATTCATACATATATATAATATATAAATATATACATATATATACATATATTAATATTAATATTAATATTAACATTAATATATATACATACATATATATATATATATGTATATATTTATAAAAAAAATGAATTAAAACAAACTTAAAACAAAAAAAATGAATTTAATTAATTTAAAAAAAAACATTTAATAACTGTTTTACCCCACAGAGTGGTAGGGCCGCAACCCCACTTAGCTGTGTACAGCAGCCCTCGACTGCTGTGTGCAGCCGGGAGTGGTTGTGTGCGGCCGACACTGGGGGCCGGGGGTCGTACGACACCCGCCGACCACTCCCCCCCCAAAAAAAATTTAATATTTAATAATTTTTATTTATTATTATTTTTTTAAAACTTTCTTTTATTTAATTTTTTTTATATTATATTATTTTCAAAGGAAAATGTAGGTACGAACTGCAATATATAAGAATATATATATATTAATCTATTATGAAGAGATTCAAAAATTTAAATATAATTTAATTTCTTTCACCAATATCAGAATATTGAGAACTTACACAAACCCAAAATTTACAAAATAGAATATATATATATATTTTATACACATTTAGACATTCATATATATATATACCATAAATTATAATCAAATAAAAAGAACAACCTACTTTATATCAAACACAAATTTAATTTGGGCATGCAGTTTCAACCCACTAATAAAGAGTGATTTTCATTTCCAAAACAATATTTTCTCAACCAAATTGTATTAATGAACTACAAAAGATTTAGCTATAGTTTTCAACAGAAAAATTCAAGAATTTAACACAACAAAACAAAACCCTCTCTCAAACAAAAATATCAATCTAACGTATGGCAGAATGATTTCTTTTCAACAAATAATTTCTCCACTCAATTTTATTAAAGAATTCTGAAGGGTTTAACTATAGTTTTTCTACAAAGAAAAGCAAAGGTTTCACAATCAAATTCTAAATCACAGATGATCTCATTCACAACATAGAGAAAGTAATTTCAACATGGCAACAAGATTTTGTTCACAGATTCAAAAAGAAAAGCAACAATAGATTTAAGGGAACCTAGAGTCCTTTGTTCGATATAGAATCCTCTCTATAGCCTCTTCTCAATTTCCTGCCTTCAGCTCTCCTTTGAATCAATCTTTTCTTCTAAAACAATTCTTTTACCCAGAAGCACAAAAAACTATTTTTTTCTTTTATTTTTATAGACCAAAATCTAGAAAAACCTTCTATGTGTGTAAAAAATCTTTCACAATAAAAATAAATAATAATAAATAAAACTCATCATCTTTTTCCTCAAAAATCCCCTTCATTCATTGGTCCTTTTCCTGCTTTTAAAAGCACACACTTATCTACAATTTTAATTAAAAATTAATTATTTTCTCAAGATATTATCCACACAAGATTTTCTAATTTAATATTAAGAAAATGATAATATATAATTATCACCCTCATTATTCATTTAAATTAATTTCTTACACTTTTAATTAATTAAATACCTTTTTAATTTACAATATTTTTAAAATTCCATATTTTACTAACTTACAATTAAATTAAGTAACAAACCAATATTAATTAATCTTATGAAATAAAGATTAATTAAATACCACTAACCAAAAATAAAATAATTAATCAACAATCAAACTACACTAAGACAAGGACAAAATCTCAATCATGACACAAAAAAACTCGAAATAGTATGATGGACTTGGGACGGGGACACTTCCTAATCAACTCCCTTTTTCAACATTGTACCCGTTGGGTTAATTTAATGCTCACCCTGTCCTGCCGAAGCAGGTGGAATCAAAACTTTATTCCTGCAAATCCTGCATACAAATAAACATCAAGTAACACACACACACACATACATACATACATATATATATATAAAATCAAAAACATCATTTCATGAGAAGGAATTACAGCATAGCAGGGCACTCGTAAACGAGTGGTGCTACACTATCCTCTAATCAAAGCTATACCAACAAATACAACATTAGATGTAAAGTAACATTGCTAACTAACTGATCACATCATAAACTAATTACTAAACCACTGCATTATAATGTATTATTGAAACCAAATTAAACATTATAGAATCACAACATAATATTAAGGAAAAACCATTGCATAATCAAATAATCTAACACCACACAAAGTATCATAAATCATCATAATAATGTCAAATGTAGCAATCAACTAGACTATGCATCCACACACACCAAGTGTGTGAACTAGTCACCATCACAAACCAATATGACACTAACACATAAAAGTAACAAATGGTAGCAAAGAATATCAGCAACATGGGGGTATTACAGTGAGAGTAGCAAAACATAGTGAAGAGATGATATCAATGGATACAGTGAAAGGGAATATCTAAGAAACTTTGCAAAAGATATGTTGCAAGTACATGCAACAAAAATGTTGAAAGTTTATACAACAATGGAGAGTGATTAGGAAATTGTAAGTGAGATGAAACAAATGAGGGTAGTGAGAAAAATATCCTTTAGGAATAAAGGAAAATCAAAATAATATGCAAACTATCAAATTAACAAAATCTACCTAACTTTATTTTACAAACTATTGATAATTGAAAATAAAAGGATATACCAGCTAACCCTATCATAAGAATTTGGCATATCTAATTGAATGAAAATAGAATTTATTTTAGAAGAAGACATAGAATGGATGAATTCCATCACAATAACAATACCATCTAAATTTTTTTGGCCTTTCATAAAACCATCTTTCTATGGGGAAATAAGAAAATTTAAGCACCTCTTCAACTATTCAACAATAATCTTAGTAATAATATTATGTCACATTGCATAGAGATATGTGATGGAATAGGTCCAAGGAAGATGCTCATTTTTAGGGATTAGAGCCAAAAAGGTATCATTAATGGACTTCAATATTTTCTTACTATTTTGGGATTCCCTAACCACATATAATAGATCCACTTTTAATATTTCCTAAAATTCATGATAAAAATCAATTGGAAAACCATCTAGGCCAGGAGCCTTACCTTTTTTCATTTGGAAAACCATGGCCTAAAGATCCTCTAGAGATATATAGGTGTTGAATTGTTTATTCATATCAAAAATCACTAGGGAAGGGATACAATTTAGAATGACTCTCTCACTGACACCATCTTGGATACTTGGATTAGAGAATAATGAAGAGAAATGTTTGAAAAATTCTTCAAAAAAATCTTGAAATTAATATAATTGGGATTCTTGAGTCAAAGTGAGAGAAGCTAATGCATTTCCACTTTTTCAATCCTTGACCGAACTAAAAAAAGTAGTAGTGTTCCCATCACCTTCCTTTAACTAGTCATTTTCCTTTAACTATTCATGCCTATTTCTTTAATTTGGAAAGTAACTCTTTCAAAACTTTCTTGAATCTTCTTTTTGTTTTGGAAAATTTTCCTAAAAGAGAGCCTATTTCAAATTTTGATCTTATTCTTTACATGTTAAAGGCATTTGAAGGAGTACATGGATATTCAATAAGTGAGTTTACCCTCCCTTGACCAATCTTCTATAAGATGGAACAAATCTAGGTTACAAAGCAACATCAATGGAAATTTAAAAGGGGGTTTCTTTAGTCTTGAGATCATAGAGGAGTGAAAAATAATGGGCCAATGTTCAAATTCCTTCCAATTGAGTATCTCAAAGTAGGAAGACCAACTATTGCTGATCCAAAAATCAAAGACAAGAAATCTATCAAGACTTTCAAAAATTGAGTCATCACCACATCTACAATTACTCCATGTCAAGGTTCCATTTTGAGGCATCATTTCCACTAGGTTAAGAAAGAAGATGTAATCCCTTAGCAATAAAGAAGTTGGGCCCAAGCAATCAATCCCTCCTATTTTATCATCTAAACTTATGATAGCATTAATATCCCTTGCTAGGTGTAATGCCCCGCCAAGCAACCCCAAAGGATACAATACATCTAACATTTATGGCACCAATTTTTTTTTAAGTACTAACATACATCATAATAATCATATATCACATGATATAAAACTAAACATGAACTGCATATAACAAATCCCTCGGGTTTACAAGACTGTATTACTTTTCACAACAACATCATTACATCACATGGATGGTAAGTATACACCAGTAACTATAAGATAACATGGACGTGGACAATACATTATTCAAGGATTACAATATTACAATGCCACTTCCCAACATGAATGGGGAAGATACAATAAAATAGAATGATACATTTGAAATGAAGGAGTACAAAGCTGCAATACTAGATCCAACTCTGGTACAACTCAAAAGTCACTGCAAGGTACAATTTCGCACTTCTCAATCAATGATTGGGGACCCAATGGGGTGCATAACACATTCCACCCAACCACGTGGACCCAAAGGTCCATCCCCCATGCTAAGAGATGACAAGAAGGAACCCCAATTATACCATCATACAAAACAAGGATACAAGACTTCACAACAAGATCCACAATAACATAAGGAAATCTCAGCACGAGATATAACCAACACAAGATGTACCCATAATAAGGAATAACCAATAAAGCATCAACATACAAATACCAACATGTGCTTCCAGAGGCTCAAGAATATCATAGAGGGAAACAAAGCATACTTGGTTGTTTAAGGACGAGTGTCATCGCAATGTTGCATGGGTTACCCTGGCGAATCTTCCTAGGCCTCAGCCCCCAACTTGGGTTACCCTAGTGACCTCTTACGAAACCCGGCCCCACATGCAATCCAAAGCGGAATCGATTATCTTTCATAAAGACAATATAATGATCTTGCCATTCTAGGCCTTCTCAACTCATCTCAAGCCCATACAAGCACTTGAGCCATGAGTGAGGCATTCACTTATATCTTGTTAATGTGTGATTCTATCCAAAACCCCTAAATAAATATTATCATTTTCACTTGATTAACAAACTTCCAATGAGTTACCCTGAGACCACTTCTGGGTCTCGGCCCCCATTGAAAGCCACTCCCCTTATGAACAACAAAACTCAAAGGACACTATCAGGGTAAGCACTATGCACAACATATAAAGCCACATGATAAATTGCATTAAGCAAGGAAAACACCATGCTACACAAAATCTTCATAACGAAACTATTTTCAAGTGTAAGGCTAAACCCATAACATCAAATAGATCATACGAGCAATAGTTCATAAAGAACCAAAAGTGAAGGGCAATAATAAAGCAACACCTTTCTTTCCCTTTCTCTGGAAGACTGATAAATCACTAAAACAAGGGTTTCCCTACAAGGTGGCAACAAAACTTGATCTCAAAATCAACATCAAATTCAAAGCCAAAAACAACCTCCATAAAAATATTCATCATAAACTCCAAAATTACACACGAAATTCACCACAAGAATACACTAAATAACCATCTTTAATAAACACTCATAGGTACATGAATGTGGTATAAGAAGTTAGATATTCCTAACTTGGATTTCAATGTTCCTAAGTTATAGAGTTTCACTTCTAAATTTCAAACTTTGACTTTGGAATAAAAATACCCTATTATATCAAATATACTATGCACTGTTAAATTACTCTTTCAACAATAAACCTTCCAATGCATAACTCCAAATAAATTAACTATTCAATCTCTATAATTTAAAGTATGCTCATGTTCTACATTTCCAAATAATGGTCAACTAGATGCTAAGAGAGAGTATTTGATTTCTAAATGCAAAATCTATCATATAATCCTAACTTCCAACAATATTCCCTAAATCCTTTTATAAGCATTCTTATGCATAAGAAAATTAATAATAATAATATCATATGATCTCAATATGGAAAAGTTCACAACTCAACTAATTCAAAGATGGGAAAAGAATATCCCTCCAAAGTCCATCTAAATTATCATAGACTGAAATATTCTAAAGTCATAAACTAACTTTCTCTATTTTGGTAAATTTCCTCCTTTATTTATGACAAAATCTCATAACGATTAAACAAGATGACTAAACACTTGCGGTATCTCATAGTCAAATGTTATGTAACTATTATAATAGTCAGAAACAACCAGAAAACAAATACATGCACAACATGAACACCACCAATCATATATATTGAACAATGGAGGAAACTAAAGGCAAAGTCACAGACTCAAGAATGCATGCAAACTATTGGTTCCACTGTAGTTCACTTAATTCAGTAATGGACTCAATGATTCTAACTATGCCTCTGAATACCACTTAGCCAGTGCCACCTACAAGAATTCAATCCAAGCTACAAATGGAACTCATTAAATTTCCATTCGAATCTCTCCTCTAAACTTTTATACAAAAATAAACTTCTAAACCTTTTGGAGTAGGCACTTTAGCTAAGATAGATTGTTAATGAATCAAGGAGATTATTTAAACCTTGACATCTCTCCATTTTCAAGCGCTATAGAAGTGACAAGTTACCAAAGGAATCAAAAAGGAAATTTTAAACCTCTACAGACTTTATGTTCCAGCGTAGCATCAGTAAGAAACTTCTATGTGACAGGGAAGTTATTTAATTCTATACACCCTACCACGTTCAAGTGCTACCAGTGGGACAAATCACTCAAGGAGTTAGGGAGCTTGTTTAACTTCCACTCCCTTCTATTTCCAAGCGTTGCAGTTGTGACAGATCGCTAAAGGAATCATACAAAAGTTATTTTAATCTATACAGCCTACCATGTTAGAGTGCAACAGCTGTGACAAGTTACCAAAGGTTTCAGGGGGGCTACTTCATTCTACACAATACCTCTACTCTAAATGCTGTAACTGTGACAGATTGCCAAGTATATAAGAAAGTGATTATTGGAATTTGGAAATATCGCCATCTACTTGCATTATTATCAAATCCCAAAAGTTATCAACAAGGCTAAAGGAAAGAAGAAAGGTGAAGTGCAAATATGTGATTTAAGAGAAGGAGAAATAATGTACAACTTTTCTTTAAAAAAAAACTAGACACATTTCTGTTTGGCAGCGAGTTTCTAGAGACGTGCTCAAGTTGAAGTTTGGAAATTAACTTCACCACGATCAATGGAAAGCTCTTTATTTTGTTAATAATTGACAATATCTTATTTTCAACTACTATAACTGTGACACTCTACTAGCGATTCCAAAGCCAGTCACAAAATTTAGTTCTTACAACACCATATTTCTAACCCAACCTTTCTCATATTGACATTCGAAGGCAATTATTATACATAGTAGATTAAACAAAATAAAATCTTACTCCAAAACAACACCAAATTTTTGACCTGACCTTTACAGTAAAGGTGCTAGAGCACACCAAATTCCTAACCAAGACTTTTTCAAAGCAACATTCGAAGGCAATCATACAAAGCCCATTATAGCCTCTTACACAAGAAAGCTACAACTAATATTAATACAAAACACCAAATTCTTGACAAATATGTCTACCTAAAATTACTACAATTCACCAAATTTCTGACCAAACATTTCTTAGAATGACATTTAGAGGTACATCACAAAATTTCAGACCTAAACTCGCTCAAAGCGACATTCAAAGGAAATCATACAGAACCCATTGGAGCCACTCACACAACAAAGAGTACACTAAAACTAACTACAACATACCAAATTTGACACATCTTTCAAGCTAAATTACTGCGAATCACCAATTTTCTGACCCACCCCTTCAAAGCCATAAGGTACACATTTAAAACACATACAGTCCATTCTGATCCAACAAATTTCACAGCCTACTCAATTTGATTGGGACTTTCGAAGAAAATTCCATGATAAGTAATTACAGGAACATCCAAGATCCACACAATGCACAATCCCAAATAGCAGAAACATGCAACAATCCTTTCCATACATATTAATAACCAATATAACATAAATTGGTATGGACAAAAATAGGATTTTGACATACTAACCGAAAACAGTGTTGGTAAGATTCATGGCGACCTGATTCTTGGCCGCATTTCGATTGAGTCACTCAGTATCAGTAAAAGTAACATATGAAGACGTGGTCCTGTTGCCTTGGTCATTGGCTATGATCTCAACCCTATCATGCTGCCACACACCCATGCAAGAATATGTTGTACCCAGACCTATACCGATCGCAGGGCCCTCACCTTTGCCCGCCATTTTGAAATGCTTGATCAAATTCCAAGACCAAATGAACCCTCAACAAAATATAAAACTCTCTCGAAGTCCTAAAATATAAACAGAGAATGGACTTCTATTTCCTGAAGCCCAGTCCTATTTTTTTTAAAATGCTTAATTCTGTCAACACCCTAATTCAACAGATCTACACCCTCCAGAAAACTGAACTGGTGCATACTAGCACCTCCCAAAATTCCACCTCCCCAGTTTCTCTCCTCTTCTCTCTCCATTTCCCACACCAAAAGCCTTGACCATTATGTTGTAACCGACCCATCTATAAGTTTCCCCGAGATATTTTCATGATTCGCAATAGAAAGAGATATTTTTCACGCAGTACATGCAAATTTGTTTTATTTCAGTTACAAAAGAATCCCTATAAAGCATTTCTTCTATTTAAAGAAAATAATTAATTTTCTATTACATGTGTATCCGCAACTACCAGCACCTTCCTAAAAAAATAGGTTGCTACTAATATAGGAGAATCTCCCCCCTTTTGCATGTGCTCACTCTCCACCAACACACCTATTATTCAATTAGTAAATGCTTCTATAAACTTATTGAAAGCATTTTTCTTCATCTTGAAATTAAATACCACCTTGAATCAACAACAAAACAATTTAAAATCAAACGATACCCTACCTCCCACAATCTACAATTACCACAGGGAGGGAGCTAGTCAGGCTTCATGGTCAAATAGTGCAGAGTATTACACTAGGATCCAAGGAAGAGTAGGAATAGTAGAGTGAATAAACCAAATATGAGACCAAAGTGAAACCTTGGAAAATCAAAAGGAGAATATGAAATTGTAAGAAGAATTTATTCTCTAGATTCAAAACAAGAAACCTCCATGGAAATTGAGTGTTTATTTCTAGACAACCAAGCCAAAATGACTCTACATGGGTTCCATAGACATGCCACCCTACTTGAAGATCCTTGAGCACCTATGCTGATACATTTCCCTCCTTTCCAATTTTTTGAAGATACCATCACCGTGTCTTTGTAGGAGAGCTTAGTTTCTTGGATGAAAACAACATCAAGATTATGATCTCTTATAAGATTTCAAGTAGCTTTTTGTTTAGGGGCACTACTCAAACCCCTTGCATTCCAAGATATAAAAATCTTTTTAGGAGGTTATAGAAATGGGAATCTAGTGTCCTTATAACCCTAGATTCTACCAATGATTCCCTATCAATTTCATCTTTTCATGGTCTTTTTTCCTCCCTGTCTTCAAAGTTTTATCACTAACACCCTTTTTAATGGTCTTCTAAAGGAGACCTAAAAAAATGAGAGCCTTTCTTTTACTATCTTATTTTTATTTTGACTCTTTGACCGCTTCTACAACTTGAATGACTACATTACACTCTATAGGATATTTTTGAGGCCTAAATAATAACTCTAGTTTATGCATGAACTTGAGGGGCCTCCTATAACAATTGATCAGAGGCAAAAGAACTATGGGAAGGGAATCCCCTCTCACTAGATGGATTTTGAAGATCCACCTTAAGGCTTTGAGGGGGGATAAAGCCAAGGTTTGTGGGACAAGCATCTTCCTATCAACCATATTAAATTCCTACTCACCATTAACAATTTCTTCAAAATTTTCTAGAATGTCAAATATATTACCAAAATATACTTTGAGATTACCTTTAGTATAGCGATTAAAATATTTAGCCTTTGTCCAAGACTTAACAAGAATGAAGTTGTGAGGTTCTAGAAAATTGGATTTCATTAGGTCCTTACCTTTAGCTTTCAAATTGGCCTTTTGAGCATCAAGTGTTAGAGGAGACTGAATAGGGCTCAATTTAGAGAAATTCCTCTACAAGTGCCTATATTCATGACATATATGACAACATAATGACAAAGCTTTATAATCAACCTATTGGATCCAGTTCATGCTCCCCAAGCCGATCTCCAGAGAATTAGGAAGAGGATAGTTTAGATTAAATTTTAGTAAAAATACAAATTAAGGTGGCTATCTACCTATCAATGGTTTAGTGAGAAGGACCAACTGGTTTCCTAGTGATACCAACAATGAATTGAAGAATGTCAACACACTATAACTCCATAAGGAGTTTTGAAAGACAAATCCACATAGGGATTTTAGAAGGAAGATCTTCTAATGGATCAAATCCCACATGTCACAGTTTGATAAAAATCCCCACTTGATGGTGGAAATAAGGTCTACTTTCAAAAATCTTGGTTCCATTTTCCATTTGTGAGAAAACCACAAAAAATAACCATTTGTTGCCACAATAATTTCTAGATCGCCCTCTAGAGACTGATTATTCCTACCAATGATTCCAAGAAAGGAAAATAAAATTTTAAGCCCATAAACTTACAAATGAGAGCATACTATGATAAATAGATTATGGAATTATTACCAAAATGATACAATCTTAACATTTTCCAAACAACCATTTGGTTTAGGACAGATTCTCAAGGAATTACTTGATCTCATCTCTTGAGTCACATGCAAAAGAAAATTCACCACATCCACATGAGTTGATGAGGATGAATCATCACAACTCAAAGATTATTTGAAAGAAAAAATAAGGGGTTCCCTTGGACTCCCACTTACCACCATGCAAATAAAGACTAAGAGAAAGTAAATAAAAAAACAATGCAGAAGGCAAATATCTACATCCATGCCAAGGAAAAGGTCTTATGGATCAAATATTGTCATAGGAATCAGTTGTAGTGACAGTTTTAAGAAATCCCCCTCAAAAAAAGATATAAAATCCTAGCCACAAATCTTTCATTTTATTAGGAAAAAAATATTAATTTCTATTGGAAATTTTTTCCTTTTTTCAAAAAAAAAATTAATTTTATTGGTGATTTTTTTTACATCACTAAATTTTTTTAGAATCTTGAAAAATAATAGGAAAATGCATTAATTATGATGGTGAATTTATCCAATCTAAAAATAATTCTCATGGAAAAGTAGGTTGAAGGGGTAGACTATAATATTTACTTTCCATCATTGTTTGAAAATATATAAATGAACCTCAAGAATACATCACCATGTGATAATTGGTGGAAATGAGTTGAAATATATCATTTCAAATGGAAGAAAAATAGAACATTGTTAGTGAGAGTGGGAAAAAGTAGATGAGGGTAAGAAAAAGCATATGAAGTGCAACTACATAGAATCATGGTAGTTAATGTGAGTTGGGTTTTGGTTATTTTGGTGTTTGTAGGCATGGTTTGCACACAAGGACCAGATCCATCATTGTCTTCTAGAGGATGTGATGACACCATAGGGAATTTAGCATCGTGTTTGGATTATACTATGGAAAATGATACAACACCTCCTTAAAAGGACTGTTGTAATGGACTGGTTAAGGTGGTTAATGAGAATATAGTTTATCTCTATACTCCAATTTTTCCATTATCACAACAAAAATTTGACACCCCTTCTTATTAGTCTATGCATTTGTATGGAAAATATTTGCTACAACTTAACTTCCTTAGGTGTTCCTTGCAAGAATACCAACTCCCAAGGTCATCTAAACATTCTATAATCTTAACATGACAATCAACATTGGCTCTATTCTTCCACAACCAATTCTTTCCCAATATGACATTGTATGAACCTAAGGGGGATACATATAATTTTACTTCCGTAGAGAAACTCAAAACTCTTATTTCAAAAAAATATTGCTCTACCTTAGCTCTTGTCTGGTTTGCATACTCAACAATCCAATTTTTTTCCATATAGCTAGATTTTATAGAAATCTTACTAGCTACACTAGGAGAAACCAAATTTGTTGTAGCACCAATATCAATTAAAATTGAAATAGGTGTGCCAAACAAAGTACCAAGGATTACTACAAAATTAATTTGATACCCTGCTTGTCAGTTATCTAGCACTGCGTGAATTTTCTATCGAAATAAAGCTCATTAAGGAGGTAGAGGATTAAAGGATTTCCATGTGGCTACATGATCCTTGGTGACTTGTTGGGACACTGACTTGCATTATGATCTCCACATGTGAAACACCCTCTTAATAGCCCCTGCCTAGATGTTGGCTTCCCAAAACTACCTTCCATGTTGGGGTTGTTATTATTTCCCCTACAGTCTCCTCTAGATTCATTCTAGTCATTGTGGAATACTTTGTCTCATTTCTTTTGAAAGTCTTTCCAATCACTTGGCTTCTTAGATTTTTGATTGACTTTCGACCAATTAAATTTTTTTCGACTCCTTTCTTGGAAGGAAAAGTTAGACTTAAGCTTTTGTTCTTTTTTGATAGCTTTCTCATACACTAAGTCCATGGTAGTAGGACCATGCATGTCTAATTATCCTTTGATTTGGGTGTTAAGGCCCATTAAGAACTTCCTAATTCAAAACCACTCATCCTTTTGATACATAAGCACATACTTGAGAAGAGTGAATTTCTCCCAATACTCATTTATTGAGGATTCTGCTTGCTTCAAATTCTGAAAGTATATTAGATTTTGGTTGAAATAAAGCTGAGGAAGCCACTGTTTATGGAAGATTTCCACAAATTCATCCCAAGTAAGGCTTAAGGAACTTAAGCTGAGCTCTGTTTCCTGTTCATCCACCATGTGGATGCTTCACCAAATAACTAAAAGTCTCCTCAGAAAACCTTGGTTATTTCATAGTAATTCCTTATCTCGAAATATTTCTCCATTTTTCATGAGCCATGCTTTGACTGTATCCCCGCTGGTTTTTCCCTTAAACTTAGGAGGGGTGACTTTCCTCATATTCCTTGACAATTCATTAGCAAGTTGTTTCCTCTTACTTCCTTCAAATTTTGATTGGGATTTGTCACTACCATGACCACTTAAAGTTGTATGATCATTATATTTTTCTCCTTCCTCTTCATTAGGAACTTCCTGTTCTAACTCAAGGTTTCCAATCCTTTCCCTAGTTTCATTCATCATGGCCAATATCTGATCCAATTTGGCCTCAATTTTTTTTGTGTTTTGGCCCACCTCATAGCTACCCCTAAGGTTGGTTCTAGTTCTAACCGTTTCTACAAAAGTAGTGTTCATCTAGAGGTTCCAATTCAATTACCTCTTATGAAGGCTTAACATTCTAAAACAGTTCAATGAACAAATCATTCATGCACAATAGAGTAGAAAGAAGAATTCTTGCACAAGTTTCATCAAATCATAACTTTTGTTGAGATCAAAGGATTTCAATCATCCTTGAGTTACATAGAGTGACTATTCAAATAGTCAAGGGGATAATATCCCTCAGGTTCACTCTTCGATACATAATTGAGTGGAAGATATCCCTCATATGGTTGTTCAGATACATAGTCAAAGGGAACATATCCTTCAGAATCAATTTTAGAGACATAATTTTGGGGAACATATCCCTTTGATTAGCCACTAGAGGCTATTACAATGATTTCAAATAGTGAGGGTACACGAGGATCCCTAAAGATCAAAGTAGGACTAACCCTCCATGAGCCAAGGGCATATCCCTAGAAAGTGGTATGGATTCAAACTTTTATGGAGAGATAGGAGGTACAAAATTAGTTGCTTCCCACATCTTCTTTCTTTTTTTGTTTGAAACGAGATAACACATGGCTAATGGATTCAGTATCACTAAGCCATATTTCATTGTCATAATTGCTTCCCTCAATGGTTCTAACAATGGCTTCTCTTTCCTTCTTGGCCTTGAGGTAGCACTCATTTTCAATCACTAACTTCCTTGCAATTTTCTTGAGATGCACCATCCTGACACAAGATGCCCAAACATTAGATTCTCATAATGTTGGATGAAAGACTAGCATAGTGAGCTTATAGGTTCCATAGCTGAACCTAATTGCTCTGATACCACATGTAACAAGCCCAATGTTTTATCTACTATTTTCACCTAAGTTTTAACCCACATGTGAATAGCTTAAGTTTATCAACACATAGCAATAAAAAATTTCCATTTCAAAATCAAAGGTGCATATTTGAAATGAACCCATTTCAAACTTCTATTGCATTAAGAAAGAAACATTACATAATCCCAAGTAATGATTTTATTTTCCAAATGCATTTCCATAAATATACGAGATCATGATTACATACATAGCTTTCAAGATCTCAATGAAACATAGTATAAATTGTCTAGATTTCCCTTCCTAGGCATACATCCTCAAATCTCGGTTTTCAATTGCATGAGGGAGAGTATCACCCAATTGCTTTTCCTCCAAGCATGAACTAACTACGGTCCCCTACACATCTACCTAACTAGTAAGATGGACCTCCCTTTAATGAAGAGATTGGTCTAGTAATCTTCATAATAATAGCCTACCTAAGAATGGTGTTGTGTCCTGCATAAATAGTGCCCCTCCACGATTCACTCTTTCATGATGTTTGATTAATTTTGGTTAGATTGTTTGAATTAAATTGATTTTATAATGCTATTTTTTCGGTGATGAATTAAATAAATTATTAAATAAAGCATTTTGATAAATTGATATATATGTTGTTCATGGATATTTAGTTTACTAAATTAAATTGTTATGTAATAAAGTATTTTGTAATTAAATATAATGATATTTATTATTAACGATTGAGTTTTTAATAAATTACAAGGTGGGGAATAATATAATATGTAAATAAAATATTAAAATGAAGGAGATAATAGATAATCTATTTAAACAACTAGAAAAGATAGAAAAAAAGTAATTTTGAAGCACATGTGTAACTTCGAACTAGTGATTGTTTGGAAACTTGTTGTTTTTAGGAGATTTTTATCCCATTTTTGTTTCCGAAAAACAAAAACTTTCCTTGGTTACTAAATAGCATTTTTGGGGAGATTTTGAATTTTCATCTTGGATTTTTGGTTTTGGGGAATAGATAAATGTTTGGTCTACAAGAAATTATGGGGGTGAATAATTGCATTCGGTGGGGGGATTCGAAAAAGATTATTGGAAGGGTTTTGAAGAGTTGATTCTGGGGGTAGAGGAGTGGTCTCAGCACCAGACTCCATCTCAGTCTGGGTTGGTCTCCAGGGTTCGGAAAGGACATCATATCAACTCAAATTGGAGAAAACAAATTTTGCAGATGAGTATTCACTCTTCCTACGTTGGTGCTATTGTCCGTTTGTTTGATGATATAATCGTTTCATTAATTATTGCATTCTTGAGAAACCATTTATTTATTCATGTCGATCATTGTTTTTGCGTGAAAGTCTCTGAGACCTGCCAATTACATTTGCTTGAAAGAGAGTGCTTCGTTTATCTAAATATTTTAAGAGCTTCCTTGCAAAATCCATTTTGTGTGCCTCACTTATGCTACCTTTTTGCATTTGTTTGAAAGTTCTTTAAGCTTTCAAGCTATGTGTTTACTTATTCCTTCATCGGATTTTCTACGAAATTCTTAACCTTTTAACCTTTTGTTTGAGCGCCTTGCACATGTATATGCCTGCAATTTTGATTTCATTTTGTGATTAGAAATTTGATAAGTTGTTGGTTCAATTGCATGATAGTTTTTATGCTGCATATGTGTGTATGCGTCGAATTCATCATCCATGGCTTTTCCCCTGCTATTGGTTGTGTCAAGTGTATTAAGATTTAGGTTTGTGTTTCTTTTATTTGATGCAATTTTTGTGTGCATGCTTGAATGGATGGAATTCGATCCAAGAGGGATTCGATGCTTGTTGCTTTCTTTTTGGAGGTCAAACATATTGATAGGAATTGATTTATAATGGTTATTGTGTTAATTTCTACTCTATTCAAGGTAGTCGATGCCAATTTTGGTAGATTTGATTTTCTTTGTTTTTTAATTAAATTATTGTTGTAATTGGGGAGGGTTGAGTTCAACCAGCATGCGCAATGCTTGCCTTGGTGATCTACAAGAGATTATTGCCATGAAATGGTAATTTTTTTTTATTGTTTCCCAATTCTACTGGCAGGACATTTGATCAATAATTTATTGGACTACTTGCTTATGAGCAGGTTTATCTGTATACCCTCGTAGCTCATTAATGGAAATCATAGGCATAACAAGAATATTGGTACCAACAAAACAAACTTCGTTGTCATTTCCTTCTATGAACCCAAAGCCAATATCTTCTACATCTCAATTCCTATTGGCCAAACCCTTGCTTTGTCCAATGATCTAACGAGACTGAAACTCTTGCATAGTTTCAAATACTCACCATATATATATATATGTGTGTGTGGGGATTACTACATTATGATTGAATTTTTTCTGTAAGATTTATTTGGTTATGCTGTTTACACACACATACACATATGGTTATGATGTTCACACACATATGCAGTAATCCATATATATATACATATACATATACATGTGTATATGTATGGATTACTGCATTATGATTGAATTTTTTGTGTAAGATTTATTTGGTTATGCTGTAAACAGCAGATGGTAAAATAGATTTTTAGAATATATATATATATATATGGCATGTAATAAATGGGTATGTTATGTTAATTGAGTTTGTAAATTAGATGGCATAAGATTGACTTATTTATATTTTGGTAGATGGTAGATTTGATAAATAAATTAGGAATTGTAATAGGGAAAATTGCTTACTTGCATTTTGTTAATTGAAGGATTAAGTTATTTACTTTTATAATAGAGACTTGAGTATTTAAGTGCATCTTATGGAAATTAGTTCAACAGATGTCTATGGTGTTTTAAAAGATATAAGTAAGTTTTGTATTAGAATTTAATATTTATATCATGGCTTAACCTTTTAGAGTATTTACCTCAAATTTAGTTAAGTTTAGTATTTTTACTTGCATAGTCATGATAAGAGAAGTTAAGATGTTAGGTAATGATATTTTAGCATGCATAGTAGCAACATTTCTTTCAAACAAAGATTAAGATAAGTTGTGAATTTTAATATGAGAACATTTTTGGATAATAAATTAGAGTATTGTTATTGTAGCTGTGTTAGTAATGATATAGTGATTTTGTACATATAATTATTTGTTGTTAATGGTCTATCAATCGAATGAAATGAATTAAGTTAGGATGAGTGATAAGGAAGTGGTATTAATGCTATGATATAAGGAATGCCTTCATGGATGTTATATGATGATTAAATACTTGGATTAGACTATGTGTCTTGAATAAGTGTTTACAAAGTTGTTAAGATGGATTAGTTTTAAGTGTTTGTATATTTGTTTTAAGTGTTTGGATTAAGTAATTAATTCATTGAGTAAAATAGAAAGTGGAAGTGGTGTTTATTTATGGAGATGTTCATGATTGCTTATTTATTGTCAGTTTTTTTTTAAAATAGTGTATTTCATGGTTGCAATGTTTGGTGGTTTCCTCGTGATCAATTATGAGCACGATTTGTAATTTAAGTTGATTTTGATTATTGTGGTTGATATTGTATTAAGGTGATTTTGGTTATTATTTTATGGAGGAAGCCTTTTGTGTCAAATGGTTATTGAGAGACTTCTAGAGGCTTGGGGATGATAGCTTGAGTTTTGGTTTTATATTTTTTGTCACTTTGAAAGTGGTTGATTTATACTTGATTTGGGTACATGAGGGTCTTTAGTCTTGCATTGCTTACTTGTTATTATGGTTGTGATTTATGAGCAAGGGGTTCATTTTTTGCCCTGGATATGTGTTTAATGACTTCATTTTGGAGTGCAAGATGGTTGTACCCTATTTGATATGTTGGATCTCTAGTTGCTAGTAGGGGAGTGGCTTTCAATGGGGGCCAACGCCCAAAGTGGTGGTTAGGGTAACTCATTGAGAGTTTCTTTAATCTAGTGATAACTTAAAATGAATTATGGGGGTTGGGTAGTTCAAAGTAATCAAGATAATGGTATGCCTTACTCATGGCTCAAGTGCTCGTTTAGGCTAGAGATGAGTGGGAAGGATTGGAATATAAAATATCAACTTCCTTGTCCTCTTGAAAGGTATGTTGGTCCTGCATGAGTTTGTATGGGGGATGGTGATTTGATAGAGGTTTCCAGGGTAACTCAAGATGGGGGCCAGTAGCCTAGGAAGAGACGCTAGGGTAACCCATAGAAAGCTATGTGATGAAACTCCTCCCTATAGCAACCAAGAATTCCCTTGTCTTGTGTTCCCCTTTGTTGTTTGTGTGCCTCTAGAAGCAATGCCACTATTATGTGATAATTTGTGTACTTTGTATAGTGGAGTCCTGTTAACCCTTGAATTGTGCTACTATTTTCTTGTCTGCTTTGGTGGTGGGACCTTATTGTCATCTCCTAGCATGGGGGGTGGACCTTAGGGTTCCACATGGTCAGGTGGAATGTGCTATGAACTTCATTGGGTTCCTAGTTGATATTCACGAGCAAGGATGTTGTACCTTATGCAAAGATTCCAGATCTTGTACCAAACTTGAGATAGTGTTGATGTTATGTAATGTAATTGTTTCAGTTGTATCTTATCATGTATTTGTTGTATCCTTCCCGTTGTATGTTGGAAAGTATTGATGTAATTATATAATCATGAAATGATGCATCTTTATGTAATAAAAATGATGTGTGTACTCCTTGGGTTTAACATTTGATTATTGATGGTTATTTATTTAGTATGATGTATGTCCACATATGATATTCATTTACTTAATCCAATGGTTTAATAATTAAGTTTAGTGGGTTGGATAATCTTAGAGGTTGGATTAGAACATGTTAGGAATGTATGCATGTAATGCAGTCATGATGCCCCAAAGGACATAGTTAGAGCATATGTACGTGTAGTTTACATTTTATGTTAGTTGATAGTATTATCCATATGTTGATTCACTAAAAAAAAATTGTGTCATAAATGTTAGTTAGATGTGTTGTCCTTTGGGGGCTTTGTGGCAGGGTATTACAGTATCAACCAAGTGCTTTTCCTCCAACCATAGACTAACTATGGTCCCCTACACATCTACCTAACTAGTGTCAATGAAGAGATTGGTCTAGTAATCCTCATAATAATAGCCTACTTGAGCATGGTGTTGTGTCCTACATAACTATAGATACCATACAGTGGATTCCCACCTACAAGCATGGCATTTCTAGCCTAGTCATGCAAACTTGGCTCATAGTGAACCAACAAGTGTAATCAATGGAAACTTACACTACTTTGTCCAAAGATTTGATAATTACATCAAACTCACCTTCTAACAAGTGGTGTCTCACTTCCACAAAGTGGATGTCATATTTTCACCCACCCTCTTTGCTCGATTTGGTAAATAACGTGACCATGATGACTCTTGATGGGATTTAACATAACTTAATTCCAACCCAAAAATTTTTGCACATTCAAGTGATCTAATTGATCAACTAGGTTACTCCGAACCTTGGTTTATCCTAATCCTAGGAACAAACCACATTTCATATACAAGTTTACATTTCATCACAAATAGACATTTTGAACATAGTACTTCTATATCAACATTACAATTCATACAACCATACATTTGGTCTTTGATATCTTAGATATCATAATAATACATTATCTTCGTAAATACAATCTCATTCTCCTACATAATAAATATATGTATAATAATCTAATAATATTTCACATTTAACATATAAGCAAGCTTTATGTATAATATTGCAGACAATTAAAATTGTCTTGAATGATATTATACACTTGAATCTAATTACTAACACCATTTTGTCCTAAGTTCACCTTCTTTTCGGCCGATTAATTGAATAATCCTATTTATTTAATTAAATGCATCGTTCTCATCTATTAATCTGATAATCAATTAATTAGGTTAATTCACCCCCTTTCACACTAACATTTCATCTTGTTTAATTGGATAATGCAAATTATTTAAATTAAACCCCCTTATGTCCTCTCATTTAATTAAACAATCTAAATTATTTAATTAAATGTCACTTAACCCCCTTTTCATTAAATAAATAAATTATTTAATGATAATCCTAAGTTCCTCAACTTGCACAATTAAAAATTTGTTTTAATTAACTAATTAGCTATTTTTTCCCCACCCATCCACTTGCATGAGAATATTCCCTTGGAATATTCTCCCATTTGAGCTCCAAAAATGGAATATTCCTTACTAACAACTTTGTAACAAACTTTCTAACAACTTTGAAAGTGTGTTTTTTTGAATCATTGTGATCCATTGATTGACTCCTTGATCCATGTGATCTTGCATTCTCATCCATTTATGAGAATCCTTGATTCATGTCTTCACCTATGATTGCATCTCAACCATTGATTGATCAATTTGATCTTAACCCTTGATTCACCAATTTCTCCTATAAATACCTCACATTTTGGAGAGAAATGGATCCAATTCTATCAAAGCAAAGTTATGCTACATGTTTGAATACTATCTTTATTCATCCTTGCATCCATTATAAGCTTTTTCATGCATCCTTAGCATAGTTTCTTCAATATTAGCTTGGTTTTCATCAATGGAGTTCAATTAGACGCTCATTTTATCAAAGGGATTGGGAGAGGGATGCTATTTCATCAATCCCCCAATGCTATAGGGTTTGAAGCATTTATCTAGGATTCATTTATGCATTTATTATGGTTTTGTTTAAATGGCTTCTTGGTTAATGGTTTTCAAACATTTCATTGGGAATGTGCCTTAGTTAGTTAAATATTACTTAAATTTGTGTGGATCTCATGTATTTAGCTATTACTATGATTACAATCACATTTAGCACTAGAAGGAGGGCTAGACTAACTTTATTTGATGAATTTCTCTCGAGTTTCCGTGAGTTGCAGGTTCCAAGGGTAAAGTGATGCCTTTGACAGTTACATCAATGCTTTTTGAATATTGTGACACCTTTGACTTAGCTATAACTTAGCTATAACAATGCCTTTAAATATTACAATTCTATTATGTTTTTGGATTGATATTGTGATTTTGAATATTGTGACGCTATTGATATCCTAACACTTTTGACGTCACTAGTTTTTGCAGATCGACGCAATCACATTTCACTAGAGCGACACATCTGATAGGTTTAGAGTGATGCTATTGTAGAAAAGTGACGGTTTTACAGGTAAAGCAGAGAATCAAATTTTTATGTGTGCTTTGAATTTTTAGGTTCATATACTCTCTGATATTTTATTGACATCTAGTTTTGTTTCTATGAGGCTAACTAATTTTGTAAATTTGGAAAAACTTGAAGTGAAGGTGCATACTATCATTTGACCATATATTGTAAAAGTGTTTTGACACTTAGGGGATGATATAACCCCTCATATTCTACTTCATTTCATGTTTTAGGACCAATAGATTTCAATTGGTTTTAAAATATACAATGCAATAAATCTTTCAAAGTTGGTTAAAATTGAACCCATACATCCTTACTATTGTGATATTGATTAAAATTGAACAAATAAAAAATACACTTCAGTTTGGTGCTTAAAATGAAGTCATCATTGCTTTTATGGATTAAAAATAATGAGTGTATTGCATGAGTGCTTTGCTTGTGTATACTTGTAGTGCGCATCCACTCCCCTTGTGCTTCATGCGATCTTGGGTGACACTAGTAGAAAAACAACAATAAATGACTAAAAAAACTACTAAAAATTGGTCACGCGACCATTAGCTTGGTCACGTGACCAGTAGTAGTTTATTGTCATTCATTTATAATGCAACCAAATTTATGACTAAACCAATTTTAGTCATTTATTGGTTGTTTTGATTGATCGATTTGGCAGCATATTTAGTAGTTAATCTGGTCATTGATTGTTGTTAATTGGTCATTTATTTAGTCATGGTAGTCATTTATTTACTCATGGTAGTTGTTTATTTATTCATGGTAGTCATTTATTTAGTCACGGTAGCAATTTATTTAGTCATTCTAGTAATTTATTTAGTCATGGTAGTCATTTATTTTAGTCATGGTCGTCATTTATTTAGTCATGGTAGTCATTTATTTATACATGGTAGTCATTTATTTTAGTCACGGTAGTCATTTATTTTAGTCACAGGAGCCATTTATTTAGTCATAGTTTAGTCATTTATTTGGGTGAATCAATGATTCAAGTTACAAATCAAATCTAAATTAATCCTCACAAATTTATGCATATAAACTTCAAGTATCATAGATATTCAAATGTTGAGATAAACACCATGAAATAGAGACTAAAATTCTTAAACAAATATGATTGATCAGACACAAATAGATCACAAATCAAGAGGAGCCACAACACAATATTTATGAGTGGAAAAGCCTATACAAGGAGAAAAAACCACTCTAAAAATTTACTTCATCAAGCCTCACTGGCAAGTCAAAACCTCACTAGTTACATTCAATGTCTCAATGACAACTACCTCACTAGCAAAGAAAAACCTCACTATTTACAACCTCACTGGCAAGTCAAAACATACAAATGATGTGCCTCATTGGCAACTTGTCTCATTGGTTGTTTTACATCATTTATTGAAGAATTCAAAAAGGCATAAAAATAGAGAATCACTCTGTATCAATGAGTTTCTTTTCTTGAAAGTTTCATTTGGATTTGAAATAAAAGAACCTTTACTTCTGCACCTGCAACACAATGAATACTATAAAATGTGTTTTTCCTTATTAAAAAAAACATCCATCTCAGCTCATCCATTGTTAAACAGTGAATTTGTATTAGATTGCCCTTACTTGTTACCATTTTTAATTTCAATGTTAATGCAAAAACATTGCAAATTGTGGAGTTTGACACCCTTAATGTCAAATAAGAGAAGATTATCAATAATAATAACAATAATAGCAATACTATTGTTTTGTTGAGCACAACGAAAGAGGAAGGAAACAAGCTCACAACATCCCTTGATCATATCCAAACTAGTGGAGCTTACTAACTTTTGTTTTGATCTGACAAAAAACAAAACAAAACAAAATTGGGAGAGATACATTTAAAATAGTGGTTGACATATATAACTGAAGCATACTCCTCAATATAGAAAAACTTTAAAGAAAATACAACTATATAACTGGTAAAGCACTATTGTTAGAAATCATTGCATCAAGTTTTTTCTTTCCTAGCCTATATATTAGCTATTCATTATTGAAGATTAAAGTTAACAAAAATATCTTTTACTTAGAGAAACTATTTTTCTTTCAAGTTTCAAATGGCTCTATGATACACAAATGAAGCTTCCTATGAGTTGGGAGATCCGTCCTCATGATCTTTATAGAAAAAAAAAAGAAATGAAAGGAATTTTAGAAATGAAATAGTAATCCCAGATATACAATATCAAAAATATATACACTACAAAACCATAAAATACTTACATGATACATCCAGTATAAGAGACTACAAAAAATGGCCATTTTACTCTAACTCATGGACTACTTTGCAAACCGTAATTATCAGTAAGGATTAGATTGAAAGTACACATGCATCTGGCTCCTCCAAACTCTTCCTCGCTGGTATTCACCTTTCACTTCTCCAATTTGGCAAGCTACAACCTTAAAATAAGGTTCGATGAGGGTTTTAGATTATGTTTATTAAAATGAGATTACGTCCAAGATCCGATAATGAGCACATTTAAGTTTTTACATTATGGCATCCTTTACCTATTTTAGCTCCAAATTCTATCATTTTTTGCTACTTTCCTCGCTGCTATTGGTTTCAGCTCTTCCAAACTCTTCCTTGCTGGTATTGACCTTTCACTTCTCCAATTTGGCGAGTTGCAACCTAAAAATAAGGTTTAAAATTATAAAGATTGATGAGAAAAATTTTCACCCAAAATAATTTTAGTTATAAATTTTAAATAATTTGTGAAAGATCCAAGCAGCTTAGTAAACATATTCTATGGGATCCTAAGAAAAATAGATAATTGGGCACTGTTATTGGAAAAAAATATGAGGTATAGAAAAGAGCAAATTTGTTACAAAGAATTTGTAATGGATTGATGACATCCATACATTGAATGATATGAAATCAGCTATGAACTTGTTGAGTAGAGAATTTGTAGTCATAATGGTACCAAGTTTCATCCTCCCATGGCTTCCAGTGAGGCAACAAAGGTAAAACTATAGGTGAAAGATGAGGGTTTTAGAGTATGTTTATTAAAATGAAAATTATAGCAAGATTTTCTCGCTAGAAAATTTTCAAAATGGAATTGAAAGTAAATAAATTACAATACATAAATCTCTCGCTTTTACACATTAAATATTATTACATATATTATAATATTATATTATATTATATTATAAAATATTATATTATATTATATTATAAAATATTATATTATATTATATTATAAAATATTATATTATATTATATTATAATATTATATAATATTATTATAATATAATATAATATAATATAATATATTATATAAAAATATAATATTATAATATTATATTATTAGATAATATTAAATAAATATTATATTATATTATTATATAATATTATATAATATATGTATTATAATAATATAATATTATATAATATATATATTATATAATATCAAATTATATTGTATTATATTATATTATATTGTATTGTAATATAATATATTATTATATTATATTATAATACAACTCACTCTCTCAATTCAAAATATTTCTTTTAATTATCCACTTCAATATCATATTGTCTAATTTTTATTTGTGTGATTAATTATTTAGTCATTTTTATTTGTGTGACTAATTATTTAGTTGTGTTTTTTACCTGTCGATCAAATTAGTCACTTATGATGATCAAATCAGGCATTTATTTAGTCATTTATAGTTGTGTTACAAAAAATGAGTATAATTTAGTCATCTTTAGTTATTGTGACTAAAAGTTTGTCTCGTAGTCATTTATTTGCCAAATTCTACTAGTGTGAAGAGAAACACTCAGGTGTACTTTCTTTTTTTGGTCACCCTAAGAACTTACTATGTATCCTCTCCCCTTGCGCTTCGTACAATCTTGGGTGAAGAGAAATAACATTTTTCTTATTAATAAAGGGCCTACTAATGAGATGCATCCTACAATGCAATGCTCATCTAAGTGACTCAATAAAGCACGTTTATCGATGGGCTTTATAAAGGTTACAAACTTAAAAAATAGTAGCTTCAATTTGTGGCAAGAATAACATACTACGCCTAATCCAACTTTGGACATATGGGCAAGAAGGGAACAACTTAATGCCTTTAGTGGCTTGCAGATGATTTATATGTTTCATTGTTCTTGGTTTGTGTCATTAAGAACTTTTGTGTAGAGGCCAACATTATTTTCTAAAACGTTCTTTGAAAGTGGTGCATTAGAATTTTACTTCCAAGAAGTTACTTACCAAGTCCAATTTATAGTTGAAGCATAGAGCTCAAGAGTTCATTCTCTTTTACAAAATCTTGAGGTGGTGATATACCTCTATTTGTTCCCTCCATAAGTTGCATGTAAAATCATCCCTCTAGGGAATGAGGTAAGCCTACCAAGAAGAATGTACCCACTTGATCTAGGGTTGTTATTTATTGTTGAGTTAGTTTTATAGTTTGCTTGGTTTCAAAACAACTTAAACAAACATCAACATGTTCATCAAATTTCAAACCCTTTGGAATTAGTGTGAATACTTTTGAAAAGACCTATATTGATTCTTGTCCCTAATGATTTGATCTTTAGAGGCTTCTAAATATTTGGACTCATCTTAATTCACACTTTCCAAAGTCAACATAGGGAACTATGGCCTTAGCTTTTTTATTCTCACATATTGGACTTTGTGTATTGAAGGTTGCTTAGACATAGACATTTTAGTTTGAAATTAATTTAGACTTCTTGATGTGGTAAAATAAATCTCACTAAATCAAAGTTTAAAACCAAATGAACACACCACACATTGGGCTTATTCTCAAAACACATTGACTCCCAAGCAATAAAGTGAAACAAGGAAATTATTTCCAACATTTGATCCAAGTTCTATTATCAAAACATTGAGTTCTCAGGTTTAATCACTTTAGAGGTAAAGCATGTTTTTCACTACCTTGGTGTTGTAAAACAAAGGCCCCTTTTATGTTAACATATTTTACATCAAACATTTCATCCATCTCACAACACATTTTACATTCCATTTCACAATAACTTTAGAAACTTTGGATACTTTAACATTTTTAGACTTAGGCTATCATCAAACCAATCCCCTAACTTAGCTATTTGTGTGTAAATGAATCCTTTTACATACATGTAGTTGAGTTAGTCATCATCCTTTTGAACTAGTCTATCTTAAAGGTCACAAGTCTACTTTTAGATTTACAAGTTCATTAGCACCTTTTAGTCCAAGACATCAAAACATCAAACCTTTTTGTCTAAGTTTTTTCCAAAAGTTTAGAAAGTACATCCCCCATTTCACTCACCCATTTTCATCATCCACTCACATCATTGGTCCAAAATAACTAATATGGTCCCTTTTATCAAAATTTGAGTCAACTAGAGATTTTCAACACTATAAATCTCAATACACCTCTCCCATAATTGACCCACAATTTATGGTAACAACAAGGTCACAACACAAGAGAAACATGGAGCAATCCAAAACTACATCTACCATAAGTGATCTAAACCCACAAGAATTCAATCCTAGGAATCATTATACCCCATCACAACAACTACAAAAGACACTAGACAAAGGGTATGAGGTAGAAGATGTCACACACAACCCACTTGAGCTTATTGAGGAAGAACTCCCTGAATATCAACAAGATCCTAAAACAAGCCACATCATCAACACTCTGATGAGAAAGAACCCTACACAATACATGATAGCTTTAGCAAAAGAAGGGGATAAACTCACTTCTAAATTTGACTTTGAAACAATTAGGGAACAAACCCTAGGGAATGTGGCTTCACATCCTCCAACTTTCATCACACAACCCTTGACACAAGGATTGAAGCAATCTATAAATTAACCAACTTCATTCCTTGTACCAATTCAAACATCAATTTCTAGTCTTGCAACTAGAATTGGAACCAACCTTGGTCTCACTCCCAATCTAGAAGGAAACACACTTTTGGGTACACAAAACACCACCCTTCCACAACATAAATTGGACACCCACATTTAGTGCCCAACCACATTCTTCCACCACCATTCCTGAAACCCCTCTACATCCACATGTACCCCTTACATTCCATAACACAACGATGACGTCAAAATTTTGAGCACAACCATCTTCTTCCATCACTACCACAAGTACCCAAAGTGTTCCCAACATTACACAAAGTAATTTGAGAAAAGTACCTCAAGTAGAGAAACAAGGATAAGTAAACAAGCTCACACAAGGTAAATCCTTAATAAGTGGTTCCAACCACCCTATTGAAACATCACAATAAGTGGTTCCACAATCCACTCAAACCAACCCACCAACCACATCAAACCCATTTTTCACGAATCCAAATCAAGGAAACCCATTTGTCACAAATCCCATCAACCGAGGTAATACCTTGGAACCAAATCAAACACAACAAGGGAACCCTCAACACATAAATCAAGGGAACCCTTCTAATAAATTGAATCAAGTTCTGAATGTGCCATTGATATCGCAACAACAAATGGTACCATCATCTTTACCATTGGTCCCCCAAGCCATGCAAAATCAAATGAGACCCAAAACTTGTATTCCTCCATTCCAATTTACAATTTTACAAGGAATGATAGTTCCAAAAAACCTCCAAACACTCACCACACAACAACCATCTCAAATCAATCCACAACCCAATCATACCATGATCACTCAAAATACATCTTACGTATTCCAACATCAAAACACTTCCACATTGCAAGCACAACAAGCTCAATCCTAGCAACAAAAAAAAGCATTGCAAGCATAAAGATATCAAGCTCAAGATTTGCAACAATAAGCCCAATAATAAGCTTTGCAACAACAACAAGCTTATCAACAATTGTTGCAACAACAACAAGCCCAAGTGCAAGCCTTGCAACAATAGAAAGCTCAACAATAAGCCTTGATTGCACAACAACAACAACAACAACAACAACAACAAACCCAACAAAAAGCATTGCTAGCACAAAAATACGCCCAACAACAAGTGCTTGCACAACAATAGGGATTATACTACAATCCCCAAAAATATTCCAACATGCAACAAAACATCATAAATACAAATACAGAAGGAGTGTATACACCGCTGCCACTCTCACCATCATCTACCCAATATCAAAATCCATCCTACACACCATACAACAACCCATCATACCAAAATCCAACCTACAACTCATACACCATCCCAAAGTATACCACATATGCTCCTCCACCAAATCCACAAGAGGATGTGTGATCACAAATCAAGGCACTCACTTAGCAAATCCAGACATTAAAATGGGGAAAACCAAGAAACCACATGCACAACAAAACTTATGTTTGTACCCCTTCGATAGGAACATCGTGATGGTACCTTTCTTATTAGGATTTGAAGTCCTAAAATTTGATAAATACAAAGTTAAGGGAAATTTGGTGGATCACATAAAATAATTCCATGTAATGTGTATGGAGGTGGCCTACAATGATTCCTACTTGATGCACCTTTTCCCACGCCATTTGGCAAGCCCAATAATCAATTAGTTCTCATAGTTACCTTTGGGAATTAAAGACTTCCAAGAAATAATTGATAGGTTCATAGACCATTTCTCCTTTAACCTAGACATTTATGTAAGCTTAGAAGATTTGTACACTCTAAATAAAAACAAGGGAAAATCCTTTGAAAATTTCCTACAAAGGTGGAGGTAGAGAGATAGTAAGAGAAAGTGGCCTATTCCTAAAGAACAAGTAGGGATCATCATAGAAAATGTTGACATAGACTTATCCTTCAAATTAAAGATGCAATGTGTCACCATATATGATGAGATTATCCCTAGGGCCCTCAACATTGAGAGATTCCTAATATCATAGGGAACCACACAAATGTATATATACAACCGTCCATCTACCAATTCTAACAATAATCTCCACAAGTGGGATAAGAAAAAGAATGTAACAAATGATGGTGTTGTTGATGCTAAATTAGTCATAAGTGCTCCTAGAATAAACACTAATCAACCAACCAACACACAATAGAACATACAACATACCAACATTCCACCACCAAACAATCCAATCAACAACATCAATGCATAACAAAGAGGACCACCCCTTAGGAATAACTACCCAACACGTAAATACACACCATTGGGAGAACCCATCAAATCCATTATGTAGAAGTTGGTACAATAAAACTTAATCATGGTCCCCAACTACCAAAACTATCAAGAACCTCAAGTTAAACCACCATGGTATAACAAAAAGGATCTTTGTGACTTCCACAAGATCAAAGGACATAAAATGAAAAGTTGTATGAAGCTAAAGAATATTATTCAAGATCTCATTGCCAATGGGGACATATTTGTTCATCAACCCATAGGTAACCAAGACCTAAAGATATACATGAACCCAATTATAGATCACAACAAAGGAAACAATAATGGAAAGGTGAAAGATTACAAGAACATAGGTCATATATATTCTAAAGTAGTCAAATTTTGCATCAATTTTGTAACATTCATCACCATCAAAGGACCTAGTACCGAGTGTGGAGTCACCACACATTGGGGAAAGGTTATAATCCAAGGATCTTCATCTCAACCTTGGGAACAACCTACACTTCCAACATCTAATCCTAGTGGCTATAGTCTCCTAGATCAGTTAAAGAAAACCCCTTCATAGATCTCCATCCTCAAATTGTTGAATCTATCCCTTGCACATAGTGATGTATTAGAAAAGGCTTGATCTACTTCCTCTATACCTGTGAATATTGATACTAAGTAATTTCAAGCTATGATAGGGCATATCACCACTCCCCATCTTCTTACCTTCTTAGAATAAGACCTCCCAACACAACTATCTCACAATTGTGCTTTGCACCTTGAGGTAATTGTTCATAAGAATAAAGTTAAAAGAGTATTGGTAGATGGAGGTGCTAGTCTAAACATTTTCACCCTTCAATTAGTCAAAAAATTGAGTTACTCAGAGAATGTTATTGAAAAGACAAAAAGGGGTAACCATAAGAGCATATGATGATTAAGAGCAGGTATGCCAAGGCACAATCAAGCTACCTATCCAAGTAGGACCCGGTATTGATGAAACCACATTCCAAGTGCTATACCTTGACCTTCCTTACAACATCCTTCTTGGTCAACCATGGATTCATTCCATGCAAGTTGTAACTTCCATGTACCACCAATGTGTGAAGTTTCACTTTGAGGATAAAGAAGTTACCATCCATGGTGATCCTGAGCCCTTTTACTATTACAAGAACCTTGAGGATAAATTCTACAAGACCCCCCAAATACCTAAGAATGATGAAGGGCCCACATCCTCCTCATTTTTTGAACCATCTTCCCTTGCATCTATCTCAATCCAAAACACCGATTGTACAAAACATACCCAACATCAAGGCAGTAATCAAGGATAATGGATGTACAAATTATAATCTAAAGAAGGATACTTTTGTGCTAGGAGAGTTACCTATTTCTCCTAAGTCTCATGGGACACCCTAACCTATCAAAAAAGTAGTTGAAACAATAAAGGTAGCATCCACCACCATCACCAAGTGGGGGGCCTTGAGCAAATAGGATGTCAATGAAGATGTATCTAAATTTCTATATCAGGACAACAGACCCATGCCCGTTCTTCCAATGAAATATAATAATAAAGGATTACAGATAATGATGGGATGGTGGTATATCAAGAATGAAAATCTAGGACAAAAAAATAATAGATTGTTAGAACCCCTCATTTTTGAGAGACAACCAAAGAATCTTTGCTTAAGATGTACTATTATCATGGTGACCCTTATTGGTAAGGGTATCTCTAATAAGCGGGTTGAGGCTTCTTCTTGGTTACCAACATCATGTGATAATACCCTAGATGACTTTCCCCATGATGTCACTAACTTATTTGAGGATACTTCCATATTCATGATAACCACAACATCCTTTACCCCAAACAACCAAATCTCTGAATTAAACCTAGTATACCCCAAGTGATCGATTGGGACCAATGAGGACTGCCAATTCTAGATATATTAAAAAATGATGAAGGGGTATCAAAATTTATGGAACTCTGTGACAACTTTCCATGTGGGGATCATAAAGTAGGATTTTACATAGAGCTAGATTCACATGCATACTATGGGGAGACAATTGAATCCTTTAGTCACCAAATCAATGACATGAGAATAACATGTAGGTATTTAAGTGAAAACCACATTGTGGCACTTTATAGTCACAAGATAGTAAAAAGAAAGGACACATACGAAGGTGAAAACCTCTTTGAGGCACTAGAGGTTGAGGGACTCAATCTCACCCTTAGTGCAATGCATCTAGAAAAATCAGTAGTACTGGAAGAGAAACCTACTCTAGTGAATGTAGGGATGGAAGAGGCACCTAAGATAACCTTCTATGTTGAATCATTGTTAGATGAAGAAAAAAAAAACTTAGCAACATTCCTAAAAGAGATAAGGGAAAAATTTGCATGGTCCTACATGGATATGCCTAGAATCGATCCTGAAGTGGTTGTGCATCACTTTGTAGTTTCTCCTGAAGCAAAACCAATGAAACAAAAATTGAGAAAGATGCACCCTTAAATAACATTATTGATTAAACTAGAATTATAGAATCTCCTTCATGTCATATTTATCCGACCAATTGACTATCTTGAGTGGGTTTCCAACTTGGTACCAGTCTCAAACCCACTGGGGGCATCATAATATGCATAAACTTTAGGGACTTGAAAAAAGCATGTCTGAAAGATGACTTCCTTCTTCCCAACATCAATATCATTGTCGATCTAACCATAATACATGAAATGTTATCACTTATGGATGGATTTTCTAGATATAACCAAATCATGATTGCTAAGGAGGACCAACATAAAACTGCATTCACATGTCTGTGGGGAACATACAACTAGAATATGATGTCATTTGGGCTAAAGAATGTTGGAGAAACCTATGAGAGGGTGATGAACCTAATCTTTCATGACATGATCCATAAAATAGTCAAAGACTGTGGATGATATTTTAGCCAAATCAAAAAAAGGAAATGGCATATAGAGGTATTGGGACCAATCTTAGACAGGCTTAGGGAATATAAGGTATGATTGAATATGAAAAAGTGTGTCATTGGGGTCACATCAGGCAAGCTCCTTGGATACATAGTCTCACAAAGAGGGATAGAGATAGATCCAACAAAGGTAAAATTAACTCTAGACATGGAGGCACCGCAAACATTGAAACAAATTAAAGGTCTACAAGGAAGGTTACAATCCATCAAGAGATTCATAGTGCACTATCAAACAAGATCCACCCTTTCTCTCACCTTCTACATAAATTAATAACATATAAGTGGGATGAGAAATGCGATAAATAATTTGAATAAATCAAGAAATATTTATTGATATCTCTAATTTTTATGCCACCAATACCAAACAAGCCATTGATCCTATACATCTCAGCCACATCAGCAACGCTAGCTGCTCTTCTTGCCTAACATGATGAAATAGGAAATGAAAGAGACATTTATTATATTAGCAAGACTTTGGTAGGATATGAAATGAATTATTCACCTATTGAGAAGAAATTCCTTGTAGTGGTCTTTGCTTCACAAAATTTCATACAATATATGCTTGCACATCAAATCAAGCATATCACTAAGATCGACCCATTAAAATATCTGTTGTCTAAGGAAACTCTCACTGGGTGACTGACCAAGTGGGTAATGATATTAACAGAGTTTGAAATGGAGTATGTGGAGAGGAAGGCTATCAAGGGTCAAGTAATTATGGATCAACTAGAAGAGGTACCAATCTATATGGAGAATCCTTTGGTATTTGAGTTTCTTGGTGAATCATTGTTTGTCCTCAATGTGGTGGATCAATGGAAAATGTACTTTGATGGATCATACACCCAACACAGATTAGGGGTGAGAATTCTCTTTAACACCCCATAAGATGATTGTATCCCCGAATCATATCGACTATTCTCTCCATGTACAAAAAATATTTCTGAGTATGAAGCTCTCATAATAGGGTTAAGAATAGTATTCTAGTGGCAGATACAAGAGTTAAAAGAATACTTGGATTCATAGTTGATTGTAAACCAAGTTAATGATGACTACTAGACCAAAGATGATAAACTCACTCCTTACAAGAAGATGGTAGAAAGTATTAAGGACTTCTTCATTGGTTTAAATTTTGAGAAAATACCCCATGTTAACAATTGAGCAACAAATGACATGACAATAATTGGGTCTTTGTTAGACATGCTACACAATATCCTTCAATGTGAGTTTTTGGTAGAGAAGCTTCTCATACTAGCTTTCAAAATACCTGAATCTAAACTCATGTGCAAAATTGTTGGTCCTAGTTCCCCATAGTATCACAATATATTCACCTACCTTAGTAGAGGTACTTGTTGACGGTCGAAATGGCATAGCAATAGTTAAAGAGAATACTACTATTCTGTTTCTCCTAAAAAAGAAAGATAACACATGGATATCTTAGCTCCCAATGTCTTTATAGTTGGTTCTCAACTATGCTGATGTCCCTCAGTGGTCAATGTAGCAGTAATATTCAAGGGGCCTACTAGTGTGAGCTTCTGGATTGTTTTGAGATCAAGCATGAATTTAAACCTACTCTAATCGGGGGTTTTAAAGAAACAAAAAAAGATGGATCAGAGCTTTAGAACATAAAATAATGATAGTTCATCCAAATTAACCAGACATGTTACCTTCCAAGGAATTCAAAACCAAAACTGCAGAACAAAATTAACTTGTGATTAACACATAGTTTTATTCATTCACAATGCTAATCTCAACAGTAAAGTACTAGTTACCATTTTAAATAAACACAAAATAACATTTCATTCCCTGGAGGCTTCACAAATCTAATGATTAACTTAAGAAAAACACCATTCTGAAACAAAATTTGAAGTAGATTAATATATGGTTGCTTCTACTGTCAATAAAGTAGATAAGCAACATTTACAAAGCTAGCACAATCACCAGTGTACATAAAATCTAAGAATCCAAATTGTTTCCATTTATACTAAAAAAATTGAAAAGATACATTATTGGTTCCTATTGAATCTAACTGCTAACCAAGAAGACAAAAGAAGCTCCTATTACAAAGAATCAGGATGCAGTTCTGTCTCCTTAGTTTTCTTGTGTATTCTAAAATTTCTTCCTTTTTCTAACCCTAGAAGTTCTAACCTTTACAAAGAGGAAAGAATGCCATATATATATATAGAGTGTACCAAAAATAATGCACTATCCCCCCTACATTAGGGTTTACAAAATATCTGCTTCCAGGAGAGTCGACTCTTAGATCTTTCCGAAGAGAGTCAAAGTTGTATTCAATGTGAATCCCTGCTGTCCATGCCGATGAGAGATTTTTCTGGGAATCCTCTTAGATCTTTTGCAGCTGCCGCATTTACTTTGGCCTTTTGGGTCCATCCTTGAACTCCATTGAGGCTTCCTTGAATGCTCTAAAATCATTTTTCCATTAATATTGATCTGCCTCTCGCCAGTGGTCACTACAATTGTCCCTGTGAGTCATAGTTTCTTCGTTCTTCCAGCCTCCTTCATGTTCTTAGATCCCTCTGCACATTGACCATCTTCTGGAAACACCATCAGGCCTCCCAGTAGGCATCACCTTCTACTCTCAGAAGGAATCCATGTTGTTTACATCCTGTTGGTCTTCTCCATAGGGGTGGTCAATCGGTCAACGGGCCCTCCTTGGCTCCTTCTAATTGGTTAGACATATGCCACACAGGATTATTAGGTGGTCAAAAGTGGTCCATATTGAATCACATGTCGGTGAGACACTAATCGTGTCTCCCCGATATGATTATATCTCCTCACAACTATCAGCATAGTGTGGATCAGTCAATGAGACCCTTTGGCAAGCTGTAGAAGTCATACCGAGCCCATAAAGACCATCCACCAAGGTCGTCGAGAAAAACGTCATCGACCAGAAGTCATGGTGAGTTCATTTTTATGTCAGGAAGACAATCCTTGCATCGGGAAGACCTTGTGGCGATATCTTATTTCTCCCCGAGCTTATTTCCTTTCGATAAGACCCTACCCCTTCGGTGAGACCTCATGCTGAAATCATTCCACCCTCACCAAGCTCAAAACACTTTATTTAGTGGGAGTTCCCTCAATCAGCAAGATGTTATGGTGAAAGCAAAATCTTTTGCCCGATGCCCCTCAGATTCGGCAAGAGTTATGGACAAACTTCTTCCATGTCAGTGTGACCTTTCTTAGTTGCTGAGACCTCCTGCCGATGGTGTAAATCCTCCCCAAGAACCCCCCGGGGAACTTTTGTCGGTGGGATACTTTATGGTTGGGGAGAATTTATATCAAACCCCTTTATTCATTCAGAATCTCCCTGACTTCCTCCTATTCTCTTCGAGCTCAAGCCCCTTGTGTTTTGACGTGACCTTCACGAGTCGGTGGGAGATTACATCTAGTCCCTCATGTCATACCAAAGACTGACCCTTCGGTAAGACCTTTTCACTTCGGCCAGACCTCCTGCTGAAGGAAAAATTATCACCAGGCTAAGACCATTGGTGGGACCTTTCTATGTTGGAGAGACCTATGGCAATATCCCTTTTGTTTCGCCGAGACCCTAGCACGTCGACCAGACATCATGCTGATGGTGAACCACTTTCCCTAAAGACAAACCCTTTTTATCAAGAGTCTCCTATGTTGGTAGGACATCTTACCGAACTCATTCCATTCTTCTCGATGACAACCTTCTTTCGGCGTGACAATCTGGGTTGGGGAGACTGCCAGACCTCACATTGATAGACCCCCTTTTGTGCCTTGTTGGCAAGACTGGAGATTTTGTCATGATTTCCTAGCGAAGAGAAAAACCTCCCGCCGAAATGAATATTCATCCGATGCCGATCGGTGAGACATAGAGATCTCATTGAGACCTCATTCCGATGAATACTTTCATGCCAAAATGAAATGTTTAGTCTCTAGAACAATGACTGATGTCTTGCTGATAGGTACATACATGTGAATTCTGATTGTTGTGACATCCCTGAGGTCTTTCCGATTTGCAACACAAATGCCTATTAACCAATTGCATTGGTAGTCAACAAGACATCTACAAGGTCTTGCCGACTTTCTTCTTATAGGAAAATTATGACCAACTGGACTGAGGAATGCACTGCAACTGAGCTCCCTTGGAAAATATCATCACATGTGTGATTTGATCTTGCAAAATAGAGTCCCCATCAGTCCTCAGAAACACATAAGATATATCATCCTAAGATACACTATTGTCTATGATAATGTCATTCAATTTCCAACAAGAAGAAAATCAACTCAAGCTGAAACAGAACCAAAATTTAACAGAACCAGTAGATAACTTAGGAAGAAAATAGAAGAACCCCAAGAGCAAAAGAAAAAAATAGAGGCAAAAAAACCAAAAAGAAAGGGGGACCCATTTTGTTCCAGAATTAAATGGGGTGGTTATGCAAGGCATAACAAATGGTGACTCGACTGGGAAAATGGTTTAACTATTTTCATGAAATTGAAGGATTCAACTACCCAGAACTCCCGGTTCATGAAAATCACAACTCTAGTTGGGTCATTTATAACAACCAAGGTTGAGCTAGAATCTCAAATGTAAATCAACAATAGCTACCCCTAAAATCCATGTGTGTGCTTGATTGTGTATCACTCTTTTGTAAAGTTTTCTTCACCTTTCGAACAACAATGTGCAAGATTTGAGCTACATAGTTGATTCACTTTAACTGTTGTGCAATGATATCCTGGGCATTGCTCCACTGCCAATCAGGCGTCCATAGCCCCAACGGAGATACCTCTAGTTTCCTCACAGAATTGCTCTACTACTAGTCAGGCATCCATAGCCCCGGTAGAGATACTAGAATCACCCATTCATATTGAGTCCCCTTTTTTTTTCTTTTTAGATAATTCTTTCTCTTTGTCTTTTCTGCTTTCTCTTGAAGTTTCAATTATTTCATTTAATTCTTTCTCAATATGTCAGATGTTTGACATTTGATCTAGGTTGAAAACTACCATGGACCTCATAATAGCAATTGGGAGATCGGATTTCTCACTCAAATCTTACAACACTATCATCCTAGGACAAATATACCATTACAAGAGGAGATGATATTAATGATTTATGACAGATTTAAGGGAGCTAATGAAAGTCATTTACCTTGCACCTTGTTTTCAAAACCTTCCACAACTCTTAGTGACAATGGGCATAAAGCAAATGTTTAGGACAAAATCACCCAATCAACAAACCTAAAAATACCTAAACCACTTCCCTTCTAATGACCAAAGTATGCTCAAGATAACAACCACCACTTTAAAATGGGAAAGAATAGATAAACCCCAAAGAACAAAACAAAAATAGAAACCAAAAGAACAAAGGAAAACAGAAAGGAAAGGAAAGGACAAACAGACAAACAATAAATTATTTACAAACAAGAGAGAAAATTACCTACACAAAGAGCAGCAGATTATTCACATAAAGAACAAATTTATTTACACACAAAAATTATTTACAAGAAGAAATTATTTACAAACAAGAAACAAAACAAACAAATTATTTACATAAAGAACAACAAGTGCAGAATAGAAAATTAGCATGCTTTATGACTCAAAATAATGCTTAAGAAATTTCCCATTGACAGGCAAGGGAATAGGTTCTCCAGTTAAACTAGTTGGTGTGAAAGAATTTTCTCCTAGGATCTTAGTAATCTGATAAGGACCTAGCCAGAGCTTATCAAATTTTTGGTGGCTGCCCTTCTTTTCACTAGCTTTATCCCATAACAACACAAGGTCTGATATCCTAAAAGCTTTGATTTTGGCTCTTTTGTCAAACCAACGTTTGACAATAGCCTGCTGCCTAAAGAACTGTTGCAAGGCGACATCTCTCTGTTCTTCTAATTTCAACAAAGCGACTAATCTTACTTCTATCCTATTGTCACTAGAGTAGAATTTCTGTATGAACTCAAGGATAGGTATTTGCAGATGGATGTGGAACACAGGCTCTTGGCCATATACCAGCTTGAATGGTGAAGTCTTTAAAGCATCCTTAATCCTAGTCCTATCTACCCATAATGCAAATCTCAGCTGGGTATGCTAGTCCCTAGGGTTGTTTTCTAACAACTTTTTAATTACCCCTAAGAGATTCTTATTGGTTGATTTTGCAACTCCATTGCCTTGTGGGTAATAGTTTGAAGTATACTTCAAGACAATTTTGTGATCATATGCCCAGGAATAAACTCAGCAGAAGAAAAGGCAAAGCCATTGTCACGTACCAGAGCGAAGGGTATCCCAAACCTAGTGGTGATGCATTCAGTGAGGAACTTGATCACTACCTCTATTGTGCTATTCTTGTATAGTATTGCCTCTGTCCATCTTGTGCAGTAATCAGTAGCAGTCAAAATAAACTTGTGTCTTGCAAAAGAATTCAAGTTAATCCCTCTAATAAAATCTAGTGCCCACTGGGAAAAAAGCCTTACCTCATAAATAGGCTGCAATGGCATGGCTGCATGGCATTCTTTTGATGCAGAACTCTGACATACATGACATGTTCTCAGATGCTGATGGGAATATTTGAACACACAAGGCTAGTAATAACCAGATCTGAGGATCTGGTGTGCCAATGAATCTGTAGAACCATGACCTGTGCCATGTTTCCCATGAAACTCAGAGATCACATGTTTAGCCTCTTACTGATCAAGGCATCATAGGTATACCCCTTTGAAATTCTTCCTGTATAGAAATCCTCCCTTGAGCATAAATGAGAGCTCTTCATTCTCAACACTCTCCTTTGAGTGGTGCTCATTCCCTCTGGACACCGATTGTTGAGTATAAAATAGACAATATCAGCATACCAAGGGTCGTTAGAGAAGGACTGGGTCGTGTATTGCTAACAGATGATGTTCACACCAGCATTCACCATGGACTGAGACAAGCCCGTAGTCTTGACTAATTTCATAGGGTGTATCTCTAGATCAAATTCTTGCAAGATGGCCATCCATTTCCCTCTTCTTTCTCCTAGCTCGCTCTGCATAAGTAGAGACTTCATAGAAGCGTCAGGAACTACAGTGATGATTTGGCTTTAGAGAATGTAATGTCGGAACTTCTTGACAGCCCTGACCAGCATAAAAGCTTGCTTCTTGAGAGGCGGGTACTTAACTTCAACATTTTTGAATGGAGAGCTCATGAAAGCAATCGGTCTCTCCTCTGCCTCCTCCCTTCATTGAGTTAATACAGCTGCGAAGGAATGTTTAGAAGCAAAGGAATAGATATAAAATGGTCTCAAGTAGTTGGGGCTGGTGAGAATGGACGCTTCTGAAATGGATCGCTTGACTTGTGAAAATACGGCCTTTGCCTCCTCAATCCAATTTGTTTTAGCGTCTTTCTTCATCATTTCATTCAGAGGTTTTACGATTTTTGCAAAGCCTGTAATAAACTTTCTCACGAAATTGATCTTCCCGAAGAAAGACCTCATTTCTTTCTTGCTTCCCGGCCTGGTGATCTTCAGAATGGACTCAACTTGATCTAGGTCGATTGATATTCCTCTTTCAGAGATCACATGCCCCAAAAGCTTCCCTTTAGAAACTCCGAACATGCACTTGTTGGGATTCAGGGAAACGCCATACTAGATACATCATTCCAGAACCTTGGCCAAGTCCATAGCATGGTTTAGTCGATCTTTGGAGAATACCATCAGGTCATCCATGTAGACGATGATGCACTTTCCAATTAGATATCTAAATGCTATGTCCATTGCATGTTGAAAAGTTACCCTGGCATTTATCATACTGAATGGCATCCTTCTGTATGCAAACATTCCCCACTTTGTAGTGAAGGTTGTCTTCATTCTGTCTTCATAGTTAACCATTACCTAATTGTATCCATAGTAGCTGTCCAAGAATGATATCATCTGAGATCCATTGACAGTTTGCAAGACCTCATCAAGAGAAGGAAGTGGGTAGTTATCTTTCTTTGAAGCTCTGTTTAGATTCCTAAAGTCCACACATAACCTGATCTCTCCATTTTTTTTATGGACTGGAACTAAGTTAGCTACCTAGGTTGAATGGCACATAGGGAAGATTATCCTTGCATAAAGCAATTTCTAAACTTCCTTAAGGATCAATGGCTCAATCAAGGCATTAACAAGGTGCTATTTTTGTCGAAATGGCTTGGCTTTGAGCTTCAGGGGAATAGTATGAGTCATTAGAGTAGCATCAAATGTCTTTAGGTCTTCATATCCCCAAGCTATTGCAACAATATCTTTCTTAAGTGCCTTCAATATGTCTTTTCTGATTGCTTCAGGGTAGGCTTTCCCCATGTAGACATTCCTTTCAGGACCAGAATCAACTAAGTTAACAATTTTGTATTCACCTCCTTTATCTTCAGCTGATACCTTCTCTCGAGCCCTTGGGTCTGAGTCAAAAATTCTTTCCAAGGTCACCATTCCCTTGGGAATGCTATTGCTTTTTAGATTGAGGACCCCCTCTATATCACAATCTCCAGGGTTCCAATCTCCTTGATCCATGTTGGACTCATTAATGACCTATCCTTCGAAAACATCTGAGCTTGCTAGAAAAGAAAGGATATGCCGATCATCATTAAAGACTTGAAAGTTCATGATATTATCGAGAACTACCAGGGTGGAAATTAATTCCACTAAGAATTTCTTGAGATTGGAGCCTTGCATAGGTTCCAGGGTGCTTGCAGCAATAGCCAATGAATAAGCTACCTGATTTTCTTCTCTAGGGATTAAGCTAATCCCAAAGGCATCAAAGTCCTCAGTTAGGTTCCATACCCTACTTCTATAAGCTGCCAGCCTTCTGTTGTGACATGTGTATTGGCTGCGCACCTACTTGATAACAATTTCTGAATCTCCCTTGACCATCAAGGCTGTGACTTTCTTCTTATGTGCAAACATCAGTCCCCATGCCAGAGATTCATATTCTGCTACGTTATTAGTGCATCCAAATTGCAACCTATAAGAAGCAAAGAAGGTTTTCCCTTTCAGGCTGGTTAGTTCAATCCCAACACCATAGCATGTCTTAGATTTGGATCCATCAAACGTGAGGTTCCACAGCTGATCATGAGCTAGGGTTAATCCTTTTGAGGTCATGGTGGGCACTTGGGTAGAATGAGCCAGGGGCGGGGTTACTTGATATTTTGGATCAAATATAGAGAACGGGTGTTCAATAAGTTCCTTAGGAGTAATTCCTAATTCCTACACAGACATATCATATGACCCAAGGTTATCCTTCTGACATTCAATTGCATCTTTGGTTAACCCCTTGGTTTTTGGTATATTCGTGAGTGCAGGGGTGTCAAACAAACCTTGGGGTTGCTTCTCATCAATATGTTGATTTGGACATATGTCTGGGGTAGGTTCAATTTGAGAAGGAACCTCCTTTGAAGGTATCCTATCCCTGATTAACATTATTGCTTCCTTGGATTTAAACGAGAAGTGATCTACAACGGTCTTGGGATGACTTGAACTAGCATCCTCAGCCTGGGAAACATGATTTAAAATGTCAATGCAGGGTTGGCAAGTCAATTCAAAATGATTTTGGTAATGTATTCTACACCAATTATGGAGTAGAAGATTCTGCAGATCGGTATCTTCCCCTAAGACTAGCTAATCTTGTTGTAGCTTCCTGATCAATGCTTGCTGATTTTCATTAATCATAGAATTGGGGAACTTTGGTATTGGAAGTCCTTTAGGATCAAGAATAGAAAAGGTTAAAATTTTATCTCTTTTGTAAACCCCTATCCCAATTTTGAAATAGGCTACCTCATTGGGGAAATCATATTTAGTGATGATGTGCTTGAGGCGAGGTTCACTTTCAATCCTAATTTGAGTGGGGATCCCTCTCCATGGTAGCCACATATGTGAAAAGTCAAGGGAGAGATATTCCCCTAGACTTTTCATCAAATCTCTGTTCAACATCATACTATAGGTCTTAGGAATGTCTGCTACTTGAATGTCTATGTTGGTTTGAACCCTAGGGTATGACCCTACTTGAACATGTATGTTTCTTAATTCCCCCACCACATTAACCTCTATCTTGTCAAGTTGAATGACCTTCTTATTTGTATAAATGGGGTTTAATCCCAACTTCTTGCATATGGAAAATGGCATAACATTGCCTGAAGCCCCTGAATCTAACAAAAAATTATGTAGGTTCTTTCCACAAATTCTTAAACTCAAAAGAAATGGTGGAGTACCTACCTTGTTTTTGTACAAGGCTGCATTCACATCCCCAACAGGTGCCATCTTGTTTTTTCCTTTTGATTTGTCAACTTTCTCCAAAGCTTTCAACACTATCTCCCTTTGGGCAGGGCACCACTTTAAGATGTCAAAATATGACAAAGAAGCTTTTTGTTTCTACATCTCATAAACAATATCAAATTTTGTATCATAACTTGCATTACTTTTGACAACACCAGAGGAATTACCCTTGTTATGGAAGTTAGGCGAGCCTTTTGGTGGAGGAGGGTTATTATCAACACTTTGATTTGGAGGCACCATGTGATTAGGGGGTGCTGATGTAGTGAATGGACCCTTATTCTAATTTCTTAGGAAGTGTCCTCCTTCGACCTGAAAGGCTTGGGAATCATATAAATCTTCGTCTAGCTCATTCTCCTCTTGCCTTGGGAATGAAGGTTCCTCCTCAAAGAGGTCATAATTCATTGTTGTATCTACTGAGCCACCTTCTTTGTGAGGATTCCCCTAGAACATTTGGGCATCTGCCTATGCCATCTTGATAACCTTCTCCATTTCAGGGCAGTTCACCTCTGAATGGGTTGCAGTATCATGCAGCCTGCACCAATTGGTCATGAAGTTGAGGTCGGTCACGTTTGCAGTGTGTGATCTCTCCTCATTTGCTTGATAGTTATGAGAAACCCCACCATTATTGGGCCCTGTATTCCATTGTCTATTCTTATTTGGCCTTAGGTTATATCTTCTATTCTAATTCTAATAGCCCTGGTTAGAGGAATTTTGGCCCTGGTAACCACTTTGATTGTAGTTGTTATGATTTTGATAGTTACCCTGATTGTTGCTATTTTGATTAGGGTAGTTACGTTGGTTTTGAGCCAGGTTCAATCGAAGCTGAGCCATGTCATTTGTGACTTGGGACAATGTTTTCTTCAAGGTTTCTACCTCATTTGTAAGTTGAACTATCCTTTCACTTTCTGCACAGTTAGCAACAGGTGGCTGGCCACCACGATTTGGTGTTCCAATTTGGTTATGATGACCATGGGAACTTTGAGGAAGCTGTGATTGTTGAAAGAGATCAAGAGTTCTAGTAGCAAAGAATGGAATAGATGGTTGGGTTTTCAATTCAGACACAGGTCCATAATGGGAAGGAGGCATTCCCAAGACAGTATTGAATAGAGGGGTTGGGCTATGCATCTGATATCCTATTGAAGGGAAACCTCCTCCCAGGCCTCCTTATTGAGAATTGATTTGTTGCTGTAGCTTGATAGCTAAATGATAGACTTTGGATAGAGAATCAATATCAACTGGTTGATAAGTCCTTTGCAATAACAAGCCAAGCAAGGGGTCTATGACCCTAAAGTAAGCTTGAATGGCACTATTATCGGTGACCAGATAGGGATCTTGTAATCTCCTATACATTCATTGGAACCTGGTATTGAACAAGGGCAAGGACTCACATGGATCTTTCTTGATAGTAGCAAATTGGTGGTATAAAAGAGCTAGATCCACATAGACCCTGAACTGATTAATAAAGGAATTTTCCAAATGTGTCCAAGTTAGAATGGAATCTTGAGAAAGATTAAGGTACCAATTGGATGCCATATCCCCTAAGGATTAAGGGAACAACCTACAAACTACATCATGGTGAGCTATATGAGCTCTAGTACAAGCATCTTTAAAATCTTGTATGTGCTCCTCAACACTCCTTGATTCGCCATGAATGTACTTGGGGTAGAATTTCTCAGGGTTCTTAGGCATATCGTGAAAACCTCTAGGAATAGTCCCCAATGGAGAGGGATTATTCTGAAAGAATGCCATTGATCGCGGTGGTGGTGGTTGAGCCAGCTATTGCATGGGTTGAACTAGCTATGATGACAATTGAGATGGACATGATGGATTGATGGGTACCCACTGGGGTATTGGTGAAAATCCTGGTGGAGTGAGTGGAGTTGACAAGGGTGGTATGATAGTTGAGCCAGTCTTATGACTCTTGTGTCTTATTGGGGTCTTGAGTTCTATCAAAGGTGGTGGATTCTTAGTTGATCAAAGAACTCTGTGGGGCCTTTCTAAGGAGGAAAACCTAGTTTTATCCAACTTTCCCTTCTAGGCCCTCCTTCTAGCACCAACTTCTATTGATAGTTGAAATGGCACAACAATAGTTAAACAAAATACTGCTATTATGTTTCTCCTAAAAAAGAAAGATAACACATGTATATCTTAGCTCCCAAGGTATTTATAGTTGGTTCTCAACTGTGCTGATGTCCCTCAGTGGTCAATGTAGTAGTAATGTTCAAGGGGCCTGCTAGTGTGAGCTTTTGGATTGTTCTGAGATCAAGCATGAATTTAAACCTACTCTAACTGAGGGTTTTAAAGAAACAGAAAAAGATGGATCAAAGCTTTGGAATAGAAAAGAATGATAGTTCATTTGAATTAACCAGACATGTTACCTTCCAAGGAATTCATAACCAAAATTGTAGAACAAAATTAACTTGTGATTAACACATAGTTTCATTCATTCACAGTGCTAATCTCAACAACAAAGTACTAGTTACCATTTTAAATAAACACAAAATAACATTTCATTCCCTTGAGGCTTCATAAATCAAATGATTGACTTAAGAAAAACACCATTCTGAAACACAATCTGAAGTAGATTAAGATCTGGTTGCTTCTACTGTCAATAAAGCAGATAAGCAACATTTACAAAGCTAGCACAATCATCAGTGTACAAAAAATCTAAGACTCCAAATTGTTTCCATTTATACTAAAAAAACTAAAAAGATACATTATTGGTTCCTACTAAATCTAACTGCTAACCAAGAAGACAAAAGAAGCTCCTATTACAAAGAATCAAGATGTAGTTTTGTCTCCTCTATTTTCCTGTGTATTCTAAAATTTCTTCCTTTTTTCTAACCCTAGAAGTTCTAACCTTTACAAAGAGGAAAGAATGCCATATATATACAGAGTGTACCAAAAGGAATGCGATGTCCCCCCTGCATTAGGGTTTACAAAATATCTGCTTCCAGGAGAGTCGACTCTTAGATATTTCTGAAGAGAGTCAAAGTTGTATTCAATGTGAATCCTTGCTGTCCATGCCGATGAGAGATTGTTCTAGGAATCCTCTTAGATCTTTTGCAATTGTCGTATTTACTTTGGCCTTTCATGTCCATCCTTGAACTCCATCGGGGCTGCCTTGAATGCTCTAAAAGCATTTTTCCATTAATACTAATCTGCCTCTCGCTAGTGGTCACTACAGCTATCCCTGCGAGTCATAGTTTCTTCGTTCTTCCAGCCTCCTTCATGTTTTTGGATCCCTCTGCATGTTGACCATCTTCTGGAAACACCATCGGGCCTCCCAGTAGATCTTTGCATCACTCGAGCCAATCCATTGCCTTTTACTCTCAAAAGGAATCCATGTCTTTTACATCCTGTTGGTCTTCTCCATAGGGGTGGTCAACTGGTCAATGAGCCCTCCTTGGCACCTTTTGATTGGTTAGACATATGCCATGCGGGATTATTAAGTGGTCAAAATTGGTCCATATTGAATCGCATGTCGATGAGACACTAATCGTGTCTCCCTGAAGTGATTATATCTCCTCACAGCTATCGACATAGCGTGGATCAATCGATGAGACCCTTTGGTAAGCTGTAGAAGTCATACTAAGCCATAAAGACCATCTGCCAAGGTCGTCAAGACAAACGTCATCGGCCAAAAGTCATGGCGAGTTCATTTTTATGTCGAGAAGACAATCCTTGAGTCGAGAAGACCTTGTGGCGATATCTTATTTCTCCCTAAGCTTATTTCCTTTTGAGAAGACCCTATCCCTTTAGCGAGACCTCATGCCAAAATCGTTCCATCCTCACCGAGCTCAAAACACTTCATTTGGTGGGAGTTTCCTCAGTCGGCAAGATGTTATGCTGAAAGAAAAATCTTCTGCCCGATGCCCCTCAGATTTAGCAAGAGTTATGGCGAAACCTCTTCCATGTTGGTGTGACCTTTCTTAGTCACCGAGACCTCCTGCTGATGGTGTAAATCCTCCTCGAGAACCCCCCAAGGAACTTTTGTTGGTAGGATACTTTATGGTCGGGGAGACCTTATATCGAACCCCTTTATTCATTCGGAGTCTCCCTGACTTCCTCCTATTCTCTTCGAGCTCGAGCCCCTTTTGTTTTGGCGTGACCTTCACAAGTCAGTGGGAGATTACACTGAGTCCCTCATGTCATACTGAAGATTGACCCTTCGGTAAGACCTTTTCGCTTCAGCCAAACCTCCTTTCAAAGGAAAAATTATCGCTAGGCTCAGACCATTGGTGGGACCTTTCTCTATCGGGGAGACCTATGGCGATATCCCTTTTGTGTCACCGAGACCCTAGCACATCAGCCAGACTTCATGTTGATGGTGAACCACTTTCCCTGAAGACAAACCCTTTTCGGCAAGAGTCTCCTATGTTAGTAGGACATCTTAATGAACTCATTCCATTCTTCCTGATGACAACTTTCTTTTGGCGTGACAATCTGGGTCGACGAGATTTCCAGACCTCACATCGATAGACCCCCTTTCGTGCCTTGTCAGTGAGACTAAATATTTCTTTGAGACTTCCTGGTGAAGAGAAAAACCTCCCGCTGAAAAAAAAAATCCATCTGACGCCGGTCGGCGAGACATAAAGATCTTGCCGAGACCTCATTCCGATGAAGACTCTGATGCTAAAGTGAAACATTTATTCGCTAGAACAATGATTGATGTCTTGTTGATAGGTATATACATGTGAATTTCGATTGTTGTGACATCCCTAAGGTCTTGCCGATAGGCAACACAAACACCTATTAACCAAATGAACTGGTAGTCGGCAAGACATCTACAAGGTCTTGCCAAATTTCTTCTTATAGGAAATTATGACCAACTGAACTGAGGAATGCACTGCAACTGAGCTCCCTTGGAAAATATCATCACGTGTGTTATTTGATGCTGCAAAATAGAGTCCCCATCAGTCCTCAGAAACATATAAGATATATCATCCTAAGATACACTATTGTCTATGATAATGTCATTCAATTTCTAGCAAGAAGAAAATCAACTCAAGCTGAAACAAAACCAAAATTTAATAGAACCAGTAGACAACTTAGGAAGAAAATAGAAGAACCCCAAGAGAAAAAGCAAATAACAGAGGCAAAGAAACCAAAAAGAAAGGGGGACCCATTTTGTTCCAGAATTAAATGGGGTGGTTATGCAAGGCATAACAATACCCTCACATTTTATATCAATTATATTACAACCTTAAGAAAATATTTGTTAATAAAGCATCCTAATTCATCATCTTAGGTGATACCCTATACCACTAAAGCATCGAGGGGACATTATCATGATGTATCAACCAAGAAGAAGCCTTAACCATGTTAATGAAAGTACACAAAGGAATTTGTGGTTCCCATTCTAATGGTATGAACTTATCCAAAAAATTGTTGAGGACGGGGTTTACTAGCCAACCATGGAACGAGAGCCTCATTAGTTTGTAAAGAAATGCATGCAGTGCCAACAACATGGGGACCTGATTCATGCTCCAGCTCATGAGATCTAGCCGATTGTTACACCTTGGCCTTTCTCACAATGGGGACTTGACTTCATAGAAAATATTACCCCCACCTCATCTAATGGCCAAAAATTCATCATCATGACCATGAAGTACTTTACAAAATGGGTGGAAGCTATCCCTATGAGTTATATAACAAGGAAACAAATATCTAAGTTCATCCTAAACTACCTTATCTACCACTATGGTGTTTCACAAGCCTTTATCTCAAATATTAGAACACCCTTCAAAAAATAGGATGTAAGAGAGCTATGCCAATGATTCAACATCCAACATCAGTTCTCTACCCCCTATTATCCTCAGGGAAACATTCAAAATGAGGTGTCAAATAAGACCATTCTTAAAATTATAAAGAAGATGATCAATGAAGTTGGTTGTGACTGGCATCTACAACTAAATCCTGCCTTATGGGCTTATAAAACTAGTATCCAAACACCCCTAGGTGCAACCCCCTTCTCCCTAGTCTATGGATTTGAAGCCATCCTACCCATTGAGGTTGAGCTCCCCTTCCTGAGAGTGTCACTGTTAAATCTAATCACTAATGAAGAATATAGGCTATCTCAATTGAATGAGTTAGAATTCCTAGATGAGCATCATCTTGATGCCTTGAATCATCTACAAGCATACTAAAATTGAATGAAAAAAAAGCTACACAAATAAAATCAAGAGTCAATCCTTCCAGGTAGGATATCTTGTCCTCAAGTAGAATCAGAAGAATGTTCTAGATCAGGGTAGTAAAGGAATGTTTGAGCCCAACTAGTTGGGACCATTTTTCATCACAAAAAGCTATGGATCAGGAGCCTATTAGTTATCAATTCCTGAAGGATAACACTTGCAAGAACCAATCAACAATCTACATCTTAAATTTTTTTATGCCTAGACTTGAAGGGTATAAATCCAAAAATTACAAAAAAATAAAAAATATAACAAAAATCCAAAAAAAGGAAAAAAGATTAAAATAGTAAAGAAAAAACTCATCCTCTAGTGAAAACCACTTTAGTGGTGGTTTGGGAAAGTACCTTGGTGGAAACATAGCAAAGAGGTGCCTTGTGTAAATAAGCATCTCCATCTATCATTGTCTCTTTAAGCTTATCCTACTTCACATCGCATCCATCCATTGTATCACCAATCCTGTTTATTCTATCACCCATATTCCACATCTGTATCATAGTTGGATATTGCATAAGTATCATATTCCCCTTCAGTACTACTTGGAACATTCCTAAGGTTAGTTTTTCCTACCTATATTGAGGTAGACTATCACATCACATTGGGGGTAATTTTTTATGCTTGTATTGGATTGGGTTCTTGTATATCTTAAGGTTATTTGAAATCTCTCAAAAAATACCAAAACATTTGAAAACCTCATCAAAATCCAAAAACACTTGCAAAATCAAAAAAACCCAAAAACATCAGAATCTTGTGTAGTCAAAATCCAAAACATCCAAAACACATCAAAAATCCCTAAACAAGTCAAAATATCAAAAAACTAAAAAAAAAATACCTTGTTGAGCTATGTTGTCTCTGAGCTTGAATATAGGAAAGGCCATCATTGACATGCCCCCTGAGACACCGTAGGTCAGTCCTTTAGGATTTTTTCATAATAAACTAAAAATCCATCAAGTGTTCATATCTCATCAATAACAAGTCCATGTCAGTCAAACTGCGTGGTCTCTGCATGTATAACATAGGCAAGGCTAATCTTTGATAAGCCCTTCAGGCCCTAGGTCAATTCCTTTTAGGTCTTGGTAAAAACTTGAAAGCACAAAAATATTTGAAATTTTGAAAACCCAAAACATTGGAAAACATTCAAAAAATCATAAACAACCTCAATAATTGAAAACCATAAACATTCAAAAAGACCAAAAATAGCCTCAAATTTTTTTCAAAAACACCAAAAACATTGAAATATTCCAAAAACTCCAAAACCACCCATCCCATTTTTCTTCATTCACAATAAACCTCCATCCATAATAACCTAATCGTCATCACCAACCTTTGGTAAAACAAGTAGAAAAAAAGTACAAGTCATGAAGTGTGAACCTAAATGTCAAAATCACAAGTCTAGATCATAAGTAAACGAGTTGGTAGTGTTTATATCACCAACCTATCAAGCACTTAGTCTTATTCAAAACATATGATAAACATGTCCTAGGATGTATCCTTCCTACAATGGACATCATCATCAAAATCACCTTAGCAATGTTACTTTGGCAGGAGATATAGATAACATTGACTATTTGTTTTTGATATTTTCTTATGGTTTATCTTGTTGACTCATTCTAAGGACCTCTCAATGATGTTTAAAATATCTAGAGATAAAGGAATGGGGCATCGATCATCATCTTTCATTTGTTGTGTTTGTGGGATATTCTTGTAAAATAACTTTGTTGAATACTTGCTTTGTTGAGTGTAGGAGGGTCATTTTGAATAGATTGTTGACTATTGAGTATACTTTGGTCAGAAATGTTCTAAACTTCTAAACTACATTCTAACACTTGGTTTTTGTATGTCACGATGTGAACAAGAACTGTCCTATTTGTTTGCAGAGTCAAAGTCCATCGCACAAGATACAATACCATCCTGGTTATCAATACCTTGATGCATCATTTCTATGTGTTATATCAAAAATGAGGAATGATTAAGTATCCAAATCCATCAGATGAGCATATCATCAATATCATCACCATATATAATAAAGTCTTGATTACTTATAGACTTGTTAGACTTCTAGATCAATCTTGAAATCAATGGTAAATCCATTCATCTTGTTTTTCTATCTTTTTCCTGCACTAAACATGGTATCATGACAGTTAATAAAAATAATAATACATCCATCCTACATCCACAAACCATTAGCATACATACATCTTGCATAATCACAACATACTCATCTGCATATCATAAGCATGACATCATCATATGAAAAATACGCAAAAGGAAATGCATCCATCTCATCGCATTTCATATGAAAATTATTGAAAAAGCAATTAAAACATCCATTACATTGCATCCATAAAATATATCATAGATCACATCACATATCACATCATATCATAAAGCATAAATAAATAAATGCATCCATAACATCAACATATGTATTCATCCATAACATTTGCATCCATACATGATCATAAAGCATGAAATAAATGAAACATCACATCAAAATAATAGGACATCACATGATAACCGAATCGAGCCATCTCATATATATTATCAAAATTTGAATGTCATGGTACAAAGTCAGAATCAATGTGTTAATATCATCAAAAGTAGATATGCAAGAAGCTATCAAAAATGAGCCAATGAATGTGTTTACATAATCAAATCAGGTTGTGAATCAAAAATGTGTGTCTATGAAAGGAGCATGAGCTATCCCCTGCTCTACCAATCTTCATGCCAAGACTAGTCCTGATGACCACCAGATGGCTATCTATGACTACCCTCTCTAGGTTGTCTGATTGATGACACACCACCTAAACCACTAGGAGCAACCCCACTCCTTTGAGAATAGTCTGGATGTTGCCACTCTCAAGGGACATCCCTATGGTAAAGTGTCCTATGTTATGATGCCTCTAATATGACATCTCTATATACATGTTCCGACACCACCTGACCTTGCACTGCTACTACAATGGCCTCTAACTGCTACTATTGTCCAATTTCCTAGTCCAACTCTAGATCCAACTACTGTAGCAGTTGTTGCTCATAATCTATATCAATTATCACGATCTATACCTATTATAGCAACAATCTCTCTCAACCATAAGGGCCTAAATTTGTATATCACATGGATCTTGACACTGCTCCTGTTGTTGTGGAGCTTGTTGATGTTGATGTGGTGGTGGTGGGGGGGTGGCCCTGGTACCTATCCAACTGCTTGATCTTGTACACCCTAGTCCTGATGACCCCTAATCATAGGGAGGTTGTTGGTCATCCTACTGCCATCCTCTACTTGCACCATGATCTCTAGGTCTACCCTATGGATACTCTCTAGCTGGATTTGTCAAGTGTGAAGGGGCCACCCACCATGCATTTTAGCTTGGGGTAGTACTCACATCAATTTGTCCTCCATTATACACCCAAAGTCAAGCCACAAGCTATCTAAAATCATCTATAGCGACCTAAGGTTGAACTTGCGAGAACTAGGCTATCTCTCTCAGTTCCTAGGAAAAAATGGTTGTGTAGTCATCTAGGGTTACATCTTGTGTCTCCCCAAACTAGCGAGTTATGCAGTTTGGAAGATACCCCTCTATCATAGTGTTCTCCAACCCTACATGTATCGGGTCTTCCTAGCAAAGAACTATTGGTGATCATCATACCACGATGGTACCTAAAGCCATGACCTCCACCTGAACATGGTCATATCATCTATGACCCTCCTCCAATAGGGAATCCTTGTCAGCCCCATGTGCTACAGAGTCATAATTGATTGGTACCTATATACAACAGGATCATTTGGATTAATGTCTACTAAAGCAACAATGGGTCTCAACACAACAATGTGCTCTCATGCCAATATATGTAGTATTTTGACCTTGAATCTTATGCTCCTCTAATAACAATACAAAACCTGATGCATATCATGGTACAATGATGCGAGCATAACATGATCCCATGTATACTGAGTCATCCTAAATAACATGCTATGCCACATTGGTCCCCAACCTGGACCAAATGCTCTACCTTGTCGGTTTGGGGAAATCAAACCCAAGATCAAGGCACCTACAAATAATCTAAAGTTTGAAACCCATCCTTAGAACTACTCCAAATCAATCTAAGAGCTCACTGGAAGGATATCATCCACCCACAGGATCTCAAAGCATGCATCCATCCTAAAAACTATGTCATAGATAACTCACTCTCCATGGATGGCAAGGAAAAAAATATACCATACATCCTCCAATGTGATGGTAGCCTCGCCAGTAGGGAGGTGGAATGAAGAAGTCTCACTATGTCAACGCTCCACCAATGTTGTCATCATAGCTAAGTGAGTTCACACCTTAAGAATGTACACAATTAATCCCAATCCAATGACTTATAGGTGCTCCTGCTACTCCATTGTGAAATGTTGTGCCTCCACAAGAATGCCAAGATGATGCTCTAAGGACATGAGAGATTGAATGTCCCCCTACATGTATGAAGTGAATAGTGTCAATTTGGGTAAAAATTTCTTAAAATTTGAGTTTCCAAGTGTTAAATCTACAAAATTTTCACTTTATGCTTCTTCAATAGCATCACAATTTTGCAGGTGTGCTGCTATATTTCAATAGTGAGTCATCATTGTGATGCGTCACTTTAACCAAAATCCATAGCACACCAATCTACAATAAGAGGGTCACTATTTTTAAATAGCATCATTGGACTCTAAAACCTAGACGTGTCATTGTTTTTAACATGCATTTCCCTAAATCAAACATGACTCTACACCTAAATCCCCTAATGTGTCACATTTTGGAAAGAGTGTCACTATAGAATCAAATGCGTCGCCAACCACTTCAGAAGTGTCATAGTATAGCAACACTCTAGAAGGACCTAATTCAAACCCTAATAAATGTGATAAAAGTGCAAAAAATAAGGAAAGTTTTGAAGCACATACCCAGGGTACTGTGTTTAGAGGTCGTCAGTACTCTCAAACTCTTTTTTCAAGGTGTGTAGGAAGTACACAATGAGCCATTGTGTCTATGGGTCAGAGCAAAAATGCAACAATTTTCTAGAATACAAGTGTGCAAATGAATTAAATTTGTCCCTACCACCTATATTTATGCATGAAAATTAAGGGTTTTTTCCTGATCTTGTTTTGTTCGTTTATGAGCTTTGGGGCATATTTTGAGACATTTATTACATTTTTGAGCTTCTTTTCGCATCCTAAAACCTATTTTGGCACTTGAATCAATGTTAAACTATATCGACCCAAAAATTCAAATTTCTGCCCAATCTCTTGAGGGGGCAAGGTGCCAGCTTAATTCCTTCTACTGGGGCAATAGTGGAGCATATGAAAAATCATGAATTCTTAAACTTTTGATCTAAGTAACAACATTAATCCAAAAATCACCAATCTTTGAACCAATGTAATAAATACCTCGCTTCAAAGAGGGGAAAAATGTAGATAGTTAAAATTGTCCCAAATGATATTATCCACTTGAATTTGATTACTAACATCGTTTCGTCCTATATTTCATCTCCTTTTTGAATGTTTAATTGAATAATCCTAGTTATTTAAATAAATGCATCATTTTCATCTATTAATCTAATTAACTTCATTAGGTTAATTAACCCCCTTTCACACTAACATTTCATTTTTTTAATTGGATAATGAAAATTATTTAAATTAAACCCCCTTATGTCCTCTCATTTAATTGAATAATCTAAATTATTTAATTAAACCTCACTTAACTGCTTTTCATTAAATAAATAAATTATTTAATGATAATCCTAAATTCCTCTAACTTGCACAATTAAAACTTTATTTTAATTAATTAATTACTATTTTTCCCTCACCCATCCACTTGCATGGGAATATTCCCTTGGAATATTCTCCAATTTGAGCTCCAAAAAGGGAATATTCTTTTCTAACAACTTTGAAAGTGTGTTTGTTTGAATCATTGTGAGCCATTGATTGACTCCTTGATCCATGTGATCTTGCATTCTCATCCATTGATAGGAATCCTTGATCCATTTCTTCACCTATGATTTCATCTCAATCATTGATTGATCAATTTTTTTGAACATCCAAAATACTGAGAGGGGGGTGAATTAATATTCGATAAAACCATAATAAAATCCATTTAAATATTATCACAATTCTGACTGAATCAATAAGAGAGAACTTAGAAACAAGTCAATAAAACCATACACAAGAACACCAGGATTTTTACGTGGAAAACCCAAAAAGGGAAAAACCACAATGAAGGTTAACTCACAATATATTATATCTGGATAGAAAATATTATGGGGCTCACTGCCAGGATTCACTATCCTTAAAAAGGCTCATAACATGAGTAGAAAGATGGCTCACTTCCAATATACAATGATAACTTGTCTCATTTCCAAAATATTGAACTGATAGAATACACCTTCAATGTGCAGGGTTTAGTTCCACTAAAGCTCAAAATGTGAAGTATAGCCTCACACAGTAATCACTCAACAAAATTGCACTAATCATATCTAATAAAGTGTTTAGGCTCTCACACTTTTCTTTTCCACACTTTCTTCTCCTTTACACACACACACACACACACACACACTTCTCACTTATCCCTTTTCCTTTTTTTGTTTTTTATTTATTCCTCAAAACATTCTATATATATACAAGCATATCTTGATCATCAATTAGGTTGGCCTAATTAGATGAACACAAAAATAATCAAAACCTTCTTTCTTGGCACCATATATAATTTAAACATTTCATCCACATAGTGCATTATACAAAGTCGACTATCATCCATAAAGCATACTTAGTCTTCATAATATACTGCACATGCTGAGTCAACCAAGACTAAAAAACACAATTCCCCAAACCAACAAATAATTCTCAAAGAAAAAACCTTCTAGATCTGAGAGTACAATAATTTCCCATCATACTACCAATAAAGAGACTATAAAAAAACCACGACATAAGAATATTTGTGCCTTAGTATAATGTGGAGTCTTCCACACAATATGCCACACATAGAACAATAGTAAAATATAGAGTTAAACTCTGTCAAAGATAACTTTCTGCTCACAACAAAAGGCATCTCAAGATCTAGGATATAGCTATCTGAATGAGCCAAGAAAACATGGTTAAGAGATTAGAGTCATATCAGATCTTGTGGTGAATTTCAAACTCAAATACCAACACACTGATCCATCACAAAAGGGTATTACCGAAAGAGAACAACTTCTAGTAAACCAAGCATTCATCCCATATAGTTCTCACCATGTTGACATCAATGAAAATATAGGAACAACCAACACAAACCAACCATACTTCATGATCATGTTGCAAAGCTTCCAAAAATATCCCGCTTTGGCATTGATGGCAACATGCATGACAAAAACATTTTCTAGCAACTGAAACTGAATATTCTGAATACTCCCCTTATTAAAATTGTTCTTTACAAAAAAAAGTTTTTCCTCTGACCCTCTATATTTTCATCTCTCCATCTCTTCATCTCTCCCCCTTTGACATCAATGAAAAAGAAAGGGGCATATATATATATGTATATATCAAAATGTATCCAAAAAAAGATATGAACATAGAATTGAATTAACCCAAAGAAGAACCTTTGATACTCTCCAGGATAACATTCCATGATGCTTTACCTTCTTCCTATGAACCTTTTGCACTTACAAGAGTCTTGTGAAATAACTCACATTTAGTTAATGACTCTACACCATATGCTAAAGTATTAGAACTAAGATTAATCTCTGATAACTCACCAATATAGCCAAGATCATTGGAAACAAAAGTATGTTTGAGTTTAATCATGTCTCTGAGTGCCACAAAATTCTTGATAACATCTATCCTTTGATATTGTAGAGAAAATAATTTGTCTTGAAGCTGAACAATGCAGGACCACCTCTGATTATCCTTATCTTCTTCCAACTTGTATGTACCTTCCTGAGTGCTCAACTGGGACTCACTCAACCTTATCTCATTTCTTATATCTAGTGTATATATAGCTAGATCAATCTAGGAAAAAAGAAAGTAGTTTTTGTGCCTCTTCTTCACAACCTTGTACACTCTCCAATTCCTTCATCACTCAACTATGTGCATTCACACATTTCTCTTTGATATATTCCAAATTTCCTTCAATAGACCTGATTCGAATAGACACTTCAAGTTTGGAGACGTAAACCTTTAAAGAATCAATCATGCCATGGAGATTCTCCACAACAAAAATAGATGAATCAAAATTAGCACTGGGAATAACCTTTTTCAATTCTTCCAAAGCTCTTGAAATATTTATTCTTCCATGCTGCATGTTCAAGCTTGCTTCCTTCTATAACAACACTCTTCCTTTTCTTCCCTATTCCGGTCATGCTACTAGAGGTGCCTTCTACACCAAGATTCTTAGGGGTTTCCAAAATAATTTTAGCATAGTTATCAACTTCAGCCTCTGAAACTTCATAATTCAATTTAAATATCCAAACTAACCTTTATTCAATTGCTTCCATGTGACAAAAATCTGTAGAAATAAGAAAATTTATGCTTTCAGGGCACCTTTCAACAACACTTACTAGAATCCTAAACCTTATGTTCATCCTCATCTGAAATGTTCCAAAGAATGTAGCAAGGGAAGATTCTTGTGCATCCGAACTACCAAGATTTATCATGAAGTTCTTGATTTGATAGGAAATAAGCTCTGAATTTGACCATTCTATCCTTCCTATTACCGATAACTCTTTCAAAAAGTAAAAGAGTAAAAAGACAACCAAATTTACATACCAAAGTGTATTCTTCTTAATTTCCTTTAAATTATTTAAAAGATGTATATGAAGTAATTAACACAAGTCATAATCCATACCTCTTTCAACTATATCAACAACAGTATGCACATCAATAGTAGAAACTGTAAGTTCATTGTTAGGAATGCAAACTTTATGACCGATGATCATAGCAGTATACCATAGTACCATGATCAATAGTGGATCTTAAAATCAATCACTTTCCCTTCAGGATTCACACTTGTAACCTCAAAATATATCTTTTTTCATCCATAGCTTTTTGTTTGGGAATTGGCTTAGAGGAACACAAACTAGTTACATATCTAATAGCTTCTTTGGCAATCAAATATGCTTCATCAATATACAAGGATTCATCATGACTTATGCTCAACACTATTCAGATGTACTTATTCTCAAATTCAAACAAGGGAAATTTCCTCCAAACATCCAACTTTTTCTCAACAAACACTTGTTGATGGTGTTTTCTGCATGATAACTTAGACATAATATGATATCCTATCTCTCTTGAAAGGTAAATCTCTATCAACAAGCATTAAGAGATAAACCCAAGGTCTCTAACTCAGGCCTTGATAATGCAGAAACAACTCAGATAATATGTGAAAATGTTGGTAATCACAAGGGGACTTATGTAGCAATGACTAGAAGTTTCAAACTCATCAGATTTGGTGATATTTTGATGCCTTTAATCCTAAAACTAACCTGAATTTTGAAAGAAATGGAAAAAGGTAAAAGGGTTCAAAGAGATTTGCTAGAAAGTAAACTAATCCTAAGATTAATAATGCAAATGAATCAATACTTGAAGTGGACCAATCTTTTAAAACCAAATTCCGCTGAACCCAGCTTAAATCTATAGTATCATAGAAGTAGTGCAATCTTCTAAGGAATGAAAGGATTTTCAAATCATAAGAATTCATACAAATCAAACTTATCAAATGATTGAAATGAGAAAACACCCACAACTAAACTTAACACATAATATCAAGGGACAGGCTAAATTTGTGCAATAACTTGCAATCAACAAGCTACTAAAAGTATGGAGCCCTAGATTGCTCAAACACTTCAAATATTAAACCCAAAACACTATTGCATCCAATTTTAACTCTAAAATCTAACTTGTAAATGATAACTCTGTAACAATTTGAAAGATATGGAATAACTAGAACCATGCAAAATGAGACAACACAAGAAAGATCACCCAAAAGACAATGTATTTAATTATATTGCATCACCCAGATTTGCAACAATTCAATATTCTCAATGTTTCAGCACTTGCCATAAATTCTAACTTCTAGCTCCACTACAACTATTACAATGATGCTCAATTTTTCTAACAATGTTTACCCCTCAAGAATGAAGCAAAAGCTTCAATTTATAGGCAAGAATCCCCTTGGGCATCCCAAAATAGGGCTCACAATAATGAGGCAGCCATGCATTCGAATTTAGTAGGTCAAGGTCGGCCATGCAAGGTTGACCGAGTACAAATCCAGAAAAGGACAAAAAACTTGCCAAAACCCACTAGTGGGGCCCACAAGCACCTTAAATTCCTAAACATGCTCTATTTCAGGATTGTAATTGAAAAACACCACTTCTAGCCTGCTTGACATGAATCCTACGTGGCGGAAACTTTTCCAGCTCCCTCCACCTCATCAGCATCCAACCTTTTAATCAAATCTTTAATTGTTTCCAAAATATTTTTTGCTTCTACTATGTCTGGAGTTGGAATGAATATGACTCTGGCCTTATATCCCTTAAATTCATCCAAGTACTATAGAATTACCCTATTCCACTCAATTTAAAATTTGTGGTACTTATCTAACCTGGATATATAAATTGTGGTGTCCTCTAGATGTTCTTTCTCGATTGGAGCACTATTAGAAGGGGAAGAGACCTCATGCCACCATGCCTGCAATGTTGTCACATTCATATTTTTCTATCCAAACTTCTTCCTTCCTGTCACTATCTCTAGAAAATAAATGCAACCCTGATGTATTTCTTTTATCTTCCCTTATATCTTTGCAATCTTCTTTAAGACCTTGGACAAGAGCTCCTTCCTATAATTCTAGGTTTCTAGCCATCCCTTCACTTTGTCAAACACATCTCGAGGGGAGATGTCTAGTTGTGCCAAGTCATCTTTTGGTATTTGCAGAACCTTCTTCAATTCATCTGCAATTGACTCATCAAACTTCTTGTAGTTTGTAGTAAACTATGAGACATATAGAAGGAAATCAAAAGTATTTGTATGAACTTGGAGAATTTTTTCAATTTCCCCATCCCCTCTCTTGCTGATGTCTTGGATCCACTCCTGGGTATGATAAAAAAAAATATTCAACCTCTCAATTTCAAAAACTTCCTCCTTGGGAAAAATTCCTTCAGGAATTACACTTTCACTACCTATGACCTGTATCAGTCTCATTAGATGCTGGACATATCTGTGGACGTCATTCAACTGCTTCTTGTACTTCTCCTCTGTAGTTTCACTATCCAATATTCTAAGAATTGCCTATAAAGAGTCTCAAAATTCCTCCTTTTCTTTCTCTTTAGTGGTTAGTCCCAAGTTGATAGTCTGTATTCAGTAATCTGATGACCAAAATTCATCCTTGAACTTGTCGATTGGAGGAACTACCACCTATACAACTCTATTGTTAAAATTATCATGTGCAATCTTTGACACTGTCCACACCCTTTTTCTCTACTTGGGTTGTCCCCACTGTTCCGACAAAGTGTCCCAACTCGGAGTTTCCTCCTGCATGATTATAGGCTTCTTACTTGTTCATTTCTCTAGCCATTCCAGGACATTGGACTATTCAACATTCCTCTCCACCAAGAAAACCTCTTGTTCACCTTTATCCTTCTGTGGATTGTCTACAATTTCCTCCACATCTTTTTCAATTGAAGGTTGATCCTCCTTATCATTACCTGTATTTTTTGTAGGGGTTCTATACTGCTCCTCCTGAAGTACCCTAGGCTCCTCATTCTCGCTGTGTGCATCAAATCCTGATGATCCTAGCTCTTGCATCATTCATTTCCATTCCTCATCAATAGGGGTGGAGACCTCATCATATTTTGACTCGTTCTACTCAAGATTGTTAGATATTTTTCCTTCCTCATGGGTTGCATCCTCAAATGTTTGAACATTCTGAGGAGGAGAGTTTTTTCCAACATTCACTTCTTCCTCCTGATCATCGATAAATGGTACCTCTTCACTTTGCACTCTCTCCTCTACATCCTTTGTGGGGGATGACCTTTTCTTAGGAGGGCTCTTTCTTACATATACTTGGGGCTTTTCCCTGGAGGTTTCTATCTCCACAACCCTAGCTGAAGAGGGTACATTAGCATCAACATATCCCTTCCTGGACTTTTCCACCCTCTCCTTTTTTGTCACAAGCTATCTTTTCCTCACAAGTTGAGGTGCCTCATCCTCCATATCCGCAATGTCATCTTCAAGAGCTTTCTTGGCCATGAGAGATGGATTTTCACTTAGTTTTACCTGTGTTTAGCTCCTAGTTCTCCTCTTTATAATCATTGGTTTTCTACCTCCCTACTCTTCACTACCTTGGGATTTAGAAGCATCATCCTTTCCCCCATCAAATCCCCCTATTGAATAAGACTCCATGTCTCCCATCAAGTTGTATGTGAATTTGACACCATTGGCCTCCAATTCTTGCACCTTTTCCTTTACCCACTGTCTTGAATATTCCTTCACTGGCTCAGTTATCCAGTCCAAATTTGTTGCCTCCTCCTCAACCCAATTTATTTGTAATAGGGGCTTGTTTCTATAAGGTTCATAATCTCGTTGTTGAATCAGGTTAGTGTCATCGTCCTGCACCTAATCAAGAACTTCCACTACCCTATACATCCTTATCATCCTGAGAGGCATCTGAGAGAAGCTTATCATCCCTACAGTTTGTCTAGTAGTCTTCAATGTGGTCCATGTGTCAAAAGGTCCTATTATCTAGCTTCATGGTCTTACCATATGGGTTGAAATGATTTATGTTTGTGTGGGAGTAGAGCTCAAACTACACCATTTCCTTTTTTGAATGTTGGGAACTTTGAATGGATGGACATGATTCCAGAGTCCCAACTGTTAATGGAAATTCAGGCCCTAAACCTTTCTTTTTTATCTCAAATTGTAGAATCTCCTCGAAGGGCGCCATCTACCTTGTTAGCTCCAACATCAAAAGATTGTTGGTTGGGTATTTGGGAAATTTGAGTGAGATGACAGGGGATCCATGCACTCTTATGTATGAGAACTTGGGAAACTATATGAACCATTTCCCATGCTACTCGATCAAATCCATTGCATCTGGAATTATCCTAACATGAAGTGCATTCTGCAACAACCTTGGAATGAACATGAAGAACGCATCGTTGGATCTCCTATAATTGGAAGCCTTATGCTGTAACTAAGGATATACATTCCAAATTTTGTCTTTTCCCAATTCTCCCTTGTAGCTAAACCTTTGTACTTGTTCTTACGTGCCAACATGTACACCAAATATGATGTCATGGTGAATTTTTTGATTTCTTGCACACTTCTCAACTGAGAATCCAAATTTTTGCTTATGATCCTTGCCCAATGATAATGCTTATTAGCCACAATTCGTGTGATGGGGAAGAACATCCAGGATTGGAAGATGTCAGCCTGTTCGATTCCTATTACCCTTCCTAAAAGGGTTATCATACCATGGTACTCCATTTTAAAGTCACTCCTATGCAGTTGCTTGGGTAGCTTGGAATAATGATGCTTTGGCTTGAGAATCTAGGAGTTGTTCATGATCTCCAATGCTCTATTTGGATTCTCATCATAAAACTTAGTTTCCTCACTAATGTTTATCTCCTTAATCAAGTGGTGGTGTGAAGCAATATTAAATACCTTCGCAATGGACTCTTCTATGAGGTTCACCATGATCCTTCCCCACGGGCCAATGATAATTCTCCTATCAAAGTCATAATGTTTTGTGCATTCCAAGACTATTTCCTGGCACAACTGTGTAGGAGGGAAACCAACAACTTGTGCCAGGGTAGTGTGAGTGAGAACTTGAGCTAACTAAGTAGGTGATTCACCATACATCCTCTTGTGAAAATCTTCATAATCAACATGCCCCAATTTCGTATCTTCGATGCTTGACCAAGTTGATGCAATCCTAGTCTCTGGCCAGATGCCTTTAAAATCATACTTCATTCTTTCCTTCCTCTTCCTAACCTCCTCTTGCACCAGAGCAACCTTTGTCTTCTTGTCGGGACTCACTTCACCTTGCATCTGTTTAGAGGAAAACACCAATTACCAAGAGGCAACTAATGACACAACCTACAAGCCTTCTTGTTAATGATACCAACAAGATGATAATGCAAATTGTACATTAATGTCATCATTATGAACTCAAAATGATAGCTTGAAAAGATTGATGGATATGCAAGAACTAATGAATAACCAATAAATGTAAGTTCCAACATGTTTAAATCCCAATCCAAATGAATCTTGATCATTTCATATGCAATACATAGCCTCAATGGAAGGAGTTCATCACCAATTCACACTAATTCAAACAATGAATCATCATATAGTCTGATTAAGGCATCCCGGGCAAGAAGTGAAGGAAGTCGGCTAATCTGAGCTAGCTCAGATTAGCTGGAATTGGCTCATCTACCCAGTTGGCCTTGAAATATTTTTTGAACAAGGTTCGAGATGCAAAGTCATTTTATCCCAATGATTTCTTGAACCAAGATCACCTCCAAATTTGTTGTTCAGGATGGGTTTGAAGTTGAGGATGCGAGTTTTGGATTTTAAGCACGAGCCAGACCAACCTTGGCTAATTCGAGCTAGTTGGGATTGGCTGGGCAGATTAAGGCTCAATTAATCTGAGCTACCTCAGATTAGCTGAGTTGTTTCAAAACTCAAAATTTCACTAAGGTGAAAAATTCAATAGTTGATACATGAGGTTTTGATCAAGTTTGTAATCATTTTGCATTATCAATCCATCAAACAAGGCAATCAACTAATTAGACTTTGGGAGAAAAGAGCCAGGGTTTCAATCTCCAATAATTTTTTGTGGGTCCAAGCTAGGGTTTCGAAATGTGATGGATGAAAGGTTGGGTTTGTCAAATTTTGAATCCACCTTTAGAATCTATAAGAAAACCCCTTCCTTAAGTGACATTGGCATCATTGTCAATTCTAAACCCTAATTGCCATGGGAATTCATCAAGGAATGGCACAAAAAAACCCCAAACCTGACCAGAAGCTCGATGACCTTATTCACATAGTAAGAAAATGAAAGCAAAGAAGGGAAAGCTCGACGGGAAGAAAACTAGGGAAAAATTGACAGAGAAAATGAGGCATAGTCAAAGGCACGAAAATAAATCCAAAAAGAAGTGCCTACCTTCAAAACTCGTGAAGCCAGAGTAGATGCCAATCGATCCACTCAAAGAAGACACAAAATCCTGCAATCAAAACTCCCTTGGAATGAAGATGAAACCAACACCAATGGTGAATGAAAATCATGCAAGAATCACCCTGAGTTACCTTGAACAAAAGGATGTGAAAATGGAAGGGCACACGAATGGGTGAAATAGTTGCAATGAATCCACAATGGAGTGCAAGAAAATCATAATGTGAAGCTCGAAAAGGGTCAGTTCTCGATCAAACACAAGATGGAAAAAGAAAATTACAAGTAATCGATCAAAAAAGGTATTTATTTTTGAAACCAAACCACATTAAATGCCTAAACGTATGGATTTGGAAAAAATGCCCAAGCTTGGATTTGTTGGCAAAAGAGGTTGAGCTCAGATTTTTGGCTAATCCGAGGTACCTAGGATTAGCCGGCCAAATTAAGGTTCGTCTAGTTCTCGATCAAACACAAGATGGAAAAAGAAAATTACAAGTAATCGATCAAAAAAGGTATTTATTTTTGAAACCAAACCACATTAAATGCCTAAATGTATGGATTTGGCGAAAACGCCCAAGCTTGGATTTGTTGGCAAAAGAGGTTGAGCTTGGATTTTTGGCTAATCCAAGGTACCTAGGATTAGCTAGCCAAATTAAGGTTTGTCTAATCTAAGATATCTCAGATTAACCTAACTTTCTCCTGGACTTAGCTAACTTCTTCCCTAAACAGAAATTTCAAATAAGGATTACTCGAGGGAGCCCCATAGAAGTTCAAAGTTTCTTAAGAGCATCAAGATGAGATAGAATGTAGAGTGCGAGGGTGAAGTGAGACTAAAGACCAAAATGACCAAAAATTACCTATCCCTTAAGGGGACAAAGTTAGGACCCTATGGCAAATGATGAAAAGCAGGAAAAGAGGGTCCCCAACCTCGGCAGGGTGTGTGTGCAAAAAATGCAGAACAACACTTTGCAAGCATCATGGCTCTCTTCCAATTCACTCTCCCAAAGCATTCCCAATTGAACTAATAACATTTCTTCTATCTTACTAAAAACAAATGCATAGATATCTTTTGTGGGAAACAATCTCGAAGGGATGTAAGAGAATGCACCAACAAACTCTTCTAATAGATCCTTCAAATATATTCTCAACTTGACTTTCAATTTATGTGCACCATTCACAACCTTTGAAATATCCATTATAGTAAAAATGAAAGATTGTGCAAATAGGAATAACTTTGAAAATGCCAACAAGAAATGTGTAGATATCCTGCTTCTGGAGCTCACTTCAAAATTTCTTGACTTATTCTTCAAACCCTGAAACTATAAATTACCTTCTAAACTTCCTTTGCACGCTTCTCCAAAGATAGATAACCCCTTAAAATTATTTGAATTTATTCCTTCCATTTTGAATGATTTTGCAATAAATGCTTCAGCTTACAGGTAGATTGCCTTGAAGATTGTGTACACCTTCATTCTTTCGAAATCTAGAGATTTTATCCTTCACACATGCGACTGAAAAGTTTCTTAATTTCCTTACCATATTAAATATACTTCTGTCATGATATGACACAAGTATCGATGAGGGGGTTCATTAGATTTTTTGATGATTGCTCCCCCTTAGCCACTACTTTTTCTTAGAAATTAATGGGTGTATCTGCACCAAAGGTCGACATAGATAAAACTGATGATTCTGATTCCTTTCTCCAAATTCTTTTCATTTTCTTTCTTGCTTCTTCCAGATTAGTGATTTGATCATTATTCTTTGTCAGATAGATATTTTTATTTCTTTTATTGATTCTACTAGGATGTTCCAGATTGTTGCACTTATAGAAAACAATATTCTTCTTTCCATGTTCCTTTTTATTCAATAGACCAACTTTATATCCATTCTTCTTGCTTTTAGAACACTTGTTGGATAAAGAATCATTCATTTTAATTTTGTAGTATTTTTCTTTATGAGAAAAATTCTTATAGGAATAACAAACACCAGTGAAAGATGAGTACCTTTTAGCATCATGATGTTTGACATGAGTTTTTTTTTAAATTTCTTCTTGGATCTTTTATTTGTCTATCTTTGTACTGAGTCTTCTTACCAATAGATTACTTTTCTTTAGAATTTTGATCTTTCTAAAACCCTAAACCACTCTTATCCATTTCCAATCTTTGAGAAGTAATCAATTCATTAAGCATCATTGAGCTTATCTTAATTTTTTCTTCAAAACTTATTTCCTTTTCTAGATTAGATCTCAAGATTTCTACTTCTAATTCAAGCTTTGTGCATTCATCCATCTTTCTTTGAATTTTAATTTCCTGACATTCTTCAGTTATTTTCTTCTCATCCAATTGTTGTAGTAGGATAGAGATAATTTCTTCTCCTTCAACCAATATATCACATGTTTCAACACTTTTACTTTGCATCTTTTCAATATACTCATTTGCTTTTATCAACTTGTCCTTCAGATCTTCCATTTTTTTTGAACATTCAGCAGAGACTACTTCTGAGGGAAAAAAATTCTTATACTCAAATTCTGAGACCTCCCTCAAGTTGTTAGGCTTCTTCTAAGGAACCAAGATTTGATACCAATTGTTGAAAATCTAGAATACTGAGAGGAGGGGTGAACTAGTATTCCATAAAACCATAATAAAATCCATTTAAATATTATCACAATTTTGATTGAATCAACAAGAGAGAACTCAGAAACAAGTCAATGCAACCATACACAAGAACACCAGGATTTTTACATGGGAAACCCAAAAAGGGAAAAACCATAGTGAGGGTTAACTCATAATATATTATATCTGGATACAAAATATTATGGGGCTCACTGTCAGGACTCACTATCCTTAAAAAGGCTCACAACCTGAGTACAAAATATGGCTCATTGTGAAGATACAATGATATTGTCTCACTACCAAAATGTTGAACTGATAGAATACACCTTCAATGTGCCAGGTTCAATTCCACTGAAGCTCAAAATATGAAGTATTTCCTCACATGGTAATTGCTCAACAAAATTGCACTGATCATAACTGATAAAGCATTTAGGCTCTCACACTTTTTTTCTCCACACGTTCTTCTCCTTCGCACACACACTTCTCATTTCTCCTTTTTCCTTTTTTGTGTGTTTTTTATTCATTCCTCAAAATATCCTATATATATATATATGCAAGCATATCTTGATCGTCAATTAGGTCGGCCTAATTAGATGAACACAAAAATAATCAAAACCTTCTTTGTTGTCACCATATATGATTTAAGCATTTCATCCACATAGTGCATTATACCAAGTTGTCTATCATCCATAAAGCATAATTAGTCTTCATAATATATTGCATACATTGAGTCGGCCAAGACTAAAAAACACAATTCTCCAAACCAACAAATAATTCTCAAAGAAAAAACCTTCCATATTTGAGAGCACATTAATTCCCATCATACTACCAACAAAGAGACTATCAACAAAACCACGACATAAGAATATTCACCTTAGTAGAATGAGAAGTCTCCCACATAGCATGCACCACACAAAACAACAATAAAATATTGAGTTAAACTATGTCAGAGATAATTTTCTACTCACAACAAAAGATATCTCAAGATCTAGGATATAGTTTTTTGAATGAGCCAAGAAAACATGGTTAAGAGATTAGAGTCATATCAGATCTTGCAATGAATTTTGGACTCAAATACCAACACACCAATCCATCACAAAAGGGTATTACCAATCGAGAACAACTTCTAGTAAACCAAATAGTCTTCCCATATAGTTATCACCATGTTGACATCAATGACAACATAGGAAAAACCAACACAAACCAACCATACTTCATGCTCATGTTGCAAAGCTTCCAAAAAAATTGATCTTGACCCTTGATTCACCATTTTCTCCTATAAATACCTCACATTTTGGAGAGAAATAGATCTACTTCCATCAAAGAAAAATTATGTTGCACATTTGAATACTATCTTTATTCATCCTTGCATCCATTATTAGCTTTTTCATCCACCCTTAGCATAGTTTCTTCAAATTTTAGCTTGGTTTTCATCAATGGAGTTCAATTAGACACTTGTTTTATGAAAGGGATTGGGAAATGGTTGTCATTCCATATCAATGCAGCACCAATCCCCCAATGGGATAGGGTTTGAAGCATTTAGCTAGATATCATTTATGCATTTCTTCATGGTTTTGTTTAAATTGCTTCTTGGTTAGTGGTTTTCAAACATTTCATTGGGATTGTAGCTTAGTTAGTTGAATATGACTTAAATTTGTATGGATATTGTGTATTTAGATATTACTATGAATACTATCACAAATACAATCACCAATTCTTGAAGCACTTGCAAACACATGAAATTTAAAATAGAAGAGAATAACAATTAAGAAAGACTAGCATGCTTGGATAATTCGCTTCCAACTAAGAAGTTTCCCTCAAAGCTTAATCTCAAGACTCTACTTGTTGATCCTTCTACTTTTAGCTTAGCTCCACTTCTAGCCTCTTTCCCACACTCAAAACTCACAACAAATAACTAACATATACTTAAGAAATCTCACTTCTCACTACTTGCACTCAACAATGCTTTGCATAGAAAAAACTACAAAAAAATGGAAACAAATGAATTCCAAAATAATCAATGCCAAAGACTAAGAGGTTTCCCTCTATTTATACTAAGCATTGAGAAACATAATGCTACAATTTAGCTTCTCCAATCACCACCTTTTCCCTTCCTTTTCCCACCTCTAAACTACAAACATAAATCCAAAACCAACTTCTCTTCTAACTAGGTCAACTAAGCATGATTGAGTGAAATGTGGCTACTAAAAGAATTAGAATACAAACACATATATAGTCCCAACAAACCTAGTTACTCAAACATGTTGAGTAAATGTGTCTCAACCTTGCAATTATATAAGATATTTTTGATACATTTGTGACAGGGGGCACAGGGGGTTTCCCCCTTGTGAGGGGTCCAAGGGGATCATCCCCCTGGCTTGGGGTCCAGGGGCAGTGTGCCCCTGAATGGAAAATTTTAGTTATATTTTATTATTGTAAATTTTGATCGTTCATAATTATGTCTCATATTTGACGGTCAATATTTTATTAGCTTGACTTTCCCTAGAAGGAAACCCTATTTTATGAGGGCATTGTATTATAACTGTGTATTGTGATGTAATCTGAGAGTCTAATAGCGATCGTGTTTCCTCTGGATCTTTGGTTGGTGATACTCCTATGAGAAGCTTGCTTTGTAAGTATATTGTAATCTTTGTGATTTTTGAATAATATATTGTGTAGCTTTTGGTGTGTGGAGTTTTTCTCTTGAAAGGGTTTTCCCCATGTAAATCACTATGTTGTGGTATGCATGATATTTATTTTTATTTTTGTTTAAGTTTCTATAACTAAAAATATCTATAAATTTTTTTCATTATTCTCCTCTCAAGATTAGTGTAGGAAGTTGTTCCGCTACATTGGCTTCATTAAAAAACATAGTTGAGTCACCTCCAAAAACTGCCAACAATGGTTATTTTACTAATTCAAAATATGGTAATGGTTTCCTACAAGTTTTCTATTTCTATCATGGATTTTGTTGCTTGCCATATTCTACTCATGGCGCCTATAATGGCTGCTAGTCAAACACAATACAAACTCTTTTACTTTTTTCCTTAGTGTGGCTTTGACCAAGTCCAATGCTTTTATCAACTTGTGTGTGGCTTTCCAAATAATTAACAACTTTGATATTTAAAATCATCTCTTTACTTTTACATGGCACAAAAAATAGGCACACCATATAACTTATTAAATTCCTTGCATAATGCATTCCATTCACTTTATACTATGTGCTAAATATTGCAACAATAATCACTCTATCACATATATGAATATATGTGTAGTGTTTAGTATATGCTATGTTTAAGTTGTTCGCTTTATATAAGTGTTACATTATTCATTTACCTCGTATTACATATGTGTTGGTATCTATTCATATTATTCAATATATATAACCATATATATATTAATATACATATATATTATAATGCTTAATCATTATAATATATATATCAAATGCATATACGTCTATTAATATACACGTATGCATGTATATATACATAAATATGTACATATGTACATATATATCATTATATAATTAATAACATATATTTATCGATTAGTATATATATACATGTCAAATTGATTTCCCATGTATATGGGGTATTTGTATATGTGTATACATAAGTATTTCTACCTATGTGTGCACATACACATATATGATCATATACATGAGTTATCACACATATACATATATACATTAATGTATATACATATAGATTAACATATATATCAAATACACAAAGAAGAACATATACCCAATATAGAGATTCATTCACTTTAATTCAAACCAAAGAAACAACCAAAGGAAATTAAAGACCAATAAACAAACATTCCAGTTATCCCAAAAATTACAACCAAAGGCTTACTTACCGAATCTTGAACTGACTTGACTTAACTTGACTAACTAGGATGTGAGTGTGTGATAGCTCAAGTAGATACATTAGGGGTTACCATACCAAACTCCTCTCTTGGGTGATACTCCCCCTCTCTTATTGGAGGGCTTGATTCTTTCCTACATCCAACTTAGTGCATCACAAAAGAAGTTAGTCAATAACATAACATTCATATACATCATATACCATTTTCATCATCAAAGCATTAAAGAATTCATATTACATTGCACATTCATTTATATATACAAAAACATATTCATCTAATAACATTTTAACTCATAAAAGTAATAGTAATTGGTAATCTCACAATGGGGTGTAACACTTGCAACTACCAAGTTTCACACCCAACATAATTAACATTCCATTGATCAAAATTTAAACTATTCTTCATTTTGAAATCACTTAGGACAATTCAAGCACACTCAAGATATGAAAAGCACACTCATTTTTCAAGAAATCATGCAATTATTTCTAGGTGTGTGTATTCCATTACTACCATTCAGTTTTACAAATCTAGGTTACCTCTCTCCAATAATGTTCTCTCCCTCACGATAGTGACAATCTTTCTATAGCAATCATAGAAACAACATTGCACTTTAGTTCATGTTAGTACCCATAATAAAATTCAAATTCAAAAACCCTTCAAGACATTTCTTCTTATCCAATTAAGATTTAATCATCTCAATGCTTAAATAATAAAAATAGTTTTACAAAATTTCATAACTTCATAATCGTATGCATGCACATGTATACCTATGCTTACCATACCCTTGTAGTTGATAAGTTGACAAAGTTTCTTGTTATTTCTCTTCAATGCTCCTGTCTTTTCTTATACACACATGCACTATCTTTAGCTCATTCAAATATCAATACCTCATAGAAAAATCAATATTGTAAGGCAAAGACTACAACTCTCAAATATGAATAACTTTAAACTAGATTACATCTTTGTCATATATATATGTATAGAGATTAATATACAAAATATTCACAAGGTGAGAAATTAACTGCATACTTGTTACATCTTCATATGTGCGAGTGCAAAATCCAAGTATTAGCATATTTTACATAAGTACAACACTTATACCAGTGATTGTGTATATAACACAAGTAATAAACAAGAAATGATATGTGAACATAATCTATGAAGTATCTGACTACTATAAATTCACACATGGATAGTTAAAAGATGAAACATTATTTGGGTTCTTTTCCACTCAACCATGAGGTTTATACTTCCATAGAGTTCTTCCTACCCAAATATCTACTGACCCTGCATGAAGTGCCTAGCTACCTCAAAATATTTTGGGGTAGGGGGAATCTGGTGCAAGTCTGTAATATCTACATGCATATATATTTAATATAGCAATGTCTTATTTACAAGATGTGGTAGAGAATTATATTAAATAAAGTTTGTTAGGATAAATCCTATTTTTCAGTGATCTGGGCTTTGGCCAAAGTGCTTGAAGTTATTAGAATCTTCCTGAAAAAGAGGAAGTCCTTCTCTATTGTTCCACATTTGGCACCCATCCTAGAAATTAAAAAACTTCTCACACTCAAGCATATCAAGCATATACAAGAAGACAATCTTTCTTTAATTTACCACATCTTGCATGAATGGAAAGAATACATTAATTTCAAACATATAGAGAAAATTAATTCTTCTAATGATTATCCATACATTGCATATCATATCATTCATCATACATAGCAATATACATGCCACTCATCACAAAGTTGTAAGGAAAAATTCAGTCATAATATTAATACAAGATGGGTACATTCTCCACATTCTACTCCCTCAAACATTTTATCATAATTCATTATGAACTTGATAGGGTATAACACTTAACACAACTTATAACCAATGCTGTCAAACATTTGGAATAGTCACCAAGAGATTTGAAATAAAACTCAAAAGAGATAAGAGTCATTAAATTCAACAGTAAGTCAAAAAATGTTGACAATTTCAACAATAAATCAAGTACGACCAAGGGTCACAAAGTGATAGCCAAAAGAGTTGGTGACTAGTTCTAATCATAAGAAAAAACCCAAAATACAAATGTTGGTACTTATAACACAAGAAATATTTTCATCAATAATTCAAAATAAATCATTTGTATAGGAGAAAATTTGCACCCCTTACGCAAATTCCCCTTTTACACCTCCTCACCTTAGGAAACCAAATCCAAAGTCAAAATTCCACATCAAGTTTCCTTCCTTCCACTTGCCATCTGTCTATTGTGTTGATAGAGGAATATTTTTTGGGGATACTTGCAAGGCACACAGACATCCGCGCTGTGCGCTTACATCCCTGATGGATTCTTGCGTCTGAAGCTGGCATATGCTTTACACTTCCTATTGGGAACAGTTTGTAATGCCCCTCTTTGACCAAATGACCCGAAAAATGATAGATTCTCTCTCTTCTCCTTCAAATTCTTCCATTCTTCATTCAACTCATCTCTTTTTGCAATCTTCGAGCATTTTTCACTTCATCCATCATAGTTTCTTAGCATTTCTAGCATTCTCAACATTCCATTGCAGCAACAACACTCCATCAACTTTGTTAAGCAAGTGTGAAGCAAGCCATTGCAACAGGGGCTTGAGGTTTTTCAACACCTTCCTTCATCATAGTCGAGGCTGTGGTGATTGTTCAAGCTCTCTTTCTCCATCATTGCCTAGTGAGCTCTTGGTGGATGGGTGGTAATATTTCATTCCTCTCCTTTTCGATTTGGTTGAGTAGCTATATACTTTTTTGTAGTGTTATTTTCATTCCTTCCTTATTTAATTCTTTATCATACATTTCTCAATCATTGCTATTTGGCTATCCATGGAGGTGGAAACACCAAAATGGGGGTTTGACTGAGGCACGCCCCTATACAGCCCCAACAAATTTCCCCTCTTTCTTGTGTGTAGGTGGATGTGCATTTGGAGCTAGCTGGTGAACTGGCGCTTTTGTGAGATTGTATTTGTCACCCTAGTTCTTGTCTATTTACTTTATCATCTTAGTGTCTATTTTGTATACTTTCTCATTCTATTTTTACCATCTAGATTGAACTAGCTAGGTTGTTAGTAGGTCTTTTTGGAAGTTTTGCTATGTTCATTGTTTTTTGGTTGTACGGACACCAACGCACCTGAGAGATGCTAGCGCACCACACTGACATCCCAAAACTATGCTACTATCCTCAGACAAAGAGTTGTCTGAGGCATAGAACCAACTCCAAAAATCCAACTTGCCTAGCCCAAACTAAAGTTCGGGTCTACAAAGAGATCGAAGGAATTTATAGTCCTCATCATTCTCATCCCTCATCTCTTGGCTCTCTATGACCTAGGTCCTTGACGTGGTTAGTCCCCCTCTCTTACATTTTTGGTGAACTTGACGTGAACCAACATCTGTTCATTCATTGGTGTTGAGTATTTTCCCTTGTACCTTTTGATTATTGTGTCCTTGAGTGTTGTGAAGGTTTATGAGCATCACAACCCAGTCCACAACCTCTAGTTATTTGTTAGGATAAGTGTACGACACCTTCTGATGGAGAGGACAAAGGTCACTACTAGTTTCTCTATAGGATTTTTTTTTGGATCTGTCATTGGTCTTGCCATGCAGGAGCATTTGTGGAGGGGTGAGGTAGGGGTCTCTAATGAGGCTGACCATGTCTCCACTCCTCCTATGTCTCCTACACTATCGTCGATGGATGAGTATGAGGCCGTTCACATTCCTTTGGAGTATATTTTTGTGCTTAGCAAAGGATTGGGTGACTTGGAAAATCACTTAGAAAAGGACCCAATGATGGCTAGGGCTCCTAGAGTTATTAGTGAAATAAAATATATGGTTGGAAAAGATCGAACGCACATAGAACTCCTAGCTAGTCTCTCTATTCTGACTGAAGCATGTGGTCCTCCAAACAATCCTAACATTATACAAGGGGCCACTTTCAAAGATCATGAGAGACAACTAGGAATATCGATGCCTCCCACGTTGTGTATATGGTTGATGTCGTCCCCTCGATCAACATCCCCTTTTCCTCCAAGAGATTTGAAACCATCAAGGCAAATGGATTGCCCTTGGGATTTAGCTTCACCCCTCCTATCACCTCTAGTGGTGGGAGCTTTGGTAGTGGAAGTGGCTTTGGCAGTGGAAGTGGTGCTGGTGGAGGTGGTTTTGGTGGGAGCCATGGTGGTGGCTTTGGAAGAAGAGGTGGCTCTAGTGGAGGCCCTACTAGTGGCGTTGGCTCCAACAATCGTTCTAATGGTGGTCACATTGGTGGTTCTAGAAGTGGCTCCGATGGTGGTTCTAGAGGAGGTCCCTTTGGCCCTATGTCTTCTAATGACCCTATTTTGAACACTCTTCTTTAGAATATGGGTAAGATGCAAAGCTAGTTGGCGAGTCTCTCCTAGGCATCTGCCCAGCCTGTCTCTCAACCTTTTTTCCGACATAGTTGATTAGCGATAGCAATTTTAAACACTCTCTTCCCCCAAGGAATGGAGATTCCTAAATTCAAAAAATATGGTGGAAAAGGGGACCCACAAACACATGTGTTTGCCTTTAATTCCCTATGTACATATTTCTTCCATCATGATGCATTGATGGTGAAGTTATTCCCCCGATCTCTTAAGGATACATCATTTGAATGGTATTGCTCCTTACCCGATAATTCCATTTTCTCATTTTACCAACTTGTAAACCAATTCCTATGACAATTCCAAGCTAACATCGGATTGAAGATGAACTTTTTAGATCTTGTCTGATGCAAACAAGGTGATAATGAATAGATTACTAATTTTATAGTGCAATACCAAGCACTCTTTTCACAAATCTTGTATATGCTGCCTAATTTTGATGCATAGAAGGTGTTCATAGGGAACTTGCAAAGACCTTGGCAGGAGAAGTTTTCCCTTATGAAATACCTTTCTTTTGCGCATTTGTGTGCTGCATTATGGGAGTATCAAAAAATGGTAGTTCAGTTCAGGGGATCCTCCTCATGCTCCTGTTTAGAAGGAAAGTCCATTATGTTGATCTCTAGGAAAGGTAAGGTTGTTGTGAATGTAGTAGCCACTACAATTGATAAAGGCCAGAGGCACAACCGAAAGTTCACAAAGTTAGAATAATCTTATTCTTCCATCTTGTAGAAGCTACTAAAAGATAAGATAATAACTTTGGAGAACCCTAAGCCTCTTAAAGAACCTTTCCCTAGTTGGTATGATTTGAATACCTTTTGTCTATATCATAAAGTTAATGAACATGATACCAAATGTTGTATGCACCTACATCATGAGATATAGGACCGCTTTGAGGATGGTACTATTCATCTTGATGGAAGTAAACAAAATACAAATAAATCAGCGACAAAAGTGAATAGTGAGGTGTAGATATACACAGGCCCATTTCCGTCACACTCTGCCAACATGATTATCGATCCCCCTAATTCTACCACCTAGTCTGAGGTGTATGTTAACATGGTCATAATTACTCCTACCACACAAGCTATGCCTCACTCCCTGGATGTGACATTCACATCGCAGGATTTACCCTTAAACAACAAGCCCTCTCCTCTCTACATTCTTGCTCACCTCAATGGAAACATTGTGATAGGGGTCTTAGTCAACCCCATGAGTCGAGTGAATGTCATTACAAAAGAGACGTTGTGGATTAATTCATTACATAGAAAAGAGTACGAAGAAAAAAAATCTACCATCCTTACACACAATGGCCTTTATCTAAAGTTGTAAAGCTTAATAACTTTGTTCATCCTAGTAGGACCTAGGGTTGTAGACATAGTCTTTGATGTTATCTTAGAGTCAGATCTATTCAGGAAAGTTAGGCATACCTTGGCTAGCTTCCATGAATGGAATCGCCTCTGTTATCCATAAATGTTTAAAATTCTCCCATAAAGGTGTTGTGCACGTAGTGCATGACAATGGATACCAACCTCTGGTATCCCATGGGGGATATTCATTAGACCACTTTTGGCCCACCTCGATTGGTTCACTTCCTCCAAGAATGGACCTACTTTACAAAAACTATGTGAAGTATAAGACCGGGGACAAGGGACAACCGAAATTGGCTCTTCTAGTGATATAGCAGCCAACTGTCTCCCCTTCTCGGAAAGGAAAAGAGAAGCTCCCTCATCCATGGGATGGGTCTCCTCTTTTTAGAGAAGAGTTTTGGATGAATATGCCTGGCTTTTATCCACTAAGTTTGATGATAGCACCCTGGCATAGACCTAAGATTAGGATATCAAACCTCCCTACTAAACCACGTAGACCTTGGTACTACTTGTGTGGTAGAGGAAAAGGTCCTTGTGGGGAATCTTCTATGTCTTGACCTTCACGATCTCCTACTACTTTTGCTCCCAAGGTAGTAAATGGGAAGAGGCTTTCTACCAAGGCATTAGAGTTGAATCCCCCCACCGTTTCTCAACCCACTTCTCTTGTTCCCATTTAGGAACCTATCCCTCCACTGGAAAAAACTAAGGAGGACACTCCCATGGCTGAGCAAGAGCCTTCTATTCCTTTGCAACCTTCAGTCTCTAGCTCGAAGAGTTGTAGAAACCTCCTTGCGCATGAGCGCAAGCATGGGAAAAAGGCTCTCATGGCTAAGTAGGTTGCCTTACAAAGGAAGGAAGAGGAGACAACTACCCCTATATCAAGGCCTCCTGTCATGTCCTCCTCTATCCTCCCTTTTGCTTTTGTTCAACCAAGCTTCACATCACTTCCAACTCCTTCTATGAGTACAAATGCACCTAAACCTAAAAAGTTGCAGGTGTTCATTGCTCCTTCAGGGGAGCCGCCCTTGTTGATGTCCCAAATTTCCCTTATTTCCTAAAACTTGTAGATATGCCAAACACTTCGGTGGTATTTGTTGTGGTTTTCTCCTCCTCCTCTTCCTCCACACCTCTTTCCTCATCTATGGGGTGTTCACATCCATCGATGAAGTAGAATATGGAGAGCGGTCCTTCTAGCAACAAAGGATGTAAGAGGATCCCACCTTCTCTGAAAGGTGGTCTCGCACTGACTTGTTCCATTTTAGTAACGGAACCAGTTCCAACTTCCCTCGAGTTTGTCACCGCTCTTGAGTCACTCAATGAACCTAGTAGTGAACATCAGGAACAACTTTCCCCATCCATTGAGGTACGACATGGCACTCCAATGAAGTGGATGTTTAACTCTTTGGATGAAGTTCTAGCCTTGTCAACGATTTTCATGAAATTGTTAACCATAGCTCCACAAAAGTCAAGTGGAGGAGACCTTGTAGGGCATTCTTCCTTATCCCTTGTTGTGGGAAGGTCGAAATCTCCTCCTCTTAACATCCCATCACTACAAGCTCATCCTCTTTTCCCCTATGATGATCTAGAGTGGGAAGTGAATGACCTCTTGGTTGATCAGTGTTAGGAGGAGGCCTCTTCTTTATCTTTGGATTAGATGTGTGTGTGTTGTGATATGTTCCCCCCATGATCATGCTATGTGTGCTTGGATGACCCTTGTCACCCTTGTTGGTGCTTGGATACAGGAGTGGTTTTTGTGTTGTAAACCTTCTTCTATTTGTATCATTATTCTTCCATGTTTGTGATTGACTTTCAGAAAAATTGGGAAGGATGCAAAGTGTTGGGGGAATTTAGGCTTCCCTTCCATGTTGAACCAATTTTTTATTTTTACTTTGTCTGCTTTGTGCATTCTTCACATGGTATGATATAGTAGGGGGTTGATGACAATTCATTTTATATACTATTATTATACTTATATATATTTATGAGCAGCTATGACCTCAAAATATAAGATCACCCATGTGCCCTTTGTTTGTGATGAATTTGTCTCTCTTAAATTTTATTTTATCTTTTTCTCTTCTTTTCTTGAGTTGTCCCTTTCATGTGTGACAACGCCATTTCTATAACACTTTGATTTTTAGAAAATACATTTGTTTTCAATGAATCTTTTCTTGAGAATTTTTGTAAAATTTTTCAAAGAATTGCATTCTCGAATTGAAACCCTAACAAAATGTGTTTCCTTCATCATGGGTTTGCAAAGAAAGAACTTGAGAACTCTCCTTCAAGGAGGGAGCAACTTTGACCTTCCCCTCGCAAGGGGGCATTTTATCCCTTTCGAATTCCTTGATGAAGTGAACATCTTTTGAAAGGATTCCTTGATGATGAATCTATTTGAGAAAACACGTCTCTTTCGCACTTTCAAACAACATGTCCCTTGAGTGGACCCCTCTTCGCCTCGGGTTCCCAAGGGACCCCTTTGAAATTTTTCCAATTTGTTGATAGTCTATACGACTGTCCACTTACTTTCCTACGTGGTCGCTTTTGGAAATTTTCTATTTGTAGGTAAACATGTTGCTTTGTAGGTGTGCCTATGAAGCTTCTTTCTGACTCTACAGAGTCTCCCATCCTTGGCTTTCTTCCATGTGAGATATCTTGGGGGATACCTCCCTGTAGGTTTGTGGGCTTGTAGGGGACTTCTTATGAGATTCCTCCATGTGAGAGATCTTGGGGGTTGCTCCCCTGCATGTCTATGGGCATGTAGGGCACTTTTCTGGGTTTCCTTCATGTGAAATATCTTGGAGGACACCCTCCCTGCAGGTTTGTGAGCCTGTGAGGCACTTCTCAAGGATTCCTTCATGTGAGAGATCTTAGGGGTCCCCTCCTTGTAGGTTTCTGGGCCTATAAGACATTTTCATTCTACAATTTCATAGTTTAGTGAGGCTATGGAGTCCTTTTCCTACCCTGCACTTTTGAGCTCGCCAGATTGTGGTCTGCTTCCTCAATGGTTCAGGTATAAATTTCTAACCCTATTCACTCTTTGATCCACTTTACCAAAGAACTCATCAGTATTCTTGCTCACTAAAGTGGGGGAAAAATGTATAGGAGTGAATTTGCACCCCTTACACAAATTCCCCTTTTACACATCCTCACCTTAGAAAACCAAATCACCTTCCTTCCACTTGTAATTTGTCTATTGTGTTGGTAGAAGAATATTTGTCGGGGATGCCCGCATGACATGCAGATGCCCACATGGCACGCTTACATCCCTGACAAATTCCTACGTCTAAAGCTGGTAGAGGCATTACACTTCCTATTGGGAATGGTTTGTAATGCCCCTCTTTGACTAACAAACCCTGAAAATGACAGATTCTCTCTCTTCTCCTTCAAATTCTTCCATTCTTCATTCAACTCATCTCTTTTTGCAATCTTTGAGCATTTTTCACTTCATCCTTCACAATTTCTTAGCATTTCCAACATTCTCAACACTCCATTGTAGCAACAACACTCCATCAACTTTGTTAAGCAAGTGTAAAGCAAGTGTAAAGCAAGTGTAAAGCAAGCCATTGCAGCAGGGGCTTGAAGTTTTGCAACACCTCTCTTCATCTCAGTTGAGGCTATGGTGATTGTTCAAGCTCTCTTTCTCCATCATTGGCTAGTGAGCTCTTGGTGGAGGTGGTAACATTTCATTCCTCTCCTTTGTGATTTGGTTGAGTAGCTATATAATATTTTGTAGTGTTATTTGCATTCCTTCCTTCTTTAATTCTTTATCATACATTTCTTTATCGTTGCTATTTGGCTGTCCGTGGAGGTGGAAACACCAAAACAGGGGTCTAACCAAGGCAGGCCTCTATACAACCCCAAAAAATTTCCCCTCTTTCTTGCGTGTAGTTGGACATGCATTTGGAGCTAGTTGGAAAACAAGCGCTTTTGTGAGATTGTCTTCGTCACCCTAGTTCTTGTCTATTTACTTTATAATCTCAGTATCTATTTTGTATACTTTCTCATTCTATTTTTACCATCTAGATTGAACTAGCTAGGCTGTTAGTAGGTATTTTTAGTAGTTTTACTGTGTTCACTATTTTTTGTCCGTATGAATGCTGGCATGCCTGAGAGACGCCAGTGCACCACGTTGACGTCCCATAATTGCATTGTCATCCTCAAATAGAGAGTTGTCTGAGGCACAAAATTGACTCCAAAAAGCCAGCTTGCCTAGCCCAAACTAAAGTTTAGGTGTGTAGAGTGATCGAAGGAATTTATAGTCCTCATCATTCTCATACCTCGCATCAAACACCCATTTAGAGTGAGGTACGTTAGGGAAGCCTTCTGCTTTTGGCTCTCTGTGACCTAGGGCCTTGATGTGGTTGGTCCCCCTCTTACATCATCAAACTAGAAAAAATTCTCATAATTGAGTGACTAACACTAGTAACATAGTGGGAGTAAATAGCTAATGAAACTCTTCATTTGAGGTGTGCTCGAGAACTTACCAAACATTCCACATATCAAGGGTTTGTGCAGGATCATGATGGGCCAAAAAGTGGTGATATGATGGGTATGTGTAGGGTATTTGGCTGATGACTTTTTTTACCCAAAATTGATGAAATGAAAAAGGTTTTTATAGGATATTCTCAACTTTCCACCAATATAAATTATGCTTTACTTTGAATTTAATAAATAATTATTATTCATTTTCTATTTGAATTATGACTAAAGTCTTGATTGATAGGTTGATTGAAAAACATCTATAGCTTCCAAATGGTATCACATTTTTTGAATCTAAAACATGTGTCACGTTCTATGCTTCACATACTATAGGATTAAAAAAAAAATCATGATGTTTTGACCAAGTTAAGGTGGTTAGATATACAGGTTTTTATATTTTTTAAAATTTGTAATAAAAAAATCATAATTAATTATTTACTTGGAAAAAAATTACAAAAAAATATGCATCACATCGAGACATGAGTTAACAATGTGGTTTGTTTGCAACCCTGTCACCATTTTGATACCGATCCTTTTCTTTTGAGTCATTTAAATTTTATTTTCTAATTGATGATGTTTACTTGATGATATGGTTGTTACATTTATGGTATTGTGGTGCTTATGATTGCATGTGTTTTACTTCAATTTGCAACTTCCAAGAGTAAGTTGAAGTCTAGGGGGGAGGATGTAGTGCCCCCTCCACGATTCACCCTTTCAAGGTTGTTTGATTTGAATTTTTTTAATAACTTTCCTTGGGTCGACTGAATTAAATAAAGTACTAGTTAAATTATATTGATGAATTGATTGGTTTGATAAGTAATTTATTAAATTATAAAGTGTTTTATAATCAAATATAAAGATAATTGTTTTTAGTGCTGAGTTTTTAATACTAAATTAAAATGTAAAAAGGAAATTAATATGAAGTAAAATAATAAAATAAATATCAAATCAAATGAGGATAATCAAAAAAGAGATAAAAGCAAAAGAAAAGTTGGAAGGTTTTGCATGCAAAGCATGCATAGTTTTGAACTGAATGCCAAAAGGGAAACTTGAAGCATATATAGAGATTTTTGTGTTTTATTAGATTTTGGGGGGGTTTTCTTAAATAAGGCATTTTTTCTTTTATAATGGTTTTTTTTTTCTTTATTTTTCGCAGGGGCATCTTTTCTCTGCTAGACGGGATATCTCATCTGCAAGAAAATGGATTTCATTGTTGGCTTGCCTATGTCTTCCAAGAAGCACGACGCTATCATAGTCACCATTGACAGATTGACCAAGGTAGCCCATTTCTCTCCTATTCAATCTTCCTATACTGCTTCTTTGGTAGCCAAGGTGTTCATGGAGGACATTGTTCATTTGTATGGGATACTGCAAAGAATCATTTCTGACAGAGACCTGATATTCACATTTGCGTTATGGACGTCTTTGCAACGGTCCTTAGGGACTCAATTGAATTTTAGTTCTGCCTACCATCCTAAGACAGATGGTCAAACTGAGAGAGTAAATCAGGTGCTTGAGGATATGCTCCACATGTATGTCATGGAACAACAATCATGTTGGGAAGATTATCTACACTTGGTCTAGTTTTCCTACAATAATGGTTACCATAGTTTGATCGACATGGCTCCTTTTTAGGATTTATACGATCGTCCTTGCCATACCCCTTTGAGCTGGGATCGATTAGAGGATAGGGTTCTTCTTGGACCTAAAATTCTTTGAGATATGGAGTAGCAGGTAGCTCGCATCAGAGAGCATCTTGTAGCAGCTCAAGACAGGTAGAAAAAGTATGTTGATGCACAGAGTTGATCAAAAATTTGTAGTTGGAGATCGAGTGTTTCTTCAAGTGCATCCATAGAAGAGCCCTATTTGTTATGGAAAGGGTTCTAAGCTTGCACCCTGCTTTATAGGGCCATTTGAGGTGTTAGAAAGAATTGGTCCTATTGCCTACCACCTGGCCTTGCCACCCAATCTGTCATGGATTCACGATGTTTTTCATGTTTCATTCCTTAGACCATATTTTCTTGATGTTACTCACATACTTGATTGGAATGCTCTACAAGTCAAAGACAGGCAGCTAGCTCTCGAGCCTGTGGCCGTGCTGTAGCATAGGAGACTCATCCTCAGAGGCAGGGATATTGACCAGGTGAGGGTCCAGTGGGATCCCAATGATGAGACTTCAACAATATGGGAGGATGCCTCCTGTATCAGGGAATCCTATCCTTACCTGTTTACTGGCTTCCAAGAGTAAGCCGAATTCATGGGGGGGAGGATGTAATAACCCTCATGTTGTTGTTTGGACTTGATATTTTCTGTGGTTTTTCTTGATACTTTGAGACTTTGATAGTTACTGTTTATTGGTTGGATTGGTGGATTGGATAGTTTAGACTACTTGAAGACTATGCCACTTTATTTGATGACATGGATATTATGATATGACATTATGGTTTACATTTGGTTTGGTGATGTTTAATTTGATTCTAGTAGTATATTGTGATGCAGTGGATTAGTAATCATTTTATGATGATATGATGTGATCAATTTACTTTAGCAATGTTACTTTATACTTGATGTTGTAATTGTTATTATAGTTTTGGTGAGGGGACAAAGTAGCACCACTCATTTGTGAGTGCCTTGTTATGCTGTGGTTCCTTCTCACGATGTGATTAATTTGATTATATATATATATATATACATGTTATACACAACCTTGTTTGGATGCAGGAATTGTAAGAACAAAGTCTCAATTCCACCTACTTTGGCAGGACAAGGTGAGCATCAAATTAACCCAACGGGCATGAAGTTGAAATAGAGATGACAAGGAAGTCACCCCGTCCCAAGTTTTCCAACCCGTTTTATGTTTAGTGGTATTATGCGTCTTTGACCCTTAGTCATTTTTGCATTTTATGATAGTTGTTAGTGTGAAAGTAATTATGTTATTTATTTTATGTTGTTGTTGTTGTATGATGTAATTTAAATAACTAAATGATTATAATAGAAGCTAATAATAGTTATTGGAATAGTTTTTATTAAAATATAAAAGTATTAAATTAAAATTCATGTAATTTATTAGGATAAATAAATTGAAAGGTGTAAATTAAATTATTTAAATTAGTATTTAGATAATTTAATGAAAATAACAAGTTGAGGATAATTAATGGAATAAAATAATTACATAAGTTAAATTGTGTGAATTGCAAGTATAATTTGCAAAATCACTATTAAAACAAAAAGTGTTGTTTGAATAGAAAAAAATCAAGAAAAGATGAAAAGGACCAATGAATGTTGAGATTTTGGCTGAAAAGTTGGTGAATAAATAGAAGATTTCTATTCATCTTTTTTTTTTAAGTTTTCAAAAAAAGAAGATATCTTTTTATTTAATAGGAACAATGAGAGGTTTTCATTCACGAGAAAATTGATAGAAGCTGGAAAATATTGAGTTATGGAAAAATTAGCATCCTCTCTTGTTTGCTCTATATAAATTGTTTCTCTTTCATTGTTCTAGAAGGGAGGCTCTTCTGAATTAAAATTTTTGATTAGAAAATTGATCAAGGAAGAATTTGGTGGAGACATCCTATGGAAGAAAGAGGAGCTCTTCGAAAAAGGTTGTTTTGGGTCAAGAAAAGCTTCATCAAACCCTCAGCAAGTGCAGGACTCTAGGTTCCATTCTATTTCTTTGATTTTTTTGAATCAGTAAATATAAATATGTTCTCTGTAAAGAAAAATCTTCTGGGGTTTTAGAAATATTCTGGGTAGCAAACAAATGAAAGCGATTTATTTGGGTTTCTGAAAATGTCCATTATTTTTATGATTTTTCTATGGAAAAATTATTGCCTCTCTGAGATGAATGAGTTTATGTATTCATATATATATAATACACACACACACACACACACACACACACATATATACATATTTGAGGATATATATATATATATATATATAAACAAATAATAATATTTCCAGTTTTCGCAGTACCTTGTTCTGGGTGATTTATGCAAATGTATATATATATATATTTGTATATAAGTACACAATAGTGTACATATATATATAAATATACATATATATAAAGATATTTATATATATTAATTTTATTCAAAAATTTATCTATGGCGGGGGCCATACTATGCACTGACGGCGACGAATTTAGTCTTGTGTGCTGGGTGGGGCTCAGCCTTAGCCGTACCCCTGCCCAACCATAACAATGGTTGGGATAGTGCTCACAATCTAAGAGACTGCTCACAACAGTCGGTTTGGATTGCATGCGACTCCATATATTATTTGCTTCCTTCATTTAAAAACAAAAAATTGAAATTTTGTTATATGCGATATAATATATATATATATATATATATATATATATATATATATATATATATATATATATATGTATATTTTGTCTGTAATAGTATTTATTTTTCTATAACAAAATATTATATGTATAAATATTATATATATATCTATGCTATTATATACATATGTTTGTATATATATATATAATATAATTGTAAAGATATACTGTATTCTTTTTATGAATGCAAAATTATGATATTTAATTGTAAGGGTTAATTGAGAAAGGGAAAAATTATATGTTTATGTTAGAATTTATTATTGAATTCTATTCCAAGATTGCATTGAGGAAAATGGAGATCATTAAATGGGATTAAACAATTTATCTATTTTGGGTCTGTGACAACAATGTGCAAAAATTATTATGTTATTCTGATTTTTGAATTCCTAAAAATTTGTTTGGGTTTCTTATTATCATTATATTATTGTTTTGGATTTTCGATGTGGGAACCTAGTTTGGTTTAGGAACCTGTTTAGGGATATCGTGTACCTTAGGCTTCCAGAGGCTTGATTTCATTGTTAATTGATGTTTCTCTTTTTAAGTGCTCTTGATGTGGCAAGTGTTTGATATCATTATTTTGAAAGGGTTGTACAAGATTTTGTAGACTCTGATTATGTGTTTTTTTAGCGAGATGGGTAATGCCTCGCATGTCATTTGTTGAGATTTAATGCTTTGTTCTATATGGTACAACCCTTGATTTTGAATATGTTTTGGGGTAACCAGGGAGAGTGGATCTTCATGGGGGCCGACGCCTCAAAAGGAGGAAGGGCTCAGGATAGCCCACGTAAGAGTTAGATTAACAAGTGAAAACCTAATAATAGAATTTAGGGGGATGGGTAGTAATAACATAAGATAATCTTGGATACCTTGTCTATCCATTAGGGCTTTCACAGACCAATGGTAGACTGAGAAGGCTGTGGTTGGAAAGGTCATTACCTCATCTTCATGAGAGGTTAATGGATCCACATGATTCACCCTATGGGGCCGGTGCCTCAAGTAGGAGGAAGGGCTAGGATAACCATAGATGGGGGCTGGTGCCTCATGTTGGAGGAAGGGCCATAATAACCCATGTAGGACTATGCGATGACACTCTCCACTAGTTGCCCTTATAATTTTTTTTCTTACTTTCCTCTAGAAGTGGTTAATGGTTGTTGTCTTTGATTTAGTTATGATGTGTTTTATGGCCTTGTTTTTATTATGATTGGATCTTGGTTGTTTCCATTTATGATCTATGTAACCTTTTGTTGTTGCTATTGGACTTATTGTTACTATGTTATCCTTTATTGGAGTTAATCTTGTTGGTATTCTTGGTCACGGTCACTTCCTTGTCACCTCTTAGCATGGGGGGTGGGTCTTTGGACCCACATGGTGGGGTGGAACGTGCTCCACACCCATTGGGTTCCCCATCAATGTTTGTTCTACATAGTATCCTTCAGATGGAGCTTGTACCAGATATTCATCTTATATTTTAGATATTCTTTGTATGATGTATCTATCCCACATGTATGGGAGGTTTTATGTAACTCATGTATTGTGAACATGTAATGTATTAAAAGATGATGTATTGTAAATGCACCCTTGTAACCATTCATGATTTATAAGATTTACTGTGGTTGAATCATGTGATGTATTATATTTATGCTTATGAATGTTTGGATGTTATCTCTTGTAAATGATTATTTTAATGTCTATGATGGATGTAAAGTTAGTTAAGTTATTTAGCTTTCTATGTATCTTTCATTATGGGTTGGTATTATGTGATGTGACCTCGTGTGCCCCAAAGGACTTAGATGTTTATAATGTTATTGTGTAATGTAATTATGTTTAATGGTTCTTTATATGTTTACTTTGTATTATTTAAAAAAAAATTGTGCATAGTTGTTGTCCTTTGGGGTTTGCACGATGGGTGTTACAGTCCTCTACTTATATGTAAAATCTTATAATTTTTTTTATCATTTTATTGCAGTTAGGGTGGTCAAACAAACACCTAATTCTTATTTTTTCCCTGAAATTTGAGTACTACTGCATTGAAATTTCAAATTTTCATTAAATAGATTTAAAAAAAAAAAAACCTAGTAGTTTAAAAACTAAATTCAATTTTCTACAGATTCTATTATTACATATTTTTGAAATAATATAGATAACTTATTCAATTTTTTATGTCAAGTTGCCTAACTCTGATTTTTTTGAAATTTTCACCACTTAAGGGCCTAATTTTTCCATGGTGTAAGAAGACATATGAAAAATAAAACCACACATTGAATGAGGAAGGTATACTCTCTTGGTACATTACATTCACTTATAATCTCAAGGACTTGTTGCATATGATCACCTATTTTACTTGGTCATGTAAGGGTATTATGATTTCCTAATAAGAGCACATTAAATTATACAAAAGATGACTTAAACATTCATCCATTCAAGAAATACCCACACAATGGACTACACAACCTTACATCACAAGTCACTATTATAATCTTGATACAAAGATATACACATACTTATCAAGGTCAACATAACGATGTCACTAGGCTCGATCAACACAAAACCATCACGATTTGCAATTTACATTATAAAATTAGTTACTTCCATTATGTAGGGTAGGTTCATTTCAACATCATAGTTTGTAATAGAAGGTTACACACAATGTAGGATCTTCTTTAACATGTGCAATAACTCAATAAGAAAGATAGGTTAACCAACTATGGCCACAAGTACAAAGTATAACGGATACATTGGACCCATAAGAACTTTCTCATGTTTCTACAAGGCATTAAGCATATAGATTCTTACACAAATACTATGAGTAATGCAAGTCTAGGGACATAAGTCATCATCTCAAATGATCTACTAGGTTAACTTCACATATATTTTAACTCTTTCATCAATATATGCATTAATCAATACTTACAAGGATGAGGTACCATGCACACCAAGCAAGTACAACAATATCAATATTCTAATTGTCTCATGCACATGAGTCTTTTAAATGCATTACTATCATCATGCAACACATAGCTCTTATCATCTAGGTTTTCCTTCAATATAGTAATATGCACACCATGCAAAAGTTGGGTCAATTGTTAGAATTTTAATGCATATTTAACATGACATGTATATGCTCTTTTAATTGGATCTTTTCTTTTCATGCAATTGATAACATTATGATGCCTAAATGCATTCCTTTTTCTTCTTATGATTTTGTGCATACTTTCTTATTTCTTATAAATAAATTAATAACTAAATAAATAAATAAATAGCTTTATGATTCTTAAAGAAATTAACCCCATAATATGATATTGTATAAATTTTTAATATAAAGCAAGTTTCCTTCCATGCAATACAAAATAAAATCTTAATGCAATTTTAAGCAATAGTTGTACTGTCATGCATAGTGTAGAATCCACATGGCAATAACAAAGGTAATCGAGTACTCATACATACACACTTACATAATTAAAATCTATACACAAGTCTATATACTAAAGGTATTACCCTGAAAGTGATTAATTTCTCTTCTAAGAACTCTAAAGCAAGGAACATTGTCCCTTTCCCAGCAGGTGTGACAAAAATCTAAAAGACTCTATATTACATGAATACACTTACTGAATTACACATCATGTGTTAAGTACTATTGGGAGGTTCATGTGATCAAGTGTCGCAACTAAGCAAAGTGAACTCAAGGCCCTAGTGCTAAACCTTAAGCTCTAATACCAAATGTAACAACCTCCATAAATTTAAATTAAGAAATAACACTTATTACACATAATCAAGCATATAAAAGTGACACATGTCCAAATACAAGGAAAAGAGATATGGAATTTATTTATTCCATAAATTTTAGAGTACATATGTTGATAACACGACAAAACATAAAGGAACATATTCCTTACAATAGACCACATGGTCAAGAACAAGATTGCGCAATGAACCATAACAAGGACCTCCCTAATAAGATTATTGCGAATTTTAACTCCTTCAACATCAACAAGGGTGAGAACATTATTGGAGTGCATTTCCACCCTACCATGAAGTGATTCACTTCCTCTAAATTCATCTTGAAGGGAGAATAACTAACCCAACTCGAGGATGACTAGAAATGTAAAATTGATTGGAGTAATGGGATTTTGAATCATGGCATATCACATCTAATGATATCATGAATTTCATACACAACAAGGAACACTAGAATACACATATCTATCACATAAGGCAACATACCAGTCCATCTTCAATGCCATTTGGTTAACATTTACTATTAATAAAAAATATAAGGGCTACTTGCACTATTTACCTCTTATGATCATTATTACTAATTCCACATTAAGATTGATTAACGATAAGTACATAATCTTTTCCGCGTGATCAGTGGTTTAAGTATTGATAATAAATATCAAAAATACAAGTTAATGCATTAACTCAATTTTGAAAGATATGATCAATTAATTGATCTTTACAAGAATTCAATACTATACTAAAACATAATGAAGAACTAACCAATTTAATTCTACATTAAATTTCAAGAAAAGAGATATATCATTACTATTTCCTTTAAATAAGGTCATAGTATTCATTTCCATTCCTTAACCTTTGACAAATAAAATGAAAGTAAATCTTCAATGGATGAATTTACATTTACATTTGAAAAGGAAAGAATCTAGTATTAGCTCTCCAGTAATTTCAATATATAACTTACTTTTTCAGAAGAATATTATATTAGCAAACATGATCTTCAACAAAAATTGAGAGAAAAAGACTACTTAAAACACATATTTATTAAAAATTGTATCAACTAGCTCAAACTTTGATGTTCCTTTATAGAAAATGAAATAACATATGAAATCTTACTTGTGTCTTACTCTTACACATTACCACACTTGTCACAATTGTAAATCTTTGTTCAACTTTGCACATATTGCATGGACAATAAATTTTAAAGAGTACTAGTGGCGACCTCAGAGAAAAGTTGTCATTTCTCTTTCATGAAGAGGCACAACTCTAGCTTACACCCACGTTCATTATTCTTTTAGGATTTCATTCCTTTTTTACGAATTTTAATGCACCACTCACTTTAAGGCTCTTTAATCATGTATGCATGCAAAACAAGAGTTACTCTTTTTGCATTATTCCAATAAATTTTTATTATTCAACTTTTCTTATAATTTAGTTTTCTAGTTAGTTGTAATTTTGAAAGTCAATTATTTTTAATTTTATTTATTTGTTTTATAGTTTATACATAATTTTTATTCTATTCATTTATTTAGAAAGATCATTACGACAAGTTTTTTTAAGTATTAACATCATGAATATAAGGTGCAAAAGGTATAAAAAGGATAGTAATTTGCTATCATCATTTTAAATATTTTATTGCATAATGATCTCTTTTCTTCATTTATTTTATTTAAAAGAGATAAATTTATTTATCCAACATTAACTACTTAAAAGAAAATAAACCATTCTCATATTTCTCTCTTTTTCCTAATCAGTGTATTGTACATGGGTTAAAATCTGCTTCATGTAAGTTCATTAAATATGTCCTTAAATTTAATTTCCCTTTTTATTCCTAACAAAACACCATAGCATACTCATCCATGAGGCATAGTCACCATTTAAATCAAGACACACAAATGACATAATTAGAAAACTCATATACAATCATAATTACATGATGCATCATGTTAATAAACTAACCATGAAATTAAACTTTAAAACTATTTATGTAATATTATAATTACTAATATGCAGAAAAGAGGGTAGTGACATGGAGTGGGTTGTAGATCCCTTTTGGGGAAGGAATTGATGGGTAAGAGTACTCACATGTTTTCATTGAAGGTTGCAATTTTTTTGTAAGAGGTGATATTTCTAAACTATGTTAGAGTATGGTGAGAATATTAGGTGGTGGAAGTTGTGTGGAAAATGGTATGGTTGTTAATTACTAGTTTTTTGTTACTTCCCTATCAATGGTAACACCACTCCCTCCTTTTTCAATATTCTATAAAACCTCTTATATAGACTCCGCAAGTTTCCTAGTAAATGAATTTGTGTGTTTTCTATGTACATGTATTATGTTGTTCTATAGTATTGTGGTTGTGATGATGTTGTGTTGTGTCATGTGTTAACATGCATTCTCCCCTAGCTTGGGGGTGGTTCATTTTAGGCCTAGGTTGGGAGGTGAGCTCCCACTGGCTTAAAAAGGGGTTCTGATTGTTTAAGTGTGCAATTCCTAAGGATATTTGGAAGGATACCTAGATTCTTATTGAACTATTTGTGTTGTATAATGGAATATAGTTTAGGTTGAGGAAAGTTACAATGCAATATGTAAATTTTGTTGTTAGAAAAATAGTTGATATCTAGTTCAAAACATAAATTTATATGCCATGATAAAAAATTGTAATCTATATTAAAAGAGAGTGGTTGTTGAATATGGTTGATAATTGTAAAAATTATGTTGTAGCATTCTAGCATAGCTTGAAGAAGACCTATTGTACTTTTTTGAGGATTGGTTATTTTACATATTGTGTAAAATTACATTAAATAAGGATAGGTATTTAAATAGATTGTGGGAGATGTATTTTAATGTGGTTGAGAGTGAAATTTTACCTTATATGAGAACTAGAACAAAAGTAAAGACACTATAGAATTATCATATTATACACTTGATTATAATATTGGTAAATTTTTTAAGCATATGGAATGGTTAGTCATATTACTTTATCAATAACATGGTTCTATTTTGAAATGGAAACAAAAAGAGATTTTTAGGTTGAAATAATTGTGCATGAATATGAATACTTCTATGCATATTATATGTTTTGAGAACCTACTTGTGTTGGTAAATTAAATGTGTTTGTTGTTATGTATATCTTAGCAACTAATAGTAACTAGGTATCTTGCTAAAACACTATTTGATCTTTTTAGGAAATATTACAATTTTTTTTTTAAGTTTAATTTTGTTGATAACAAATATTATATATATATATATAGAGAGAGAGAGAGAGAAAGAGGAATATTATACATGATAATAGTAAACCTATATATGTGTAATCTAGATGAGACACAAGATTAACATTCAAAATAGGACAAGAAAAAAAAGAAGAGAAAATGTAGGATAACACTATATATTTCAACCTAGGATGGATTGGTATAGTTCCCTCTCCACAAATTCTACTAGAATTTACATTATGTCTGATAAATCTTTATTTTAAAAAATACACATGATAGTTTTTAAAATATGAAAATTTATCTATTTAACAAATTAAACACAAAAAAAAGAAAATAGAAGTTGTTATATAAACCCACAGTGGTTATTTCTATTAATAGATCAACATATTAGGTGGAGCTACCAACACAAGAAAGAAGATATAAACGTCCCTACCTAGTTGAGACCACTCCATTACCTATGCCAAGGGAAGGGAAAATAATTTATATATAACATGTGAAATATCATAGTAGGTGACCCATAGAACACCACTAGTACAAGCAAGGGGTCGACCATGTTAAGAAAAAAAGGAGGAAACATATCAAATTTGGAGGAAAAGGCAAGAGTAAAAAGGAAAAAAATAAACAACAAAACCCCCTCCAAAAATCTAGCTATTATAGAAAGTAGCCACCATCCCTACAAACAAAACATCAAGGTTTCAGGCACTACAACAAAATAAATCACTATGGAGGATTTTGGCAAGAGGAAATGGGGAATTATAGTTTGGAGATCTATGCCCTAATATCCCTTATGCAGTTTTTATACCCTAGAGGATACAGTGAGAGAAAATATTATTTGTGGAAAGGAAATTTAAATCTAAATGCATTCCATATGTAACTTAAATGCATTTATAACACATATACTAATCAAATCCTTATAAACCCATATATATATATATATGATAGATACAATGGAAAGTCTTAGTCTCTACTTTGTGTTATCTTCTATTATATATTTGTGTTCTTCTCCCAATATGATATTTCCTACATCTATTGCATACATATATTTATCCTTTGTCTCTTAGAGAGACATGATCCTTATAGGATGCTTTTACTTAATCTTTCCTCTCAGCCTTATGTTCCATATGTCCTATATGATAGTTTGCAATAGATTTTGGATCTACCTTGTAACCTTCTAACATCATCCCCCCTTTTAAAATGATGTCTTGTCCTCAAGACATGTTGTTTAGTTTATGAGGGGAATGTGTTTGTAGATGATTTTCAGTTGTTAGTGCAATTTCCAAGTGTTGTTTCGCTTGTTGTAGGACTTTTATTTTTCCTTGAGTTTTAATTTTTGTTTCCTTGACTTCTAAAAGAGTAGTGGGTATTTGTATCTTTGGGATGCATTATTTTACTCCCCTAGGACTCTAGTTAAATATGCTAGTTTTATGTTTATTTTTTCCCTAAGTTGTTTGATCTAAATTTTTATTTATTCCCTCTACTCCTGGAATTGTTGTATTTATGTGTGCAGGTTCTCTATTTGTTCTCTTACAACACCATCCATATCTTTTAGTGGATCATAGGAGGATGTAATTTGCACTATTTGGGCCTCCAGTTGTGTGATATGATCCTTGAGATTTCTTGCAAGGTTAGGCCATCAAAGACAAAATTGATAGAGCATATTTTCCTTTGTTATGCTCCCTTCTATGTTCTTTATTTGGACCTCCAATTTTGAGTGAGCTATTGTATACCTCTTTGGCCTCCTTTGTCTTATTTTAGGATTTCCTCCTGAGCCTCCTACCTTATTTTGTCTTTTTGTTCTAGTAGATCCTCTTTTCGATTATCCATCAATTTCTTGAGGTGTTATAGTAGTGGAACCTGGGATGTATCTCTTTGTATTTGTGATATTGTGTTTTGCAATATACTCACCGCTTCTTACAATTGTTTTGTACTTTCAAAATTTTAATGTAATATTTCCCCACTTTTAGTGGCATGAAATATATATCATAACTAAAGTTTTTGTAATGCAAAGATACTAGAGAAGTTCACCTAGGACCCAATTACTAGCAACTATAATAGTTTTGGTGTGGGTCTTGGTTGCAATTTCTTTTGTTGTGATAGAAAATATTTAATGGATTGGACATGGGATTGAGAAGTAGAATATTTTGTAATGTTTACCTCTTGTTTCTCATCATCACCCTCATTTGGTTAGCTACTTTTTAGAGGATGTGTTGTTTGCTTCCTTACTTTTTCTTCCTCTAAGAGGGAATCATGGATCTTTTTAGTTAACTCTATTGTATCCTTTTATACCTTCTCTATTTAGGTTTTTTCCCTTTCATTAAGGTATCCACCCTCTGCTTTATTTGGAGTTCCTTAGCTTGGGCTTGTGCTAGCTACCCCCTCTCTATGGTGAGATAGGTGCCTACCTCATGTATTGGGTTTTCTCTTATTTATTCTTCTATTTTTAGGGATTTTTACCTCATTTCTTAGAGTGTGGTAACTATTGGCTTTGGGAACTTTTAATTACTTTAAAATTTTATTGAATCTTTTGATATATTTTACTAGGAATTGTATTATCATTTCCTTTTTTTTTGCCTCAACTTCTTCATGCATGGTTAGGACTTGTAGTAATTGTCATCAACCTAAACATGCACACTTATTGAAATTAATTCAACCATTTAGTGAAACATTGGGATGAACTCAAGGTGTGGGACCCTACTATTTGAGGTCAAACCTCCAATTATAGAGTTGGTTCTCCAAGACTTCACCTAATCTAACCTATGCTACTATTGTAACTTATAGAGAAAAGAGAGAAGGAAAACATAGAATGAAACCTAAACTCTAATAAGGTGATGCACCAATATTCTTTGAGACCTACAAAACTACCTTTGTATGCATAATTGATCAATGATAAGACTATTTTATGCATAAATCAAAGGTTTTATATGCCCATGCATCAATATTTCATAAGAAGGTTATGGTATTCACAATCTTAGAAGGAAAATCTACTATCTCTTTACAACTTTGGACTATTTTTATAATTTAAACAACCTACAACGTACACTAATGCATATATTTTTTTCCTAAAGGTGTTGATAATGAGACACAACATCAAGGATTAACACATACATCACAATAAATTGCATCAATCATTTGAATACACACAATAAAAAAACTTCTAAGAAGGCCAAAATGCTTGAATATATTTATTTGAAAAGGTGTTACATACAACTATACAAGCCTAAAAAATGAGTTACAAGGTTTTCTTAGCTTGAAGGAGCCTTCAAAAAATTACAATGGAGTAGCCAAGAGAGCAATAATTAACTAAAAATTTGACCCCTTAAGCTTGCTTTTATGTTTCTCAATATCTTGCTATAGATGAGGAAAATGTGCTGAAATAGGATAGACTTGTATTTACTTGAGTTGGATGGGTCAAACTCTCTTGGTCATTGAAAACTATCATCCCTACTTTGTACCACCTAAAAGTGCTCCAGAAAGGTACTCGAGTGAAGAAAACTTAATACATTGACCTTGTCCATCAAATAAGATTCCTTAAACAACTCCTAGATGCTTATAGGTGTTCCAAAAATAGTCAAAAAACCCTCATATATTCTCTCAACAACCTACCCCTAGATGCTTGGAAGGAATAATAATTGCACTTCATCAAATTTCCTTGATTTTATCTCCTAGTTTAAAGGACATGTGAATAATGGTTTTGGGAATGATTAAATGCCCTAGGAGATTGTAGGAAATATTTTAGGACTAAAGAGGGACACATGGAACATGCCCAAAAACTTCTTTGTGCTGATCTTTGTCACTTCTTTATGCTTTTACCATTATTAGAAAACTTCACCTCTTCATTTATACTTTCCAAGCATTTCATTGTTATGTTAGCAAGGTCTTTACTACTATTAGGGATGACTGACATGTTCTTGATTCCTTTATACTTTTCAACCATGGACTTACCCCTTCTAACTTTCTTTTTGATCCTTCAATGCATTATTCCTTTGAAGTTGTCCATACATTTCCCTTGAAGGTAATGATTGAACTATCCTTATATATGAACTTGTCCTGATATATTGTCTTCAATTATCAAACCTCTATCACAAAATTTCTTAATTCTATAAAGTTTGATACTTAACCATGAATGTTTGATGACAAATAATACTCTAAGAACTATAACACTTTGAGAATGTAGTTAAGAGCTATGAATTATTCTCTCCCTTAAAGGTTATAATTAACTTACTATAATCTTGCTCAATGTCTCTCTAGCACCTACCAACTCAATAATGAAAATATTTAGATGTGAATGGGCTATTTTCACTAACTTCATTAACACATATACAAAATGTGAATATGTATTATGTTTTGTCACTATTAAGATAGGTCCTAAAGTATTGTCTTCTTCTAATGTTGTCTCTAACAGGCCTTCTGTTTGATCAAACATAGTTCATTTCCCTCTACTCTTTACACAATTGACTAATTTAGAAACTTTAGTATGCATTCTTAGGATTATTGAAGTCACTGTCCTTTATTCTTGTATTTTCAAATGGTGAATGTCCTCTATTCTTTAGTCCATTTCCTTTGTTATCATTTTTGCATGGTGGACTATCAAACATCTCATGGATTTTCTCTTAACATCTATGAGATTTCCTTTTGGTGATGAGGAAAAACCTCTAATTGGATAAAATACTGTCACACTTAAATGTGAATGTATTTAACCTTGCTCACTTTTCACATTATGATTTCCTTCTCTATCAACAATAAAATATTAGTAATTCTTATTGCCCCTAATAGTCAAAACTATTTGTAGCATCATGAAAACAAGAAATATCAAACCAAAAAAATTGCAATAAACTCTAATGCAATCTAAGCTAACAACAAAGAACAATAGAAAGATAAAATTGTAAATAACATAACCATCTCATCAAATATCTACACAATTCCATGCATAACCTTGATTGTCCTTCTCCATTTTTTTGTTGCAGTATAATTGCCCTCAGATTTCTAAGTGTGTAAGTATAGCCTATGATAATATGATTTTGCAAAATATCGAAGATTCTAAAGTTGACTGCTTCTAAAAGTCATGAGATTTTTGGAGGAGTAACAATGATGAAGGTCAAGCCAATTTATAGAAACAGGGTTTTTGAATGATAGGTTTAGATTGAAAGATTCAACATGCATTGAGATTAGTGTCAGTAATAACATGAGTGAAAGCATAAAAGGTGGGATTTAAGATTAAATAATAATTTAATCTTTAGTTGAGACTATTCAAAACTTAGAAGAATAATGATTGCCTATAAAGATGAGTATTAGCATGGAGGAAATAGTTTGTTTGAACAAACAAATGAATGAATTAATTAAAAAAAAATTGTTTAATTAATAAATGTGTGCACGCAAAAGAATAAAACAAGATAATTGATTGATTTAACCAAAAAGTCTCTTCGTTACAAATAGACAAATAGTAGATTAGGAGATAACAAAATGATTTAATTAGATCTCGAGTTAAGTGGTGAATGAATAATTAGATAACTAGGCGATTATCCAATCACAGAAGAATATGTCAAGAATAATTCTTTTATGAATTAAATGATTATTAAATTCAACATTCAAAATTTGAGGATTAAATTAAATAAATTAAGATTTATTTAATTATCTGAAGAAAAGGTTGAAGAATAATTAAATAATTAAAGTGATTATTTAGTTATAGTTGAAAGTGTGATAAGAATAAGTTAAACAAGAATTTATTTAATTTCAAAAAGAGGATAACTTAATTAGCGGCATAATTAAATAAAGAATATTTAATTAATTAATCAAGATTGAATAAAGGTAAACAATGAATTAATTAAATAATTAAATTTATTTAATTAATAGAGGAATAAAGGTTAAAATGAATTAATTAAATAATTAAAGTTATTTAATTAATAGATGAGAAAGAACTTTTAGAAAATAATTAAATAATTAACATTAATTAATTATGTCAATGAAGATACAAATTCTGAAGAAATTGAAGTCATAGGCCTAAACCAATTTTTAGTGTCTACATTTTTCCCCTCTTTGATACAATGTCATTTCGGCATTGCATCAAAGAAAATTAGTCAAAACATAACCCGATTGTGCCCTAATGAAAGTAGGATGAGGAAGGATGATAAGGAAGTAGTGGTATGCCCCCTCAAGAGGATAGGTAGGTTCAAAGAACAAGAATGTACTATTGAAATCATTGAGAGAACTTGAAGATGATGGACAAAAGGATAGTAGAAAATAGATAAGGATGATGAAGATGCAGAAAAGAAGTGTTAGCGTGGAAGACATAGATGTTAGTACTAGAAATCTCTGATGTTTTTCTCTAACACAATAGGCCTTGCATTAAATCATCATTGGGTGGTAACTATACAGATGGACAACAAACACCATGATATGAGATAGACCAAGGTGTGCAAGGTTTTCCACTTGCTAAAAATAGACAGTCACAGACAAGGATTGTCCTAACTTATACGAAGGGAAAATTTTCCCCAAATATTTTTGTCAAGACAAACAACAAACAATAAAAAAATAAAAGATGAGTCATGAGACATCATTGCTCCTCTAAATCCTTCATGGGACATCCTCGAGGAAGCCAGTAACCTGACTCAAAGATAAAGCCAAAAAATAGTTGACAAACATTAGTCAAAGAAAAAAGAGTCCTAATACATCGTTGCTTCTCTAAATCCTTCATGGGACATCCTCGAGAAAGCTAGTTACGAGACTCAAAGATCAAATCAAATGAAAATATAAGATAAACAAGCCACAAAGTCAACATCTAGTAAAAATATTTGGTAAAACTTCATCTATTTGTTTGATTGTTTAGATTGAGTAGATGATTGATTGATAGAGCCTGGTTTCAAGAAGGAGACATACTATATAAGATGTTGAGTTTGGTTTCAATTTTGTGACTATCTATATAAGGCATGACAAAGCTTGGTTTTAGAAAGACACATACCATATAACACATTGAGTCCAATGTAGTTGATGTGACAACCTATGTAAGGCTATGATGATTGTTTTCCTAATGTTTATTTCTAGGAAGGAAACATCCTGTATAAGACATAGGTTGATTGTTTTGATGATGTCTACTTTCAGGAAGGAAATATCTTGTATAAGGCATAAGTTGATTGTTTTGGTTGTTGATTTGGAAATTTTTTTGATTTACTTAATAACATTGTTGACTTATTCATTTTTTTGATGTGTGACTTGATGTGATTTGCTGACAATTGCTTGTGCTTGATGATGAACCCTAAAGGACTGACCTAGTGCGGCCTTGGGCTCTCATCAATTGATAGCCTTGCCTAAATTATACACGTAGAGATCTCGTAGTTCGACTAGACTTTGATTGACAGGACTAACTGAAAAAGATTTGAGTTAATTATAGATATGAAACATGTGTGATAGTGAATGCAATGAACCCTAATGGATTGACCTAGTGCAGCCTCAAGGGTTCATTGATTGATGGCCTTGCCTACGTTATACACATAGATACCTCATAGTTCAACATGACCAATGACCTTTTTATATAGACAAATGGATTGAGTCTTGATTTTATATAGACAAACCTAAAAGGATTGACCTAATTCCTCAAGGGCACATTAGCAAATGGCCTTTCTTACGTCTAGTCGCAAAGGAAATGTAGTTCAACAATGACAAATACTGACAAGTGTGATTGACTCTGACTCTATTTTTGGATTTTTTTAGGACATTTTGTGATGTTTTTGGAGTTTTTTCAGGACAATTTGTGATGATTTTGGAGTTTTTAAGGATAGTTTGTGATGTTTTTGAATTTTTTTTGATTGTTTTATGCCCTCAGAATAGCCAATGTAAGAACCAAATGATGTAATTCAAGTGTCTGCCCCAAATCAAGTATAAGACCAATTCATTATGAATCTAATGGGATGGGGATAAGAAGTGTTCTCGATGTCAATCGTTCTAGGTTATGGAAGTGACAATGATTTATTATGAATGGTATGTATAGGTGATGTGGATAAGAAAGATAGGTGGTATGTATAGGGGTGTGGATAAGAAGATAGGTGATATGTACAAGGAAGTTAGATTGGAATGATGGTAGAAAAAGGTGCAGTGTCAACTACATATGGTGCTTGTTTGTTAGGTTTTCACCATGGTACTTATCCAAAGTGCCACCGAAGTGGTTTTCACTATTTGGATGACTTATTTTTCTTTACTATTTTCTTGATTTTTTTGTTACCAAGATGCCTATTTTCTAGGTTTTCACCTAGGTAATAATTTTTTGATTTTTTTTTTTGTATTTTTGATGATTAAGACAAGGCTCTCAGAAGCTATGCGTAGCAATTATTCATATGAAGGCTATTAATTGGTGTTGATAATGGTTCCCCTTTAGGAGTAGAGAGTTGATATGCTCCTGATCCAAAGGCTTCTGTGACAATGTAAGGCTCTAACCAGTTTGGTTCAAACTTTCCCGATTTCTCTCTTTCTACTTGATTCTTTGGATTTTCCATTAACACTAGGTCACCAATGTCAAAATTTCTATTCAAGACCTTCCTATTGTAATTGTGAAGAAGACAATTTTGATATGCTTGGAGATGATTTAGTGGTTTTTGTCTTCAATTGTCTAGGAACTCTAGCTCATGTAGTCTTGACACACGATACTCTTCATAATCAATATGCCCTTTCAAATATACACTTAGAGAAGGAATTTCAACCTCAATAGGCAAGATGACCTCATAACCAAATACCAAGGAATATGGAGTGGCACTAGTAGGAGTACAAATGCTTGTACAGTAAGCCCATAAGGTAAGGTTGAGTTGTAAATGCTAATCATGTCCAACATCATTGACAGTCTTTTTGAGGATTCTGATGATTTTATATTAGATGCCTCAACTTGGCTGTTACCTTGTGGGTAATATGGGGTGGAAAAGTGGTTTTCGATATGGAATTCTTCACAAAGATGACAGAATTCTTGGTTTTAAATGGACGACCATTATCTATGATTATGGATTGAGGGGCACAATACCAACAAATGATATAGTTAAGGATGAACTTAGAAATCTATGTGCCAGTAATGTAGGTCATAGAAATGGATTCAATCCACTTGGTAAATTATTCAATTGCAGTAATATTGAATTTATGCTCATTGGATCATGTAGGGTGTATCTTACCTATGAGGTCAAGTTTCCATTGGGAAAAGAGCCACAGTGATGTTATTGGACAGAGCTCCTGTGTTGGTGAATGTATCAAGTATCCATGTATCTAACAGTGTCAAAATTTCTTGACAAAGATATATGAGTACTTTTCTATTGTAGTCCAATAATAACCCACTCTCATAATCTTCTTAGCTAAGGTAGGACTGCTAGAATGGGATTCACATATGCCCTCATGTACCCCATGCAAGGTTATCGAGACATCTCAGTAAGGTGTTGTATAGGGCATATCTATAAAGGGTATTTGCAATGATGGTATACATGGCTGACTTAGGGAGAAATGTCCTACGTTGGTTGTTGGAAAGGTTAGGGGGTAGGATTTTGGCATGGAGGTAGTCATACATGTATTTATACCATAGGGAATTGGGACAAACAATTTCACACACCATCTTTGAATATGGGATGTCATAGGCAGGGACCAAAAGTTGTTCTACCAAAAACTCGAATTTAGGCACGTTGCTAGGTATGTCCAAGAGTGAAGCAATAGTTTCCATGGAATTTTCTACCCTATTCTAAATGTGAGTTATTTGATGAAAGTCAATCTTGTCAAAGTATTGTTTGAAACTATCTTCCATCCACTTGTATGGATCCATCTTTTCATCTTTAGTTTCATAGTCACCATTTACTTGTCAAATTACTAGCTGGGAATCACCATAAACTTGTAGGTTCTTAATATTCCATTTGATTGAAATGTGTAATCTTGTCACAAGAGCCTCATATTCTGATATATTATTGGTTCAAGGAAAGGTAATTCTGAATGACTTAGGAATAGAGTCACCCTATGGTGTGATAAATAATATTCCATCCCCTGAGCCATGATTTGTGTGGGACCCACCAAAGTATAACTTCCATGTCATTCATATGTCCAAAGTGAAGATGAAATCATCAGGAAAATCTACAACTAAAGGGTGATCTGCTTTTATCGGTGCATCGACCAACTAATCAACAATGAATTTTCCTTTTATAGCTTTTCTTTCTACATATTGGATATCATATTCATTGAGTATCATTACCCATTTATCCAATCATCTTGTTGAGGAGATATTTCAAAGGATCTATCTTTGTGACCGACATTATTTGGTGGTTTAACATGTAGTGCCTAAGTTTTTGAGTAGAAAATACTATTTCAAGACATGGACGTTCAATGGTACTATAATTGAGCTCATAACCTACCAAAGTACAGTTGATATAGTATAATATGCTTTCATGGCCCTTATTTTCATTTTGTGCAAGCAATTCTCCTAGTGCTAAGGTGGTTGTTGAAATGTAGAGAATAAATGGTCATCCCTCAATGGGTGGCATTGGCACTGGTGGTGTGAGAAGGTAATCCTTGATCAATTGAAAAGCTTCTTGGTATTTAATTGTCCATACAAATGGTACTCCTTTTCTGAGTAGATGTTGGAAGGGATGTGTTTTATCTACTAAATGCACTATGAATCATCTACTAGACTGTAGTCTTCCTTGTAGTATCTGTAGTTGATTGATATTGGCTAGTGGAGGCATGTCCATTATAGCTTTTACTTTTGTTGGGTCCACTTCAATGCCTCATCTAGAAATGACGTATCCTAGAATTTTTCCTAATTTCACACCAAATACACATTTCTTTGGATTTATCCTCACCTTATATTCTTCTAGCCTTTGAAAAATCTTGTCTAAAACCTATAAATTATTAGCCCTTGTCAATGATTTAGCTATCATATCATCTACATAGTCCTCCATGAGAGTATGCATGAGGTCATAAAAGATAGTTGTCATGGCACATTGATAGGTTGCTCCAACATTTTTAAGTACAGAGGACATGACGTTCCAACAATAAGTTCCCCATGGAAAAGTAAAAGCTATCTTAGGTTGGTCTTTAGTTGTGATTTTGATCTAGTTATATCCTAAGAAACCATCCATCAAGGATAACATTTCATATCTTGTTGTCATGTCCACAATCATGTCAATTTTTGGTAGAGGAAAGTTATCTTTAGGACATGCTTTGTTTATGTCTTTGAAGTCTATATAGATGTAGATGCCCCCTTTTGGTTTTTTCACTGGTACAAGATTGGAAATCCAATCTAAATAGTTAATTGATCTGATAAATCCAACATCCAACAATTTCTTTAGTTCAGCCTTGACTAATAAAGCAATTTGTGGGTGCATTTTCCTTAACTTTTGCTTCACAGGTTAAACACTTGGTTGTAAGGGAAAATGATATAACACTAATTTAGGATCTAGTCTAGGCATGTCAACATATGACCATGCAAATTTGATCTATCTTTGTGTGAAGAAGTTGCAAAATTTAGGCTGCTCTATTTCTATCAAAGATGTTGCAAAATAGACTAGTCAAGGATTCTTTTCAGTTCCTATGTTGATCTCCATAGATTCTTCAACTAACATTGGTGACTTTTCCTAAGCAATGGGGAGAATGTTCAAACCTCAATCCTTGGGTGCCTCAAAGAGGTTTTCGCCCTCAGATGCATCCTTATTTTTGGATTTTTCATTGTCCAAAGGTGTCTTTCAGGTTTCACCTAGGGACTTGTGATTTTTATTATTTTCATTCTTCTTATTTTTTTGACTGGAAGGTTGAAAAAATTCCCCAAAATATTCCATGTTATCCAAGTCTATGGTAAATCCAACCTTATGATCACCACTAGGCATGCCTTCTCAAAATCCCAGGAGCTTAGCTATTGCTTCATAATTCTCAAAGATGTTTAAGATGGGTGTGTCTTGTTGATCCCAATCGATAATATGGGTATATACTAATGGCATGTCATCATTAGAGGTGTCAAAGTTCAAAGGAGTCAAGGTAAAAGCTGAGTTGTTCACATAGTCACAAAAGTTTCTTACCAAATCCTTTTTATTCTTTTTCTTGGGAATAGGTGGATTTTGAGGTGGGCCTAGTGCCAAGTTTTGGTTATCAGAAGGGGATTTGTTAGGTTCCCAAGAGGCAGGATAAAGAGATTCCCAATAGTAATGTTTAAACCATTCCTCTTTTGTCAAAGGATTTTGTGGATAGGAATTCGGTGGATTTTACAAGGATTTAAACATTAGGTCAAGTTCTCCAAATATTTTATCAAGCTCCATGATAGAGATGGAGGATAGGGAATCCCAATCATATTCATTAGAGTCAGGGGAATCATAACAGGGTAGGTTAGATGGCTCATTGGATGTATTGATAAGTTTAGAAGCACTTACTTCCTGTAGTAAAGGTGATGTGGTACTAGAAATACCAATCTAGAGTAGTTGAAACCCAAGCCCTAGGCCTTTCATCCATTTAGAAACAATGATAGGTTTAGTCCTCCCATTATGATGTAATCCTAAGCTACTATATCCATTATATCCTTTGCTTTACATTATCGTAAAACCTTTTCCATATTGATCTATGGGTATCTAAGTAGGTGGAGGAGGTTCTTCATTGTCTTCTTTGTATAACTAGGAGGTTTCATCATCTTATTTTATGGCTTCTTTACTTAATTCTCCCCATTTTGTGAAAGTTATTGTGGAAGGGATGTGTATGGTGACCACTAGTTGTCTCCTATTTGTTGTAGGTAAACCATATGATTTAGGAGGAACTAGATGGCTAACACAATAAGATGCCTTCATGTGATATTCTACACAACCCTTACCTTGGATCTCGACCTTAGGAGCGGGAGATAATGATTGCAAAGTGGATGTTTTAGAGAGAGTAGATGGATTGACATAGTGAGATGAATTGGATGATGAAGCTTCCTAGTTTACAAGTACCTAGCGTTGGGGTATCTCTCATAGATTAGTGCAATATTGGAATGGATTTAGGTCACCATCTATTGTAATCTTGGTGCTAGTGTAGGGGAATTTGAGACATTGATGGTAGGTAGAAGGGATTACCTTCATAGCATGAATCCATGGTCTACCTAGCAAAAGGTTATATGGAAGGATGAGATTCAAGACTTGGAAGTTTGCATCCATAATTGGAAGACCAATTCTGATAGGGAGTGTTACAACCCCCTTTGTTTTTTTTTCTTCATCATCATAATCCTTAATGATAATTCTTTTAGTGGTGTCCACACACACCTTTGAGAAGCCTAATGCCTTAACCAGTTTCAAAGTGCAAAGATTCAACCCTATTCCTCCATCTACCAAGACTCATTTGACTTTTGTTTTATGAACAAGGACTTCAAGATGTAAAGGGTCATTATGGTTTGTTTTCTCAATTGCATAATCTTGTACAAATAAGGTAGCATGATGATTTTTGGTTAGGTAGCCTACCATCTCTTGGAAATGATTGACATCAAGGTCATTAGGGATAGTCCTACTTTGTAAAGCCTTGTCTAGAATAGATTGATGATCAGGGGAGATGCACAATAGTTCCAATATAGAGATTTGGGTTGGGTCTTCCCCAACTAGTCAAGTAAGTTATACTAAGGCTTGGAGGTCTATGGTGGTTGTTGTGATGGAGGTTTTTGGATGGTGATTTTGGTTCGGAAAGTGTTGACAACACACTTGGGAATTTTGTTTATGGTAATCATATTAACATGCTCATCAACAACTCAGATGTGATTTATGATTGGTCCACTATAATAATACTTGACACCTAGCGTAGTTGGAAAAATTATTGGTCTTTTTTCTTGAACCGGGGACTTTTCCTTTCCCATGATCATGTAATGGTTATAAAAATACCTTGTGATCAGTGTTTTAAGATGTTTATTTTTGTCCACCAACTTCAATAGTTTTGTTCTCAAGAAAATCTTGTCTGATATTATTCAATTGTCAAAATTTGTGTAGGCTATGTCCCTTAGTTCTATGGAAATCATAAAAGGAATTGTAATCCCACCAAAAGGGTTTAAATTGTCTTGGATTGTATTTTCTTGGCTCTTGAAGTTCTATGAGGTTGTGTTGCAATAGTTGTTTGAAGACCGATTCAATTGGTTCCCCTAGGGGATTGAACTCACATTTTGGAAACCTCCTTTTTTGTTGTGGTCATTGGGTGTTTTGGATAGTATTGGGAGTTTGATTTATGGAATTGAGTGTTTTGGTAGAGGGTTATTTCCTCTAAGTGTAATGACCGGCCCTACTTGTAGGGTTTTAGCATCAATGATCCCATCGTTGGTAACGTTTTTATTCCAAGACAAAAACTTGTTTCTATCATTAGGGGTGTTCTACACATTTGGATTTATCTTTGGCATCTTGAGTTCACTATTGTCTATGAGACCTTTTTCTAGTATCAGGCCCTTTTCCACCAGTTTCAAAAATGAAGTACAACAATGTACTCTCAATTCACTTCTCAATTTTGAGTTGAGGTTTTCTTGGAACATAGTGACCTTATATTTCTCAGGTATTTCCATAGGAAATCAATTGGCTATACTTCTCCATCTCTGGAAGAAGGAAATAAAATTTTCTCCTTCATCTTGTGTAGTGTGACACAAGGTTACTATGGTAATTTTGTTGTTGATGTTAAAGGAAAAATGTTTGATAATTGTTTTGGCTAGTTCACCCCATGATTTTATGCTATATTGAAGCCCTAAAAACCATTCAAGTGCAATTCCAATAAGACTTCTCAGAAATAGTCTCATAAGATAGGTGGGATCTTATGCGACATCTATGCACATCGTGGAAAATTCCCTTATGTGTTCGATTGGATTACACTTTCTATTATACTTGGGAAAATTTGGTATAACATACCCATGTTGGAAAGGTGTCATGTATAATGATTTCTCAAAGATAAATGGACATAAATCCTTTGTTGAAAAGGTTCCCTTGTTAAATATTGTCATATTATTCATTTGTATTTGAAGGGCTTGCATTTGTGTTTGTGGGACGTCAACTTGAGTTAATGATGTGTTAGTCGGATTCTTTGGGTCTATGTAGGTGTTTTGGAATCCAACATTTGTGATGGATTTTGGTTACTTGTTGGTATGTAAGATGGATTTTGATTTGGAATGTTAGTGGATGGGTTTTGGTTGGGAATTTGAGTGAATGGGTTTTGATTTGGAATCTATGAGAAAGGGTTTTGACTTGGAATTTGTGTGAATGGATTGTGACTTGACATTGGTTGATTAGGAATGTGGATGTTTTGTGAAGGGATGGGTTAGCTTCCATATTGAAAGGAAGGTATGTTTCTTGTCTATGAGACCCTACTTTGTGGTATAGTACTAGCAATGTTGATGCTTGATATAGTTGTTGTCTTTGGTATAGTACTAGTGAAATTGACACTTGGTATATGAGCTGAAGTTTTAGATCTTTTGCTCCCAACAAGAGGACTGAAGGGATTGGATGATGATTCCCCTATGGTGAAATTCGGACCCTATGTCATTCTAGATGTACCAAATGGAGATTTTTTTATTTTGGATAAATTTGTGTAGGTACTCCAAATGGTATAGTGGTAGTCACTTGAGGTATAGTGGCACTAGTAGTTATCATGTTTTTTCCCTAGGTAGATGCAATTTGCAAGGTATTGATGTCAAATATAGTAGGTAACTTGGTGCCTTTTGATAGAAATTTGTCTAAGTATCATTGAGGATCATTTTCTAGGTAGTCATATACAAATGAGGCAAACTCAGGGTCTTGTGAAACAACATCTATGCCTTCCACATGAATACATCCTTGTGAGTTTCTAGTGACAAATTTCTCTAAAAAATTTTTGTGAGGTCTCAATGTGGATAATGGGGGATTTCAGAAATGATTGATGAAGTTGTTTGGATCATCCATATTTTCTCTCTCTTTCCTTTTGGACCTTGTTTCTACCATGTAAGATAAGTTCAAAATGCAAGTGATGCAAAATTAAGTCTATGGACGGTATAACTCTAGTCTATGTTTTTGGGATCATTTTCTAGATATAAGGAATAAATGCAACTATTTTTTTTGGTATTTTATGGAAAATAAGAAATGTCTAAAATGGTGCTATCCTAGGATGATAGTGTCTACGTATGAAAAACTATAAGCAAACTTCTAAGGTAATCAATTTTGGAAGACTCTAAAAGAGGTTACCAACCACCTTTAACCTCAGTTTAATTTTGACAAGGAACCTTTGTAGGACTAGGACCAAAAGATAAGGTGAGCTCCCAAACTAGACTGATGAGCTAGAAGGACTCACATGTAGGACAAAAGATATGGTGAAAAATGACTAGGTTCAACGAAAATATTCACTAAAGCAAGGGTTTATCCAAAGTGTGGAAAGTTGACCTATTCTAAGATCTATAAATGATGATCTCCCTAAAAGTTTTATCTAATATAAAGGTAACAAAGATTCCTAAGATAAAAATATGATTTACAACTAGGATTCCTATCGCTATGACTAAATGATACCTAAAGGATGAAATTGTGCAAAGTATGAGCATACTTTCTAGTTTTTGTCCAAGGATAATTGTAAAGCGATAAATCAAAGACTGGTATGATTGTTTGGTTTCGGTCTATGATAGTGAAATATGGTTTTCTGGTAATAAAAAAAAAGTTTCTCAGGATAGCAAATGCGTCGCAAAAATTAGAAAATGTGGTGCTTTGGGTCATATGCAGTTTTTTGGTGAACTATGTCTTGGGTTTGTATCAAGCAAATACAACTCTATATCAGGTAGATGTGACTCACTGTATCAGATGTGACTCGATATTTTTTAGATGTAGTTTTCATACTCAGAATGTATACTGGTAAACAAAGGTTCAGGTATATCATAGGGAATATGCGTTGTTCCACATTGTAGGCATGACTCACTAGATTAGATGCATCATAAAGGGTTTCAAATGTGGTTTTCCAGTATAAGAGGTATTAGTAGACTCGACATATGCAAATCAGGATATCAGATGTGGTGTTCTAGTAAGCAAATGCAACTCACTATGAAAAATGTGGCTAACTAATAACATATGTGACTCACTAAGACAAATGCAACTAACTGGTAATCAGCGGCGACTCACTGAGATAGATGTCACTAACTTGTAATCAGATGCAACTCAATTTTTTGGTAAATGATATATTGGACTCATTTTTTGATAGATGTGATGTTCTAGTTAACAGTTGTGGTTTTCTAGTAAATGGTAGATTTGACTTACTTTGTGATAATTTTTTTGGAAAATAAAGACAATTAGAAAATAATGTGTTTCAAGTTTGATGAACATGAACACATATAATTCTAGAAGACAAGTACAATCATAAGGCTAGTAGTGACAATATCTGCTGAGTTCTCCCTTGGGGTTCCCCAATTGCACTTATTCAAAGTGGATGATTAGAAGCTGTACTCACTTCTCCTAGGCAGCCAAGATTTAGTATCCATGAAACTCCCATGACATACTTTTCATCTCTACTAAGAACTGCATGAATGTGAGACAACTTCAAAGGTATGACCTCTTGCACCAGCAAATAGAAGGTTTTTGGTTAACTAAAAACAAGTGGCTCATAGTAAGGGAACCTATTCAGGTGGCTATGAGTGAGGAAAGATACAATTATCTTGCTTGCATAACAAATCTACACTTGTAATCCTAAGCTTTCCAGTAGGATTCACATTTGTATACTGGGCGGGAGTAGCTTGGTTAAAAATCTTCATTGTTGGTTTGAGTTGCCTTGGGGTGAGTACTTTTTCCCACCAAAGAAGGCCTAATTTTTAGAGTCAATAACTATTTCCCATGCACCTAGGATCACACAAGTGTGCAAGGGGAGAGGATATTTTAATTATTGATTTGGGTATTAAACTAAAAGATTGTGCAAATGTACCAAACATAGAAGACAATGATTAATTTTAAGCCCAAATGACAATTATCTAATCTATTTAGACATTTTGTTTCAAAATAGTCTTCGACACATCCTACAAAACAATTCATCAGTAGTTTCAAATTTGTCTTTGTCTATCATCTTGTAAAAAGGGCTTGAATACTTGTCTTCTATGAAACATCTTTCAAACACTACGTTAACTCCTCAAGAACACACACTGAAAATTCAAAATTAGTCAATGAAAACTACAATGAAAGTTTGAAATTCAAAATTTGGACTCAGATATTATACTAGCCAGATGCATTGCAGTAGGACATAGATGCATCACAAATTTTTACCAGTCAAATGCATCACGAAAGGCCACAAATGCATCACGGGTTGTCAAATGCATCACTTTACTCACCATATGTGGCTTGCAGGGTCAATTGTGTCATTTTGTGCATCAAATGTGTCGAATCATACGATACCTACAAAAAGGAAAATTTTCTATGGATTTTTACAAAGAGCATGTCTTCACTTCGGGTTCACCAATGTAACATCATGAAAAAAAGAAAGATCAAAGCAACACAATTGCAATAAACTCTAATGTAAACTAAGCTAACAACAAAGAAAAATGGAGAGATAAAGTGTAAATAACATAACCATCTCACCGAATATCTACACAATTCCATGCATAACCTCGATTGTCCTTCTCCATTTTTCCATTCTAGTATAATTTCCCTCAAATTTATAAGTGTGAAAGTATAGCCTATGCTAATATGATTCAACAAAATATAAAATATTCTAAAGTTGATTGCTTCCAAAAGTCATAAGATTTTAGCAAGAGTAACAATGATGAAAGTCAAGCCAATTTATAGAAAACAAGATTTTTGAATGATAGGCTCATAATGGAAGATAGATGGACGATTAAGGAAAGATTCAACATGCATTGAGATTAGTGTCAGTAATAACACAAGTGATAAAGCATAAAAGGTGGGAAATAAGAATAAATAATAATTTAATCTTTAGTTGAGACTATTCAAAACTCAGAAGAATAATGATTGCATGTAAAGATGAGGATGAGCATGGAGGAAATGATTTGTTCGAATGCATGAATGAATGAATGAATTAAATAAAGTTATTTAATTAATAGATGTGTGCACATAGAAGAATAAAATAAGATAACTAATTGATTAAACTAGAAAGTCTCTTCGTTAGAAATAGACAAATATTAGATTAGGTGATAACAAACCGATTTAATTAGATCTCAAGTTAAGTGGTGAATGAATAATTAGATAACTAGGTGATTATTCAATCACAAAAGAATATGTCAAGAATAATTCTTTTTATGAATTAAATGATTATTTAATTCAACATTTGAAATTTGAGGATTAAATTAATAAATTAAGATTTATTTAATTGACTGAAGAAAAGGTTGAAGAATAATTAAATAATTAAAATTATTATTTAATTATAGTCGAAAGTGTGATAAGAATAAATTAAATAATAATTTGTTTAATTTCAGAAGAAGATAACTTAATTAGCAATGTAATTAAATAAATAATATTAATTTAATTAATCAAGATTGAATAAAGGTAAACAATGAATTAATTAAATAATTAAAGTTATTTAATTAATAGATGAGAAAGGACTTTAGAAAATAATTAAATAATTAATATTATTTAATTATGTCAATGAAGGTACAAATTATGAGGAAATTGAAGTCGTAGGCCTAGACCAATTTTTAGTGTCTACACTATCCTTTTCAAGGTGTGATTTTCCCTACTTTGACAATCCTTATTGTTGCTTCATTTTTCATTTTTTATTATCCTAATAGTTCCCATCGACTATCATGCATCATTGACTTCCCTTTTTTCTTTTGATCTCTCAAGACACATGCCTATGTTCTTCATTATTCTATCCTCAAAACTTTAGCCACTATCAACCATCATCATAATGAGCCACCCATGATTGTTTATCTTGTCCTTGTTAGGGATCTAAATCTGCACCCTAAATGCCAAGCTGTGAAAAAACTTGGCAGATTTGGATGTAACATGGGTCTACTTTCAAGTTGTGGGTATCCTATTTGAAAGCAAGCCTCTAGTGATAAGGGGTTGGATTCCCCTTTTGATGCCACCTAACTATTAATTTTTGAGGTAAAGGGTAAGAATTGCATGAAAATGAACCTAATATTGAGAATAACTAAGGTGATACACCAAAACAACTTGGACCTGATGACAACCTATCACATTAAAATTAATATCATAAAACTTGGTTTACACAACTCATTTTCAAATGTATTTTACATATGTAATTTATAAGGTCTCTAAATAGGGCTTTTAGGAGGAAAACAAAGGTTTCACAACTAACAAAGCTATTCAATAACACAACTTATAACCTGTTAACATACATTTTTTGCTAAACAAATGCCTAAACATGAGAAAAATTTTACAAGGAAATATTTTCACAAGACAAACTAATCAATCATTAACAATATACATGAAAAACATGAAATGAGAAGGTAAAAATTCTCTACTTTATTAATTCAAAGTGCTTACTGTATCACAATTCCATCTAAGTTACAATAATGCTCCATAAAAAATAGCTCCAAAAACAAGCTATCCTGCTGTTGGAAATAAAGAACTCCCCAAAATGCCCAAAATGAACATACTTAAGCAAGAAAAACACACAACTCTCATGCTTGTCCATCTAGAAGGTTCTGGTTAGATGCAACAATGAGGCCAAAAAAGAACCTTCTAAAGTCACTCCAAAAAGCCTCCAAAATGGTGAAAAGTCAAGCTCAGACTCAAGTCATGCTAAAAGTGTGGCAAAACTCCCTCCAAAGTAGCACATGTTTCTCCAAAATAGTCAAATACTTCACCCCACAATCTCCTCATGTCTGCAATTTAATCATTTTATCTCCTAGCTTTGACTCATGCAATATGTGTGTTTTGAAAACACAAGACTCCAAAAGAGGAATTAAAGATAATAACTTGATTAAGTGATTCATAATACATCACTTAATCAAGTTATTTTACATTTCAAAGAAAAAATAAGAGGGCCCACCATCAATATGAATTACATTACATTTACAAGTGAAAAAATACCAAAGTGATTAGCAAATCACTTAAATGATATTTTATGTTTGAAAAAAATGTCATAATGCTTTCAAAAGCATTAACAAGATCACAAAAATCTCTAAGGTACTTGACCATTTCTACCTTCCTCATTCTGTGTTTCATGGCCACTCATTTATCAATATTCTGATAAGAAAAGGCAATAAAAAAAAGGCTCAAATTTGGTCTATATGGCATAAACGGCTTCCACACTCCTTGGAAGGCACATATACAATTCTTCAAGGAATATGACATTCATAATCAAAAGTGAAAGGAATATTACACATGACCTAGCACACTCCATTTGTTTGTTGCTTGAAGGGCTTAGCAATCATTTGAAATAAGGAAATAGACTTAAGGCATAAAATGCCTAAGTCATGAACCAATGCCTAAGTCAATAAACACATGTTTTGACCCCCACTATGCATTAACATGAATGCCATTTTTTAAAACATGGGATAAAAATTCCATTGATATCAAAAGGGTCTTCGAGCACCTTGGCATAGAAATGTTGCCACCACAGGGTTTGAAGTTGACACTGGAAATGGTGCTATCTCACTGGTTTTTGGTCGATTCCTTGAGGAAAAATGCATGGAAACATAGATAAATGCATTTATTTGACATAAATCTACATATTTTTACTTATTTGGAGCTCCTCCATTGATCTTAGGCCATAGCCTGCAACATTCTCTAATTATTTTGTTGGTTATTTTCTTCTTTGTGGTGACTCATACTTTTCACAACTACCATGACAAAGCTTTAAAAGAAGTTTTATGTAGAAAGATAAAGCTCAAATGTTGTAAAAATTGAGCAAAAGTTTCAGGTAAGCCATGAATCGACCACTCCATTCTGATTTTTAGCAAACAAAAGCAATTTCCTTTTGTCTCCACCTTAAAATAAAGCATAAAATGCTAATTTCCTTTGCATTTGAGAATGAAATGAAGACACCCCATATTGTTTTTTTGTTGTTTTCATGAAGAAAATGCTTCCCTTGGCCATGACTATGGAAAAAAATAGGGTATCTTTATTTGTTTCTTTGCTTCACTTGAAAGCTCCATAATGTCTTTTCAGTGTTCCTTTGTATTAGAAAATTTGGTAAAAAGAACCATGTGGGTTTTCTGTTATACCTTCATTTTCCTACATTATGCATTTTAAATAAAGAAAAAACCCAAGTGGGTTTCATGGTTTTGAGGAAAAATCAATTTTTTTGCAAAAGCACAAGTGGGTTTTTGCTCATTTGCAAAAAAATATGATTCTTGTAAAAATCATCAAGTGTTTTACCTTCAATTTGTAGCAATGTATTTCATTAAAAAAACCCCAAGTGGGTTTTGGTGTTCCTAAAGAAAATAACTTAGATTCATGTCATGGATATAAGTAGGCTTTTGAATGCCACTTTTTGATGTTATAATTACCTCCATTAAAGCTCTCTTTTTATACCTATGAATATTGCAATTTAATTGCAAAACCCCTAAGTGGGTTTCTTGTAACACCTCTATTTCTGTATCTACAATTTTTTTGCAAAAAGAACCCAATGGGGTTTTTGTGATGAAAATCCCTCCACAGGTCATAGTCATGAAAAAAAATTGAACTAAACCCCCTACATTTTTAGTTTTCTCTTTTTTGACAAGATTTTGCAAGAATATAATGTCAATGAGTTTTCATGAGAGAGTGATCAACTCCTTGTAGTCTATAACTCTTGTTATCATGAAGGCTCAACTATTTTGATTTTTTTATTCTTGATATCTTGATATAGACTCAGTTAGGGTCCTTACAAGAGTAACCACTCTTTTCACTTTCTATTTTCATATTTTAATCAACCCCAAATAGGTCTTTTGTATCACTTATCTCATATATATATTCTTGATGATCTAGATGCTCTGAGATGAGTTGACCTTTCAAAATAAATTCCATGAATTCCTTTAACTTGTTTAGATGCCTTGCTAAGATCATTACTCCATTCCTTAAGCAATCTCTAGGAAATGATCAATAGACTCATTGCGGACCTCTACTTCCAAACTTTGTTAGATAGATGTTTTATCATTCCTTATTCACCATTCTTAAATCTCATTGTTGTTCTCATAAGATAGATTGTGATAATGTCCTTTTACTTCAAAGCTTTCCCTTCAATATCTAATTAATTTCTAGTGTCCCTTTCCCTAAAATTCTATTACACTTCAAAATACTTTGTCTTGTATTCATTGTAATTTGTAACAGTAATAGTGCACATGGATATTGAAAATGGCAGTATTTTGAAAAGCCCTAAAAAATTTCATCAGTTCTTGAGTGATATCTATGGCAGTCTTTAAAGTATCCTGCCTCATCAATGTCACTATCTTTGAATATGCATTGCTTTCTAGAATTCATGTCATTGTTGATGTTCTATAGCTAGAATTATGTTGTTGTCTTCCTTGTCATTGGAACTCGAACCTTGATGATGAATGACACTGTTGAGTTGATTCTATGATCTAACACTATTCCTTTATTATTTTCCTCTATGCTTTTGTAGTAACAATCCTTTACTAATATCTATGCAAATTTTGCACCTTGGATTTATGGATCTATTTAGGGAGAGGATTTATTCCTTTCCATCTGCAACATATTTATGTCTGAAGGGTGTTTTAAATCATTTTGAACAGCTCTAGAAAGGAATTCCAAGTCCTTGGAGAGATCAGAGACATCCTTCTAATAAACATAAATTCCAATTGTTGAGGACTTGATATGCTCATAGTGAACTGTAATTTGTTGCTTCTTTGCAAATATGACCACCTGTGCATCCACTTTGGTTACTCTGAGTTTCAAAGGAAAACCCATGTGCAACACACCTAGAAATGTCACAATTTGTGCATACCCATGAATCTTGACATTGAATACTTCCATTATATGTGGTACTGTGTGATTGATTTGCCTCCTCGTTGTTATTCATTCCTATTCCTTTAATGGAGGACATGCTTGGGAATTTTATTTTTCATCCTCTCCTTACACTTAAGACAAAAAATATTATTGGAACTAGACAACTCATAGTAGAGATCTCTACAAGCAGCTCTTATCCAATTATCATAATTCTTCACAGTGTCAATATTGAGTAAATCAATCTTGTCTTCTTTACTAAGCTCCATTCCACACGTTTGATCTGGGCATAGCAATTGTATCATGATCACATTATATGAGGGTTCTAGTGTCGTCATTGACCTCTCTAATAGAGATGCTACATGAGCTCTCAAGCAAACTTTTTAAGTGACATGCATGCAACTAGTGATAAAAACACCGCCATGATTTGGATGTCTACACTTAATTAACATCCATGTTCTTCCTCCACTTTAGATATTTTCTTGTCTCACTCTCTTCTTATGTATTCCTTAACAATGCTTTCTACCCCACAAGAATTTGATACCTAGTCTCTGCAACATTTGTTTACCTTTTGATCATGTGTAACACATAACTATCTCCTCACTTTGATCCTAGTGGGAAGACACATGCCACCTACATTGGTGACTTGAAATCTCACCATCCTGTGTGATGTGTGGCTATCCAATAGGGTTAAAGTGAGAGGGGCCTGACAATACTCTAGATTTCTCCCTCATTATTTAAGACATGAATAATTTAACTTGATGCATCTTTTGAATCTGATAATGAAAGTTAATCAATTGGTGTGGTTCCATATTGATTTAATGCATTAGTAACATGTATATCTTTGATCAGGTTGCTCAATTTCCTATTTTTCTCAAATCATGTTGATCTCTACCTTCATAGGAGCCACATTTACCCCACATGCTATATTTAACTGAATCAGAACAATAACCATGCTTGTCCTAAATTTGCACATGAAGCAAACAAGTTAGAAAATAAAATACATATTTTGGATGTGGTTGATGACTTCACTCTTTTCCAGAACATCCAAGGTTTGCATTCTTATTTAATGCACTTATAGATTAGTTTATACATGTATAGGTAGATGTGTATGTAACGTTTGATATCTTTCATTGCTTAGAGTATTTCTCTAATATCATTTTTTTTTCTAGATGTAGGAGCTAGGAGCACTACGGAGCCTAGAAGGACACAAGCAGTTTGGGGCAGCAACATGACGAGATGACACTTTCAAAACTAGTCATTCTCAGGAAATGACTGGTCTCCATCCTTATATGTACATTCTATTTGTTTACTTATTCATATATAAACCGTTTTCTTTATTTTCATTGAATAAGAAAAGTTAGTCCGTTGGCTTGTGAGGGACATGTACACTTCATGATTATCAATAAAGATTGCATTTGTACACATATGATTCTATTTTATAACTTGTTGTAATTGCAACATTGGAATGAAAATGTAATCTATTTCATTTAACAGTATTTTTCATGCATATTGAACTTAGTAAACTATGGTTTATCTTTTAAATGTTTAAACAAACACAACAAATAAACACTAAACTTGATTTCGGCTGAAAGATAAAACTTTGGTAATATTTTTGGTGACATTTGTTATATGTTTTCCTACTAAACATGAAACTAGCTACCTAAGCTTATCCATTGAGCATGGGGTCACTTGGCACGGGGTCACTCAAAAAGCTAACACCACTAGAAACTAGCATTGTAAATTTTTGTAACTCACTAAACTAGCAAGAGACACTTTGAAAACTTATTGAAAACCCAACACTGCAAAATGAAAAAATACCACCTAATTGTGCAAAACAACACTTAGGGAAAACTAAAAAGCATCTAACTAATAAAACTACACTAACCTACTCTAACCAACAAAGAAGCTGGTCAAATGAAACCATTAACTGGTTGGGAAAAATAACATCCCTTTTTAATCAATAACTGATGCATTACATGATTATGTATTGATGAAAGAACATGGAACACATCTAGATATTATAAAGACTATTGAAATGTTTCATAAAATATGCAAATAAACTCACTTACACCTTGATCTCAATCATGCCTATTATTGTCTTGAACTGGACGGGTGAGCTGAATTTGATCACCTTCAGCTGCAACTCCAAAATCAACTTCTTCAATTTCATCCTCATACTTGGGTACAAGCATGACCTCCGGTACTTCTGTGGCCTCTAAACTAGCTAAGTATCTAATTGGATAGCCCCTGGAATGAATAAACTTTGTACTACCATTGTTGGTTGCTTCTCTTCCTTTTTGCTTTTCATGGTTGTTCTGCTTTGTGGCTTCACTTTGCATAATGATTTACCATGTTGATTCTTCCTCCATGGTTAATGAACAATCGCCTTCCACCAAGGTAGTTAATAACTTCTCAAAGTTGTTAGTTCTTGGAAGGCTCTTAAAGTCAACTTGTTTAACCTTAAAATCCACATTATCACTTAATGAGATGTACTCCAAAAAAATCTTTTCTTCTTCAATGAAGGTAGGAAAGTGTTCAAATAGTGAAGTAGCTTCTTGAAACAAACTTTCAACTAATAAATCAGCTTCAAGCTCTGTTGTACAACAAAAAGGAAGCTCATTTGACTAGACAAGACATTGCATACTAGGTTCATGATAAGTTTCATGTTCAAACTTGTGAACCTACTATTAAATTTTAGCATGAGTGCCAAACTCTTCTAATATATCTAATTCCTTGTCATCCAATCTTGAACAAAAATGTTCAATTATACCATTGCACACCTCTTCATAAAGCTCAATATTAGCCTTTTCATCCATACCATGCTCAAAAATATCCAATCCAACAGTACATTGTTCTTCATGGTTAGCTTTTTCCACCATTTCACCTTGTTGTCCTATTGGAACATTTTCACCATGTTTGAGAACAACAGGAGGATCATTAGCTAAAACATTACAATTTTTTTTTAGAAATCTTCTCCTATTCAGCCTTTTGTAGTTGTAGCCTATATTCCTCCATAGCTAAATGCACCAAGTTCACACTCCTAGTCTCCTCCATGTTGAGTGAGTTGTGTGGGCCAAGGGTATGCTCTTCTTTTACTTTCTAGATGTTAGAGCATGGTTCCAATTGAATGATAGATGGAGGAACCTTACAGGGTGGAACAAATGGCTCTTTCCAACTTGAAAACCTATGGGTAGAAGGCTTATTGGTAGGGTCACTGAATGGTTCAATAGGTTCTTCTTTTCTAAAGCTAGGGAACTTGTACTTAGGAACTTCTTCACGCACATGATGATTTAACATTGCAAGAGGAATTGAGCTGAAAATAGGAAAGGAAGGGGTTGTCTGAGTTTCATACCTTAGTTGGCTTTCCTCTATAGCCATCTACTTTTTCAGACATTCCTCATGTTGTTTCCTTTGAATCTCCATCTCCTACTCTTGAATGTATTCTTGGTAAGCTAATTCCACTTGATGCATATCAAAATCCTATTGTTGCATTTGATACTCTTGTTCTTTATTGATCTAATCCATCTGCTTATGGAAATATAGTAATATACTATCAATATTGGTAATTCCCATATCATCAACATTTTGGGGCTAAAAATGATAACGAGACCACTATTTTGGAACAAAATATCCTTCTTGAGGCTTGTTCTAGGCATATAATGGCTGATATTGAGATTGAGTAGGAGTGGGAGGGTGGTAAAAATAATGAGGATGTTGGTAAATTACTATCACAAGGTTATTCAAAATAAAACCAACAAGATGTTCGATGTGATATGGCTGGTAAGAGGTCATACATGCATGATTTCCATGGAATGGTGGGTAATTGGAATTTTCATGATATGTTGGGTGATATGACATGTTTCCATGAAATATGGACATGTTTATTCATTCAGAAGTTGGAACATGAGACAAAATTAGATTTAATTGAAACTAACCAACACTTGATCATACTAAAACCAATAAAACTTCTTGGAGTCACCAGGTATGTAAAGAAAATGAGTCTAAAAGGCTGAAACTAATGCTACACACACCAAAAAATAATAACAAAATACATAGAAATGAACTATGAGGTAGTTTACTTGTCCCATCGAGCATGCCAAAACTGTTAGGGATCCAAATCTACACCCTAAATGCCAAGCTATGAATGAACTTGGCAAATTTGGATGTAACTTGGGACTACTTTCAGGTTGTGGGTATCCTATTCAAAAGTAGGCCTCTAGTGATAAGGGGTTGGCTTCCCCTTTTGATGCCACCTAACTACTAATTTCTGAGGTAAAGGGTAAGAATTGCATGAAAATGAACCTAATACTAAAAATAACTAAGGTGATACACCAAAACAACTTGGACTTAATGACAACCTATCACATTCAAATTAATATCATAAAGCTTGGTTTACACAACTCATTTTCAAATTCAGTTTACATAACTAATTTATAAGGAGGTCTCTAAATAGGGCTTTTAAGAGGAAACCAAAGGTTTTACAACTAACAACACTATTCAATAACACATCTTATAACCTGTCAACATACATTTTCTACTAAACAGATGCCTAAACATGAGACAAGTTTGCAAGGAAAGATAGATTTTCACAAGACAAATTGAGTAATCATTAACAACACACATGAAAAATATGAAATGAGAAGGTAAAAATGCTCTACTTTATTAATTCAAAGTACTTACTATATCACAAGTCCATCTGAGTTACAATACTATTGGACATAAAAAATAGCTCCAAAAATAAGCTATCATATTGTTGGAAAGAAAGAACTCCCCAAAATTCCCAAAATGAACATACTTAAGCAAAAAAAACACACAACTCTCATGCCTGTCCATCTAGAAGGTTCTAGTCAGATACAACAATGAGGCCAAAAAATAGCCTTCTAAAGTCACTCCAAAATGGTAAGTAGTCAAGCTTAGACTCAAGTCATGCTAAAAGTGTGGCAAAACTCCCTCCAAAGTAACAAATCTTTCTCCAAAATAGTCAAATACTTCACCCCCACACTCTCCTTATGTTTACAATTTAATCATTTTGTTTCCTTTCTTTGACTCATGCAATATGTGTATTTTGAAATCACAAGACTCCAAAAAATGAATTAAAGATAATAACTTGATTAAGTGATTCGTAATACATCACTTAATCAAGTTATTTTACATTTCAAAGAAAAAATAAGAGGGCCCACCATCAATATGAATTACATTACATTTGCAAGTAGAAAATACCAAAGTGATTAGCAAATCACTTAAATGATATTTTATGTTTGAAACAAATGCAAAAAAAATAATGAAATGTCATAATGCTTTCAAAAGCATTAACAAGATCACAAAAATCTCTAAGGAACTTGACCATTTCTACTTACCTCATTCTGCATTTCAAGGCCACTCATTTGTCAATATTTTGATAAGCAAAGGCAACAAAACAAAAGGCTCAAATTTGGTCTATATGGCATAAAGGGCTTCCACACTCCTTGGAAGTAACATATTTAAGTCTTCAAGGCATATTACACATGACTTGGCACACTCCATATGTTTGTTTCTTGAAGGACTTAGCAATCATTTGAAACAATGAAATAGACTTAAGGCATAAAATGCCTAAGTCATGAACCAATGTCGAAGTCAATAAACACATGTTTCAACCCCCACTATGCATTAGCATGAACTTCATTTTTTAAAACATGGGATAAAAAATACCATCGACATCAAAAGGGTCAAACCCTAATCATCAAAAGGTAAAAGAATGTGAAAAACACTATCATTTTCTCTATCGAGCACCTTGGCAAAGAAATGTTGTCGCCATAGGGTTTGAAGTTGACACTAGAAATGATGCTATCTCACTAGTTTTCGGTTGATTCCTTGAGGAAAAATTAATGGAAACATAGGTAATGTATTTATTTGACATAAATCTACATCTTTTTACTTCCTTGGAGCTCCTCCATTGATCTTAGGCCATGGCTTGCAACATTCTCTAATTATTTTGTTGGTTCATTTCTTTTATGTGGTTATTCATACTTCTCACAGCCGCCATGAAAAAGCTTTAAAAGAATTTTTCTATAGAATTATAAAGCTCGAATGTTGAAAAAATTGAGCAAAATTTTCAGGTAAACCATGAATCAACCACTCCATTCTAATTTTTAGCAAAGAAAAGCACTTTCCTTTTGTCTCCATCTTAAAATAAAGCATAAAATGCTTATTTCCTCTACATTTGAGAATGAAATGAAGACACCCCATATTGTTTTTCTATTGTTTTCATGAAGAAAATGCTTCCCTCGACTGTGGCTATGGACAAAAATAGTGTATCTTTATTTGTTTCTTTGCTTCATTTGGAAGCTCCATAATGTCTTTTTAGTGTTCCTCTATATTATAAAATTTGGTAAAAAGAACCAAGTGGGTTTTCTGGTATACCTTCACTTTCCTGCATTATGCATTTTAAATAGAAAAAAACTCCAAGTAGGTTTCATGGTTTTAAGGAAAACTCATATTTTTTGCAAAATCACAAGTGGATTTTTGCTCATTTGTAGAAATTTATGATTCTTGTAAAAATCATCAAGTGTTTTACCTTCAATTTGTAGCAATGTTGTATTTCATTAAAAAACTCCAAGTGGGTTTTGGTGTTCCTAAAGAAAATAACTTAGCTTTGTGTCATGGTTGTAAGTAGGCTTTTGAATGCCACTTTATGATGTTATAATTACCTCCATGAAATCTCTCTTTTTATACCTTTGCATTTTACAATTTAATTGCAAAACCCCTAAGTGGGTTTCTTGTAACACCTATATTTCTGTATTTGCATTTTTTTGCAAAAATAACGCAAGTTGGGTTTTTGTGATGAAAATCCCTCCACAAGTCGTAGTCATGAAAAAAAATCAAACTAAACCCCTTGCATTTTCAGTTTTCTCATTTTTGACAAGATTTTGCAAGAATATAATGTCAATGAGTTTTCATGAGAGAGTGATCAGCTCCTTGTATTCTGTAACTCTTGTTATCATGAAGGCTCAAATGTTTTGATTTTCTATATTCTTTATATCTTGAAATAGACTCAGTTGGGGTCCTTACAAGAGCAGCCACACTTTGCACTCTGTATTTTCATATTTTAATCAACCCCAGATGGGTTTTTTGTATCACTTACCTCATATATATATTCTTGCTAATCAATATGCTATGAGATGATTTGACCTTTCAAAATAAATTCCATAAATGCCTTTAACTTGTTTATATGCCTTGCTAAGATTATTACTTCATTCCTTAAGCAATCTCTAGGAAATGATCAATAGATTCATTATGGACCTCTGCTTCCAAACTTTATCAGATAGATGTTTTATCATTCCTTATTTCACCATCCTTAAATCTCATTGTTGTTCTCACAAGATAGATTGTGATATTGTCCTTTTACTTCAAATATTTCCCTTCAATATCTAATGATTGTCTAGTGTCCCTTTCCCTGAAATGTCATTACACTTCAAAATACTTTGTCTTGTATTCATTGTAATTTGTAATAGTAATAGTGTACATGGATATTGAAAATGGTACCATTTTGAAAAGCCCTGAAAACTTTCATTGCTTCTTGAGTGATATCCATGACAACCTTTAAGGCATCCTCCCTCATCAATGTCACTATCTTTAAATATGCATTTCTTTTTGGAATTCATGTCAATGTTGATGTTCTATAGCTAGAATTTTCTTGTTGTCTTCCTTGTCATTGGAACTCGAGCCTTGATGATGAATGGAACTATTGAGTTGATTATATGCTTTGAAATTCTTCCTTTATTATTTTCCTCTATGCTCCTGTAGTATGTTATGTCCTTTACTACTATCTATGCAATTTTTTCACCTTGGATTTATGGATTTGTTTAGGGATAGGATTTCTTCCTTTCCATATACAACATATTTATGTCTTAAGGGTGTTTTGAATCATTTTGAACAACACTGGAAAGGAATTCCAAGTCCTTAGGGAGATCAGAGATATCCTTCTGATAAACATAAATTCCAATTGTTGAGGACTTGATATGCTCATAGTGAACTATAATTTGTTGCTTCTCTGCAAATATGACCACCTGTGCATCCACTTTGCTTACTTTGAGTTTCAAAGGCCAACCCACATGAAACACACCTAGAAATGTCACAATTTGTGCATACCCATGAATCCTGACATTGAATACTTCCATTATATGTGGTACTATGTGATTGATTTTCCTCCTTGTTGTTGTTATTCATTCATATTCCTTTAATGGAGGACATGCTTGGGCATTTTATTTTTCATTCTCTCCTTACACTTAATACAAAAAATATTATTGGCACTAGACAACTCACATTAGAGATCTCTACAAGCAACTCTTATCTGGTTGTCATAGTTCTTCATAGTATCAATATCAAGTAAATCAATCATGCGTGCTTTACTAAGCTCCATTCCACACCTCTGATCTTGGCATAGCAATTGTATCCTGATCACATCATATGAGGGTTCCAGTGTTGTCATTGACCTCTCTACTAGAGATGCCACATGAGCTCTCAAGCAAACTTTACAAGTGGCATGCATGCAACTGGTGAGAAAACCACCACCATGATTCTAATGTCTACACTTAATGAAACTCCATGCTCTTCCTCCACTTTAGATATTTTCCTGTCTCACTATCTTCTTATGCATTCCATAACAATGCTTGTTGCCCCACATCAATTTGTTACTTGGTCTCCACAACATTTGTTTACCTTTTGATCATGTGTAACACATAACTGCCTCCTCTCTTTGATCCTAGTGGGAAGACACATGTCACCTACGTTGGTGACTTGAAAGTTCACCATCCTATGTGATGTGTGGTTGTCCAATAGGGTTAAGGTGAGAGGGCCCTGACAATACTTTGGATTTCTCACTCATTATTTAAGAGATGCATAATTGAACTTGATGTATCTTTTGAATCTAATAATGAAAGTTGATGAACTGGTGTGATTCCATATTGATTTAATGCATTAATAACAAGTATAAATTTCCTATTTTTCTCAAAGCATGCTGAGCTCTACCCTTGTAGGAGCCACATTTATGCCACATGTTGCATTTAATTGAATTAGAATAGTAACTAGAATTTTCCTAAATCTGCACATGAAGTAAACAAGTTAGAAAATAAAGTGCATATTTTGGATGTGTTTGATGACTTCAATATTTTCCAGGACATCCAAGGTTTGCATGCTTATTTAATGCACTTATGGATCAGTTTATACATGCATAGGTAGGTGTGTATGTAAGGTTTGAGATCTTTCATTGCTTAGATCATTTCTCTAATATCATTGTTTTTTTCTAGATGTAGGAGATAGGAGCACTACGAAACTAGGAAGGACACAAGCAATTCAGTCCAACAATAGGACAAGATGACACTTTCAAAAATAGTCATTCTTAGGCAATGGCTGATCTCCATCGTTATATGCACATTCTATTTGTTTACTTATTCATATATAAACTATTTTCTTTATTTTCATTTAATAAGTAAAAGTTAGTGTAATGCCCCATCCTAATTAACCCATAAATTGGATAGTTAGGTGTAATAATTTTTTTTTTTTTAAAGTATTAATACTACGTTAATTGATTGCATACATTCTTAGGTTAAACGACGTTACACTACTTTGATTTTTCCATAAGTGACTAAAGTATTTTGCATTGCACATTTAAATAATAACATAAGGATAAACATTGCATAATAATAAATTTCCATTCATGTTAACATAATAAAGTATAAACATGTTTCTCCATACATTGCATTTGATATGATATTACAATACTCATCCAACTTGATGAGGTAGTTCAAATAATAGTTACAATTACAATTACATTGTTCACCTCTTACACATTTGAGGGATTTTTTCAAATACAAGTTTATAATATACATTGTTGAAATAAACATAAGATCCAAGTGCGAGCTCTCCATCCATGAAGCTCTCGATGCCATGATCAAACTGGGGACCCAACGGAGTAAGGTGCACGTTCCACCCAACCATGTGGTACCTATAGGTCCACCCCCCGTGCTAGGAGATAGTAATAAGGTTACCTAGACCTAATCTACTAACCCTAGACACTAGTACACAATAGACTATTGGTTACATTGCTTCCAGATTTAGACAACTGATTGAAAAACAAACACAAGGTTAACTGTTATTCTAGGTGGAGTGTCATCACAACGATGCAAAGGTTACCCTGGTGTTTCTTCCTAGGTTCCAGCCCCCAATCCTTGGGTTACCCTTGTAACCTCTTACGAAACCCGGCCCCTATTGCATATTGTTGCGGAATCGAATGTCTCTTAAGGAAACGAGACACCAATTTTCCATTCCAGGCCTTCTCAACTTATACTCATGACTATAGTAGCTCATGAGTCATAAGTGAGACATGCACATCTTGTTAAAAGTTTTAAATCTAACTACTATGTCATTTAATTATCACTGACTTAGTTAACTATTTATAAGTTACCTTGACACCACTTTGTGTGTCGGCCCTTACAAATAGCCACTCCCCTAAACATAACATGGGAATCTAGGTTTTCTGACTAAGGTTTTACTAGGTGTACATAAAACCCAAATTAATATAAAAGACCAATCACATTAAAACAAACAACATTCATTGTTCATAACACAGGTGTCAAACCACCAAACAAAGCCATGTACACATCCTTAGATAACACAAGAAATTTAACTTTACAATTACAATCCCCATTTAACCATAGATCTGGAAGACTTGATTTTTAGAGACTTTTCCCAATTTACCCAATCACAAAAAGAAATAAAATAGTTTAAAGCAAATGGAAATGCACATCTATCATTTGGATATTCTAAATCCATATACATCCGTTTAAAATCAACGTATTTACAATTCAACTTAATAAAAGATCTATTTAACATCAATGTAAATAAAAGTAATTATTTCATATAATTAACTCCTCTAATTTTCACAATTTTCATAATATATCATATTCAATAATTAGATATACATTTATATTCATACATAAATATATATATAAATATAAATATAAATATAAATGTAAATACAAATATAGATATAAATGTTATATATTACCCCTCAATAAATGAAAGTCGGAATTCAAAAAGGATTCAAACGGAATTTATTTTTTTGTTTTCATTAAATAAAATTGAATGAAAGATTTAAAATAACATTTAACCCCCAAATATGCCGGTGATATGGCCGCAGCGGGAGGATGCAACCCGCACCAGGCTGCGCCCAGCAGCCATGGTGGCTGTTGTGCAGAGCCGGGTGGCTGCGCCCACCTGTAAGGGTGAGGGGAGGGTTTTAGCCCTCCCCAAATGGCAATAAGTTTAAACATTTAAAATTTTAACATTATTTTCCAGCGATTTAATAAATCATGTTTGGCTTTTTACATGAATTCGCTTTACGCCAAATTTGCACAATGAGGTTTAAAACAGTATAATTTACTTGGTATATATATGTATACATTTATATATGTATATATATATATATATAAATATATATATAAATATATTTTCCAGTAACAGTAAATTACTGTAGCTGTATTTTTAACAGGAAATTGAAAGAAATATTTTTCATTCTGAACAATTGATTTCCAAATAACATATTTATAAAATTAATAACAGAAGTTTCTAAAAGATTAATTCTCCAAATCAAACAGATAAATTTTCTCAAGAAACCCTCTATGATTTTGTAAACTCATCTATAGGTTTTCTACTGTTGAAAAATAATTTTCACAGAGATCTCAATAATTGACAGCAATAATTTCTTTTCTTTCTCATCTAAATTTCTTCTTAAACTCTTTCTTCTTTTAATTAAAATCTTTAAGAAATTCCCAAGAAAACAAAACACAGGAAAAATTTATCCAATATTCTCTTCAACATTCTTTTCAAAAGAAATTAAATTATACAAGAAGAATACCTGTAGCTTGAGATTTGTCTGTAGAAAATATCCTCTTGCCTGTAGCGCACAAATCCCAAAATCTTCTTCACAGAAAATCTTCAAATCCAAGAAAGCTTATCCAACCACCAAGAAGATCTTCCACAAAGAATCACAACTCCAATAACAGAGAGATAACAACTTCTAAGAAATATTGAAATTTGCACAGTAAGGAAATTCTTTTGCCAGTACTCAGAAAATTTCCCCGTGAGGAAATTGAATAACCCCGTGCAAAATCCCCGATCCACAATAACCTCCGTGAAATTTCTCAACAACCTCAATGCAATAATTGCACTGGCACACATGTCAAGAAGTGGTTATGAAAATATCCTCTCCACTTCTCGGCAATCTTGCCAATTCAATTTGCATGTAATTTCAATTTATTTAATTTAAACTTTTAAAACTCAATTTTAATTTACATGCATTTATGTATTTTATTTTATTTTTATTTTCTAATTTCCAAATACAATTTAATTAATTTTCAAATGCAATATAAATTTCACAATTAATAATTTAATATAATTTATTTATTTATTTAATTAAAATAGTTTAATCTTTTTAAGAACAACTATTTAACCAAATAAGCTAATTAATGAATTAAATTATTAAGCAAGTAATTTCTACTACATTTAAACATTAATTAAATATCAATAATTTAAAACACAATATTCCAACATTAGAAATTACCAAATTTGTTTTTTTAAACAATATATCCAAATAGAAAATAACAATACAAACCTAAGACTCTGAACTAAAACATACAAAGTACTAAGACTAGGGTTAAAGACTAGACTAGGGTAAACCAGACTACTATCTCTCGATCAACGTTTACGTTGGGTCTTGACACGCTCAGACCTGAATACACAGTGGAGCTCTGTCATAAAAATCTGCAAATCCTGCAACCAAGCAAATAACATGCATACAAATATATATATATATAAAGCATTAAACGTATTAATCGTATGAGAAAATCACAGATATCGTAGAGGGCACTCGCAGTGATGCATTCCATTCTCCACACCAATACACTTCTACAGCAACCGACAAAAATAAATAATCAAGTAGTCCATCATAAACATATATACATAGCAATAACAACTGAAAATAACATCTACGCTAAATCATATCATGTCTGAAATCAATAATCATCAAACAAAGAATCATCATGTCACAGAATAATCCACTATCGCTCAAAACCAGCGATCAAAATATCCAACAAAACATCATAGGTCTAATAGTGTGAAAAGGTATCAACAGAAAGCATAAACATAAAATGTAGTAGGGCACTACATGAACAACATTGAGTCCTTTTAGGGAAATGAACCTTATATATTCAATTTTGAAACTAATTTATATTGTGAGTTAACCCTCACCATGGTTTTTCCCTCATTGGGTTTTCCACGTAAAAATATGGTGTTCATTCTGTTGATTTTGGTTTCTATAATCTACATTTCATGTTCATACTTAATAATAGAATAGTGTGGTTGTAAAGTTAATATGTGTTGATGTTTTGAGTTTAATTTTAGTGACAACTGATTCACCCCCCTCTCAGTTGTCCTAAGCCTTTTGACAAGATCAATTTACAAAGATACATTTGATCGTTGGCTATATTGCGCTTGGCCTAGAGATCAACAACTACCTAGAGTGTATGAGGTGTTTCAATTTTGGGGATACAACTACATGATATGACCCTCCAATATTCATGGAGCGAATCTATGCCTCTTTATTGTCCAAAATGTACATGTGGGATCTAAACGTAGAAGCAATTCATAACGAACCACTAGGAGATTAATTCCATATTATGGTCCATCATATTATAGTAGTGAATGGAGAAAGCTAGCAAAATATAAGCCTAGCATGTCATCATATGGTCTAAATTCAAATATGTATACACATCGTCTCCAATTGGAAAGTGGAAAAGAAATGAATAGAGGTCATCTTATGTATATAGATGGACGCACACACACACACTAATATTGTAGGATTTATAAATAGTAGTAAGGTAAGGGACCCTATTGTAAGATTGAATTGTCAATTTGTTGATGTTATAAATGATAAAGATGGATATATGGAAAGAGAGGTTGATAGATTGATAATAGCTGAGGCTATTATGGACCTTACCATTGGGGATGAGTTATTGATTGATTACCCATTCTTAAACACACTCCTACACAAAAGAAAAGGAAAGAAAAAGGTCTCCCTAAGGATGTTCTTAAGGGTAGAAAACCAAAGAATAATAAATGAGTGTGGACTAATGTTTTATAAACTATGTTGTCAAAATTGTGTTTTATTTAAATTATTGTGTAAAAAAGGTAGTCTATAAAATAACGTTCCATTATTCAATTGATGTATATATGTTCATACAACTTTATTCTTATTTTTTAAGCCTTATTTGATTATATTTCTTTGAAATTGATACATTTATGATTTATCCAATTGTTTCCAAACATTAAATAATGCTTGCATTTGTTGATAGGTAGAAGATGTTGATGAAACACATATTAATACCCAAGATCCAACTAGATTATTAAGATTTGGACGGGATGATCCAAACCATGCTTTAAACAATACCAAGGTGGAAAGAGAAAAATTGAAGAGAATACTACCAACTTAAAAATTTGAAGAGCTGATGAGATCTACACACATTGATGACATGGAACCTAGCCTTAATGATGATGATCATGATAGTGAAAATGTAGTGCATGAAGAAGGATTGAATGAAATGCTTACAAGTTTCTTTGGGGATGGAAACAATGATGACAATAATGATCATATGGTTGACAATAACGATGATAGCAGGGATAATTACCACCAACGTAATGTTGATGATAACAACCTAAAAGACTCCATCAAGCAAGCAACAAAGACACCCGTGTTTAAATTAGGTGCAAGTAGAATCTCAAAACTAGCATGCACATTAATATTATTAGAAATCAGGTCAGTGTTTGGTTGGCCAGACAAAGGATTCACTACCCTATTAAAGTGAGTTCGAATCTATTTCTTGCTTTGCATTAGCAATTGGTGTACATAATTCATAAACATTCATCAACTTTTTTTATATTTCTTTAAGGGGATTTTAAAACCATATATTGTATATAAATAGTCCTAGTAGAGATTGACATATCAAACAAGTTCATCATAAGTCAAACACTCAATTGATTTAAATCTCAAGAAATCTTACAGGGCACTAAAAACTAAAATATTCCATAAAGAGAATGTGTTACCATCAACTTGCAGAGAGGCGCGTTTGTTGTTGGTTGAGTTGGGGATTGAATATAAGCAAACTCATTCATCTAAAAATGATTGCATTTTATACAAAGATGAATATCAAAACAAGGTAGAATGTCTTGTATACAAAGAGAAGAGATATTGTACAGATGTACAAGTTTCTATAGTTCCAAAGAAGGTTTTACGTCACATACCAATTATACCTAGACTTCAATAAATGTTTCATTGCAATTCACTTGTGCAATTTATGGTCTAGCATGCAAAGAATTGGAGTAAAGATGGATTCATGCAAATTCTAGCCGACTCCAAAGCAATGAAACACATAGAGGAAAAATGACCAAGAAAATTCAAAGATGAACCCTATAGTATCAGGTTTGGTTTTTCAATTGATGGAGTGTTCCCATTATCTTTCCTAAGCTCAAATTATAGTGTTTGGCTAATCAGATTGATAGTGTAAACAAAGATTTTGGCCCCTAAATGTCTTATGCTCCTTCTAGGGTTTTTCACCTAAAAGGAGGGAAGATTGGGCCAAAATGCAATGTTCACATTCAAAGAGAGAAGTGATGTGGGTGCAATATGTCTAAATAAGATAAAATAAATGTAGAAAACTAGTGAAATAGATAAATTATTGAATGCAAACTAGGAAATGCAAAGTGCTGGAAAACATAGTGTGATATGAAAAAATGAACTAGAAACATAAACAAATGAAAAAAAAACTTAATGAGATCGAATGGTATGCACCTAGAGGTAGAATATTGATGTTGGAAGGTTCTGGATTGCTTCAAAAATTACTGTTGATGACCACTGGGACTCATTTTCCACATATGGAAAATTAGTCCCGCTTTTGGTAAATTCTGCTGAAACAGGTTGTGGGGTGTCAGGAATTGAAAACCTCAAAAAAAAATTTCTTCAGCTTGGCAGTGGGACTGATTCTCCATAGATGGAAAATTAGTCCACCTACAGAAAAATGCAAATTCCAAAGTCAACTTTGTGGGACCAGATTTGTACTTGTCTGCTTGTCGAGTTGACAGATTCAAATCTACAGAAAATGGGTTGAATGATGTCTCCAAGCTTGAATTAGGTATTTGTTGAATTGAATAACTTTGATGAATTTTTGACCACTTTTCAACACCTATTTCTTTGAAAAATCTACCTACAAAACCTACAAACACACATGCAAAGAGGGGAAAAATGGTTAAGGGTTAGAGTATAGGGGTTTGCCTTGGTCAAACCCCACTTTGGTAATCAAACCCTTGATAATGAAATGAAATAAGAAAGGAATGATAAAAAAAAGAATGCAAAATTCATAGACTCACCAAACCCTTGTTGTTGAAGTTTGAAGCTATGTCAATGGCTGCTCCAAGATGCTTGATAATTGCTTGATTGAATGATGCTCAAATGGATGCTTAGATGGATTGAATGAAAGGATGAATACTTGAATGAATGGGTGAATGGGGGTTAAAATGGATAGAAAAACACTTATTTATACACACTTATTCCCTAATTTCCTAAAAATACAACATCACAAGATGACCTTAGGTCTTATTGAATAAAAAATTGAAATAAATTTGAAATTATTTGGAATTTTGTGCTAAGAGGGACTCATTCGCCACCCATGGTGAATGGGTCCCATTCAAGGCATGTGAGTAGGTGTCGAGAATTAAGTTGTCTTAAATGATGTTTGTCAGGTTTATACTAAAAAATACACTTAATTAAGGCATGCAAGTGCATAAAGGGGTCAAATAAAGCATAAGAAAGGTGTATTTGTTGATGACAAGCCTAGAAAAGCATGAAAGTTTGTTACAAGACTTTACAAGACTTTAGAATAAGAATTGGTAAGTGATAAAAAAGGGGGTATGTAAGTGAATTATAATAAGAAGAGTCTAGAAAAGTGTGAAATTGTCTTACAACACTTCACAATACCTTTACAAGACATCATAAAGTCTTAAAGATTCATAAAGATTCAAGACCTAATGTGAATGCGTGAGCCACATTTCAACATTAAATCAAGGCAAAATCAAGCCAAATAAGCACAAGGAGGGACAAAACAAGAAAAAGTAAAAGGGTTAGTTTTTTTTATGTCCATATATAGTATACAATATTCCCCCATGGATGGGTGTTAGAAAGGAGCACCTTATGCTAACTCTCATTGTTCTAGGAAAACATCAAGTTAAAAACATGGATGTTTATCTTGCACCTTTTATTGATGAGATGCAACTACAATGGAAATGCATAAGAATGTATGAAATATCACGTCCTCCATCAAATACATCCTTCATGTTGTATGGTGTGCTATGTTGGACTATTCGTGATTTCCTAGGACTTGGTGTTTGTTTTGGTAAGATAAATTATTTATGTATTTACACTCATAATTTATTTTCATCCCAACTTTTATACTATTTTTTTGATGTTATTAACATTACTTATTGAGTTGTAGGAATTCAAAAAAAGGGGATATATGCATGTCCAAGATGTGCATAACAATTTCAAGGGTGGTATTCTAAAAATCTACATAAATTTATTTACACAAACAATAGGGTTTTTCTACCACTAGATCATAAGTTTAGAAATTGCCTGAATAATCAATTTGATGGAAAAGTTTAAAATAGAGGCCCTCTCATGATTATGGGTTTAGGTGATTGGCTTAAGAATTATGAAGATGCTGAATTGAAAGCTTGGGAGGATTTTTTTGATCGGGGTGATTCAATTGAAGAACTAGAACAAGTTGTAGTTAATATGCCAGAAGAAATGAAAAGGAAATCCATATTTTATGAGCTCCCTTTCTGGAAGGATTTATTCATATCTCACTTATTAGATCCTATGCACATCTTCAAACATCTCCCAAATTCTATATTTTGACATATATCAGGCAAAGAGAAGGATACCTTGTCTTCGAGGAGAGAAATTACTCTTTTGCATACCAAAATTGATAGGAAAAAAATGTGACGAAATAGGGAAAATGAAACATATGAAGAAGCTCCATGGATTTTAAAAAAATAGAGCTAGACCAACTAAAAAATTTCATCCATTCAATAAGGACACCTATTGGCTATGGGTCATCATTGGCTAAAGCTTTTACAGTTGATGGACATATCACAGGATTTAAAACACATGATTTTCATAATTTTATGAAGGTATTATATATCATCATTTAACATTTACTAGTAACATTGATTAAGTACTAAATATATTTTGATATTTTGATGTGTGTGGAAATTTACTAATGACCTTTTCATAGATGTGTTTGATAGCATATCTTTCCATTGGAAATTGGGGGGGATTATTGTCTTACAATTGACTTAAAGAATGCCATAAGTCGATTGTCAACATTTACAAGGTATGTGGTTATATGAAATGTTCATGTGTGAGAGATATAGAGATATTATATTGCATTTTAATTTTTGACTAAAGGTTCATACTAATTTACTATTCTTATATTAGGTGGGTAACCTCCAAGGAGATCCACAAATGTGAAGTGCAAAAATGGAAGAAGGAAATTATAGAAATTGTATGTGTATTTGAGAAGGAGCTCCCTACAAGTTTCATGGACCTACAAGTCCATTTACTTATACACCTAGTTGATGACATTGAATTGACGGGTGTCGTATCAACAAGATGGATGCTTTTCTTTGAGAGGTATATGAAAACTCTAAAAGGATATGTCCAACAAGAGGAATATCCAAAGGATTGCATGACTGAAGGGTATGTATTGAATGAAGCATTTTTATTCCTATGTGAAATCCTTGGTAAGGATTTTGAAGATGGGCAACACTTTTGAGATGAACAAACACTAGATATTATTGATGGAGAAAAACCACAATCTAATGGTGTTCAAGTAGAAATTAGTAAGTAAATTCATGATTAGTGTGGTTGTTTTTCTTGCAATCATTAATTTACTCTGTAATTTATTTGTCAAATTAACATCATGACATTTAGAGTTTGAAATAAACATGTTGACATGTAATAGGTGTAGAGGAAAGTACTATACTTGACAAGTTCATTTTGTACCACATGGACTTTATGAACAAATGGATTGATCTGTATGATAAAAAGAGAGAAGTGTTAGAAGCAAGGAGATAATTTAAGAGATTGAACCCAAGGAATACTCCACTTCCCATTAATCTACTTGGGGAATGGGGCAAAGATTGTACACTAGAATGGGTTATTGAACAAATTAAAAATCAAATAGAAGATGTAGGTATAAATTCAAACATAATAGAAGATGAAATCAACATGTCTAGAGGATGTGAAAGAAAGGTACAATTGGAATTTGACAAAATCTTATTTCCTTATAGTTTGACACTATTAACTATTTTAATATTCGTCACTGTATTTTTTTCATTGAAATAAATGGTTTTTCAGAGGCGAGGAAATATCCAACAATGTGGGCATATGGTTGGCATTATCATGTAGAAAGTGTAGATGTAAAGAGACGAGCCTTTGATTGTGGCATCATGGTTAACTTCAAGCAATCCAGTAGATCAAGCTCAAAAGATAAGAATATAATTGAAGGGAATTTACAATATGTTGGGAAAATAAAAGAAATTATTGAGTTGGATTACTGCTCTTTTAAGTGTTATATTTTAAAGCACGTAGATGGTATGAAGCATTTGAGAGGACATGAAGACATGATACCCATAGTGGATTATTTTCTATAGATTCCTCATGGTTCCTACCAGAGGATAAGGAGACTTATGTTCTACCAATTCATTGTGAGTAGGTATTTCTTTAACTCAAACAAGAAGCGGTAGTGATCATTAATCTATTAATTCATAGTTTATCGTGAATATATACATGTGTTTATTAATCAATAAAATTGTTATAACATACATCTAATATATATGTGTCATTCATGTGCAGGTGTTTTTCTATGAAGATATTTTGGACCTGAAATGGATATTTTTCATACATTATGATCCAAGATTAAGGCATGTATTTGACGATGCATTAGTGGATACTAAGCAAAAAAAAGATGGCCAAGAAAATGAGAGAGAGGGATTATAGAACATCAAAGAAATTGACATCCATGATGATGTTGAAGATGGTTATGTTCAGGCACAAGAAGACAACAATCCAGAGTTAGATGATGTTATGGAAGACAACAATATGGATGGTATAGAAAATGATGATACAAATACATCTGGTAACAATATAGATGGTCTATAGTAAAATTTCAATGATGATGGAGATGATGTAGGTCAAGATGAGGATGATGATAATATTAAATACTTGAAAGAACATATGAACATTGATAATGATACACTTGATGAGATTGTAACAAATAATAATGTTAATGACCAGACTTCTAAATTTTTAGAATTATTTGCAATCCATGTTTAAAAAAGGATGATTCTTATGGCCTAAACTTTGAAATGCTTCAGTAATATTATTTGTGTCAATACAAATTACCTATTGCAATATCCTTAAATTGTTTAATATTTGTTATGAATTGTTGGCAGAAAAAATTAGGATTACTTGGATGCTTCTTCCATTCATTTTGTATCAACATATGTTCATTGAGACACAAAAGTTAATAGAATATTAATGCACACAACTTACAATTTTTTAAATAAGCAACTTTGTTAACTTTATTATTTTTAAATAGTTTCTATTTTTATGTTGAACATAATCTTGAACAAGTAATTGAAAAAATTCACAATAAATGCTTTACTATATTAGCATATTCATTCACATAAGCATAGTATTGAGGCTCAATAACTAATATTAATTCAAATAGAAGAAATAAGTATAGAAAATATAAGAAAAATACAAAATGATAACATAGTCATGGACTATCTATGATAATAAGATGTTCTATTTCATTCATAAACTCAAAAGTTATGTTAGGTCTCAAAAGTGCAGGTTTTGAGCCTTAAGAGGGTGCCAGTCTCTTAGCTTTTGGTCAGTGAATGAGGCAATATGATAGATCACCTCCTACTCTTTAGGCTTTGCTAAACCTAGGCAAGTGTACCTAAGTGATAAGGTAGATTTGAAAGTTTGGAAGATGATATCTAACTTAGGAAATCTACTCACAATGACACATAGGAGTGAAGTAGATGCAATGCTTGATGACTAATTCATACTGTATGCTTTGAGAATAGAGTGTGTAAATAGGGTTTGTATGAGATTTGTATTAACTTGACCAATGCCTAATCTATTGGGTGAATGGAGTCAATGGATGGATAATGAATATGGAGATAGAGTTGTATGATAGGAAGATCTATTACTTAGCTTAACTCTAATTATTGGGAACTTTAAATGTTTGCACCTTGTACAAACATGTAGGTTTGTAAGCTACTGTACTTTTCTTTAATAATCCTAGTGATATTCCCTCAAATTACTATGATGCTATGAAAGGAATTTTAATTCTTAGTTTAAGGGAAACCAATTATCTAATTAATTAATTTAAAAGGATTTTAATCCCTGAAGGAACCAATCAAAATGAATTAACTAAAAGGATTTTTAATTCTCTCTCATTAGAACCCAGTCAAACAGTCACACAAAAATAACAAATGTGTCTAGAAAAATCATATAGATTCAAATAACTCAAGAGAACCACTCTGGAGACAACACAACAACATATATAAATGAATATCAACACAACAACTGAACACTGAAATATATCATCGGATATAATCAGTCTTCTCCATTATATTGCTTGAAATGATATACATTAGTTGCATAAGTTTTGAAATATGAAAATGGATGGATGGATGGAATATGCCTATACTTAATAATCTACCACTACTGATGGTGATGGAATAATATATGATGATGATAAAAAATAGGCCTTGGTTTCCTATTTATATAGGAATCAACAAGCTACAAGCCTTTTAAAAAAAGAGATGACCTTTCATAACTACTACCTTTACTAGCAACTATTTAATTAACATAATTAAAGAGATAACAAGGCTTAGGAAATTTTGACGTATTGATCCATTATTCAACATAGAAGAATCATGAGCATTGATCTGGAAAATTCTTTCTCTCCATGAGGAATGTCCAAATGCTCACCTTAATGTCCTATTCCACCAAAACCAAATACTTTTCCTCCCACGGATACATCATGAAATCAAATGGCCACTTATATTCCTGGATCTTGCAAATGTTTGCAAGATGAGCTTTCCATCAAATATCTAGTAGTGCCTTTGTATCATTGACAAACTTTAGGTATCCAACATCAAGAACAATTAATCCATCTATGATCAGATTTAACTTGTGAAGGCTGGTATCACCATCCTCTTGTATATGAGTTACACACTTATGAATAACTTGACTGAATTCTTTCTTCCACTCATCCAAGCCTTTCAAGTAATCACCATCTTTCACAATTTTAGGTATATACCATTGTTTTAAGGCATGGAATAAATCCATTCTTGCTACAATCCTTTTATCCTCCCCTTGCATATATTGAAATTCATCAACAATCATTTTCATAGTTTGCTTAGTTGGATTTAATGTTATGGGAGCATTAGGAATCCTTTGTAGAAATTTGCATAACTTATCCAAAGTGTGGTGAATAGGCTGCCATATTTTGAACAAGGGATCCAATACAAGCATGTGTGTTTTTATTTGATCAATTGCCTACTGAAGCGATTTATAACTATCATGTAGATTCTCTAGTTTATCCATAACTGACTTTATCTTGTGCTCAAGAATCTTTTCCATAACTTCATAAAATTTTCATTTTACTTCATCTACTTCCTTTTCTAAAGTATTCTCCTATTCAACATAAATATTCCTCACTATATCCATCAGAGTAATAAGAGGCTTATATAACACCATTTCCTTACCTTGTGAGGGTCCTTCTCCTTTTAATTATTCTTTTAATTTGGCATTCTCCATATAAAGATTTTATTAACTTCATCATTTAGGAACCTTTGTTCCTTTTCATACTCCTTCAATCTATCCTCCAATCTCTTGATATTCGTTCAAGTGAACATGGCCAAATGCATGGTCATTGTGGCCACCTCCAAAGGGGTGGTATCTTGTATTGTCCTTACCATTGCCGGCCCTTTCATCCCTTGAATTGCATCTAATAATTTTGGCTTTTGTGTATTTTTCTATTTGATCCATATGGCCAAGGTTTCAATCTTTGGGTTATACCCAGTTCCACTCACTCCTTCATTAGAATCAAATTTTGCAACTAGCATTGGATCTTCCTGAGCCCACACTTGATCAAGAATAAACATTTTCTTTAATTCTAAGCCAGGGAAAATGAGCATATTACTCTTCAAGACCATTTCTCTAGCCCTCTGGGGGCTAATGTCAATGTTGTCAACTCTTAATTCCTAGAAATTCTGTGCCACCATCCGATTCTTCTCTGACTCTTCAATTCCTACTTCATCTGATTCCATCTTCTCTTCAAATTCTTTTACCTTCATCTTTTTCTAGAAATCCCTAAACTTAGGAGTATTAATGAATTAATCTTCTATGAATTGTAATTTCCCTTTCATCTTCATGTATCTCTGTACTTGTTTTTCCTACATCACCCATCCTTTCCTCATGTCTATGGGAATTGGTCTCATGGATGGGCTGATCAACCTCAAAATCACCTTTCAATGATTCTAGCACTGTAGCCACTTCTTTAGTATCACCCACCTCTTAACTCTCCTCATAAGGTACTAATTGTTCAATGCTTTCTGTCTTCTATCTCTTAGGAGGCAATTGCTCCATGGGAGGTTCAAAGGTTTCACTTGGGGAAAGCTCTGCAGTTGCGCCACTACCATGTTCTTAGAGATATTCTTCTCTTTTATTATATAACTCTTCAAATTTACCCATTATCATATCTATTCTTTTGATATGGTCTTTTTCTTCAATAAAGTATCCTAAGAAATCCATGCACCTTTCCCTCTTCCTTCAATCGTCCTCATATATTCCCATTTTTTCCTTCTACTTAACACATCATGATAAGTAATGCAGTTTCTTATGAAATCTTCTTCATAATCTACTTGGTGTACCACTGTCATTTTGGTAAGAAGATTATGCCTTATGTTGCTCATATGATTTTTAGGGTCAAAGGCTCTCTCTTTTCCAAAATTCAATGCATATCTTGTCTTCAAATAATACTGTAACTCCTCTAGTGTGTCTAAGCCTACAATCCAATATTCACACTTGGTTTGGTTTGGAAAGAAGGTTCCTTTCTTCTACTTGTGGATTACATCTTTGTCCATCCACATCATTTGCCACATAAATTGAAGAAATGCTAATTTGAGGGGCATGAATTTTGGAAGTATGTGTGGAGCAACAGGGCATCCATAAACTCTTAGAGCAACAGGGCATCCATAAACTCTTATTTTTGTATCTTTTGGAAGGAAGAGCCAAACTCCAAAATTATGTGTATGATCCTATTTTGTCTTAAAGCCAAAGGTCTCAATAGCTGTAACATTTTGGTTGGAAATCTAGGTATTGAATAACTAAGGACTCCCAAAATCCTATGTACAAAATCTTCATAGAATACAACAAAACTTGAATTCTTGCGTTGACTGTCCCAAATATAACACCACTTCTGAATAGGTGTGGGATTCCCCTCTTAATCCACTCTAGCCAAGTCCATTTGTTTAGTCCAATGGTCCCCATTCTGATATAATATTAAGTGGCATAAGATATAATAATGCCTAAAAGTAATAGGAGCTCTACCTTCTATGACTTGTGAGAATTCATAATCCAACACCCTCTCAAGGTATGAAGCAAAGTCATATTCAATATTAGTCTCATGGCCATAATCATTAGGCCTATTGGAATTTTATCTTGGGCATCCATCCCCAAAAATTGGCAAAGAGAAAAATATTTATTCACAAAGTAATATTGAAAATTTTCATAGTAAATGGTTTAGTAGTGGAAGTAGAATGGGGATTGTTCTATTACCAATGCCTCTTTTCATATATAGGGGTATCTCATCACTTCTATAAGTCCTTAACCTAGCATAATATTCCTCACCTTTCTATAGGTTTATCTTGGTCAGAGCCTTCTTGTTTAAGTAAAAACACTCAATGATAGCTACTTTGGTTACTTCTACCAATATTGAGCCATTTAGGAACCTAACTATTTTGGTAGCAAAGTGATAGTGTTTGGCTAGTAGTTTGATAAACTTTACATCAACAAACACATTTGGGACAATCAACCTTGCTAAATCTAACATCCAAGGGTTTGACACTGGAATCTTCTCATTCCTCTTACTATAAAAATACCAAAATAGGTCCCATCCAGACTTGGGAATAATGGCATCCCTACAACCATGTGCAGTGTCCACAAGAAATTTCTCATTACCCTCTTTAGTGGACCATGGAAGTATATCTAATATGGATTGATGGAGTGGTCTCTTCTTTACCTCAGGTTCTTCATGTTTAATTTTGACCCAACCCTCTTTTACTTTTGATTGTTTTCTTTTAGGAGGCATATTTCAATTTTCTCTACTATGGCTTCAAATGACAAAACCTTGAAAGATTTTTACATTAACTCAGCTCTTTCAAATATTTTTTCATGTACTTACCTAAGTATTTAACGCTTCTAGGATTTCTTCTTCTTGTGTCCTTAGCTCCCTCCATGCCAATGCACTACAATTGAGTGTGATATTGGGAAAAATTACTTGTCTTTAAATGGCACGGTATTCACTCATATCAATTTTAATGCCAACTCTTTTTCAAATAATTTCACAATAGGCTCAAATCTTCACATTTAATCTTACACCATTGGATTCGTCCATTGGGATGGCTGATGTGATTTTTTGCATTTATTACCATAGTTTTTAATTATGCCACAACTAGTCCATCGTACCACTATCATTACTAATTACACAATCTGTGGCATGGTGGTGTCTGCCCTTATTTTCTATTGTTTATCGCACTACCGCCTAGCTTAAAACCTCTTGTTGTGGGGTTGTGGTGTATATCGCTCTATCACATATGTTTCTCACCCACATGGCGGTATAACAGTGTATACTTTATTTCTTTATTACTTACTGCAATACTGCACCCTTTTGAATCTCCTTCTGTAAGATAACGGTGGGTACTGTGTTACCGCATTGCCTTATAATTCTCCCTATAGGTTGGTGGTGAGTACCACATTATTTAATATGTTAAAAAATCTACTGGTGGTATGGTGGTAAAAGGCTTATTTCATGATTGGAAGCCGCCAAGCTACGCTGCCTTTATCTTGATGTTGCGTTACTTTAGTAGAGGCAAAATTTTCTCTTTTTATGATTACCTAGAGGAATAAATGGGCATATACAAAGGGGAAATTAGTGATAGTATGGGTCTTGTCACACAAATTGTTGCATTTCATGCCAAACACAAAGTGAAACTAGAGACAGTTGGCATTTTGATGTAGATGGAAAGTGTATGGAAGATGATGGCTAGTGGATACTAAGGAAGAAAATTTTGCTCCAACAAGTTAAATCGGTAGAGTTTTGGTACACCCTTCCACTCATAACTTTATTATTTTTTTATCAAAGTTTATATAGAGATTACATAATATCAACCATAATCCCTAAGCCATTAACCATTAAACTACCTAACCCCTAAGCCCCAAATCCCTTATCTTTTGACCCTTAACCCCTAACCCTTAATCCCTACTAGATTAGAACAATTAGGCATTCAATTGGGTGCTAAATTAGGTGCTAAATTAAGCACTAAGGTAGGCTCTAAAGTAGGCACTAAATTAGGTGTTGAATTAGGCACTAATGTAGGTGCTAATTTAGGCATTAATTTGGGCACTAATTTGGGTGCCAATTTAGGCACTAATTTATGCCTAATTTAGCGTCTACTTGTTCTAATCAGTGAATTTTTTTTCCAAAAATAGCACCAACCTAATAAATAGTGCTGAATTTTTCAAAAATTGGAGAAAAATACATCAAAATAGTGGGTGGAAGCAAAAAACAAAGCAAAAAGGGAGCTAATCATAGGGATTTGTTGTAGTGGTGTCTTCTGCACAAGCTCCCACTCAAATTTGGATTAGTTCAAAAAACCCAATAATCCACAACTAAAACCAAAGGTGATCAAGCTCTGATACCACTTGTAATAAAAGCTAAAGTAGTGGAATAACTCCCTACACTAATCTTGAGAGGAGAATAATCATTTTTTTTTATAGATCTTTAACAGTTATAGAAACTTAAACAAAATTAAACATAAATATCATGCATACTGTGACAATAATTTATGTGGGGAAAACCCTTTCGGGAAAAAAAAATCACACTCCAAAAGCTTCCCAATATATTATTCAGTAAATCACAAAGATTACAATATAATTGCAAAGCAAGCTTCTCACAAGGGTATCACCACTCAGAGATCAAGAGATAACACAACTGCTATTAGACTCTCATAATACATCACCGTCTCTCTACCACAGTCATAATACAATACCCTCATAAAATAGGATTACATTCTAGGGAAAGACAAACCAACAAAATATCTTCCATTAAATCTAAAACCTAATAATGATCAGTCCAAATTTACAATATATCCTTTATTTAATGTATGTCGGCCATTCTAGAAGTTTATTTAAAAAGTTAACACACTCACATTTCGCTCCGTACTACCATTGTATACACCTACTGGTGTAACTAGGAAATATATATAGATCTTATAAAAAATAAACCACATATAATTGCAACTTTGAGACACATTTTCCCAACACATTCAACCTGTAAACCCATTTATTGAGCAATTCTCTTTTACTTGCAAGCAATTGGACTAAGTCCCAAGTCTGATTTTGTAGTAAGGAATCCATTTCCTCTTTCATGACACATGACAACTGTAAGATGTGCAAGACATCTGTCATAGCCTATTTTTAGCCTATTCTAGGCATCCAAGCTTGGAAGAAGACTACACGCATGTTTGACAAGTGTAAGGGGTGTAAGGGAATATTGAACATGTGTCCAAATGCATTTCTAAGGCATTGAATATTGTTCCTTTTGGATTTAGACACCCCTCACCTTCTAAATGATTCTTGAAGCTTGTAACACTTTAATTATTGAATGCCTTGAGTTATAGAATGCATAGTTTGTTTGTAGGTAACAAAGTATTGCCAGTATCACTCTGGAACAGGTGTTTGTTTGAAGCACATGTAGAAGAAGGCTATATAATTTGTGATGTATTGTAACTCTTATTTGAAGTAATATGATAGTACTGTGCTTTTTGGAGGGTGGGATTTTTTACCTGAAAGGGTTTTCCCCACATATATTTGGTGTCACCGTTTTATGCTTTCTTACTATTCTACTTCCATTATTTTATGTATGTGCTTCTCTCATTGTAATAGTTGTAGACACCCAAAAATGTCCTCTTACAATACCCTGACCCAACATTGCATCATTTAGACATCTTGTAGTATGTTTTTCCGTAGGTACCCATGTCATCATCAAATTAGTTAAATAAATCTTATTTATTTGACTAATTTTATTTATTCCCTTCCTATGCATAATCTATCAATTCCTCTAATGTTAATTAAATAATTTATATTATTTATTTAATTAAATCATTTCCATCCATTCCTCTAATGTTAATTAAATAATTTATATTATTTAATTAATTAAATCCTTTCTATTAATTCTTCTAATGTTAATTAAATAATATATATTATTTAATTGACGAAATCATAAATTCAACATTAATTAAATAAATCAAATATTTATTTAATTAATAAAATCTAAAAAGGATATTCTCCCTTTCTTTCCAAAATCTGAACTCATGTGTATCTAATTAATTTATTTAATTAGATAATTCATCAATTATCCTTCTCATCTTTTTCAACATTTATTTCCTTTAAAAGAGAAAATCAGAATCCTTCTTTCTTTTTAAAATATTATCTCATCTCGTTGCATTTCCTCTTTTGTCAAAAATCAAATCCTTATCGAATCTTATCTCCATCCACATCGAAACTCTATAATTCTAACATTTATAGGCCATTTGGAGGATATTCTTCAGACATCCTTATGCTATCAAAATCAATCTTCCATCTGTCTCCATCTATCATCATCATCATCAAGTCATTATGCTGCAGAAGTGAGCAATCAACATTCCTCCAACAATCAACCTTCAAAATCTTGCATTCTTGTGTAGATGGAGAACAGCCATGGAGAAAAATCAATTCTAGTTTGAGAATTGGTTTGCATGTACTTTGTTTATTTTTATTTTCATTCTAGTTTGTGCTTCATGGTGCTTGCTAGGGTATATTTATTTTAATTGTTTTCAAAATTAAGCTTGGATTTTCCCCTATCTACATTTGGCACCCACCATGGGGCATGCACCCATATTTTGCATGTCATATACTTATATTTTGCTTGTTCAAAGTTTATGTTTGTAGGTTTCATGGTGATTAAAGGAAAACCGTTGTTGATTTCTCATCCTCCTTGCCAATCCCTCTAGTTGCCAACCCTTTCTCCTCACATTCCCACTGATTTCATTTCTCCCAAATACCGTTGACAGCTGAACGCTTAATGACCTTGACAAATTCTCCTAGCTCCACCCATTTTTGACCATCGGTCACCACCTCCTGTACTCTCTAGCCACTCTGCATACCACTGTCTGCCACTGTCGACCATACCTAGTCATCGCCACCATTTTGTCTTCCATTGTCACTTAGCATAGACCCTGCACCACCATTTGAGTTTCATTGTGATGGCATGAAGGTCCCCTCAAAGATCATGATCGACCCAAAGAGGACACATTCCCACATAGGCCATAGGATTTGTTGCTCCCAACATTAGCAGAGAGGCCGCACTACTCTATTTTGTGAGTGATGACCTTTCTTTCCACTACATGCAACCCTTGGAAAGTTGGGGCCATCTGAAGTGTATACCTACGCTCATATTTTCCATCATCTTCCATTCATTCATTTTGTGAACCTTCATTTCACTGCCGCCATTGCTATGTGAAGGCTCGCTTGTAGTTCACATCTTGGTATTCGACACATCTTAGGCTTAATCTCCTCAAAGTACCTATTATTCCATCAGTCATTTCACCTAGAATGCACTGGTACTCATCATCCATCGATGGGTTTGAGCTCGAGGTTAGGTATTTCTGTGTTGTCATTTATTGCCATATTCTAACCTTGCACAGTTCACACCTAGTTCATTGTCATCTTCCATAAGGAGTACCGATCTGGGAAAATCATCCTCTATCCATGGCATATTTATTATCCCTGTACTTTGCATCAAGTCAGCAAGGTTTTTGATCAGGGTTTCTTCATTGCAATGAATTTTTTTTACTCTCACAGAAATGATCTACTGGCGATATCTTGACTGTTTGAATGGTAAAGCTTGCACAATCTACTGGCACCAACATCTTGACTAAGAAATGATCTCTAAAATGATCTACTGAGTTGCATATTGATTTTCTGTACCAATCACCATGCAATGTCTGATCAATGATTACTTAGATTAGTTGATTTTAATTTTGATTTTAGTTTTTATTATTAATTTAGATTTAATTTTTTTTTTTTTAGATTTAAATTTTTAGATATTCATTAGATTTAATTTAGATTTTAACTTAGATTTTGGATTAGATTTAAATTAGATTCTACTTAGAATTAAACTTAATTTAGATTTAATCTTTTATATTTAATTTTAGATTTAGATTATTACTAATCTAATTTTGATTTTTAGTTACAACTTTAGTTTAGATTTTACGTTTCCTTAGGTTTTAATTTAGTTTCTAATTTAAGGTTTTTCATTTAGCTTACTTTTTAATTTTCTAAGTTAGTTTAGTTTCTAATTTTTAATTTAGATTTATATTTTTAACTTTTTAATTTAGTTTAAATTTTTAACAGATTGCATTTTTTGGACCTAATCTTATTTTGGCTTGTAAGTTTGTATTTTTTTCTTACCTTGGTGACTTTCAGGGGGATCTAAGGAGTTGAAATAGTGTCAGATCAATAACAACAACAATTTGGAAAGTGAAAATAACCAGGTGCACTCATTTCATCTACCATCTTTTAATCATTGTTTGCAAACACATTTGGATATGTGATGTTAAAATGAATATTGTCTTCAATCACACTTCAAAAATTGGGTCTAAAATTAACCATTGTCTTCCATCACATATTGATTTCAGATCTAAAAAGAACGAGCACTTCCATTGCTTTATTGCACACATTTCCTTTCTAAGGGTCAATTAACAACTGCGAGTGTGAATCAAGTGCGTGTGTGATCACAAACACCTCACTTGGTTTTGTTTTGTCAAAACCCTTCATAGGAGGCCTGGTAGGGGATTTCATCACCCCCCTGGGGATGACATCAATTGAAGTGTGAATTGAAAGACATGCTTGTTTGGGAGTTAAAATCTTGTCACTTTTGGCTAAGCCCCAAAGAACTTTATACCTTTGGGAAGTGAAGGTGAAGGGTGGGTTAACCCTTTCTCTCGGCTGTGTGGCAAGATTTTTCTTTCAAATCATTCTTTAGTCAACCTTGTGCAGACTAGCTTGAGGCCTAATTGGCCATACCCCACTTGACTAGTCATAGGGCTTGTTGATGTGTCTTCCATGTGTGCTTGTTTAATAATCATCATTACATTCTTCAAATTTCAAAATTCAAACTTGCTTATGTGTCTTGCATGGGTGATTTATGTGTGTACATGTGTGATCATTCATTTAAACATTTCCAAATCAGGCTAAACACCAAACACATAAAGACAAGTCACTCTACACCTTCTTCCAACACATTCATATCCAATCACTTTCATCCTAATCACTCTTCTTAGTCACATCTTATCCATTTCATCATAATCAATCCAATTCATCCACTCTAATCATTCCACATCATCACCATCACCAACCTAGTCCTAGTCACCACTTGTCAAAATGGTCCTAATCATAAACAAGCCCACTACTAATGATAAGCCCAAGGTCATAATCCAGGGGGGCTATCCCTCTAGGCCAAATCATGAAACAAAACCAAAACCTAAAATCATACTTCGAGGGGTTTCTCCTACCACCTCTAATGATGACATGAACTATGTTGCATACTTTGAGGAACAAATCGATATGCAAGAGCTTACACACAAGTTTAGAATCATGCCAACATTAGAAGACCTAGAATCCCAACTTCACAACCTCCTTCAAACACTTCACCAAATACCCCAACCCCTAGACCACCAAACCATACAAAGCCTTCAAACCCTCTTCCAAAATTTTCAAAAAATTAAATCACCTCAAATCCAACACCTCCTAGCTCAAGCCAATCATTTCATTGCCACTTGTAAAATTAAAAAACCACAACATCATCCCCTATCCATTCATTATCAACCAATTCCACCTCAACCTAATGTGCCATCCCCTTCCACCTCATACCAATCTAATCTATCCACTTCTTCGTATGTCAATGTCATGTCAACCTATCAAGCTACATCACAACAAACACATGTGAACTTAAGTTATACCTTGCAACAAGGCCAAAATTCATCATGTTCCAATGCAACCATTCACAAGGGGAACACTAATCTCGGTCATGCACCATATAACTTTATCATACCACCATCTAATCAAATACCTATCCCTAAGCCACCATGTCCTAGTCCTTATCCATTGGCCTCTCCCCCTTCTAACCCATGAAACTCTTCATTACCCCCACCATCATCTCTATGCCCTAAAATCAAACATTTCAAAAGTAAACCTATGTCATTACCCAAGTCCACCCATACACCTATAAAGGATGTGACCCAAGGGCTACTAGCAAGTTATCAAACATTGCAATGTCATCCAACTCATATTTTTGAACCTACCAAATAGTCTTTAAACACCATGCCTATTCCTCCAACCCCATCATATAGTCTCCCCCTTAAGCCTATTCAAGAGTCTTCTCCATTAAGTCCAAGTCAACCTCCATCATGTCTCCATGTTGTTGGCCATCTAGAACATGTTGAGTCCATTCAAGAGTCATCCCCTTCCACCTCCATTCAAATAAGTCATGAGGCATGTCAAGATCACAATCCTAAACATGAGGAAAAACTACCCCCTAATCCACATAAAGATTAACATCCTCCTAATGATTCTGTTCATAACACACCTAATTCTATTCATGATCAATCTTTCATCTTTGATCAAGACCCCTTTTATTTAATCAAGAAGACCATGATGATCCCCTTAGAAAACTTGATGCATTCCATGGTCAAGAGCTTTCCACCTCACCCATCCATGATACACAAACATCCACTTTCCATGATGAGACAAGTGTCTCTGAAGCACACATAGAAGATCAAACAAATACCTTGGATCTAAGTGAACACAATTCTAATCAAGATCCTAATGATCCTCCATCACCCACTATCAACCATGTTGCAATTCCTCCATCATATCCTATTGTTCTTTCAACCCTCATTCATGAATGTTCCTCCTTATAACAACAACAACCATTATCTTCCCTTGCTTCATTTTCTTTGTCCAATAAGGAACTCGTGTCTAGTGTTTCACCTACACCTAGTCCCATTATCCATTGCACACTCCAAAATATGAACCACCAAGGTAAGGGTCTAGACCTTCATGAACAAGTTATTTTGGAGCCCATCCATGTCAAAGTCCCTCCATGCTCTTATGGCCTTAGACATACACCTCAAGGAAACCAATTTCAAGATGTTGGTATTTCCTCCATGCATCCTAAGTCCACTTTCCATCATAATCCCTATCATACACCAAAGACATATGTTTCCATTCCACCTCCATCCTCCTATAAATGTCAAAAGCATGTGACCATACACCTTCCACCATCAACTTTTCCATCATTACTTCCAACTCCTAATATCCCTCCATCCACTTTACCACCATTACTCCCAACACCTAATATCCCTACCATGCAATCCTCTTATCCATTTATCCATAAATCTTCTAAAAATCCTAATCATGACCAATCAATGCACACATTGTCTAAACATGAAGCTTCCAATCATTCCACCATACCCATGGGATTCAAAAGCAAAAAAATTAATGCCTCTACCTATAAAGTAAAAAAACCTAAAAATCCTCATGCCTTAGGGCATCAATGCAAAAATTCAAAGAAAAATACATTCAAAAAGTTATATAAGCCCATACCTCCAAAAGTAAAGGCCAAAACTACAATGGTTTGGGTCCCTAAGAAAAGGAAAGCAAGTCAAATGAGGAATCTACATCACAAAAATCCCAACCATCCACTTCCACCTCACATTCCCACTCTATTCAAAAATCTCAAATTCCTAAAACCCACAAGAAAAATAAAAGTCATAAAAATACTAAGTCTATGTGGGTACCTAAATCACTAAATCACCTATCTCCTAAGCAAGCATCTCCATTGCTTTCTACACCCTGGCCACATCAAAAGATTCAACATTTATCATAGTGTGTGCAACCATTGGTCATGGTTCCCTTCCATTTCACAACAATTCCACATACCTCCATCTCCTCACCCTTCACCCGTTATCCTACATATCTCCCCCACCATCTTCCTATGGTCCATGATTTTGGCTAAGCCTCCCCATTCATGTTTTTCATAAGTCCCATATAATCTCTATCATCTTCCCTACATAATCTGTATCATAATCCATTATTTTTCTCCATAATCCATCATCTACCTACTCCATCTCCCTTTCATGTCATCCCTTACCAACATCGATGAGCATAATGACATTTGACATGGTCCATGCAATGACATCCATCCCTAGTGGGACTATCACCTTTCATGTAACTAGACACTTGAGTCCCTTCTATCCATATTCCCTTTCTCCTATCCAAAAAGTCAAAAAGAAAATAAAAATAAAAATAAAGAGAAATCCCTTCATCCAACGATGAAAACCTGGTAAATAGGTGCCCTAGATAAGTACCATGATGAAAACCTGGCAAACATGCGTCATGTGTAGGTTGATCTTCCATGTCACTTACACTTGGGGGCACAATGTCTTATCTATCCAACCTATCATTTTCATGTCTTGTCATTTCCATCCTACCTACCATCTTTAGCCATCATACATACCTATCATATTAAGTCCACTTATCCACCATTCTCCTTTTCATCTTGATGAAGACATAAGGGAAAAATGTTAAAACATGTTTTTTGGGTATCTCTTGACATACCTCATCATTCCAAACAAGCCTATCATTATCCTATTGTCATAAGCTTTGTCATGAAAAATCCTAAGTATTGTACCTAGAATGGGGCATGTTATTCCCATGTGACATAGTCTTTGGAAATCACATCCTTGCTCTCTTATGATGCATACATCCATTCCATTCAATATGACCTATCCTTTCCATCCATCCATCTATCATGACCCTTTTATCCCTTATCCCATCACCCACCCTTTCATCCATCAATCCCATCTATCTCCTTGCACCTAGACTTGATTTCCCCCTTGTCATTGGTATCTAGCACAAAGGCTACTCAAATTTTAATCCTTCGACACCTCAAAACATTTCAAAAATCCAAAAAAATCAAAACATTTCAAAAAAAAAAATCAAAAAATCCAAAAAAATCAAATATTCTGAAAATACAAAAAAATCAAAATATCCCAAAAAATACAAAAAAAATCAAATAGCCAACAAAAATTTAAGCAATAAAATCAATCTATCTATTTACTTCTTCCAATTTCATCGATTCAATCCTGGACCTCAATCCAATCATCCAACTATTCAACCAAATCAATCATCTTCATCAAAACCATTTCATCCAATCAACTCAATCCAAGCAATAATCCAAATGCAAGTCAATCCTTAATCCATATCAATCAAGTCGATCAATCTTGTCAAATTATCCAATCACATCCTTTGGTCTTGATCCTTATCTTGTTGTAAACTCAATCAATCAATCAATTATCATCATCCTTGTGTTGATCTAGGGATATGTCATTCCCCACAATGACAACACTATCATCATCAATCCAAGTCAATCAGTCAATTATCAGTCATCATTGTGTTGATCTAGGGATATAGTGTTCCCTGCAATGACAACACTATCATCATCATCAATCAATCAATTAATCACCGGTTAATAGCTTGACAGGGGCAATTCCTTGTTTGTTTTTGTATCATTTGTTCATGCTTGCTTGCTTGCTTGCTTGCTTGCTTGTGTGTGTTATCATTTTATCTTGCATTTGTATCAAATTCATATCATTCCAGCTAATATTCATATCTTGTGTATGTTGTAGTAGCTTTTTGCACTATCCTTTGCATCTAAGGTCACATAATACCTTTTGTGCATTAGGACTTTAATGCTCTAAGTCTACTTCCTCATAAGTCTAGAAAAGGTTGTATTACGTTGGGGCATGAGACACATCATCACCTTGGTCCTTATATCCTGGTGCATAATGTCTAGTGCTAAATCAAACATCATGGTTGCTCAGTTTCATTGCAGCATATCATATCCTTCACTTCTTCTATCCATTCCTTCATCTTTAGTTCTTGACCCATCCCTTTCATTTCGAGAGCGTACTCATGTTTGTCCAACCCACCTATCCTCTCGAGGGGGCATCGTCATTCCATCATCATCATATTTTGATATCATCATCCATTTTCCTCTATCCATACCTTAGCTTCTTTGAAATGATGTTACTCGACACAAATCTCATCGTCTCGAACATCATCTCAAAGAGGGGAAAAATGTAGACACCCAAAAATGTCCTCTTATAATACACTGACCCAACATTGCATCATTTAGACATCTTGTAGTATGTTTTTCCCTAGGTACCCATGTCATCATCTAATTAGTTAAATAAATCTTATTCATTTGACTAATTTCATTTATTCCCTTCCTACGCATAATCTATCAATTCCTCTAATGTTAATTAAATAATTTATATTATTTAATTAATTAAATCCTTTCTATTAATTCTTCTAATGTTAATTAAATAATTTATATTATTTAATTGATGAAATCATAAATTCAACATTAATTAAATAAATCAAATATTTATTTAATTAATAAAATCTAAAAAGGAGATTCTCTCTTTCTTTCCAAAATCTGAACTCATGTGTATCTAATTAATTAATTTAATTAGATAATTCATAAATTATCCTTCTCATCTTTTTTAGGATTTATTTCCTTTAAAAGAGAAAATCAGAATCCTTCTATCTTTTTAAAATATTATCTCATCTCGTTGTATTTCCTCTTTTGTCAAAAATAAAATCCTTATCGAATCTTATCTCCCTCCACATCAAAACTCTATAAATCTAGCCTTTCATAGGCCATTTGGAGGAGATTCTTCAGACATCCTTATGCTGTCAAAATCAATCTTCCATCTATCTCCATCTATCATCATAATCAAGTCGTTATGCTACAGGAGTGACCAATCAACATTCCTCCAACAATCAACCTTGAAAATCTTGCATTCTTGTGCAAATGGAGAAGAGCCATGGAGATCAATCAAGTCTAGTTTGAAAATTGGTTTGCATGTACTTTGTTTATTTTTATTTTCATTATAGTTTGTGCTTGATGGTGTACACATCATCATCCCAAGTGGACATAGGCATCCCACTTTGGAATCTATGACATATGAAATATTCTATGACGTGTCATAAGGCATCTTTGAATGCATGGGTGAAAGTTGTTACCCGAGTTGGGTTATGATAGGATGTAAGAGAATTAGCTATTTTTAGCTAGTTATGATCGATTCTCTTACAACTGTAAGTGCTGCCAGCGCTAACAAATTCTATGATAGCTGTAAGATGTGCAAGGCATCTGTCATAGCCTATTTTTAGCATATTCTAGGCATACAAGCTTGGAAGAAGACTATATGCATGTTTGACAAGTGTAAGGGGTGTAAGGGAATATTGAACATGTGTCCAAATGCATTTCTAAGGCATTGAATATTGTTCCTTTTGGATTTGGACACCCCTCACCTTCTAAATACTTCTTGAAGCTTGTAACACTTTAATTATTGAGTGTCTTGAGTTGTAGAATGCATAGTTTGTTTGTAGGTAGTAAAGTGCTGCCAGTATCACTTTGGAACAGGTGTTTGTTTGAAGCACTTATAGAAGAAGGCTATGTACTTGGTGATGTATTGTAACTCTTATTTGAAGTAATATGATAGTATTGTGCTTTTTGGAGGGTGGGGTTTTTTACCTGAAAGGGTTTTCCCCACATATATTTGGTGTCACCGTTTTATGCTTTCTTACTATTCTACTTCCATTATTTTATGTATGTGTTTCTCTCATTGTAATAGTTGTAGAAACCCAAAAATGTCCTCTTACAATACCCTGACCCAACATTGCATCATTTAGACATCTTGTAGTATGTTTTGTCCTAGGTACCCATGTCATCATCTAATTAGTTAAATAAATCTTATTTATTTGACTAATTTTATTTATTCCCTTCCTATGCATAATCTTTCAATTCATCTAATTTTAATTAAATAATTTATATTATTTATTTAATTAAATCATTTCCATCCATTCCTCTAATGTTAATTAAATAATTTATATTATTTAATTAATTAAATCCTTTCTATTAATTCTTCTAATGTTAATTAAAAAATTTATATTATTTAATTGACGAAATCATAAATTCAACATTAATTAAATAAATCAAGTATTTATTTAATTAATAAAATCTAAAAAGGATATTCTTGCTTTCTTTCCAAAATATGAACTCATGTGTATCTAATTTATTAATTTAATTAGATAATTCATCAATTATCCTTCTCATCTTTTTTAAGATTTATTTCCTTTAAAAGAGAAAATCAAAATCCTTCTATCTTTTTAAAATATTATCTCATCTCATTGTATTTCCTCTTTTGTCAAAAATAAAATCCTTATCGAATCTTATCTCCATCCACATCAAAACTCTATAAATCTAGCCTTTCACAGGCCATTTGGAGGAGATTTTTCAGACATCCTTATGCTGTCAAAATCAATCTTTCATCTGTCCCCATCTATCATCATCATCAAGTCATTATGCTGCAGGAGTGAGCAATCAACATTCCTCCAACAATCAAGCTTGAAAATCTTGCATTCTTGTGCAAATGGAGAAGAGCCATGGAGATCAATCAAGTCTAGTTTGAAAATTGGTTTGCATGTACTTTGTTTATTTTTATTTTCATTATAGTTTGTGCTTGATGGTGTACACATCATCATCCCAAGTGGACATAGGCATCCCACTTTGGAATCTATGACATATGAAATATTCTATGACGTGTCATAAGGCATCTTTGAATGCATGGGTGAAAGTTGTTACCCGAGTTGGGTTATGATAGGATGTAAGAGAATTAGCTATTTTTAGCTAGTTATGATCGATTCTCTTACAACTATAAGTGCTGCCAGCGCTAACAAATTCTATGATAGCTGTAAGATGTGCAAGGCATTTGTCATAGCCTATTTTTAGCATATTCTAGGCATACAAGCTTGGAAGAAGACTATATGCATGTTCGACAAGTGTAAGGGGTGTAAGGGAATATTGAACATGTGTCCAAATGCATTTCTAAGGCATTGAATATTGTTCCTTTTGGATTTGGACACCCCTCACCTTCTAAATACTTCTTGAAGCTTGTAACACTTTAATTATTGAGTGTCTTGAGTTGTAGAATGCATAGTTTGTTTGTAGGTAACAAAGTGCTGCCAGTATCACTCTGGAACAGGTGTTTGTTTGAAGCACTTGTAGAAGAAGGCTATGTACTTGGTGATGTATTGTATCTCTTATTTGAAGTAATATGATAGTATTGTGCTTTTTAGAGGGTGGGATTTTTTACCTGAAAGGGTTTTCCCCACATATATTTGGTGTCACCATTTTATGCTTTCTTACTATTCTACTTCCATTATTTTATGTATGTGCTTCTCTCATTGTAATAGTTGTAGACACCCAAAAATGTCCTCTTACAATACCCTGACCCAACATTGCATCATTTAGACATCTTGTAGTATGTTTTTCCCAAGGTACCCATGTCATCATCTAATTAGTTAAATAAATCTTGTTTATTTGACTAATTTCATTTATTCCCTTCCTATGCATAATCTATCAATTCCTCTAATGTTAATTAAATAATTTATATTATTTAATTAATTAAATCATTTCCATCCATTCCTCTAATGTTAATTAAATAATTTATATTATTTAATTAATTAAATCCTTTCTATTAATTCTTCTAATGTTAATTAAATAATTTATATTATTTAATTGATGATATCATAAATTCAACATTAATTAAATAAATTAAATATTTATTTAATAAATTAAATCTAAAAAGGATATTCTTGCTTTCTTTCCAAAATATGAACTCATGTGTATCTAATTAATTAATTTAATTAGATAATTCATCAATTATCCTTCTCATCTTTTTTAGGTTTTATTTCCTTTAAAAGAGAAAATAAAAATCCTTCTATCTTTTTAAAATATTATCTCATCTCGTTGCATTTCCTCTTTTGTCAAAAAACAAATCCTTATCGAATATTATCTCCGTCCACATCGAAACTCTATAAATCTAACCCTTCATAGGCCTTTTGGAGGAGATTCTTCAGACATCCTTATGCTGTCAAAATCAATCTTCCATCTGTCTCCATCTATCATCATCATCAAGTCGTTATGCTGTAGGAGTGAGCAATCAACATTCCTGCAACAATCAACCTTCAAAATCTTGCATTCTTATGTAGATGGAGAAGATCCACGAAGATCAATTAAGTCTAGTTTGAAAATTGGTTTGCATGTACTTTGTTTATTTTTATTTTCATTCTAGTTTGTGCTTCATGGTGCTTGATAGGGTATATTTATTTTGATTTTTTTCAACATTAAGCTTGGATTTTTGAATGCACCCAATACTACAAGTAAGGCTGGATATCCCCTAAAGTCTTCACATGGCACCCAATATCTTGCTATATGCACATCACCATACACTCTCTACAATGTGTCTATCCCACCTAGCTCCTTGTGATCATAGAACACAAGGGTTCCTACCACTGGAATACCCAAGATCCTATATACATCCTCAGGGGTAATAGTCATCTCACCCATTGACAAATGGAAGGTGTTATGCTCCAAATGCCATCTCTCTACTAGCGTGGTCAACGGTCCCCTATTGACCTGAATAGGAGGCAAAGACAATAAAGGTCCCAACTGACATACTACTATCAGCTAGACATCTGCAAGTGTAAGCTTCAGTATCTGATCCCACCCCGTGGGGTGGTGCTCTCTAATCTAGAGGTTTTTGAAAACCTCCTATTTTTGGTCATCACAAATACAATCAATCAGATTCATATCATCAACTCATATCAGTGACACATATTAGACTCATATTAGTGACACATATCAGATTCACATCAGTGACCCATGGTCGCACCCACAAATAGATATAAAAATCAAGGAAAAACCTATCCTGGAAATTGGACATTCCAGTAGGCGACTAATATCTTTTCATAGTCATTCATTTACTTGTCAAACCAAGGAACGTATACTTGAAATGGAGCGGCACTGTATGTGCACTAAGAACCAGTTTCAGTCACAACCTATCAAAAATAAATACTTGGAAAGAATTCTACCTACGTTACAGGAAGGTAATGCAAGGTTCTCTAAACTCAACCATAATTTAACCAAAGCAGAAATCATAACAACTATGAATGAGAAACAAACTATGAACTGACCTTATGCTGTAGGAACAGACACAAGGATGGATTTTTGATGCTGCAGAAACAATATAAGACTGAGTTTGCACAGAAACTTCAAAGATGAAATCTAACTTATGATCAACAGAAAATGAACGGCTAACTAACTAACTACAGATACTTACTAAGTGGGCCCCCTTAGCAAGCATCAACTAATTATGCAAGTATTGAACTCAGAACATCAAATTTTATTCATAAACTCAGAATGGTGTACATTGTTCTGTTCATATGAAAACTAACAAAAAACTCTATTTCTTGTCATACATACTCTGCTTTTTATTATCATACTAACTTTTACATGATATCCTTTCTATTTCACTATGCTTGCTCACTCTTGTAGGAGGAACGCTTATTTAAATCAAGAAAACAACTAACTAACTAACCCTAATAGAGAAATACGTGGATGTAAATGTATCCTGAATCGAGGAACAAACTAAACAAATGAACTTATTCGCTCAACACGATTCAGAGAGAATTTAGCATTCCACTCTTTCCAAATTAATTGAAATTGAAATTTCTTCCCAACAATTTCGGTCAAAGAGTCTTCATTAGAATAACTTCCTCGAAGTCATGCAGGAAATGGAATTTACTGCAAGGCTGAGATCAGCTGCGCTTGACTCGTTCATACTTTCTTCAACAATCCTGCAAAACACAAGGCAACAGAAGCGAATGGAAACATGCGTGGAAACATACACGATATCCATTTATTAATCACATATCAAATTTACTTCATCATTCAAAAACTACATGCGTTATACTAGTCATTTGGAAAGTCAACCAGGGTAATAAATATAGACATATCAACATGATAGGCTGCAGGAATATAAAAGTGTATTGCTGCAGGATATCCCCCAATAAAAGGTTTCTAAAGAGTTTAAACAACCATGAACAACAAAAGTAAGGGTATTAAAAGTACACCATGATACCCAAATTATGAGCATGCTTTGGGCTCATCATTTTTCCCCCTACTTAACCTGATGCTAGTCCTCCAACATTAAACTTTCTGGTGGTCTCTCTGAAATCAGTGGTTGAGGCATGACCCTGAAATGAAGTTCCAAATTTATAATAAAAACCTCTTAAACTCTGCCACCTTTCATACCTATGAGCTTTTGTATCTTCATTAATATTTATAGCTTGGTAGGGATAAAGATGCCACATCAGCACAGGAGGTCTAAATGTCAAGGGCAACCACAACTCAAACCTCTTTTGAAGGCCCAACTATATGTATCTGTTTGATCTTCTGAGAGCTGCTGTAAAATTCAGGGGACTGTGAGGCTCAGACCTTCTTAACCCTACAGTCAATCTCTCCCATCTCTTCTCAATTCTAGAGTATGACAACTTCCAAAATGAGTATTTATGTTCTTGAAACTCATCATACACCTATTTTCTGAGACCAAATATTTTCATCCTGACTGTATTATTATTATGGCCATATGCCATAGTAAGCCAAGTTTTCAACATTGTATAGGAGTTTGAACTCTTAGGGTGCAATGGAATAGGCTCATCCATTTCTGCTTCTTCATATGCTTCCAATTTCCTGCCATAATTAGCTTTGTTTGCTACCCAATACATGAGTGATCTTAAATGAATGTTGCCAATGTACAAAAGTGGATTCCACTCTATTTCAAAGGGAATTATAAAGCCATGCAAATAAAATTTGCACAAAGAATTCCTTAGCCAATTAGGAGTTGCCTGGTATGCATCATAGAATTCTTTAGCAGTGTGAATAATAGGATCAAGATTCCTGGAAATTCTCATTAATTGGAACGACAAAAAATGTTCCTTGAGACACAGAGCATAAAATCTAGGTAGTGGTCTACACTCCATAATCTTACCAGTTATTGTCATCATTTCAATCATTTTCTCCTTTAACTCTTGAATTTCCTATTTCTGTCTTTCAATTTCTCTTTTCAGTTTCTTCTTTTCTTCCTCCCAAAGACTTTGTTGCATTTTAGTCTTGGCTAGGTGGTAGAAACTCAAGGTCTGCAATGTGACTGGTCTCCATGTGTTTCTAAGATATTCTAGGAATTCAATCAAAAATGTCTTTTTATAGACAACCATGGCTTGACAGGTTTCAGGGGATAATGAAGCTTCATTGGCCACTTCCAATTGTTCAGGTTGTTCTTCCACTTGCTGCAGGATGAATTCCTGTTGCTGTAGTGAAGAAGACTGTGCTTCCTCCAAAATCTGCATAGCTGCAGTATCCAAGTTATCAAGACTTGGTACCCCCCTTTCGTTATGCTCAACTTCCCTTGTCTCAATTTTTTCTTCTTTAGGAATAACAAATGGACTCTGTGTAGCATTCTCAGATACATCCTGAGAGACATTATGTTCAGAACCTATAGATTCCTCTGAAATTATGATAACTTCAGGTTGAGGTGAAGCAGGGGAGACTTTACATTGTTTTCTTGTTGAAACTCTTCTTGGCAATGTTGTAGCTGCCGAAGGTGCTCTCGTAGCTTTCCTCTTTTTGAATTGCCTAGAGGGCTCTGCCTTATCAGAAAATGATGGTGAACTTGTGGTGGCAACATCATTGCTGTAGGAGAAGGTGCTGCAGGAGTAAAGCATTTCCTTTTCTAAGGATGAGGGTTAGATTCCGGGGTTTGTTCTGCCCTAGATGACTCTCCTACCTTTGTTTTTCCTTTTTCTCTCCTACTGGTAGACCTAGTTTGCACCTGAGTAGAGGACTTTGGTGTGAACGTTGCAGGACTAGGTGCTGCAGGAGTAGATGACCCTTGCTCTGCTTCCCTACTGGTAGATACTATTTTCTCTTTCTTTTTCTGAGGCCATGGAGCAAGTTCCCTAGGAGGTTCTGGAAGTTACAGGCTCTTTTGGGCAACAAATTCTTGCCAGGAAAGAGGTGACACATCCCTCAAGGAGCATTCAATCAACAGTTTAATAAGGGCATGATGGGCAACATAATTATCCCTCCCTCTCTGGGTCTCATGGGCGCATTGCTTCAAAAGATTTAACAAAAAGTTTGGGACATTAATAGCTAACCCATGCCTCATATGACTCAGCAATTTAAAATGGTAGGAATGTAGGTAAGAAAAATGACCTTCACATGTTAAGTACCTAATTATAAAAGCAACATATACTAGATATGGGGGAGGCAATGACACTTGCTTGCATCCTTGCTTAGAGACCTCCAAGGGTCCATCAGTTGGTACTATAAATTCTGCCCTAGTAGAAACATCTAAAGAAAAATTCTCTCCTATAGCTGGAAGCTCGGTTACCTCTGCAATTCGTTTCTCAGTTACAACTACTGTTAAACCCCATACTGTAGCCTCTCATTCAGAAAGGTTTTTAAAAATTCACCTGTGGCTTCCTCATTGAAAGTATCTAACCTAAAAAAGTAGTTCAACTAACCACAAAGGCTGAATGCTTGAGCTTTTTGAGGATTCTGCATCAATATCTCATGAGCTACAGGCTCATGTCTTACCAGTTGACCACCCATATTCACAATTGTCTTGGCTGAAACTTAAACTCTTTTATGAACTTTTTACTTTTTTGCTCTACTTTTCTGCTCTGCCGTCACTTTCTCTTCTTTTCCAAGAATGAACTCAAAAGATTTTTGCATGTAATAATTGTTATAACTACTTAAACAAGCAGTTTTAATTGTGATTTAGGGTGAAACATGCAGTAATACTTTGGAAAGTACAAGAAAATAATAAAGAAACACATCTGAATAGTTGTGATAGGAGTGTAAGTGAAATGGATTGTCCCATTGCCTACTTAAAATATGACATGTGTCCACACATGTACTAAAAAATAGACGGAGATCAGACAATAATGACTGATATAGACATAGTAGTAAATGCATAAAAGGAAATAAATCAATGATGTGACAACAAAAGATATCGCGTACCTTTCAATTAATGCTCGTATGTACTGAGAAAGATGATGACTTCAGTATGATATGACAGTTGGGAATGAAATCATAATTAAGGGTGGTGCTGATGAATGAGGTGGATGGGTGACGTGGACGAATGAGATGTAAGGATGGAATGGATGGAAGATAAAGAAGTGAGATGTGGTGATGAGTGGGAATGAAAAAAAGGGTTTCCTTAAAAAGGAAACCTTTATTATGAGCATGCATTTAAAACATTATGGTGAAGCTACAGGAAAAAGGCTAAAGCCTTTTGCTGTAGGAAAATTAGTGGTAGGATCCTGAACAAACTGCTGCATGAATTCTTCTTTTGAGACTGGCTTACGATACAACTAAAGACAATGCCCATTAACCAGTAGCTTGAATCGAACAGGATCAATTGTGACTAATTGAGCTGAACTATTATCAAATATATTCTCAATTTCATAAAGGCCAAGCCATCAGGTGGTGAGTTTACCTTGATTTTCTTTATACCTTGAATCATAGAGCATGGCCCAATCATTGATAGAGAATTGCTTCATTTTGATATGTCGGTCATGCCACTTTATTCTCTAAGTTTGTATCATCTCAATGTGTTGTAGGGCATTCTTTCGGAGCTCATCCAGAGCATTAAGCTGTATGACTCTGTCCTTTTGTGCATTTGTTAAATCTATGTCCATCTCTAATGCTATTCTTAGAGTCTTATGTTTGAATTCTATTGGCATCACAGCTGTTTTACCAGACACCATTTCGAAAGGTGTATATACTGTAGTAGTCTTCCAGGTAGTGCGGTAGGCCCATATAGCTTCTGGTAACTGCGCAGCCTAGTCTTTCCTATGCAAATCTACAATTTTAATCAAAATGGCCTCTATGTCCCTATTGGTGACCTCAACCTGGCTATTGGCCTGGGGGTGATAAGGAGTTGATTTCCCGTGCCTTATATTGTATTCATTTACTAAGGCTGTGATAAATTGTGCTCCTTGATCTGTCACTATTTCCCTAGGGACACCAAACCTGGTGAATATTTCCTCATAGAGGAATTGAACTACTTTATTATCCCTAGCATGTTTCATAGGTTTAGCCTCAACCCATTTTGTCATATAATCTGTGCATACAAGGATGTAAGACTTACCATTGGAAAGTGGATCAATTGGTCCCACAAAATCCAATCCCCATTTATCAAAGGGTGTAACAACAACTTGTGGAAATAGAGGCATCTCATTAGATCGAGTTGGTCTTCCCATCTTTTGGCATCTGTCACATCTCCTAGTATATTTGGTTGCATCTCTATGCAGAGTTGGCCAATAGTAGCCAGTATTTAAAATTTTTATTATTATTCTTTTGGCAGCAAAATTTCCACCACACAATGCATCATGGCTTGCATGCAATATATCATGAATGTCCTCCTCTTGTACACATCTCCTCATAACTTGATCTGGCCCTGTATAAAACATGCAATCTACAATCCAAGAAAAGTTAAAGATTTTTTCTGCTAATAATCTTTTTTCCTTAGGGGAGAATTAAGGAGGTGTTCTTCCCATGGCCAGATAATTGCTATATCCACATACCATGGTTGAATAACCTTAACAGGTTCTCATCAAGAAAGGAGTCTTTAATAAGTGCAGAGTCATCTTGCCTTTGAATTCTAGAAAGGAAATCAACAACCACGTTGGCTTTACCTGGCTTGTCCACAATTGTAATGCCAAATTCTTGCATCAGCAATAACCATCTGGCCAGTCTCCTGGATATTGAGCTTTTGTTCATGAGATACCGAATTGATGCATGATCAGTGTGGAAAAATATCTGATAACCAGTGATGTAATGCCTGAATTTATTGAGGTCATAGATGATTGACAACATTTCTTTTTCTATAACAGTGTAGTTGAATTCAACCCCTTGCAGATTTTTTCTTATATAGTAGAGTGCATGTTCTGTTGATCCATCCTTCTACCCTAACACTGCTCCAATGGAATAATCTAATGCATCAGTATGAATATGAAATAGATGTGACCAATCAGGTCCTTTTAGAATAGGTTCCTGTGTAAGGGCGACTTTTAAAGCAAGGAATGCTTTTTCACGTTCTTCAGTCCAAGAAAAATATGCATCTTTCTTCAGCAGGCTGTATAAGGGGCCTGCTGTTTGGCTGAAGTCCTTGATAAATATTTTGTAGTATCCAGCATGGCCAAGAAAAATCCTTACTTCTTTCTACTTGGCACGAAAGTGGAGATTAGAGATGACCTCAATCTTATCAGGATCAACCTGTATTCCTACAGTAGAAATATGGTGACCGAGTACTATTCCCTCCTGCATCATCATGAAGCACTTTTGACTATTCAGCGATAGGTTGTGAACTTCACATCTCTGTAGTACTTTCTCCAAGTTGGATTGAGCTTCCTCAAATGTTGTACCATAAGTAGTAAAGTCATCCATGTATATTTCCATGCAATCATATGAGATGTTTGAGAAGATACTTATGACTGCCCTCTGGAAAGTTGCAGGTTCATTTCAGAGACTAAAAGGAAAAACTGAGTAGGAAAATGTTCCCCAAGGGCATGTAAAAGAAGTCTTTTCATGATCCTCAGGAGAAATTTTGATTTGATTGTATCCACTGAATCCATCTAAGAATGAGAAGTACTTTTTCCCAGCTAAATTATCTAGAACTTGATCAATGAATGGAAGAGGAAAGTAATCTTTCTTTGTTGCCAAGTTAAGCTCTCTATAATCTACACATACCCTCCATTTTCCTCCTTTCTTAGGAATAATAACCAATGGGAAAACCCACTGACTATCCGAGATTGGGTAGATAAAGCCAGCTGTTAACATTTTCTGCAATTCTTCTTTAACAATTTCTCTCAAAGCTGGATTGATTCTTTTTTGAGGCTGCTTGATAGGTCTGAACTCACTATTAATGTATATGCGATGTGTACAGAGTTTTGGGTCTAGACCCTTCATGTCATCATATTCCCAAGCAAAAGATGACTTATGACTGGTAAGCATTTTGATCATAGATTCTTGTTGCTCACTGGTGAGGTTTTTATTAATGCTCAAAGTTTTTCCTGCAGTGACCTTAACTTGGGAGGTTAAATCTACCATAGATACTTTAGATAGAAATGGCATGTCTACCTTGTGGGGTAACAAGTTGTGTAAGCAATCAATTGCTGTAGGATAATGAGTTGATGTAGACAGAAGATGAATAGTTTGCAAGGAACATGAAATTTTTTCACAATGAAAGTATTAAGTACCATAGTTATTCAATAGGATATTGGATAGTATATCTTCTTCTTCTTGTTGTGCAATGAAAGGCTCTATGGTAATCATAATTAAATTGGCCATGAAATTCACTTCCTCCTCTCCTCCCAAATCTGGCCAAACAACCTCTCCAGACTCAAGTTGAGGCAGGGTTGGAGAATAGAGTGTAAGCTTCTTTGTGCTATACCCATCAGATATTGTCATGTTACCTGACCTACAACCAATGTAAGCATTAACAGTAGCCAACCAAGGCCTTCCTATTATGACAGGGTATCCCCCCAATGATGCCTTTGGAGATAAGACCATAAAATTAGCAGGGTACTCCCAGGAATCCAAGGTGACTACTAGGTCTTCAACTACCCCATCAAGTTTGACAGTTGAGCTATCAACAAGTTGTAATATTGTAGGTCTAGTCCTTAGGTCTAAAATATTAAGTTTTACAACTAGGTCCTTTGTCATGACATTGATAGCTGCACTAAGATCTACTAAAGCATTCTTAATTTGCAACCCATTAACATTGATCTCCACAATAGGGCTTCCTGGATCTAAATATTTTGGGATGCTAAGCTTCCCTAGCATTAAGTCAGAGAGTTGGCCTATGACATGGATAGTTTGAGGGTCTTTCTTTTTCCTCCTTGGTTTCTTCAAACATGCTTCCTTTATTGCCTTACTATAGATAGGTACTTTTTTGATTGCTTGGAACAAGGGAATTTTCACACATATATGCTTTAGCTGGTCAAGGATGTCAAAGGTAGGTTCCTCTTTTTTTTACATTTTCACCTTCCAACCTCTGTGGAAAAGGAGGGGACACTTTAGCAAATGCCTTAGGTAATGATGGAATCTAAATCTGAACTGGCTCATTTGGTTGGGATTAGTGATTAGTATCTTCTTCTTGGTCAATCTCCTCAGATGGAAATTCTAAGATTATGGGAGGAGATGGTGTGGGTAGCATAGTTCCTGAATGTAAATTAATATTATTCAGGTTAAGAGCATAGGCAGGCTGATGATTAGGATCAACAAAATAGACTTGCTGCTGCTACTGCTTATTATTAGGATTTGGAAATGGTTGAGTAGGCATAGGCATTTGTTTTAGAGGGCCAGTATTTGCTATAGTGTTGCAGGAGGTGGCATGAGGGCCTGCGGTTGTGGCTACTGAGGATGAAGGAAGGTAGGGGATTAGTTCTGCCATTGCAGACTTCTCCATTGAGGGTTCTGCTACCAGTTACCTAGGGGTGGAGTCCATTGTCCTTGTGGCTGCTACCAACCTCCTTGAGGAGATTTCCATTGAGGATTTTGATAGCTAGGTCAGTGAGGTTGAGAAGTATTCCAAGGTTGTGATGGGCCATATGTAGGTTGCCATTGGTTATTGTAATTAGAATAAGGATTATCAAAAGTTAAAGGATCTTGATGCATACCTTGTCATTGAGCCCATGGTCACCTTTGTGTAACGAAGAATACTTGGTCATCATCACTTTCTACCACCTTAAAGTCAGTAGGTAGCTATGTAGCATCTAGGTTAGCCACCATCTTGCATCTGCAGTCACGTTTCTTCTATCTGCAATGTGGACAAAACTCAGCCAAGATTGCTTCAGCTTCCTCATGTTTCTTCTGAGCTTGCATAGTATCCAACTATGTAGCCATGTTGTTTATGATATCCTGCTTGAAATTTGACAACAAATTTGTGATCTCCATCCATGAAACTCCATTAGTAGAGGAATTTCCCACTGTGGCTTGATGACCTCTGCGATTCTTAACAATTGCTCGAGAGTAGTTAAGACATATTTTCTTAATATCATCCCAAGGTAGTTGGGTTATATCACCTCCTCCCATCAGGTCCAGGGCATCTATATAGGTATCATTGATTCCCCTTAGAAAAATTAGTTTTTGAGATTCTTTGTTGAGAGTATGGTCTGAAATCTTTTTCACAGAAAACAAGAATCTTGAGATATAGTCTTCTAGGCTTTCATCCTCCTTTTGTTGAATTTTGAATATATTGTCTCCCTTACTACTACTCTTACAATATTCCTTATATTTCTCAAAGAATTTTGTTTGCATGGCTGCCCAACTATCAACAAAACCTCTTCCCAAACTCATGAACCATCTAAGGGCTCCTTCCTTCAAAGTGGAAGGAAACAACTTCAGCCTGTGAGCATCTGAAGTGTAATCATAGCTACAACAGAGGATATCAAACTCAAACAAGAAAGTTTCTGGGTCTTCCGTAACTAGGCCATAGAACTTGGGAAGTAATGAAGAAGGAATATTTTTAAGGTTATCAGTATCTTGCTAGGAAACAATGGGAAACTCAAAAGCAGGAGGTGGATTAGGTGGATTATGTGCCATATTTTCTTGCTAAAGTATCAGAGCAAATGGATTTTCCTTAGGTTCTTTGTCAGCTGGGTAAAATAGTAATTCAACAAATAGGTTTTCAGGGATGAACCTTCCCAGAGCATCTCTTCTTCTATGCATGCAATAGAATGAATGGAGATTTGAAGGATTTTGAAAATTCTTGAATAACAAAATAAACTACCGCTAAAAATGACTTCTGACAGGTTCTTAGCTTGACACCATCCTTGACAACAGTGCCAAAAATGGTCGCGCCCACAAAAGGATATGAAAATCAAGGCAAAACCTATCTTTGGAATTGGACATTCTAGGAGGTGACTAATATCTTTTCATGGTCGTTCATTTACTTGTCAAACCAGGAAACATATACTTGAAATGGAGTGACACTGTATGTGCATTAAGAACCAGTTTTAGTCACAACCTATCGAAAATAAATACTTGGAAAGAATTCTACCTACGTTACAGGAAGGTAATGCAAGGTTCTCTAAACTCAACCATAATTTAACCAAAGAAAAAATCATAACAACTACAACTGAGAAACAAACTATGAACTGGCCTTATGCTATAGGAACAGACATAGGGATGGATTCCTGATGCTCCAGGAACAATATAAGATTGAGTTTGCATAGAAACTTCAAAGATGAAATCTAACTTATGATCAATAGAAAATGAATGGCTAACTAACTAACTACAGATACTTACTAAGTGGGCCCCCTTAGCAAGCATCAACTAATTATGCAAGTATTAAACTCAGAACTTCATCAAATTTTATTCATAAACTCAGAATGGTGTACATTGTTCTGTTCATATGAAAACTAACAAAAAACTCTATTTCTTGTCATAGATACTCTACTTTTTATTATCATACTAACTTTTACATGATATCCTTTCTATCTCACTATGCTTGCTCACTCGCGCAGGAGGAACACTTATTTAAATTAGGAAAAAAACTAACTAACTAACCCTAACAGAGAAAGACGTGGATGTAAATGTATCTTGGAATCGAGAAACAGACTAAATAAATGAACTTATCCGCTCAACACAATTCAGAGAGAATTTAGCATTCCACTCTTTCCAAATTAATTGATATTTAAATTCTTTCCCAACAATTTTGGTCAAAGAGTCTTCACCAGAATAACTTCCTCGAAGTCGTGCAAGAAATGGACTTTACTGCAAGGCCGAGATCAGCTATGCTTGACTCATTCATACTTTCTTCAACAATCCTGTGAAACACAAGGCAACATAAGCAAACGGAAACATGCATGGCAACATACACGATATCCATTTATTAATCACATATCAAATTTACATCATCATTCAAAAACTACATGCGTTATACTAGTCATTTGGAAAGTCAAACAGGGTAATAAATATAGACATATCAACATGATAGGCTATAGGAATATAAAAGTATATTACTACAGGGTATCCCCCAATAAAATGTTTCTAAAGAGTTTAAATAACCATGAACAATAAAAGTAAGGGTATTAAAAGTACACCATTATACCCAAATTATGAGCATACTTTAGGCTCATCAACCCATATCTAAGTGACTGATATCATGAAATCAATGCAAAATCTATCTATTTGAATATCAAATCAATCTACTCTATCATCATTTACTATTTGTTTTCTTTTTCAGGAAAGCAAATTTATCAACAATCACATCATTATCCTATTTGTACTTCAATCACAAATGCAAATATGTTTTCAATCATGTCATCGACTATTTGTTTTCTATTGCAGAAAGCAAATTTATTAGAAGTCCTATCCATCATCTACTATTTGTTTTCTATCACCAAAAGCAAATTTATCAAAAGTCATATTAATTATCTACTCTTTGTTCTTCATTCAAGGGAAACACAAGTTATCAGCTATCTACTCTTTGCTTTCTATTATGGGAAACAAAGTTATCAATTCATCATTTATCATATTTTCTATCATTTCCATTCAAATCAACATGATGAAAAGATAATTCATCTATCTATTGACCAAAGAAGCAATATACATCATCATTTTTCATCATCAGGGGAATTCTGTTTTAAATTTCTTGGATGCGCTACTTTGTGGCCTCTATGCGCTAAAACACTAAATGTGATAAAGTTTCCCCCCGATGCGCTAAAACTTGGATGCACTATTTTGTGCCCTGAAAGTGCTAAAACAATTCCTCTATGCACCATTTCCCTATATGCGCTAAATCACCAACCGAATGTGCCATTTCATCTCCTTGAAGTGCTAAAACCCTAAAAGCGCTAATCTATTTCCTATATGCACTACAGTACCTAATTCCTATCAACATCCTATACACGCTATTCTTCATAGATCGTAAGCGCTAAATTGGCTTTTCCCCACTAAAGCTAAATTATTTCCTATATGTGCTACGAAAATTTTCAAAAGTGCTAATCTATTCCCTAAAAGCTCTAAAATGACCTGCTAAAATCCTAAATCTGCATAAAAACATCAAAAATTCAACTACAAACAAAAATTTCAAAGCAAAGTGGGTTGAATCGACTCATCGGTGGTCCATACGTGGCTAGTCTTTGGTATCGGTGGGCTTGCTCAAATCTATGTCTGTGATATAGAATCTCCATCTTGCCAAGTCACCGTCAGAGCACAAAATCACTAAAGTCAAAAGGTGAAAATGACTTTCCCTTTTTCCCCTTTTACCTTTTAAAGGGCAAACAAAGGTGGGTTTTGTGGTATGATATTTTATTTTTATCTTTTTATCTCACTTTGACCTTCTTTTTCAAACTGGGGCATCTTTATACATCACTTTTCGAGAGCTAAATCACTGAATCAACATCAAGGTCAAAATTTCACAATCAAATCAAAATTTTCAAAAATTATCAAAACTTCTATCATCATCAGTGATTTACCTCTCGTAGGGGCATCATTAATATCAACATCATCTTTTAATCAGAAACATATTAGAGTCAAATCAAGGGCATATCAATTAAAATTTTTGATCAGGGGCAAAAAAATTAAACGCAACAAAATTCTAAAGCAGGGAATATTTTCTTTGAAGCAATGCGTTTCACACATCACTTTAAAGAGGGGAAAAATATTTATGCTTAAAATTGGTCATGTCTAATCCTAGCATTTAATTAAATATTTTATTATTTAATTAATCCTCTAAAGTCCTCTACATATGATTAAATTTAATTAATTTAATTATATTGTTCATTCGCTTTATTCTTCCACCATAATCAAATAAATTCACTTTATTTAATTATTTTACATTCATATGTCTACTTGATTAATTAAATAAATACACTTTATTTATTTTAATTAATTATCACTTTTTGAATTTAATTAAGTCTTTTGATTTAATTAAATTTAAATATTTCTTTTCAAATCTTTCTTCTAATTAATTAAATATTTTATTTAATTAATTTCATCCACATGTCATTTTTTAACAATTTAATTAAATATATTTGTCTTTTTTTTTAGACTGCAGAAATCGGGCACACGACCCTAAAAACTGTGCCTGGTAACGACCGCGCGACACGCCCTCCGGTACCACGGGACGGGGGGAGACTAGAACTCGTGACCAGCAGAGCCGCACTAGAATTACTTAGCCAACCGAGCTAGGGCCCCCGCCCTAAATATATTTATCTTCCATATCTTTTCAAATCATAATTAAATATTTTATTTAATTATGAAATCCTCCATTATTCTCCAAATCTTAATTAAATATTTTATTTAATTAAGAAAATCTTCCATGTCACCAATAAATGAATAATTGAATTTAATAATTCATTATTTATCTTCAAAATCTTTCCAAAATCTCATAAAAAAGATGATTTTTACAAATAATCTTTATCATCTCATCTTATCTCTTACATGAAAAAAGAAACAAATCCTGCTTTCTGTTTTCTTCTATTTTTCTCTCCAGTTTCATCCATCTTCGATCATCCGATTTGCCAGGAATTTTCACAGCCGTTGATCACATCAGCCAATCAGAATCTTTCAAAAACTCTATAAATATCCCAATGAATCCAAGCATTGGTTACCTACAACTTACAACACGCACATTCGAGAATAGTTGCATTATAGTATCATGGCATTTTAGCATTATCATTATCAGCATAGTGTTGTAATCTTTCATTTTAATAATCATAGCTCGTTAATCTTAGCATAGCATTGCATGCATTTATCTTCAATCTCATTCTCTAGGAAGACCATTTGTTGAGCCTAGCACACAATCTGAGAGCAAGTTGGAACTGCCAAAAACACTAGAGATAAAGGATGATAGGACGACATCAATGAAAAAATACTGAGTTTGAATTCCTTGTATTTGATTTTCTATTTTTGATATAATGTCTTATTGGTGTGTTTGATTTGTTTTAATTTATATTTATTGCACACTCCTAAAATTGATCACACAATAATAAAAGGTGTTAAACAATATTTTTGTAACTCTTCCCTGATTAGATTAGTGTAGGAAGTTGTTTCTACTCACTTGGCTTCCTTTTAGTTGGTATCAGAGCTTGGACAACCTTTGTTCCTTTGTTGGGTAGAAGGGTTTTTTGAGCTAATCTCTGTTTCAATGGGAGTTTTGTAGAAGTGTGTATTTTGTAACCTTGTTGCAGGAAAGAGATGGCAGGGACATTTGGGAGAATTGAGATGGAAAAATTTAACGATGGTAATTTTGAGTGTGGAAGCTCAAAATGGAAGACATGTTAGTAGAATGCCGAGACTTATGGCTTGCAATTTATGGAACCAAAACTTCAATCATGAAACAATAGGATTGGGATCTCATGGATATGAAAGCCAAGGGTCTTATTAGATTCTGTTTGGCTGATTCCATTCTCCTAAATGTCCATGAAGAGAAAACTTCTGCTTCTTTGTGGAAGAATCTTGGTGGTGTCTATCAGGCTAAATCCTTGATAAACAAGATTTTCCTAAGAAAGAAGATATATTATCTAAAAATGGAAGATGGAGGATCCATTGCAGATCACCTGAACTCTTTTAACATGTTGGTTGCACAACTGGGTTTTGTTGGAGACAAAATAGATGAACAAGACCATTGCATGCTCCTTTTGTGTTCATTTTCAGACTCTTGGGATCACCTAGTAATGGCTATCAAAAGCATTACTTCCACCTTTAAGATGGATGAGGTTGTTACCTCATTATTATCTGAAGAGATGCGAAGGAAGTCTTCTGAGATGGCCAAGGAGGCCCTTGTAGTCTGTGGCAAACCAAAAGAGTGAAACAAAAATAAAGATAAGAAATCTAAGTCAAATTCTTTAAGGATATCAAAGTCTCTTGGTAAGAAGTCCAAGGTAAAATGTTGGAATTGTGGTGAAATTGGTTACATTCGAAAATATTGCAAGGAGGAGAACAAGAAAAACAAGTCTTTCTCTTATTCTGAATATGAGAAATCATCCCAAGATGACGGAGAAGCATTTATTGCAGCCTTGGAAGCCCATGCATTAGATGATGTGTGGTTAATAGATTTGAGTGCATCCTTTCACATGACTTCTCACAGAGATTGGTTCTCGAAATGTGATGAGTTTGATGGTGGAGAGGTATACCTGGGTGATGACTCTCACATGAAGATTGTTGGTTGTGGAAGAGTCAAAATAAAATTTCCTGATGGAGTGAAGGGGATTGATGGTGTCTTACATATCATGGGTTTGGCATGAAACCTACTTTCTGTAAGTAAACTGAATGATTTGGGAGTGCAAGTTGTTTTCTATGGTGGAGGATGTAAGATGACTAGAGGGGTTATGGTATTGGCTAAGGAAGTTCATATTGGCACTTTGTTTTAGCTTGATGCATGCATTGTACAGTGCAATAGTTCTTATGTACCGAAGAAGAGATCTTTGGATTCTTCATCCTCACCATCAAATCATGTAGAAAAGAAGTGTGTTGCAACTACATCCGATGGTCGTGCATTTTGGGTACCTAAGGGTGCTCATTCTATGGAAATGAAGCTTCCTGTAGAGAAGAAAATGTTATGGCACCAATGAATTGGTCACATTGGTGAGAAGATTCTTAAAATGCTGAAAAATAAGAGCCTTGTTAAAGGCTTTGATGATGTAATATTGAGTTCAAATTTTACAAACATTGTGTATATGGAAAACAATATTGTGTTTCTTTTTATTCTAGTTCTCATAAGTCTTCTGGGGTTTTGGACTATGTACATTCAAATATTTTTGGTCCTATAAATATTCCTTCGTTATCAAAATCGATATATTTTGTTTCTTTCATAGATGATTACAGTAGGAAATTTGTTTACTTTCTTAGAAGTAAAGTTAAAGTCTTTAGTCAATTTAAGGAGTTTAAGACCTTGGTAGAAAATTAGACTAGCAAAAAGATCAAGTGTTTGAGAATTGATAATGGTGGTGAGTTTGTTCCATAGAGTTTGATAAGTTCTATAAAGAGCACGAGATTGAGAGAAATAAGAAAAATCTCTACACTCCACATCAAAATGGAGTTGTAGAGAGAGTGAACATAATGTTGATGGAGAGGGCTAGGAGTATGTTGAGTGGTGCTAGCCTTGAATAAAATTTTTGGGCTCAAGCAGTATCCATTGCATGTTATTTAATCAATAGATCTCCTACATCAAATCTTGTTGGAAAGAAAATCATGGAGGCATGGTTTGGTAAAAAGCCTTCAATGAGACATCTCAGAGTATTTGGTTGTGAAGCTTATGCTCATGTTCCAATTGAGAAGAGGTCTAAGTTGGAGAACAAGGGTCTTAAGTGTATCTTTATCAACTATGGTGTTGGTGTGAAAGTGTACAAGATTTGGGATCCAAAAGCACAAAAGGTTCTCTACAACAAAAGCATGATCTTCAGAGAGATGAAACCTTCCTCTATTGAGCTACAACTAGAGAAAAAGGAGAAAAAAAAGGAGGTGGTTCAAATTCCACCTACTTTGAAGAAAGAACCAAGTACTCTTGCTAGACCTGATGATGAGGAGAGCTCAAGTAGCCCTAGAAGTTTTGAAGAAGGAGAACCTCAACCTTAGCCTTGAGGAGGTCTACTCGAGTTAGGCAACAATCAAGAAAGTTTGGATATTCATTATTGGATTCCAGTTGCATATTTTCCTTGATTGCTAATACTAATGAGCTTAGGAAAGTTAGAGAGGCACTAGGTATGAATGATTTAAATTCTCAAATGCAAGCCATGGATGAGATGGCTTCATTAAAGAAAAATAAGACTTGAGATTTTGTACCTTTGCCTGCTAGATGTAAACCTGTTGGTTGTAAATGGATTTTTAAGAAAAAATGTGGTCCTAATGGTAGTGTTGAGAAGTATAAGGCACAATTGGTTGCTAAGGGCTATTCCTAGGTAGAGGGAATTGATTATGGGGAGATTCTCTCTTGTAGTGAAGCTGAAATCTATCTAGCTTCTGTTGCCACTTACAATAGTGTATGACTTAGAAGTGGAACAGATGGATGCGAAGACATCATTCTTTCATGGTGATTTGGAGGAAGAGATTTACATGTCACAACCAAAGCATTTCATTGAGAAAGGTAAAGAAAATTTGGTTTGCAAAGTGAAGAAGTCTCTTAATGGTTTGAAACAGTCTCCTAGAAGGATATGTGCAGGATCATGATGGGCCAAAAAGTGGTGATATGATGGGTATTTGTAGGGTACATGTGGCTGGAAATTTTTTTTTTACCCAAAATTAATGAAATGAAAAGGGTTTTTAAAGGAGATTCTTAGCTTTCCACCAATATAAATTATGCTTTACTTTGAATTTAATAAATAATTATTATTTATTTTCTATTTGAATTATGATTAAAGTCCTGATTGATAGGCTGACTAAAAAATATCTATAGATTTCAAATGGTATCACATTTTTTTAATTTGAAATATGTGTCAAATTCTATGCTTTGTATACTATAAGATTAAAAAAAAAAATGAATTTCATGAAGTTTTGACCAAGTTAAGGTGGTTAGATGTATGAGTTTTTATATTTTTTAAAAAGTTGTAAGAAAAAATCATAATTAATTATTTACTTGGAAAAAATTACAAAAAAATATGCATCACATCGGGACATGAGTCCTCTACTTATATCTAAAATCTTATAAAAAATATTATCATTTTATTGTGGTTAGGGTGGTCAAACAGACACCTACTTCTTATTTTTTCCCTGAAATTTAAGTACTACTGCATTAAAATTTTAAATTTTCACTAAATAGATTTTGTTTAAAAAAAATAAACCTAGTAGTTTAGAAACTACATTCAATTTGCTAAAAATTCTATTCTTACATATTTTTGAAATAATATAGATAACTTATTCAAATTTTTATGTCAAGTTTCCTAACTTTGAGTTTTTTGAATTTTTTGCCACTTAAGGTCCTATTTTTTCCATGATGATCCTGCACATACCCAGAATGTGGTATTAGAAGTTCACTACTTATGTGTTGTCATTGGGATTTTATAGATCTAAATATGACCATTTTGTATACTTTAAAACTGATAATGGTCGCATCCTCATTATTATCCTATTTGAAGTTTCAGTTGTCAGCACAGTTTGAGATGAAAGACCTAGATGCAGCTAGGTAAATTTTGGGAATGGAAATCACAAGAGATAGAGCTAATAGAAAGATTTGGTTAAGCCAGGGAAAGTATGTGAACTCAGTGTCAGAGAGATTCAACATGGTAGATTGCAGACAGTTAGTTGTTCTTGTGATGCAAGGAATAAAGATTTTTGTGAATGATTGTCCAAAATCTCATATTGAGATGGAGAACATGACCAAAATACCATATGCGAGTGGATTTGGTAGTCTGATGTATGAAATGATGTGTACGAGACCAAACATTTCCCAAGCAGTGGGAGTCCTTATCTGTTTTATGGCTAATCCTGGATGGGTGCATTGGGATGCAGTTAAGAGAGTGTTCAAATATTTATGAGGTACTTTTGAGTATGCCTTGTGTTTTCATGGTTATCCTACTGGACCTCAACATTCTATGAGAATTCAAGGATATGTGTATTCATATTGGGCAGGTGACATTGACAACAAAAGATCCACCAGTGGTTATGTGTTTATGATGTTTGGTGGTGCTATCAGTTGGATGAGTAAGTGGTAGACTATAGTCACATTGTCCATGACAGAAGCAAAGTATATGGTAGTGACTCATGCTTGTAAGCAAGCTATTTGGCTTAAGATATTATGTTCAAATATTGGTTTAGATGCAATACAAATTACTATTTGTTGTGACAATTAAAGTACAATTTATCTAGCAAAGAATCCGACCTTCCATGCCAGAACAAAGCACATTGATGTACAACATCATTTTGTTTGTGATATGGTAGAAGATGGAAAGGTGAACCTATAGAAGGTTGAAACTTTGGTGAATGTTGTAGATGCACTAACAAAACCAATGAGCATAAAAAAGTTTAGATGGTGTTTCGCTTCCATGGACCTTGGGGCCTTGAATAGATGATTTTGTATGACTCTTGGCAGGTCTTTGACAAGTGGGAGAATGTTGGGATTAAGGTGTCTCAACCTTAGAGTCCTAACACTAATTTAATTGTTGTAATTTAATGTATTTATTTGTATTATTTAATTGCCTATGGTGTAATGTCACTAATTGGGACCCACCGGTTGGGTGGCATCCTTGTTGGAGGTGATTGGATGACACATCATCATCCCAAGTGGACATAGGCATCCCACTTTTGAATCTATAGTATATGACATATTCTATGACATGTCATAAGGAATCTTTGAATGTATGGTTGAAAGTTTGCGCCCAAGTTGGGTTATGATAGGATGTAAGAGAATCAACTATTTTTAGCTAGTTCTGATAGATTCTCGTACATCTATAAGTGTTGTCAGCTATGATAGATTCTATGATAGATGTAAGATGTGTAAGGTATTTGTCATAGCCTATTTTTAGCATATTCTAGGCATCCAACCTTGGAAGAAGACTATATGCATGTTTGACAAGTGTAAGGGGTGTAAGGGAATATTGAACATGTGTCCAAAGTCATGTCTAAGGAATTGAATATTGTACCTTTTGGATTTGGATGCCCCTCACCTTCTAGTTGCTTCTGGAAGCTTGTAACACTCTATTTATTGAGTGCCTTGAGTTGTAGAATGTATAGTTTGTTTGTAGGTAACAAAGTGTTTCCAATATCACTCTAGAATAGTTGTTTTTTTGAAGCACTTGTAGAAGAAGGCTATGTACTTGGTGTTGTATTGTAACTCCTATTTGAAGTAATACAATAGTACTGTGCTTTTTGGAGGGTGGGGTTTTTTACTCGAAAGGGTTTTCCCCACGTATATTTGGAGTCACTATTTTATGCTTTCTTGTTGTTCTACTTCCATTATTCTATGTATGTGTTTCTCTTATTGTGATAGTAAAAGGTGTTAAACAATTTTTTTTAACTCTTCCCTAATTAGATTAGTGTAGGAAGCTGTTTCCACTCACCTGACTTCCTTTCATTGTTTCCGAGCATCAGGTACCATTGGCATTTTATTTTTTGGAATCTCATCCAACACGACATATTCCTTTTTGGCTTGTTCATGCTTCGTTTCCTATAGTTGATCCTTATACATGACCTTCTTGAATTGAATATAACATCTCTACTCCTAATGATTTTATGATTCTCATAATCCCATAACTGATAACCAAATGCATCTACTCCATATCCAATGAAGGTACATTTTTTAGACCTAGCCTCAAGCTTGGTTCTATTTTCTATATCAACATGGGCAAAAGCTTCACAACCAAAGGTTTTCAGAAATGAGTAGTTTACCTTTTTACCCATCCATGCCTCCTCTGTAATTCCACCATCCAAATGATTTTAAGGTCCCTTGTTTATTAAATAAACAATGGTATGTACAACATCTACCCAAAAGTGTAAGGGTAGTCCAACATGCAATCTCAGGCTCCTTGCACGCTCCATAATGGTTCTATTCATCTTATTAGACACCATTTTCTTGTGAGGTTCCAAGAATCATTTTTTGCCTATGGATTCCATTCTATGAACACTAATTTTTAAATTCTCTATTGCAATACTCGTCTCCATTATCAGATCTGAGACACTTCAACCTTTTTCATGTCTCATTCTCAACCAAAGCTTTCCACTTTTTAAAAGTTTCAAACACTTCTGATTTTTGTTTTAGGAAATATACCCATGTTTTCCTAGTTGCATCATCAATAAAAATAACATAATATCAAGAGCCACCAAGAGAAGATACCTGAGTTGGTCCCCATACATCTGAATGCACAAGCTCTAATTTCTCACTCTTCTTCTCTTTCCCAACTTTGAAAAATCACTCTTTTCTATTTTCCATAAACAAATTTTTTGTAAAGCTCCATGTCAATCCGTATTAGAACTAGTAGCAACTTTCTAGAGTGAAGGATCTTCATCCCTTTCTCACTCATGTGCCCAAGTCTATGGTGCCACAAATTTGTTTTTTCCCCTATAACAAGTGCTCTAACTGTCTCAGTAGCAACTGTTTCTATAGCAACTAAGATAGAATAAGTATTATGAATACATAAATACAATGTTCCTACCTTTTCACCTTTAGCTACTACTAATGCACCTTTAGTGACCTTCCATACTTTTTTTGTAAAGGTAACTATACAACCTTCACTACCCAATTGTCCTACAGAGATTAAATTTCTTCTCAAATTTGGAACATGCCTTACCTCTTGTAGCAACCATTTATTTCCATTCTGCAATTTTTTTTTAATTTTCCTTTTCCAACAATTTGGCAGGGTTTATCATCATCCAAATATACTCGTCAAAAATCACTTTGAAAATAGTCTACAAAATATTTCCTAGGATGGGGTGTGGCATGGAATGAAGCCCCTAAATCTATTATCTAGGAATAATTAACATTATCTAAACATATAATTAAAGCATCCTACAATTTATTACTTGCAACATTAGCTTCCTTAATGCCATCATGTTTTCTGTCTCCTTGTTTTCCTTTTTGAGACCAACAATCCTTCTTCAAGTGTCCTGGCTTTCCATAGTGCCATCAATCCATTTTTCCTTTGGATTTAGATATGCCTTTCTTCAACTTCCCTTGTGACTTCCCATGATTTGTTGGGATTTTTCCTCTCTCCTTTGTTCTTCCCCTATTCTCTACAGTCAATGCATTACCTGATGTTGAACTCTCACCTATGCTTTTCCATCTCATTTCCTCGCTAAGGATAACACCAACAACATCATCAAATTTTAATGTTTTTGAACCAAAGACAAAGTTACTTACAACCATTACCAAGCTATTCCAATTTTCTAGCAAAGAACATAAAATCAAGAGAGCCCCCACCTCTTCATCAAAATCCACTTTTATAGAAGTTAATTGAATGGTAATTGTATTAAACTCATTTAAATGATCTATCACAGATCCACCTTCAATCATTTTTAGATTAAACAAACATTTCATGAGAAATACCTTATTTAAGGCCGAGATTTTTTCATACTATTTATCCAAAGCTTTCATCAGGTCATCTATAGTCTTTGCTTTTGTTATATTGAAGACCATAGATGGTGCCAAACATAGCTAAATGGTTCCCAGTGCCTTTCTATCTAGAATATCCAATTCTTCATCAAACATAGCAACATTTTTCTTTTCTTTTCCTTGCAATGGCCACCATAGATCCTTTTGATACAAATAATCTTCCATTTGCATCTTTCATAATTGATAATTCTGGCTGTTGAACATCTCAACGTTGAATTTTCCTTCTTCCATTGCTCCCACTCAAATCTATAGGTTTCCTACCAATCGACTAAAATACATGCAACTCTGATACTAGTTGTTAGGATTCAGATAGATTGGAGAAATAAACATTAACAATTATATGCAAATTAAATAACCCAGAAATAATAATGAAGAATAACACAAAAGAGATTAACACAAAAATTTAACATGGTTCACCCAATATGGGATACATCCAAAAAAACTTAGCCACCTAATGATTTTATTATCTAGTGCAAAATACATTACAATCTCATGAATGCCATGCCACAACATACATCCCAACCACTTATAACAAGATTTTTGGAAGCTTCTAGAATTAGGGTTTTACAAAGTCATTTTTTTCAATTGATGTCTTAGTGGGAAAACCTTGATGTGTTAATGGGGAAAAACCTTGACATGTTAATAGAATTTTTTTTGGGGGGCTATTCCCCCGAACCCCTACTATCAAGGGTTGCTTCCCCCAAAGCCCTGCTCGAGGTCCTATGTGGCTCCGAACCCTAGCGAGGATACATTACAAGTGTAGGATATTTGCATGATCATATGCCACATATCAAAAAGGTTTTCCTTGGTCAAACCCCATTTTGGTAATCAAATCTTGAATTAAAATAATGCATGAAAGAGGGAATGGAGAATGAACAAAGCTATGTTACCACTTAACAAACCCTTGATTGAAACCTTAATAATGGAGATCTTAGGAGATCTACAACTTGCATGAGATGGCTGAATTGGATGTGGATCTTGACACTTGAATTGTGCTTGAAATGATATTTTGAATGCTTGAATTGATAATGAAACCTACATCACAATGTTAGCTCCACAAAAATGCATGATGAAAGAAAAATTTGACATGATGAATAGATCTTGAATGCTGCAATAAATCTTTGATATATCTGCTCTTGAATGCCTTTGATCATAAACCTTGCTATACTTTTTCTCACTTAAAAATTCTAGGCGAAACTTAGTGAAATAACCTTGCATTTATAGGTATGTATCCTTAATTTCCCAAAATTCAAATATCACAAGCCGATATTGAATTATGGATTTGAAAACATTAAAATACCACCAAAAACATAATTTAATTTTAGGTCCAAAGGTTTAGGAGGACCCATTCACCCATGGGCGAATGGGTCCTAGGTCCATAAACCTAGAACACACATTGCTCAATGTAAAGTGTTATATTTAGGAATTAATTATTCTCGGGTTTCCTCTTCAGAAAATGTAGTTAATTAGGCTTGCAAATAAATTAAAGGGCCAATTAAGTCATAATTAAGCTCAATTAATTAAGAGGGCCCAAATATGAGTAAAAATGTAAATGGGTACATTTATCAGCACTAAATTAAGGCAATGTTAAGTCCATTTTAAATTAGGAGGGCCCAAACAAGTGAGAAAATGTAAAAGGGATACATTTTTTGACACTACACAATGTTCATCATTTTGATAGATTTTTGTATATAACAATATCCTATAGCAGTCCTGAACAAGCATTCAATTCAACAACTTGCATATGTTCAAATAATACTTCATTGATATCTCTACAATACATATGAAATGATATGATTCTTTTATTTGGCACCCACTCACACATTCATTCTAACTACAACAATAACCATTTCATTGTTACAAGAACCTTGACTACATCACCAACCTTTAAAAACTGTCAAATACTTAAATCAGCTTCCATTTTGTAACTTCCCATCAAATTTTGACCATTGAAAATATTTGTTTGCACATTTTGAATGACAACCCTTGATCTTCTTCTTTTCACCATGATCTCATGGTACTCATTAAAATATATTAACTTTAAATTGTAGCCATTAGATTAACCTTCCTTAAAATCAATGTTGTTAATCTTTATTGTAAAAGACTTTGTTGTAATGATGTCACAAAATAACACATGTCAGTATCTCATAGTTTTGCAATGCCTAGCACTAGGTCCTACCAATCTTTCATGGAAAAAAAACTTCTTATGTTTTGCCAACTTTATGTTTCCTTTTCTTCGGGAGTTGGGAGTTGTTGATACCTCTTACCTTCTACATGAAGTGCTTTGAAGGACTTAAGAAGCAAATTCAAACAAGGATGTCTGAGATACTTTATTCCTCTCGAGCTTTGGCCATCAGCCTTACCTGTTACCATCTACCGCTTTAGCTTAAACCACAAACTATTCTTCTGATCATGAAACTATGAATAATCCTTTCAGCCATTGGGTGACGGGGTCCACTTACCACTTACTTATCTTTGACAAGGAATAAGCCATCCTTCTGATCCATGATGCCCAAACTTCCTTAAGAAAACTTAACCCTTTTGAGTATTGACCTTTGGGTTTCCTTCTTACTACATACTTACCATTCTATTAAGGCGAAAACTTTAACTCTATCCTACAAACACCGAAACCATTTTAGGTGTCGGGGTTTGGGTTTCCTGCATACCTCTTTCATCACTTATCACTTAGTTAAGGCATAAGCCTTAACTCCAAATTTTGATCCTCGAAACCTTTTTAGGTGTCAGCCTTCACATTTACCTTTTACTTATTTCTTAACCTTAAGTTAAGACCTAAGCCTTAACTCCAATGTCCAACACCCGACTCCCTTTTTTTTGACTTAACACATTCAAACTTCTTTTTTCTTTGTGCAATTGGTACAAGGTATGGCCAAAGTTTGAAACCTTTCTGACTTAGCTCAAAATGACTAACATTCTTTCCTCCTTTAGCAAATGATATAAGGTAAGCATAATGCTTGAAGCCCAAACTTTTGTAGTTCTTCAACACTTGCTTCCTTGGCATCATAATATTGATCAATCTATATTTTTGATATCTTTATGAAGCCCTTGTGACACCAATCAACAACTCCCCATTTGATAACACATATATCTCCTTTTGACATCAATGAAATGCCCCTTTGACATCAATGGCAATCAAATTTCCAACAACTGCAACTTCAAATCTTGTATATATGAATACTCCAACTTCAAATCTCACACTACTACATGGAAAGAATTCAAGTAGCCTTTATAGTAGTAAAAAATTCATAGAGATGATATATGACCTTGCATGATTGCTATTCTATTTTACATGAGAATATTTATGCTTGTACAAAATTTTGAACATACTTGTGACCTTTTTCTAATTAGATACACTGATCTACTCACAATCTATTTGTATACTATCTTGTAGAGGTTATTTCTTCTATTTTTTATTCTAACACAATTTATCATAATAATTCTTCAATCCTTATATACTACAAGGATGATGATCCCAACACAGCTCTTCTACACCCATGCCTATGACAATGAGAACATTGTATGCACTATATTCCTTGAGATATTTTGTTTGAACATATAACACATGTGACATCATTTTTATTTTTACTAGCATATCCAAGGCCTTCATTCTTTGGCCTCACTATTGGCTCAATGGGATCTATAATTCTTTGTCCATGTTTTCCCAAAACTTTTCCTTCATATCCCATTCTTTTCATTATCTTAAATCCAACATTCTTTGGAGAACATTCTTTGTCATTTTCCTCACAACTAGCAAGAGTTGTAGATTCAAAAACATTGTTATCTTCCTTACACTTTATATCAAAAGAGGCTTTAACTATATCAAATTTATCAAATGATTCATCTAATAAACAACACAAATCATTTGTATTACATGACTCATTACATAGTGTAGGCTTAGACTTTAGATGTTGATTTTCCTTTACGTAAGCTTTAAGTAATTGACTTAACAATTTTTTTTCTTCTCTCAAATTTGATATATATTACTTATGTGACCTATTCTCCGCTTCAATTTCTTCATTTTTCTTTCTAATTTTCTCAAGTTCTCTTCCAAAATATTAGTTTTACACATTACATTTTTATTTTGTTTCTTTTCTCTTTTACCAATCTTTTCCATCAGAAAATAATTTCGTTATACAATTAGGATTTAACCACAAAAATAATTACATATGTAATATTTGATGGCAATTGATTTTTCTGACTTTACCACCTTCACACTTCCATGATTTGAAATGATCTACCACTTACTTTGTACCTTTTCAAACTTAAACTTTAACAAATATATCTAAAATAGAGAAGAGGTAAAACTAGTGATTTTTATTAATATAGAGGCATAAAAGACAATTTAACAATTGCAACATGCAAGAGTTGCAATGTATACCAAAGAAAACCCAAGGGAGATCCCAAAAGAAGAACCCTTTACAAAGCACAAGGCCACCCTTTATACAAAGTAGAGATCCAAAAAGAAACATTCCCAGGAAGAAGAGTGAGTTTACTTTTGTAGACACTGAAAACTTTCCTAAGTCCACGAGTGTCATTTTTCTTGGTCATTGTCCTTTGATAATTGAATAATTTTAATTATTCAATTAAGTTTGATCGCATTCCTCTATTAATTAAATAATTTTTAATTATTTAATTAATTCACCTTCTCATCTTTATTCTATCCTGATCAATTAAAATTATTTAATTGCGTCGCTAATATATCCCTTTCTTCAATAATTAAATAAATCATTTTTTATTTAATTATTTATCTTTCATCTATAGTCAGATAATAATAATAATCATTATTTTACCTTTTATTCTTCTATAATTAAATAATTGTCGAAATTATTTAATTGTGTTTCATTCCTCTCTTTTGGATAAATAATTCAAATTAATTATCCATGTCTAATTTCCACCTCCCCATTTAATTAAATTGATTAATTTAATTAAATTCTCCTTTTGTCATTTTCTCTAAATAAATAATTTGGATAAATTATTTATTTGCCACTTGTCATTTTCCTCCATTTTGAATAAATAATTTAAAATTATTTATGCACCTCCACTTGGTCAAAGATACCCTGTCATTATTTCATGTCATAGCTTGCATGTCCCTGCATGTTTGTCATAGCCTGCATGTCCTTGCATGTTTGTCTGTCATGATTCCTCCAAGAATAGCATATTCTTGGTGCATCAATTATGGACCATTGATCTTGGAATCCTTCTAGAGGATTAATCTCAGCCGTCCATTTGAAGGGTTGTCTATAAAAGCAACCTTCCTTCTCCATTTTAACCTTAATAGCTAATTGTCTCCAACTTTCTTGCTACCATTTGTAGGTTTTGCACAATTATTTCAACAAATCTGAGGGAAAAGTTGAATAACAAGAAGAAGGAGAGCAAGAGAAGGAATCAACTACAATATGGGGAGTGCTTTATTTTATTTGCTTTCATTTTGATATCTCCATTTGTTTGTATTCTCTTGTTTAGATGAGGTTAATAGCTTAGAAGTGTTGGCTGTCACTTTATCTATGCTATTTAACTTTTTAACCCCATCTCACATTAGTGAACCCGATGTGAATCTTGCAATTTTGTAGAGAAATTTGTGTGTTTTCTTGTTTATTTTTGTTGGTTTGCAGGTTACAACCAAGAATTCATAAGTAATCCCATCATCTTCTTTTGAGCACAGAAAAATGAGCGCATAAAATATTTTAAAATGATTATCTGGGTTTTGTAGGCCTCATTCTCAGATTTCTGAAACTTCAAATGGTTTAAAATTTTGTTAATATTTGAGAAAGTTATGGCCGTATTAGTGATCACAACTTTTTAAGATTTATTTGTTAAGAATCGAATTTTCTTTTGTTTATAACACTTTTTTCTTGGAGGATTTTACAAAAAATTTTCTGGGTTTTGAAGGTCTATGTCTTAGCTTTCTATAAATATCTACAGTTTAAAATTTTGCTTAGTTTTGAGAAATTTATCACTATTTTAGTTTGTTGTTTTCATTCAAGTTTTTTTTTTAACTAATCTTCTGTTTGTAGCATGTGGCTTTGAAGTGGGGCTCCCAAAAAATGCTTCTTTTGGAGCAACAAAAAAATCAAGCTTAGTTTTTAGTTTTCTTTGATTTCCTTTTCTTAGTTTAGTTTAGTCTCTTCATTTTCTAGTTTAGTTATTTATTGACTTTTAAGTTTTAGTTTGGTTTTTAATCTTTTGTCCTAACTTAGTTTTTTTGTAGCTTTCTCGTTAGTCCAAGACATTTATAAAACTACTAACTTGTGGTTTTGTAGCTCCATTAGTCGAAGACTCATTTCTCAAACAATGCGTTTGTGATTTCTAGTTTAGAAAACACTTCCATTGGTGAATTAAAATGAACATGTGCTTGATTCTATTTGATTGTGCTTGAAGGTGGTAGATGATTATGCTCTCACCTTGTGAAAACTAGGTGATCATAAAACTAGACCCACCTTATTTTGTGTAACCCTCACGATTTAATAATCAAAGTATCCTCTCCTCTTGCACACTTGTACAATCCTTGGTGTAAGAGAAATGATTATTATTTCTAGAAATGGGCCTGCCTTATGGGAAAAAGTACTCACCTTAAGGGATGACCCAACCGGTAATAGGCTAAAGACAAGCCACTTCCAGTCGGGATATAAAATGGGTGCTTGAGCAAAGTTCAAGTACCATGAGTGCAGATGTGTCACACGAACGGAGTAGTACTCCCATAAACCTTGTTGAGCGTAACCTCTTTAGGCTGGAGTGCCACCTAATTGATGATGAATCTCTCACCCCATGTGTGGCCACTCGAATGGATGCCCTTACTAGACACCTATTATTTTAGAAGCCAACCATTTTCATCCATTGCTTGGTATAGTGGAGGGTACAGTATCATGCCTGAAGATACTCACTACTAACTCCCTTGAGTAGAGATAGCAGTTCCTAGGAAGTGACTACCCAGGAATCCAAATTTGGTGTGCCCGTAGAAGTGCCAGCCAAGGAGGGAGCTTGTGCCACAAAACTTCTAAGCTATCCGCTCTCGATAAGGAGAGGTGTTCAACACCAATCTGGGGTATATTGGTGGGCTATACCAAGTATACAAACCTTTGCCCTATTAGGATCGTGCTTGTCTTACGTGCGTTTGCTTACACTAAGAAATTGTGCTTGGCAAGTGTTTTCTGGAGTCTCAAATAGTATTCAAAAAATTCATAAATCTGGACACACACATTCGACCTTTGACAAATCATATTTTTTTTCTTTGAAACATCAGAAAATTGAAAATTTTGCAACCTGTGACACAACTGTTGAAACACATTCATTGAACTGAAACACATTTGACAATTCCTGAGACACAATCACTTTGATAAACCACATCTACTACTATAAAGACCACATATGCTTGTGTCCCGACACATTTGACATTCACAGAAACACATTTGCAAACCTTTGCAACAATTTTTATCTGCAAAACCACATTTGCTTGTGTTGGTGTAAATAAGTATTTTACTTATTACACTTAAGCTTACTTAGGGAATGCATATCATTATAGGTTGCACTTGTGATACCTAGTTATTTGCATCTTTTATCTAGGTTTGTGCATACATTGAGAGATATAAGTTGGACACTTAGGGAAGTGTGTGTAGGAGAAATTCCACTCTTTGTCGTGTGATCTAGTTATCACCTTTTTATTTCCACCTTTCGTGGCATGATAATTCCACCTTTGGTGGGTGATCCACCTTTCATGGAATTATCTATTATTTCTCTCTACCTACCACACATATGATTGGGACACTTGTCTCATTCATGTCCCTTCATTGTGTCCTAGCTTGCCTTTATAAGCAAGCCTTGTACATGCTTGTAATTGTCCATCTTGATAGTCTATCTTCATGTCTATCTTCATCTTCATGCATGATGTAGAGGGTCAGGGACTTTGAAAGAAACACAAAGATTTCAAGGAACTTAATGATGCAATCTTAACACCTTCTTCAGGCACCCTGATGGAGACAAAGCCTAAATGGCTCACTCATGAATCAAATCCTTCTCCAATGGATCCAAACCCCAGGAATGATCTTAAGGGGCACAATTACACTTTTCTTGAATTATTTCAAAGCCCAACCCTTTGACTTAGACACAAAACCAAATTTTCACCTTAACTAGGCTACTAGCCCAACTAGGCCTCTAGCGAAGGATTTTTGACTTTGCTCTCAAATATTCCAAAGGAACCTCCAATATAATGACTATTTCAGATGTGGTTTGTGATGAAAAATAACATATCCAAACCTTTATATCACTTGCTTCAGACAATCCCTTCCAAAACCTGTTGTCTCCTAAAAAACTAGGCCTAATTAGCCCTCTTTTCCAAAGCAACCCCTCTTTAAATTCAACCCATAACCATGAAACTTTCAGCAGTATCTTAAAATGACTCAAAACCAAAGATTCCAAGTTTTTAGGCCTCAATGAGACCTCTAACATGCTCAAACACAAAACCCTCCTTAACTTGCCTCAAAACTAGGGCTTCTTGAAAACTAACCTTCCAATCACTTACAGAACTTTCTCATTGACTCTACACCATTAGGACAACATATTTAGTCTATCCCAACTCAAAAAAACACTCCTCATTAAGGAAAATATTCTGCTGCTATACCCTAGCCTCCATCTTCAAGCACTTTTCATTATCAAATCTTGGTGTACACCATAGTATTCATCTCTCCTGCACGTTATATTGTTATTCTAGTATGGTACATGTTAAAGATGATCCATTCCACAAGTTTTAGTCACAAACTCTCATGAAATGGATCATTACTTCATAATAACGCTCAAAATCAATGAAAAAAATAGAATTTTCCTGAGGACAGTCAATGTAAAATGCAAAGGAATTATTTAGTACTACTTTTAGAGCCTTCAATGGTGTTAAAATAGGTAAACACAAATTCCTAAAGCATCCTTCTGGATATAACTTCAATAGAAATCAAGCATTCATCAAAAGAACACAAGAAATTGCAATAAAACTATGTTTTTTCACTATTTCCAAAAAATAGTTCGTACAATCACCTCTCCAATCAACCAACCTTCATACAAATGATTATTTTGGCTTTTTATATCCTATCCCCAACTTCCCAAACCATTTAGGATTGATTAAGTTGCATAAAAGTGATTAAAACTCATAAAGACTAGTTACCCGCGCAAATTGGAATTCAAATATTTGAATTTCCAAACTTACATTTTATTGATTTGTATTGATAAAAAACTATCTAAACTTCAATATTTAACCTTAATTGATCTAATTAAAACATTAAAGACCTACCTACACCCCTTGGACACTATTGGTCCACTTACAAGGTTTTTTTGGTCCTATGGTCCTTTCAAGACCCTTAGGACTTTCGATAGTCACATTACCTTTATTCATTCCAAATGCCATTATAGGCTCCAAGATACCATAATTGATGTTTTGATTTGATGGAAAGGTCTTCCTGACCCCTGCACACTTCTGACCTTTGAAGAGCTCCTTGAAGGCCTTGGGTGCTCCTGCACCAATGCATATTGAGAATACAGTCATCATATTCTCTCATCTTGTCTCTCTCTTTTGTGCTATGTTTAGTCTCTTGATCTTGTTGTTTCTTTTCATAAGTTCTTACCTAGTATCAGAGTGGTTGGAGGTCTTTTGCATAGCCACTGTTGGGAGATCTTAGCTCGCGTGAAGGTGGTCAAGAGGAAAATTTGAGGAGCAACAGCATTTTGGTGTGTCCTAGACCAGATCTGACCTCAAATTCGGATTCAGAAGGCTGTATCTAGTTGGAATTGCCTTTTGTTTCATCAAAATCCGACATCGGGAGAGCTAGATTGAAAAAAATCGCCAATTTGGGTATTTTTTCAATTTTCCGAATTCTTCTACAATTCTGAAAAAAAAATATTTTCTGCAAGATTTTGCTTAGTTGAATTTTTTTTAAAAAAAAATTCAATTTGTAGGGGAAAAATTTTATTATAAAATTTTATTGAAAAAAATCAAAAATCAAATAAAAAAAATGTATTTCATTTTTTTTATTTTTATAAATCAAAAATTGTAAAGAAAAAATAATAAAAAAATTTAAGTCTGCGTACAACAGACTATACGCTGCCCTGTGCAGAGGCAGGTATCGTAGTGTACCGCAGGCCCTCCGCTGGTGCCATGTGGCATGCAAAGGTGGAGCCACACGGTCCCCTCTCTCTAGCACCAGCAGGCCGGCAAAAAAAAAAATTCCAGCCAACCACCAGTGAGCAAAAGGGAATCCGGCAACCGGTAAAATAAAACAACTGGCAAATTCAAAATCCTCAATCAATGGCCATTTTATAAGAAATACGACAGATAGGAACACCTAATATTCCGTCAAAATATTTCAGAGGGTACTGCCACCCCATGACATGCATTGGGGTGTCAAAATTAAGTATGCAGTGGAGCATATTCTAGGCCCAGGAGAATATTCCTTGCAAGATTCAATTGGCGGGCCAAATCAGACATTTTTTGGCGACGTCCATTTGAACGTCAATTTTAAGCTAATGCAGACGTGCGATGACCAGAAAATCATCAAATTTAATTGCAGAGTTTGATGACATCATCACACATCATCGATGACATCAGCACTGGTTAAATTTTTTTTTCCCCCTCACCAATGGAGTTTTGATTTTTGCAGTCTGAATTTGAAGGCTCATAACTTGCTCATTTTGAGGCCTTTTTTCAAGAATTTTTTTTTGATTTAGGATAATTTTTCATGTACTTCACAGCTATGTGCTTGTTTTTTGATTTTAGTTGACATATTTTCCAGAATTTTCAGTTTCTCAACACTGTACCTGTCCAATCGTCATTTCTACAACTTCTGAGGCTTCGTTTAGGCACATATGAACTCCTTTTAAAGTGCCATTTTTTTTAAAGTGCATGATTTTTTGTCTACTTCTTGAATCTGCAATTAGTTTGAAGCAATCTTGAGTGGATTTTGTACTTTCAGCATATGGTCTCTTTTGGCCTATTTGGCACTTGTATTGCATAGATCTAAATTCTGGTCTTTGCTTTATTGTTCTAGTTTGTTCTCAGCCTATTTGTGGCAAGTTGTAAATTAGAAATTATAATCCCACTTAGCCAAGTTGCAAGTGGCATATTGTACATGCACTGCATTATAAAGTGCCAAAATCATCTTTTTAGGGGGGGTACTTTGATTTAGTGAATTTGGGGGGGGTGTCTCTTGTGTGATTGTGCCTATTTTCTCTCTTGTGCTCTTGTATTACATCATGGATTCAGCTAAATTTCCACTCTTAACTGCACATAATTATACTACATGGAAAGTACGTGCATGGAGTAAACTAATGGAAAAAGGTTTAATTTACTACATTGATGGAACCATAACTGCACCTTCGGATCCTAAGGTAGATCCAATTGTATATATGGATTGGCTCACTAAAACTTCTATGGCAATAGGTACACTAAGAAAGTTTATTTCAGATGATCTCATTTTCCATGTTGATAAATGTACTACAACCAAGGAAGCTTGGGATAAGCTTGCTACTTTGTATGGAAAGGTTGATAAGGTTAAGGGGTATAAGCTTGAACATGATCTCCTAAGCCTTGATCCCAAAGATTTTGACACAATTTAGGATTATGTCACTAAGGAAAATGAGCTAAGAGCACAACTAAAATATTTTGGTATTGAGAAAGAGGATGATCAATTGATCTTCAACTTGTTGGACAAGCTTCTAGTTGATTATGCAACCTTTGTTTCAAGTTTTCAGACTCAAAGATTGACAATAAGAAACTTCACATCACCATCTTTTGAGGCTCTCATAGATCTTTTGATTCTTGAGCAAAATAATTTGATGAAAATGGGCATTATCAAGTCTTCAAATTCAAAAGCATTGGTGGTCAATCATGGAAATAATAAGCAAGGCAAAGGGAAAGACCAAAATAAATCTTCACCAAAGCCACAAGGAGAGAACAAACAATCCACTCCTCCACAAAAAACATCATCTTCTTCAAATAAGTACAACCATTCAAGCAAGAGGGAGCAACCAGCATGTGCATATTGCATGGAGTTTGGTCATGAGGAGCATCATTGTCATCTTAAGCAAATTGATGAGTTGAAAAACATCCTTAAGAAGAACAACATCAACTTGCCAGCTGCATATCAAGAGAAGGACTCATCTCCTTCCACTTCATCTTCTAAGGGAAAATGTCCAACTCTCATGGCAACAACATCAAGCTCTTCACCTTCTTCTACATCATCTCAACATGAGAAACATAAGGGGCAAGCATTTCTTGCAGTTGCAGATTCCAATTCAGATAGGTGGATCCTTGATTCAGGAGCTTCACATCATATGACTTCTTCCAAGGATATGTTCTTGTAGACACCGAAATCTGGTTATTAGCCTGCGACTTCCATATTCTGCATAATTCTTATTCTTCATGGTCATGATTAAATAATGTCAATTATTTAATTAATTCATCTTTTATTAATTCATCTATTAATTAAATAATCTCAATTATTTAATTAATTCACTTCTCTTTATTTCTTCTAATTAATTAAATAAACGCTTGTTATTTAATTATCTTACTAATTAACCTTATTCTTCCGGTTAAATTAAATAAATTCTTATTTAATTTACTCTTTATCATATTTCAACTATAATTAAATAAATTCATAATTTATTTAATTATTCATTTAAATCCCTTTCGTCACTTAATTAAATAAATCTTATTTATTTAATTATCCTTCGAATATTGAGTCTCTTGAATTAAATTCATTTTTTAATTCATTAAGTTTATTTTAACACATTTCTCTATATTTTAGATAATTATGTGAGTTATCTAAATATTCACTTTTACTCAACTCGACATCTATTTTAATCGTTCAGTTAACTATTGATTTGATGTCTGAGTGGCATTCTCGAGTAATCTCTTCGTCTAACCATTCAATCGTCCACTTCTAACTCAATTGCGTGTACATGCGGATTAATTAAATATTCTTATTTAATTAATTAAGTGTTGTGCGTGCATTCGAACAGAGAGTTGCTTTAATCAATCTTTATCTTTGTCATGCAAAGATATTTCTAATGTTTTCGAATGCCGAACTGAAGATTAAATCATTTATTTAATCTTTAATTCTATTTCTAATTCGAATCACTCATGTCATCACTGTCAGTTATCTGAATGCATGTCTAATCTGTCAATCTCAATCGTCCGTTAATCTTTCAATCTTGGCCTGTCGTTCGAATAATCAATTTCCTATAAATTGATTTGTCATTCTTCATTCCAATCTCTCTCGAAATCTCTCACGAATTTGATAACTTTTGGAGAGCACTTTTGTTTTGAATCTTCGATATTTTGTTAATCACTATCTTAGGATATACTTGCACAAATTACTTGAAAATCTGAGGGCAATTATACCATACAAGCGAAATGGAGAAGGGCAATCAAGATAATTCATGGAAATACGTTTGAAGATTGGTGAGATCATTCTAGTTTTAATTACGTTTTTACTTTCCCATGTTCTTTCTTGCTTAACGTATGAATTTGCATGTTAGATTTAGTATTGTATGCATGTGTGCTTCTAATCTTGATTCTTGTTGTCTATTGTGCAAAAGCTTGTTTCATTTTCAGACGTTACATTTTGGTGAACCCGACGTGAAGACACCATCTTCACGAATCCGTAGATCTTTTAATTTTTGATTTTGCAGATTTTTCGTACGGAACGACGCATGTGAAGTTTCTGCACCGCAATTGATTTTCCGAACCGCATGTGAAGTTTCTGCACCGCAATTGATTTTCCGGAACCGCATGTGAAGTTTTTGAACCGCAATTGAGTTTATGAACCGCATCTGACAGAGAAATGATGCATCTGGAAATTCTTGAATCGCAAGTGATATCCTGAGCCGCAATTGAAAAATAAACGATGCATCTGACTGGTAACAAAATGACGCAATTGACTGGTAAAATTTTATTTCTGCTTTCGGCAATCTGGAATTTTCAATTGATTTTCGTGTTACTGATATTTGATTTTCAGTGTGTGGCCATTTGGGGTTAACAAGCTTTTGCAGGACGATTGGCGAAGACAAAATTGAAAATTACTAATGATATCTTCTGCAGGACGCTTGTCGAAGACCCTAGTTAAATTTTGAAACAGATTGTTTGGTAGCGTAGCAAATCTTTCATTTGGTTAAAATTAACAAGTGTCTACTGTGTTTGGTGTGAAAGCACAAGTTTGGTCACCCTTACAATTTGGTACACAAGTATCTCCTTGCATCCGATGCGATCCTAGGTGTAAGAGAAACGGTTACCAACTCTAGAACTTGGGCCTGTTCGGTGGGAAAAGTACTCACCCCGACGACTCCGACCGGTAGCACCCTGAACCCGAGGGACTTCCAACCGGTATACAAAAGTGGGTTCTTGAAACCCCAAGAATCCGCGAGTGTGGTTCCGACGAGATGGATCCGAAAGGGGACTCGCGCATGGATCACACCCCACGAACGGAATGCCCGAATTAAATACCCTTTGTTGTAGAGACCAACCTATTTGTGGCCGTTGCTTGGTATTAGTGCAGGGTACAGTATCATGCCCGAAGATTACTCACTACTGATCCCCTTGAGTAGAGATAGCGGTTCTTGGGATGTCATTACCCAATGAATTCAGAATTGGTGTGCTCGAAAGACGTTAATGAGCCGTGGAGGGGAGCCAATGCCACCAAATTCCTAAGCTATCCGCTCTCGAGAAGGAAAGGTGTTCATCACCAATCCGGGGTATAACTGGTGGGCTATACCAAGTATACAAACCCTAGGCCTTTGGCCTATTAGGATGTACTTGTCTGTTATCACTTTAAACGTTCTTGGAGTCCAAAATCGAAACTGAAAACAATTTGTCTTACGATTGTCTTTGATTGTCAGAATTTGATCATAGAAAACCGGGTCAGTTTAAATTTCATGTCACTAAAAATTCACAGAGAGTCGCAATTGTTCACCAGAAACACGCATCTGATTTTTAGAGTCGCATCTGTTAATTTTGAGTCGCATATGTAAGTTTTGCGTCGCATCTATAATTTTTGAGTCGCATCTGTCAGTTTGGCTCGCATCTGATTTATATAGGTCGCATCTGGTTGTTTTGAGCCGCATATGTAATATCTAAATCGCATCTGTCAGTGTGAGTCGCATATGTTTTGGAAACATCGCATGCGTTATATTCTGAGTCGCATCTGTTAGCTTGAGTCGCATCTGGTAATTTTGAGTCGCATCTGTAAGTTTGAACCGCAACTGTTAAATTTGAAATGCATCTGTCTGATTACCAGAAAAACTAAAATTCACTATCACTGTCTAGTTAGCAGGGTTATACCAGTTTCAGTGGTCTTCATACAAACAGTCTTCGAAAACAGAAATCTGAAACGATTTGCTCAATTTTGCATCCTTTAGGTTCATTTAGTCATTACCATAGTTGTCTTTAGTTAGAGTTTAGCTTCATCATAGGGTACATATCACCTTGCATTAGACTTTTAGAGAGGTCACTTTTACAAACTTTAGGAGTAGTCTACCATCTATACTCTAGAAAGGTCATAGTGTCAACGAAATCTGTCATTGAACCTAGTCTTATCATCATATACTTTGTCCTACAGAGAGTCGTCCTAGCTCATCAGTCTAGTTAGGAAACTCAACTTGTCTTTGATCTTCGTCCTACATTGGTTCCTTGACTTAACTAAATTGACACTTTGGTTTGACTTTAGGTAGTTGGTCCTTCCACCTTGAGTTTATAGAATTGATCATTTTAGGGTCTCACTTAGACTTCTTGCACCTTTAGAGTCTAGACTAGTATCATCATAGGACATCCCTTATTTTGCATAAGAAAACCCCAAAAACATAGAATAGAGTCATACAGTTTCTAGATATAGTTTTGCATTTCCCGCATATTGAGCTTGTCTTACATGGTTGAAACTAGGTCTAAGAGAAGAGAGAGAGAAAACATGTTGAACCCAAGCGAGTTCATCAACCCATTTTCTTCAAGACCTCATAAGACTCTATTAGACAAATTTACCACTAGAAACACTCAAGGACATGTTACAACAGAAGACATAGAGGCTGCCGCACAAGACCCTGAGTTTGCCTCTTTTGTAGATGAGTACCTAGCAAACGATCGTCAACGGTTCTTAGGAAAATTGCTAGCTGAAGGTGCTACCTTACCTCTAGGATTTGATATTAGTACCTTACAAACTCAACCTACACAAGGGACAAATACCACGACTGCTAGTACTACTATACCTCAAGTCAGCACGACTATGCCATCTAGCACGTCTACACAGAGTACGACAGTCCATACGTCCCCATTTGGTACACCTACAATGACATCGGGATTTAGTTTCACTACAGGGGCTTCATCATCTATTCCCTTCGGTCCTATTAGCGGGAGTAAAAGACCTAAAACATCAGCCCATACATCTTATGTCGGTGTCACGAGTGCGCAATCAACAACCACACCTACTGCTAGCATTATAGGTACCTTGCCACAGTCGATGGCCATACCTAGTGTTCAGGTCACTAGTACTATACCAAGGATTACACAAACAGGGGGCATTCCCTCCTTCCAATATGGCAATCAAAATCCACCTTTCCAGACTAGCAGTCAAAACCAATTTACATCGGTTCCGAATCAGAACCCCTTTTCACAGATTGGTAGTCAGAATCCGTCTACCCAGATTCCGAGCCAAAACTATTTCACATCGGTTCCGAATTAGAATCCCTTTGTACAGAGTGGTACTCATAATCCATTTACACAGAATCTAGGACAACATCAATCTATGTCGATTCCCAACCAGAATACATTTACCAACATTCCGAATCCAAATCCACCTCAGATGCCAACGTTTAATCAAAACCCATCACAAGACTTTGGATTTTAGAATACATACATGGATCCGCATAATCCTTCTAGCACATCTTTGACTCAAGTTGACGTCCTACAAACACAAATGCAGGCATTACAAATGAAAATGGATAACATGTCAGTGTCAACTAAGAAATCATTTTCACCAAAGGACATATGCCCATTCCCTTTTGATAGATCATTGTACATGACACCTTTCCCTCACGGATATGTCATACCAAATCTTCCTAAGTACAATGGCAAACGCAATCCAGTAGAACATATCAGGGAATTTTCTACCATATGCATTGATGTTGCTTACGACCCCACGTACCTTATGAGGCTATTTCCACGAAGTCTTGTAGGGGTTGCACTAGAATGGTTTTCGGGTCTAGATTCTGGCATTAGATCATGGGGAGAGCTAGTCGAGAAATTTGTGGAGCAATTATCCTTCCACATTGACCATGAGATAAATATAGCAACTTTGTGCCACACCACACAAGACGAAGGTGAAACATTCATTGCTTTCTTCCAGAGATGGAGAACTATTGCTAGTAGATGTCCTGTCGAGATACCTGAAAAACAAAAGGTTACAATGTTTCAAGAAAACCTCCATCCAAAACTCAGGAGTAACTTAAGGGTACATTGCTGCATATCTTTTTCGGAACTAGTGGAAAAGGGGGTGATAATAGAGAAGGATCTCATTGAAAAGGGTGAACTCAAGATGACAACACCCAATCGAAACACGGTCGTACAAAACGCCCCCACCGACAGAAACAGATTCTGGTCTCGCAACAAAAATGTCACCAATGATGGGGTGGTTGATGCTAAAACATTACAAGCAAGACCCCTCCTCACATTATAAGGACCTCATACTTTTGCTAACACGCTTAATGTTGTCAATCAACCTCCCAACATGGTCCAAAACACTCAACGTCCACCACCAAGGAGATTCCAGAAACGTGAGTTCACTCCCTTAGGGGAACCCATTGAGTCGGTGTTCAAACAGCTGTTACAACACAACCTCATACAACTGCAGGAACCAAGACAATACGATCCAGGACAGTTTAAACCAACTTGGTGGGATGACAACGCTTTTTGTGATTATCATAGGACTAAGGGACATAACCTACAAAACTGTCGACAACTGAAGAACATCATACAGGACCTTGTTGACAAGAGAATCATTGAAGTTAGTGGACAAAAACAAAAGACATCGAACACTGATCATCAAGTCTTTTCAGACCCACTACATGACCATGGGAAAGGAACTGTCCCCAGTTCGAGTACTAAGACCAATATGTCAGCCAATTATGCGAATATAAAACATGACTATGATAGTGGCAAAATCATTCATTGCCTTCGCGCCGCCAAGGACAACATCAATACCATTACTATCAAGGCTAATCCGGAATGTGCGGTCAATACTCGTCGTACTAAGTTTGTTATCCAAGGCCCTCCATCACAGCAAGCATCACAACCTTCCAAGTTACAATATAACCTACTTGACCAGTTGGGGAAGACCCCAGCCCAAATTTCAATCTTGGAATTGTTGCGTATCTCCCCCGAGCATCGGTCTATCCTCGATAAGGCTTTACAGAACACCACGGTCCCTAATGACCTTGATGTCAATCGTTTCCAGGAGATGGTGGGCTACTTGACCAATAATCATCATGCCACATTTTCTGAACAAGACTATGCCACAGATAAGACGAACCACAATGACCCTTTACATCTAGAAGTCCTTGTTGATGACACCAAAGTTAGACGAGTTTTGGTAGACGGAGGAGCAGGGTTAAATCTATGCACTTTAAAACTAATTAAGGCATTAGGTATTTCAGAAGCATGCGTAGACACCACCAAGAGTATTGTCATTAAGGCTTATGATGATGAAGAAAGAAAATCAAAGGGGGTGGTAACACTTCCTATCAGAATTGGTCCTGCGGTAATGGAGACAAAGTTCCAGGTCTTGGATCTCACCCTCCCTTATAACCTTTTGCTAGGTAGACCATGGATTCATGCCATGAAGGCAGTCCCTTCCACATATCATCAGTGCCTTAAATTCCCTTACAATGGCACCGAAATAACTATCGATGGTGATCCTGATCCTTTTCAGTATTGCACTAACCTAAAGGACATCCCTCAATGTCAAGTGCCAGTTAACCAAGAGGCCTCATCATCTAATCCATCTTCTTATGTTGACCCATCCACGCTCACTCGAATATCTATTGCACCTTCACTTCCCACTACTCCTAGGGTTGAGATCCAAGACAAGGGTTGTGGAGAGTATTATATGAAGACTTCCTATTGTGTTAGCCACTTGGTCCCTCCTAAGTCATATGGTTTGCCTACAACAGGTAGGGGACAGTCTATAATCACTATACATGTTCCCCCCACAACAACTTTCACTAAATGGGGTGAATTAAGCAAAGAGGCTGTAGATACAGAAGATGTTACTTCCTGGCTGTATAAGGAAGATAATCAAGAACCCCTTTTACTTGCTCATATTCCTACAAGACTATATGGAAAGGGTTTCAAAATCATGCAAAGCAAAGGATATGATGGACAAGTGGTTTAGGCTTAAACCAAGATGGCAGAATTGAACCAATATTTGTTTCTCAGTGGCCAAAAGGAGTAGGGCTAGGGTTTCAACCGATTCAGATTGGCGTTCCTAGTACTCCATTACCCTTACTTGAGGAAGTACGTGCTTCAGAAGACATTAAGACATCTCATGAACCAATAGACCAAAATCATTCTAACTCGCCTGACTCTAATGATTATGAGTGGGATTCCTTATCCTCTACTTCTTCCATGGACCTTGACAAGTTATTTGGAGAACTTGATTTGCTGTTAAGTTCCTCACCAAATCCTTTAAATTCCTGTCCACCAAAGAAAATGACAAAAGAGGAGTGGTTTAAACACTACTATTGGGAATCACTTGATCCTACCTCTTGGCAACCTGAGCCACCTCTTTCTGATTGTCAAACCTTGGCATTAGGCCCACCTATTTATCCACCTAGACCCAAACCCAAGAGCAAAAAGGACTTGGTACAAGACTTTTGTGACCACATGAATAATTCAATTTTTACCTTGACTCCATTAGACTTTGATAACTCCGACGATGACATGCCTTTAGTTTATCCCCAACTCATAGATTGGGATCAACAAGATACACCCATTTTAGATACTTTTGAGAACGACGAAGCGATTGCTGAGTTCCTGGGATTACGTGAAGGCATACCTAATGGGGATCATAAAGCTGGTTTTACCATTGACTTGGACAATAAAGCATATTTTGGGGAATCTGTTCAACCCTCCAGTCACAAAAATGAGAAAAAGAATAAACAAGATAAAAAGGACGAGTCTTTAGGTGAAAACCGCAAGGCACCTCTAGACCATGAAAAAGTAAAAAGAAAGGACGCATCTGAAGGTGAAAACCTCTCTGAGGCGCCTAAGGATGGAGGTTTGAACATTCTCCCCATTGCATAGGAAAAGTCACCCATGCTCGTGGAAGAATCAGTAGAAGTCAACATAGGCACAAAAGAGAATCCTCGATTGATTTATTTAGCAATGTCACTGACAACACAAGAGAAATCAAAGTTCCACAACTTCTTTGAACAAAGACATATTAATTTTGCTTGGTCATATGCTGACATGCCTGGGTTGGATCCTGAACTTGTTCTACATCACTTGCCTTTACAACCAGGTGCCAAACCAGTGAAACAGAAGTTGAGAAAAATGCATCCACAGATTGCTTTATTAGTCAAGGCAGAACTTAAGAAATTGTTAGACATTGGTTTCATCAGACCTATTGACTATGCAGATTGGATTTCCAATCTTGTACCAGTCACAAAACTAGCTGGGGGCATCCGCATCTGCACTGATTTTAGAGATATCAACAAAGCTTGTCCTAAGGATGACTTCCCTTTGCCTAATATAGACATGATAGTTGACATGACAGCAGGATATGAGATGTTGTCCCTTATGGATGGATTCTCAGGGTATAACCAGATAAAAATTGCAGCTGAAGATCAACATAAAATGGCTTTTACTTGTCCTTGGGGAACGTATTGCTGGAATCTTATGCCCTTCGGACTCAAGAATGCAGGAGCAACCTATCAACGTGCCATGACCACTATCTTTCATGATTTAGTACACACTTGTATGGAGGATTATGTCGATGACCTTATTGTAAAATCCAAGACAAGGGCACAACATTTACAGGTTTTAGACAAGGTATTTCAGAGGCTAGAGACGTATAATGTGAGACTCAATCCAAAGAAATGTGTGTTTGGAGTCAAGTCAGGAAAGCTGTTAGGTTATATCATTTCTAGACGAGGCATTGAAGTAGATCCAGCTAAGGTAAAAGCAATTATGGACATGCCACCACCCAACAATCTCAGTCAACTAAGGACATTACAAGGAAGGTTGCAATCTATCAGAAGATTTATAGTGCAGCTAGCAGACAAGACACATCCTTTTCAACATCTACTTAAGAAAGGAGTACCCTTTGCATGGACACCTAGGTGTGAAGAGGCTTTTCAACTGATTAAAGAATATTTACTTACACCACCTGTCTTAATGCCACCTGTTGAAGGAAGGCCGTTGATTCTTTATATCACAGCAACCCATTCATCACTCGGAGCATTGCTTGCACAGAATGACGATGAAGGTCATGAAAGGGCAGTCTATTATATCAGTCGGACTTTGGTTGGTTATGAGATCAACTATAGTAACATTGAACGTGCCTGTCTTGCAGTAGTATTTGCTACCCAAAAGCTGTGACACTACATGATAAACCATCAAACAATGTTGATTGCTAAAATAGATCCTCTGAAATATCTTCTTAGTAAGGCAGCATTAACAGGACGACTGGCCAAGTGGGTCATGATACTTAGTGAGTATGATATACAGTATGTAGAGAGAAAGGCTATTAAAGGACAGGTCATTGCTGATCAGTTAGCTGATGCACCCATACAGGAAGATCACCCATTAGTGGCAGACTTTCCTGATGAGTTCATATTCACATTTGACACAAACATAACATGGAAACTGTACTTTGATGGCTCACATACAAATCATGGTTCAGGGGCTGGGATATTGTTTATCACACCACAGGGTGATTCCATCCCTAAATCATTCAGGATTGCATTTCCATGCACTAACAACATGGTGGAATATGAAGCTTTAGTGACAGGTTTACGCATGGCAGTCAAGTGGAAAATCAAGAACCTACAGGTATATGGTGATTCTCAACTAGTAATAAGACAGGTAAATGATGATTATGAGACTAAGGATGAAAAGCTTGCTCCGTACAAGCGCATGGCTGATAGTTTTAAAGAGTACTTTGATAAAGTCAAGTTTCATCAGATACCTCGTGTTTTAAACAAAGCAGCAGATGCTATGGCTACAATTGCCTCACTCCTTGACATTCCTAACAACGTGCCTAAGTTTGAGTTCTTGGTCGAACAGCTTTTGGTCCCCGCCTACGATATCCCAGATTCTGAAATGGTGTGTGACATTGTTGGTCCTGATTCCCCATGGTACAAAGAAATCTATGATTACCTTCATGCCGAAGTCATCCCCATTGGCCTATCCAATAACCAACGTAGGACATTCCTTCGCAAGTCAGCCAAATATACCATCGTCGGAGACACCCTATATAGACGCGCTTTGAATATTATTGAGATGTCTTGATTCTATTGAAGCACAAGCAACCTTGCATGGGGTGCATGAGGGTATATGTGGTTCCCATTCTAGCGGTCCTACCTTAGCTAAAAAGATTATGAGACTAGGTTATTATTGGCCTACTATGGGAAAAGACTCATATGTCTTTGTAACAAAATGTCGCCAATGCCAAGTTCATGGAGACTGGGTTATTATTGGCCTATATGGAAAAAGACTCATATGTCTTTGTAACAAAATGTCGCCAATGCCAAGTTCATGGAGATTTGATACATGCCCCAGCACAGGAGCTCCGTCCTATCACGTCACCATGGCCTTTTTCCCAATGGGGACTCGACCTCATAGGTAAGATCCACCCCACCTCATCTAATGGACACAAGTTCATTATCACTGCCACTGAGTACTTTACGAAGTGGATTGAAGCCATTCCTATGACATACATTACCGGCACACAGATTTCTAGATTTATCTTAAACTATATCATCTGTCGGTATGGTGTCCCTTAGTCTATAATCACTGACAATGGCCGCCCATTTAAGAACCAAGAAGTCCGTCACTTGTGTGATCAATTTCATATTCAACATCACTTCTCTACTCCATACTACCCACAAGGTAACGGCCAAGTGAAGGCGTCTAACAAGACCATCATTAGAATCCTCAAGAAGACTGTCAATGATGCTGGTCGTGACTGGCATTTACAGCTTAACCCTGCCTTATGGGCTTATCGTACAAGTATCCGTACTCCCACTAGGGCTACCCCATACTCACTTGTCTTTGGATCTGAAGCCATTTTTCCTATTGAGGTCGAGATTCCATCCCTAAGGGTATCACTGAAGGGCCACATTGATGATGAAGAATACCGAGTGTCGAGACTCCATGAATTAGAATTCCTGGACGAGCGTAGACAGAAGGCACTGGACCATCTCCAAGCATATCAGAACCGCCTTCGTCGTAGCTATAACAGGAGGGTTTTAAACAAAAATTTTGACATTGGTGACCTGGTTTTAATGGAGAATCCAAAGAATCAAGCAGAAAGAGACAAACCAGGAAAGTTTGAACCTAATTGGTTGGGACCTTATGTTGTTACGAAAGCTTTTGGATCAGGAGCGTATCAACTCTCTACTCCTGAAGGTGAACCATTGTCCTCACCAATCAATAGTATGCATCTGAAGAAGTTCTACGCATAGCTTCTGGGAGCCTTTGTCTTATTTAGCAAAAATACAAAAAAAATCAGAAAATAAAAAAATCGTTATCAAGGTGAAAACCTAGCAAACAGGTGTCTTGGTAACACCAAAAAAATTAGTTAATATGGAAAATAGTAAAGATAAATCAATTGTCCAATGGTGAAAACCACTTCGGTGGCGCTTTAGATAGGTACCATGGTGAAAACCTGGCAAACAGGCGCCATGTGTACTCAACCCTGCTCCTTTGTCTACTATTATTCTAATCTATCTTGTACATACTACCTATCCCTATACATAGTCTTTATCCCTGTACATAGTCCACTTCCTTGTACATAGCCCACATTCGTGTACATAGTCCACTATCCTATATATATCTTTTACCTTTTATGTCCATCACTTGTATATATTCATCCTAATAAGTGGTAGTCTTTTCCATAGTTTTGAACGATTGACATCGAGAGCATTTCATATCCCCCACCTTACCCTATTCATAGTCAGTTGGTCTTATACTCGACTGGGGGCAGACACTTGACCTGCGTCACATTGGTTCTTACATTGGTTGTGTTGGAGACGTGAAACCATAAGAAAATCCAAAAACATCGCAAAATGACCTGAGAAAACACAAAAACATCATAAAATTTCAAAAAATCCAAAAATAGAGTCAGAGTCAGTCGCGCTTGTCAGTCTTTGTCATTTGTCGAACTACGTTGCCTCTGCAACTAGACGTAGGCAAGGCCATCTGCCGATGTGGCCCCGAGGCATTAGGTCAGTCCGTTTAGGTTTGTCTTTACAAAGTCATGTGTCAATCCATATGTCTGTATAACAAGGTCATTGGTTGTGTCGAACTACGAGGTCTCTGCGTGTACAACATAGGCAAGGCACATCACACGATGAGCCCCAGAGGCCACACTAGGTCAGTCCATTAGGGTTCGTCACTTTCACTTTCACACACGTCTTCTATTTGTAGTCAGTCTTGTCAGTCGTAGTCAAGTCGAACTACGAGGTCTCTGCGTGTACAACGTAGGCAAGGCACATCACACGATGAGCCCCCAAGGCCACACTAGGTCAGTCCTTTAGGGTTTGTTGTCACACACAGTCAATTGTCAACACGTCATATCAAGTCATGCATCAATCTGGTGAACAAGTCAGCAATGTCTCTAGGTCATATCAAACAAATTTCCAAACAAAACAATTCAAACAGATCAACCAACCGTCTGCTACAGGATGTGTCCTTCTTGGAAACAGACGTTATCAAAACAATCAACCTGTGTCTTATTCAGGATGCGTCCTTCCTGCATACTCGACAAGGTCAAACAATCAAACATAGCCTTACATAGGTTATCACATCAACAGCATCTGACTTAACATCTTATATGATACATGTCTTTCTGAAACCAGGCTTTGTCATGCCTTATACAGATAGTCATAACATCGAAACCAGACTCACAGTCTTATCCGGTATGTGTATCTCCTACGATCAGGCTCTATCAATCAAACAAATCAAACAAACAAATCATGTTTTGGCAAATATTTTCATTGGCTTATTGACTTTATGGCTTATTTATCTTATCATTTATCTTGAATTGATGACTAGGATTCATGTTACTAGCTTTCTCAATGATGTCCCATGAAGGATTTAGAGAAGCAACGACGTATCAGAATTCTATTTTCTTTGACTGCTGTCTGTCGATTGTCTTTTAAATTTGATTTTGAGTCATGTTACTAGTTTCCTCAAGGATGTCCCATGAAGGATTTAGAGGAGCGATGACGTCTCATGACCTGTCTTTTACTTTGTTTGCTGTCTGTGGTTTGTCCTGACAAAAAGACTGGGGCAACTTGTGTCCTTAGTATGAGTTAGTAACAATCCTTGTCTGCGACTGTCTGTTATTTAGCAAGTGGATGCCCTTGCACACCTTGATTTATGTCATATCCTGGTGTTTGCCTCCATTTGTATTAGTCCCGCCCAATGATGATAAAGTGCAATACCTTTTGTGATACGGTAAAATATCGAAGATTCCTAACACTAACATTTATCTTTTGTCTTTTCATTTTTTGTCGATCTTCCATTCCGCATTAACAATTCTTCTATTGTCGATCTTCCATTCCGCATTAACACTAACATTTATCTTTTGTCTTTTCATTTTTTGTCGATCTTCCATTCCGCATTATGACAGAGTCCTGTGACACGAAATGGTATACATCATCTTGCATCAACATACATGTTAGAAACATACATATATATATATAGGCATATGTCACATTTAGCTCATCATGGCATAATAGAAAATAATCATCATTTAACATTGCATATCATAAGTAATAAACTGTAAATACATACATCACATGTCATTATATATATAACATCACATACCATCTCATCATCATATAGAATCATATGTCACATAGAATCAAATTTATCGCATTAGTTGCATAAACAACATAAAGTACATACAACCATCCATCACATAGGCATATCATATAGACATCACATGTATAAATCAAGACTGCATAATCAATAAATAGACAATGCATATCATAAAATCACCGCCAAAATCATATATACATATCGCTCATATGTGTCACATCACAATGTCATAATGTATCATAAATACATGGAAGCCCGCAGGCTATTGGATCAAAATACAATGTCTCAAATGGACCTCAAAACTGTATCTCTATCCTGAACTACCACTGCCATCATGTCGGGAGTGTGTAGGGGACTGATGCTGGGAACCTACTGATCTCGGAGCTGTGGGAGGTCTGTCATATGGCCCTGCTCTGCGTGGCTGATCCACTCCCTCTGTGCTCACTATCCGTGTGTGGGTCCTGGTCTGAGACCTGCTGCTCTGTGCTGCTGAAAAACTGGGAGCCCGTCTCTCTATGGGAACCTCTGTCTCATACAAGTCTCGGTAATATCTCTCCCTCTCGCCGGCTCTGACCAACTCTCTGGCAAATGCTGCTGATGGTCCTGTACATAATGACCTGAGCTCTGTGAATCTCTGCTCAGTCTCCTGCCGCCGGGCTATAGCCTGATCCCTCTCCAACAAGGCTTTGTCTCTCTCCACCCTGTAAGCATCTCTCTCTTCCATCAACACCCTCATCTGCTCCTCCAAGGAGGCAACCTAGGCTCGTAATATATCAGTGTCGGGCGCCTCTGCCTCTGTCTCATCCTGGCGGACCCTGTCTCGCCCATCCTCCTCCTCGTCCATCTCCTCCAGGATCTGATCCCTGATCTCTCTCTCGTGATCATCCTCCTCCTTATCATCCTCCTGGTAGGCACCTAACAATACAAGGGCATCTACCTCTGCCTCCTCTTCGACGGCCTCCTCTACAACTACCTCCTCGGCACCTGCCCCTGCCTCTGCCTCTGTTGGGATGTCAGGGATGTCTGGGATAACTGCCTCAGCTGGCTGCTCCTCCTCGCCACCCCTGGCCACATCTAGCATGGCCACATCCTCCTCTCCTCCCCTCTCCTCTTGGATCGGTGACAAGGCTGCTCCTCGTCCCCGTCGACCACGCCTCCCTCTCCTGCCTCCACGTCGGCCACCTCTGCCATCATCCCCACCATCACCTCAGCCTCCTCTACCTCCTCGACCACCTCCTCTGCCCCGTCTCCCTCTGGGACCTCTAACCCCCCGCTCTACTGGTGCTAGCTTCCCTAGATCTATCAAAGGAGTCGGCCTGTGTAGTGCCCACCACTGATCATAGGCTGGAGTCATCCCTGGATCTGCTGGTCCACCCCTCCATCCCCATGCCTGTGCCTGTAACCCATCTATATCTGCCTCTATAGTGGCAACTGGAATCTCTGGCCCCCACAACAGGACCTCTTGTGAGGACTGAGCAAATTCTGCTCTCCCTCGAGGTACATCCTGTACCTCTCCATACTTTCTCAAAACCCAGTCCGGCAACTATCGCTCTATGATGTGCATATGGGACACTGTCCGTCCCACTAAATACTGTGTCTGTCGACAATATAGCAAATGCTCACCCTCATCTGACCACACCTCGCAGTCTAGGTATGGTCTCCATGTAAACTCCTGCATCAGGTCTATAGCATGTCTATAGTAGCCCGTGTCTCCAATGTGGTGCTGAGTGGTAGCTCCCGCATACCGAAAGGCGTAGGGCGCTCCACGAGCTAGGTCTACTGTCACCGGTGGTCTAAAGATAGCAATATGCTCCCAAGCCCATACCATCAGGAGCGTGGTGCCGCAGCTCATCGACTGTGCCTCTCTATAGGTAATGTCATGAAGGTGGAAGTATAGCATCCCCAGCACACATGAACCCCAAGCATATACAACTCGGTGCTCTAGCATGCCTACTAGCATCTCACCCCATCCCACAGGAAATCCATGACCTCGACGGTCAGGTAGTACAATCCCACCTATCAGTGTCGCCACTAGACAGTCTAACTGTCTATACCTCTGGGCTAATACCTGCCATCTAATCTCATAATCATCCACCCCTAGCTGTCTAACGTCAGCGTGGGGGTAGTATCTGCACATCTCCGCTATACCCCTCTAGGTATCATAGACTACCCGTGTGCCTCTAATAGGCAGTCTCAGAATCTTATATACGTCCTCCAAGGTCACTGTAGCCTCTTCGGTCGGAAGATGGAACGACGATGTCTCCGAGTGCCACCGCTCACACAGTGCTGTCAGCAAACCCCGATTTTCCCTAATCTGGGGCATATCGGTCACATGCAACAAACCCAAATGCTATAAAGTCCGTCGCTCGGCCAGCTGTAAGCTGTCTCTGAATCGAAACGTCGTAGGTCTCGACTCACGTGTGTAGATAGGGTCAAGAACAACCTGTAACAACATGCCTCATGTCAGCCTGAATCAGCTACCCTAGTGAAAAATGAATGTTTTGACATAAAATGCAAATGCGTCGTTATTTTGCAAATGCGTCATTTTTTAACACATGCGTCGCTTTTATACAAATGCGGTCCACAAATTACAAGTGCGTCATTATTAATCAAATGTGGTTAATTATTATCAAATGCGTGCTAAAATCAACATTTGCGTTGCATAATCTCAAATGCGTATCAAAAGAAGCAAATGCGGCTACAATTATGCATATGCGTTTCAAATAATCACATGCATAACAGAATAAACAAATTGGTATCATAAAATTCACATGTGTAGCTAAATTTCACATGCGTATCACAATGATCAAATGCGTAACACAAAAAACACATGCGGTTATTTTTTCTAAACTAGCTTAAATGGTTGGCGTTAAAATGCAAATGCGGCTTTTCGCAAGCAGATGCGTCGTTCGTGCATACATATGTGGTACAAATTAAAATGTGACGCATAATAAAAAATGCAATAAATGTCTAAAAATATGCGCAAATTAAAAATTTTCAAAAGGCAAGTTTTAGGTCCATACCGGGGGGTCCGCGTCGGCTAGTCTCTAGAACGCCCTGATCTTGTAGGCACGATGATGGGTGGCTGGAACTGGAGACATCCTCGCTGAAAGTCAGAGCAAACTTTTCAAATCTCTAAGCTGGGTGGGTGCAAATGAATAGTTTTTCACCCCAATTTCAAATATATACCTAGACTTAGGTGGCATTTCCTTCCTTCTGGCCATGTAAACTTCCATTTTCTATCATCCCGTACCCGTCCCTCCTATTTCCGAACCCAATTCCGTCAACTGCATTGCATTTCTACCTATCTATTGGACTAATCGGGCGCATTTCCAAATTTTTCTGAACATTTCAAAAATTTGTCAATTTTCTCGAGGGGGCATACCTTCACCTGTTCTAATCCAAAGCTTGACTGGGGCATATTATTCATTGATTTTCTTTGACACAACGCCTAAACGACATTGTATCAAAGAGGGGAAAATGTAGACACCGAAATTTGGTTATTAGCCTGTGACTTCCATATTCTGCATAATTCTTATTCTTCATGGTCATGATTAAATAATGTCAATTATTTAATTAATTCATCTTTTATTAATTCATCTATTAATTAAATAATCTCAATTATTTAATTAATTCACTTCTCTTTATTTCTTCTAATTAATTAAATAAACGCTTGTTATTTAATTATCTTACTAATTAACCTTATTCTTCCGGTTAAATTAAATAAATTCTTATTTAATTTACTCTTTATCATATTTCAACTATAATTAAATAAATTCATAATTTATTTAATCATTCATTTAAATCTCTTTCGTCACTTAATTAAATAAATCTTATTTATTTAATTATCCTTCGAATATTGAGTCTCTTGAATTAAATTCATTTTTTTAATTCATTAAGTTTATTTTAACACATTCCTCTATATTTTAGATAATTATGTGAGTTATCTAAATATTCACTTTTACTCAACTCGACATCTATTTTAATCGTTCAGTTAACTATTGATTTGATGTCTGAGTGGCATTCTCGAGTAATCTCTTCGTCTAACCATTCAATCGTCCACTTCTAACTCAAATGCGTGTACATGCGGATTAATTAAATATTCTTATTTAATTAATTAAGTGTTGTGCGTGCATTTGAACAGAGAGTTGCTTTAATCAATCTTTATCTTTGTCATGCAAAGATATTTCTAATGTTTTTGAATGCCGAACTGAAGATTAAATCATTTATTTAATCTTTAATTCTATTTCTAATTCGAATCACTCATGTCATCACTATCAGTTATCTGAATGCATGTCTAATCTGTCAATCTCAATCGTCCGTTAATCTTTCAATCTTGTCCTGTCGTTCGAATAATCAATTTCCTATAAATTGATTTGTCATTCTTCATTCCAATCTCTCTCGAAATCTCTCACGAATTTGATAACTTTTGGAGAGCACTTTTGTTTTGAATCTTTGATATTTTGCTAATCACTATCTTAGGATATACTTGCACGAATTACTTGAAAATCTGAGGGCAATTATACCATACAAGCGAAATGGAGAAGGGCAATCGAGATAATTCATGGAAATACGTTTGAAGATTGGTGAGATCATTCTAGTTTTAATTACGTTTTTACTTTCCCATGTTCTTTGTTGCTTAATGTATGAATTTGCATGTTAGATTTAGTATTGTATGCATGTATGCTTCTAATCTTGATTCTTGTTGTCTATTGTGCAAAAGCTTGTTTCATTTTCAGACGTTACAGTTCTCTTCATTTGATTCTTGTTCATCACCACCCATTTTGATGGCCAACAGCACTTCTTTGATAGTTTATGGGAAGGGTTCTATTGAAATTGAAGGTGGAGCATTTAATGATGTTCTATGTGTGCCTACTTTGTCAAGGAACATCCTTTCCATCTATCAGATTACACATAGTGGTACAGGATAGAGTGTAGAGTTCACACTAGATTCTATCATTGTTCAGGATTTGCATAGCAGGGCTGTTGTTGTAGTTGGGGAGGTTGATCATCATTCTCGGTTCTACACCTTCTCATATTTTTCTCCTATTGATGATTCAGTTCACCCTAGTATGGACACACTTGAGGACATTGAGTATGGTTACTTGAATCTTGGAGTGCTCACTACTCCTGAGGTTCTTGAGCCTATTTTTGGTATTCCATCTCCTACATTGACTGATGTACTTGATGATACTTGTGTTCCGACAGTTTCAGTACCTTGTGATTCAGTGCAATAGTGCATACCTTGTCTTCATGCAGTAGTTTCATGAGATGACTACTTGATAGACATTGGCAGCTTGTTTGTGGAGTCCCACATTGCAGATTTGGGAGACACATTTGATTACTTACATCTTCTCTTTGATGAAGGCGATTCTTCTTCAGTTGTTGTGAGGGAACACTTTGAACCTCCTCTACATGATCAATCTTTTGAGGTTGATGTGATTGTGGATGCATATGTACAACAGTTGGAGGAGACCACTTTCTCTCTTAAGGAGACATTGTCTTTGGAGTATGTTCTACCTTCATCCTTGCTAGATCTTGAGTTATCTTTTTCAGCAGATGGGAGTGTTGTTGCAAAGGGGTTCTCATAGGTTCTAGGAAACGACTACATTGCGACCATTGCAGCTTCACATGGTTTGGGAAAGGCATCTTTTAGCATCAACATAGGGAAATTTGAGCAAATTTCAAAGACTCCTTACATTTTGAGGGTTCTTCCTTCTTCATTTGTGGATTGGGGAGACTTCATTCATGCACCTTTGGTATTGTTTCTTCCTAAGGGGAGGAATGTTTTTTGATAGTTTTGGAGTAGCTTCTTCATTCCTTCTCGAGCATCTTCCATGGGTGATCATTGTACATTGAAGGGGGGCTACCTTATCTCTCTTCTTCTTCTCTTGTATGGGGGGGACTTTTTCCTCACATGGGGTTTTTTCCTTCTCATGTTGTATTCATAGGCTTTTGTATCTCATCTCTCTTTTGGGGGTAGTTTTTTCCCATTGGGTTTTTCTATCTTTACTCCACTTGTGAGAGATTGCATTGCATTTGTACATGGGTACCTAACATGGCTTAGTTGCTAGGACCCATCTTACATCTTATCTTGCATGGTTAGCTTGAGTCTTCATTCCCTTAGTTTCACTTAAGGGGGGGTGTTGGTGTAAATAAGTATTTTACTTATTACACTTTACTTAAGCTTACTTAGGGAATGCATATCATTATAGGTTGCACTTGTGATACCTAGTTATTTGCATCTTGCATCTAGGTTTGTGCATACATTGAGAGATATGAGTTGGACACTTAGGGAAGTGTGTGTAGAAGAAATTCTGCTCTTTGTGGTGTGATCTAGTTATCACCTTTTTATCTCCACCTTTCATGGCATGATAATTCCACCTTTGGTGGGTGATCCACCTTTCATAGAATTATCTATTATTTCTCTCTACCTACCACACATATGATTGGGACACTTGTCTCATTCATGTACCTTCATTGTGTCCTAGCTTTCCTTTATAAGCAAGCCTTGTACATGCTTGTAATTGTCCATCTTGATAGTCTATCTTCATGTCTATCTTCATCATCACACATATTGAGAATACAGTCATCATATTCTCTCTTGTCTCTCTCTTTTGTGCTATGTTTAGTCTCTTGATCATGTTGTTTCTTTTCATAAGTTCTTATAGCTTGAATTAAAACACATCTACCATACTATGACACATTCATTGCTTCAAACAACTCATTTGCCTGATACACACAAAACTCTGATACAAACCAGAATTTGAGTCCAAACAGTCTCAACCCACTGTCAAACATTTTTTTCCAAGAGGTCTCTATCAGAAACCAACCTTGAAGTTGCTCAAAATTTTCATCAGTCAACCTCTAGTCTGCATTTTTGACCATAGGCTTAATCTTTCAAATTTTAATTTTATCCATTAGGTTCATAATCATCATTTTTAGCATTAGCTTGATCTTAGGTTTTCATTTTTGCATACTTTGGATTAGGCTAACCTTATCACAATTTTCAAAATCATTGCTTTCAAAACTAGGTTATCTTGGACTTCGTCATTCATTTCTATTTTCAATCGTTGTCCTTTTTGTGAGGATTTCCAACTCAACAGTCTAGTTAGGAAAAAATCACTAGTCATCTTGACCTTTTCACCTTGCCATTTTCAACAAGTCCTTTGGTAACTAAAATCGAAAACAAAGATTAAGCTTAGAGTGCTTAGGTACTCTTGTCTCCAAATTGCATTCATTTTAGTTCCTACCTTGCATACTTTATTTTTACAAAAAATCCAAAAATATCATTCATCCTAGTCGTCATTTTGAACCTAGACCTTGCATTAGTTACCTCATTAGTCCTCATTTTGCACTTTTCCATTTTCGTAATTCACATTATCATTGTCCCAGTCAACATTGACATCCTAATTGTCACTTTAGATTTTGGCATATTTTTCTCTTCACATCGTCAACCTTTATCACGCAAAAAGACAAAAACATAGACTAGTTTCATACTTTCACTTTCATCATCTTCATTTGAGCAATTTCCTTGATGGTGGAAACAAGACTTCAAAGAAAGAAAAGACAAATGGAAGACTTTGGACAAGACTTTAACAACAACGCCAACACCACACCAATCCCAATGACTGGATTTATGACGACCCATTTGGCAATTTAAATGTACAATCATCCATGAACATGTCAACTTCCTTTCAAAATCCACTTTTTGAACAATTCATACATAAAGACCAAAATGGACAAGTACTAGCTAAGGATTTAGATGCTACCACTCAAAACCATGACAAAGCTTCATTTGTAGAAGAATTGGTCTTGAACGATCTCGATAGATACCTTACTATGCTTTTGGACCAAGGGGAAAAAATACCAAAAGGCTTCGACATTAATACCATAAGACCTTCTTCTCTGGACAATGCAACACAAACCATGGCATCTCAACAAAACATGAACAATTCCTCCAATAGCAATAACATTGTGGTCACCACACAAGTTTCTACTAACACCATTAATGTGACATCTAGTGGCACCACAAGTAAAAACACCTCTACCTCAATTAATACATCTATTGGAGGAACATCTACTATTTCCATGCCTTCAATGTCCACATCATCATCCCAAATGATAGGAGTAACCGTTGGGTCCACATCAATGGGAGAAAATCCCACAAACCCTATGTTGGGATCTTCATCTATGACAATGGGGGTATCTTCATCATAACCTTATGGTGGAATCGCATTTAATCCCATTAGATGAAACCCACGATGATTCTTCATTCAAGGCATTAACACAACATTTATACATCATCACAATTAAACATCCCACATGGACAAGGACAAAATATGAACATCCCACATGGACAAGGACAAAATATGAACATCCCACATGTGCAAGAAAAAAATATGAATATCTCACATGGACAAGGACAAAATATCCACATACCATATGGAAACTTCCAAGGGAAAAACCTCAACATGTCATACGGAAAATTCCTCCAACATGGACAAGGAACTCAAATGACACAACCAATGCATACCTTTGGACATCAAATGGGTCAGGGATTTCAGATGCCTCAAATGCAAATGTTCACATGGTTGGGTCACATATTCCCACATATTCATCACAAATTCATACTCACTAGCAAATTCCCACTCAAAATTGGCAATACTAACAAATACCTAATCAACACATACCTTACATCTCACAACAATACACATCACAATCAAATCCAAACTTTTAGGCGACCAATGATCCCATAGTACATGCCTTGCTAACTAAAGTGGATAACCTTCACAAATGAATGGAAAATATGCAAACATCTGACAAAAAGACACCAATGTCCTATGACTTATGTCCTTATCCTTTTGACATGACTTTGTACATGCCACCATTTCCACCTTGTTATGTCACACCCAATTTCACCAAATACAAGGGAAAAACAAATCCACTTGACCATGTTCATGAATTCACCACAAGTTATGTCGATATTTCCCATGAACACACATACCTAATGCTACTATTCCTAAAAGTCTCGCTGGCCCAGCGTTAGAATGGTTTTACACATTGCAACTTGAAATTCAATCATGGAAGGAACTTGCCAAAAAATTTGTGCAAAATTATACATACAACATTGACATGGACACTTCCATCACCAACCTATGTCAACTCACACAAGAAGAGGTGGGTGAGACTTTCATACCATTTTTTCAGAGAGGCTTGGTAAGCTGTTGTCACATAGATATTCCTAGAAAAGAGAAAGTGGATATATTCATACAAACACTCCTAGGCCCATTGAAAAATGGCTTGTGTATCCATTGTTGTACAAATTTTGCAGACCTAGTTGAACGAGGTGTCCAAGTTGAAAAAATCATCATAGTTGAAGGAAAACTGAAATATGATCCTAAAAACAAAAATGCAAACCCTCCTCTTGCTGACAAAAAAAAATACTGGATTAAGAACAAACATGTAACCAACGATGGTGTAGTCAATGCTAAGGTTGTCAATGCTATGGGTCCCATGATTACTCTAAAAGGGACACAACCCAGAAACACATAGATGATGACACAAACCTATGCTGCTAATGCTGTCTAGACAAATTAGAATAACCAAGGCAATCAAAATAATCAAATTTAAAGGAAGCCTAGACAACCCAAACAATTCCCTAGAGAATGTACATACACTCCCTTGGGTGAGCCTATTGAAGAAGTTCTTAGGAAATTCCTTCAAAATGGTGTCATCACACTTGAGGACCCCAAACCATATGACCCTAGGAAGTTTAAACCATCTTGGTGGGATGATAATGCATTTTGTGACTATCATTGAATGAAAGGACACAAAACCTCTTCTTGCAGACAATTGAAAAATCTGGTACAAGACCTTATTGAAAAGCATATCATTAAAGTTGGTGGACCACAGTTTGCTTCTAATGTGGATCATACAATAGACAAGAACCCACTATAGTATCATGGTTCTGGAAACCCTTCTACATCAAATACAAATAAAAATACAAATGACAATAGTCGAGCCAACTATGTCTGTACTGGCTATGACTATTCTAGGGGACCTATCGTACATCACATTAGAACAACTGATGAACATGTCTACATAGTCACCATCAGAAAGGCCCCTGAATGCAATGTCACCACCTGCGGCGGAAAGGTCACCATAATCGGCCCTCCTCCCCCTAGACAACCAAAGGTAACAATAGCTGGACCATCCACTTTGTAATCACAATTGTGTCCACAAAAGAAGTAGTCCTGACCTAAAGGAAACTTTAATCTTATTGACCATCTTGGAAAAAAACTAGCACAAATCTCTATCCTTGAGTTGTTACGCATATTGCTTGCCCATAAGGCCATCCTAGATAAAAAATTACAAGAATTCTCTATTCCCCAAGATATTGATGTTAGCCAATTTGAAGCCATGGTAGGATATCTCATGACTTCCCACCATATCACCTTTTCTGACCAAGAATATTTGTCTTCCGAATCCAACCATAATGATGCCCTTCATATCAAAGTTTTTGTTCATAAACATAAGCTTAGATGAGTCTTAGTAGATGGCAGAGCAAGATTGAATATATGCTCCTTAAAATTGGTCAAGGCACTAGGATTTTATGATGCTTGTGTAGACACCACAAGAAGCATTGTTATCAGGGCATATGATGATAAAGAACGTTCCTCTCAGGGCATAATTATAGTTCCAATTCGAATCGGGCTAGTCATTGTCGACACCACTTGTCAAGTTTTGGATTTGGACCTCCCATACAACATTTTACTCGATTGACCTTGGATCCACACACTGAAAGCTGTCCCCTCCATGTATCACCAATGTTTGAAGTTTCCTTTTGAAGGCACTAAGATTACTATATATGGATACCTTGATCCGTTCCAATATTGTACCAACTTACATGGTGTCTTGGAGCATCAAGTTCCTATCAATAGGGAAGCTTCAACATCTTTGTCTTCCAAATTCATTAACCCATCAACACTCGTGAAGCCTTTTGCCTCTTCATCCACCACATCCACTTCTGCTTCTTTGACCACCATGACCACCTCCATAACACCTACCACTTCATTTATAACCCCAAGCGTTGACCCGAGCTTTTAGATTCAGGACCAAGGATGTGGAGAGTACAAGCTGAATATGGCCTATTGCATAACCAAGATGCCCAATTCTCCCTAGGTCTATGGCAAACCTTGCTTTAGAATACAGGAAAAATAAATTTTTAGGGTTCCTCCAAATACAGTTTTCATAAAGTGGGGCGAAATGAGTCAAGAGGACACAAATGATATACTATCCTGGATTTATAAAGAACCACAAGACTTGACTCCCTTGCTAGTAGCAATATATGGAAAAGGATACAACATGATAAAAGCAAAAGGCTATGATAGAAAAAGTGGTCTTGGTAAGGATAAACATGGAAGGCATGAGCCATTATCAGTTTTAGAAAGACCAAAACATCTTGGGTTAGGGTTAGGTCCACGAGAATCCGGCGATCCAATTACCAGTGTGCTTCCATGTGAGTTAGTGTATGCTTCAAAATATGTTGAGACAATTGAGGACACCTCCTCTGAAACCGACTCTCACGAATTAGAATTTGGCTCTCAGCGATCCTTAAGTGACTGCTACCTTGACGAATTGTTCCTTGAACTTGGTGAGCCTACATTTGAAGAATGATTCTGGAAAATGTTTAAGATTGATACAACATCAAATGATGCCAAGTCTAGATCATATTCTATTCCCATTCATCCTAACCTTGACATACCTACCTAGTCTAATGACCATCATGAAGAACCACCTAAACCATCACTTGCAACTACTGACCCTGACCCTGATGCTACTCCCTTTGTCCCTTACTTTTCCAGTGAGTATGAAACAAGTGAAGGAGAATATTGGATAGAATCTGACATAGAGCTAGATGATGACAACTTCATTTTTAACATCTTGGCATCCATTTGCATGCTCTCCATGTCATCTCCTCAATTTGAAAATGCTGATGATGGAATATCCTTGGTTTACCTTGACCTAATCGACTGGAACCATCAAGGCCCATTGGTAATGGACACTTTTCAAAATGATGAGTCTCTAGAAAAATTTCTAGGGCTACGTGAGGGCATTCCAAATGGGGATCACAAAGTTGGATTTTCCATTGACTTGGATTGTGCTGCTTATTTTGGGGAGACTGCGCCATCATCTAGTTGCAAAATTAAAAATAAAAATAAAACAAAAAATGACATGTCTCTAGGGGAAAACTAAAAGGCACTTTCTGACAGAAAAAGAGTAAAAATAAAGGACGTATCCAAGGGTGAAAACCTCCCTGAGGTGCCCAAGGGTGGAGGATTGGACTTTCTCCCCGTAGACAGAGAAAAATCAGCAATGCTTGTCGAGGACACCATAGTAGTTAGTATATCTACTATGGAGGACCCTAAAATGGTTCTCTTTGTGGCATCATTGACAGAAGTTGAAGAGCCAGAATTTCAAAAGTTCTCAGAATGCAAGATAAAATTTGCATGGTCTTATGTTGACATGCCAGGATTAGATCCTGAGTTAGTATTACATCACTTGCCATTGTTGCCAGATGCCAAGCCAGTAAAACAAAAGCTGAGAAAAATGCACCCGCAAGTTACATTACTGGTTAAAGCTGAACTCAAAAAGTTGTTGGATGTAGGTTTTGTTAGGTCAATTGACTATATAGAATGGATATCCAACCTCATCCTCGTTACCAAGCATACTGGACAGATTCACATATGCACAGACTTCCGAGATCTCAATAAAGCATTCCCTAAAGATGATTTCCCTTTGCCAAACATTGACATCATTATGGACCTTACAACTAGATATGAGATGCTGTCTCTTATGGATGGTTTTTTTGGTTATAATCAGATTCGTATTACCCCTGAAGACCAACAAAAAACTACTTTCACATGACCTTGGGGTACATACTACTGGATTGTAATGCCGTTTGGTCTTAAAAATATAGGTGCTACATATCAAAGGGCAATGACAACAATATTCCATGACATGATGTGCATGTTAATGGAGGACTATGTGGACAACCTTCTGGAAAATTCATTGATGAGAAAAGACCATCTTTCAGTATTAGACAAAGTTTTCAGGACACTGGAAGAGTATAAGGTCCGTTTGAACCCGAAAAAGTGTGTTTTTGGTGTAACATCAGGCAAGTTGTTGGGGTACATAGTCTCTCGTAGAGGCATTGAAGTTGATCCTGCTAAAGTCAGAGCTATATTGGATATGCCTCCTCCTAAGGGAATCAGTGACCTAAGAACGCTACAAGGAAGGCTTCAATCTCTAAGATGGTTCATTGCTCAACTTGCAGATAAGTGCCAACCATTCCAGTATCTTCTACAGAAAGGGATCCTCTTTGTGTGGATAGATAAATGCCAAGAAGCATTTGACTAGATAAAATAGTACTTATTGTCACCTCCAGTTCTCATGCCTCCTGTCCAAGGAAAACCATTGATTCTATACATCTCTGCAACTACTTCAGCACTGGGGGCATTACTAGCATAGAATGACTATGAAGAAAAAGAAAGAGCCATATATTATATCAGTCAAACAGTGGTGGGGTATGAGCTAAATTACACACCCATTGAATGTTCTTGTTTGGAAGTTGTATTTGTGGCACAAAAATTAAGCAATTACATGTTAAACCATAAGACACACTTGGTAGCCAAGATCGATCCCTTGAAGTACCTCTTGAGTTGAGCAACATTGATAGGATGTTTAGCAAAATGGGTCATGGTCCTCAGTGAATATGATATTCAATATGTGGATCAGAAAGCCATCAAAGGAAAAGTAATACCAGACCAGCTCGCAGATGCACCAATACCAGATAATCATCCTCTTACAACAAACTTTCTAGATGAGTCCATATTTCAAGTGAAGCCCCAACAAACTTGGGAATTATACTTTGATGGATCTCATACTAATCATGGCTCAGGAGTAGGAATACTATTCATTACTCCACAAGGAGATTCCATCCCAAAGTGATTCCACATCACATTTCCATGAACTAATAACATGGCATAGTATGAAGCACTAATCACAGGACTCTAAATGGTTATCAAGTGGAAAATTAGGAATTTGCAGGTCCTCGATGATTCTCAATTAGTTATAAACCAAGTCAATGATGAGTATGAAACCAAAGATGATAAGCTAATGCCTTATAAATAGATGGTTGATAGTTTTTTGACATACTTTCATAGGATATCCTTTGAATTAATTCCAAGAACATAGAACAAGGTTGTTGATGCTATGGCAACAATTGGATCTTTGCTTGATATTCCCAGCAATGTCCCACAATTTGAGTTTTTGGTTGAGCAGTTATTGGTTCCCGCCTATGATGTCCCCGAATTAGAAATGGTCTATGAGCTTGTTGGTGTTAGGGTTAGAAATGGCAAATATCTAACAATTAAATACAGATCTATATAATAAACAGAGAAACTAACACACACATAGAATAAATCATAACACAAAGAATTTAATGTGGTTCACCCAATTTGGGCTACATCCACCAAACCACAGCCATCCAATACTTTTATTATCTAGTGTAAAACCTATTACAATCTTGCGAATAATCATGTTTTTCATCATACTGTAATACCCAACTGAACCTCTTTTTAACAAGCTTAGGAGCTTCTAGATTTTTGGGTTCTACAAAATCGGATTTTTCTTTTTTCATTGATTTTTCCCTTTTTTGGTTATCACACGAAAAAGTAGGAGGAAAATTTTTCTCGGGGGCTACCGCCCCCGAACCCCCATCCGGGGCCCAGCCCAGCCTTGGACCCAAGAAAGGATAGGGGTCAGGGTGTACAGTATACCATGGGCTATACAGTATAGCATGATCAGTCACCACATACCAATAATCTCCCACTTGGAGACTGATTAGGCTCCATACCAACACACATCTCCTACTTGGCGATTGATCCTAGACAACACTGCTGCAATTATAGCTCCCACTGGAAATAAGTACCTTGGACCCTGCTGCTCTGTTATACTTGAATTCAAACTTGAAGGCCAACCGAAGCTAAAGAGGAGCTCAACTTCTCCCTTGACACTGCCTTCGTAAAACATATCTGCTAGATTGACATCTATATGTATCTTGTCTAGCTTGACCTGTCCATTCTCCAACACCGACTGAATGAAATGATATCTCAACTATATGTGTTTTGTTTTAGAATGCAAGGTAGAATTCTTTGCAAGATGTATAACACTTTGGCTGTTTTTGAACAAGTAATTTCTAGCCTGTTGTTTTCCCAACTCCTCCATGAAAATTTGCAGCCATATCATCTCCTTTGCCACCTCTGTTGCAGAAACATACTCTGCCTCTGTGGTGGATAAAGCAACCACCTTCTGCAATCGAGAAATCCAACTCACTACTGTCCCACCAACTGTAAATACATAATCTGTGGTACTCTACTGGGTATCTATATCCCCTGCCAAATCTAAGTCAACATAGCCTTTTAAATCAATATTAGAGCCCCCAAAACATAGACAATTATTGGATGTACCTCTCAAGTACCTGAGAATCCATTTTACTGCATTCCAATGCTCAACTCTGGGATGACTCACATACTTTCTAACAACTCCTACAACATGTGCAATATCTAGTCTTGTGCATACCATAGCATACATCAAACTGCCTATAGCTGAAGCATATGGTACCCTAGACATTTTTTCTTCCTCCTCTTGTGTCTTTGGACACATATCCTTAGTCAATTTAACATGACTAGGCAAATGTGTGCTGACAGCTTTTGCATTCTCCATATGAAATCTCCACAACACCTTTTCAACATAATTAGCCTGAGATAAAAACAATTTTCTATTTTTCATATCTCTACAAATTTTCATACCAAGGATTTGTTTTGCTGCCCACAAATCCTTCATTGCATAAGAATTTGCTAATTGTTGTTTTAACTCACTTATGTGATCCATGTTAGACCCAACTACAAGCATGTCATCAACATATAAACATAAAATAATGTAGCTATCATTATCTAACCTGTTAAAATAAACACAATGGTTAGAATTACACCAACTATAGCCTTGCTCAGCCATAAAACTATCAAATTTTAAGTACCATTGCCGACGTGCTTGCTTCAAGCCATATAAACTTTTCTTCAATCTACACACTAGTTTCTCCTTACCTTTGACTTCAAATCCTTGTGGCTAGTCCATATATATTTCCTCTTCTAAATCACCATGGAGAAAGGTTGTTTTAACATCAAGTTGTTCTAAATGCAAATCTTCAGCAGCCACAATACTTAAAACAATACAAATAGAAGTCATTTTAACAACAGGAGAAAAAATCTCATCAAAATCAATACCCTTTTTCTGTGCAAATCCCTTTACAAATAATCTAGCTTTAAATCTCTTCTTACCTCCATCCTCCTCTTTCAGCCTATAAATCCATTTGTTTGGTAAAACCTTTTTACCTGGAGGCAACTTGCATAATTCCTAAGTTTGGTTTTTCAGCAAGGAGTCCATTTATTCTTCCATTCCATGCTCCCACTGAACCTTGGTATCCACCTACATAGCTTCATCATAATATTCTGGTTCACCAGCATCAGTTAATAAAATAGTATACAAAGAGTGAGAGAATCTTTTTGGAGGTCTACTTATCCTTGAAAATTGTCTAACAGGAGTTTGCGGTATTTTTTGTTGCTGTTGTTGTTGCCCAACATGAGGAACCACTGAAACATCATTATTTGGAATATCATCCAACACTGCATAATCATTTTCTTTCTTCTCATGCTGCAACAACAGATCTTTGTACAACACTTTCTCATTGAATATGACATCCCTGCTTCTCACAATTTTTTGATTTTCAAAATCCCAAAGCCTATAACCAAATTCATCAATGCCATATCCAACAAATACATATTTCTTTGATTTTGCATCAAGCTTGGTTCTATTTTCAGAATCTACATGTGCAAATGCTTCACAACCGAAGGTTTTGAGAAAAGAATAACTCACCTTCTTACCTTTCCATGCTTCCTCTGGAATACCACAACCCAAAGGATTAGAGGGACCTCTATTAATTAAATAAATAATAGTGTTTACAGTCTCTGCCCACATTTTTAAAGGCAGCCCGACATGCAATCTCATAGTCCATGCACACTCCATTATTGTTCTATTCATGCGCTCAGCCACTCCATTTTCCTATGGAGTCCTTGGAACCATTTTCTCCTATGAATACCATTAGAGGAACAATAATCTTCAAACTCTTTACTGCAATACTCACCACCATTATCAGATCTGAGACATTTTAACCTTTTACCCGTCTCATTCTCAACCAAGCTTCTCCATTTTTTAAAAGTTTCAAATACATCAGATTTCTGCCTAAGGAAATAAATCCATACCTTCCTAGTTGCATCATCAATGAATGTAACATAATACGAGAGCCACCGAGAGAAGATACCTAAGTTGGTCCCCATACATCCATATGCACAAGCTCCAATTTCTCATCTTTCTTTTGCTTCCCATCCTTGAGAAAACTAACTCTCTTTTATTTTCCATACACACAACTTTCACAGAAATCCATATTAACACATTTTAGACTTGGTAAAACATTATTTGAATGAAGTAATTTCATACCTTTTGCACTCATATGCCCAAGTCTATTATGCCATAGTGCTGATTCGAGTCCACAACAACTGTATGATCTTCTACCTGCTGAACTGCAACAATTGTTCCCCAACATTGACCTTTTTTGTAACAATTAAAGTAGAAGGAATAGTATGACTGCATAAATATATAAGGTGCCTACTTTCACACCTTTTGCTACCACTAAGGCACCCTTTGTGACCTTCCAATTTTTATCACTAAATGTAACAACACAACCTTCATCATCTAGTTGCCCTGCTGAAATTAAATTTCTACTTAACTTTGGAACATGCCTTACCTCACATAGTAGCCAATGATTCCCATTCTGCAACTTAATCTTGATTCTTCCCTTTCCAACAATCTGACAGTGGTTCGTTATCTCCTAAATAAACCAGCCCAAAATCCCCTTGGACATAATTAAGAAAATAACTTCTATGGGGGGTAGCATGAAATGAAGCCCCTGAATCTAACACCCAAGAATCATCAGCATTATCAAGGGAAAGAATCAAAGCATCCTCATTAGATTTATTACTTACCACATTTTCCTCTTTACTTCCTTTCTGTCTCCTTTATTTTTCTGAGACCAGCAATCTCTTTTCAAATGACCCGACTTACCACAGTACCAACAATCCTTCTTGTTTCTAGATTGGGACCTTTTGTCCTTTGATTTTCCTTGTGACTTCCCATGATTTCCAGAATCATTTCCTCTCTCCTTTGTTCTACCCCTACTTTCTGCATTCAAAACATTGCCTAATGTGGATGTTCCACCTCAGCTTTTCCTACAAATTTCCTCGCTCAAAATAACACCAACAACATCATCAAATTTCAATGTATTTGAACCAGAAATAGAATTGCTAACAACCATTACCAAGATATTCCAACTTTCAAGCAAAGAACACAGAATCAAAATAGCCCTAACTTCTTCATCAAATTTTACTTTTACAAAAGTTAATTGACTGGTGACTGTATTAAACTCATTCAAATGATTAGTAACTGACCCGCCTTCTACCATTTTCATATTAAATAAACGCTTCATAAGAAATACCTTATTCGAAGTGGAAGGCTTTTCATATAACTTCACCAGGGTTTCCATCAACTCTTGAGTTGTCTTTGCTGTTGTAATATTGAATGCCACTGATTGTGCCAGGCATAGACGAATACTGCCAAGAGCCTTTCTATCCAAGATCTCCCAGTCCTCATCTGACATTGCTGTAGGTTTCTTGGTTTTCCCTTCCAATGGCCACCATAAATCCTTCTGATAGAGATAGTCCTCCATCTGTATCTTCCATAACTGATAGTTTTTCCCATTAAACTTCTCAACCTTCTTACCCTCATCTACCATTGCTCCCACTCAACTGTGAGACTCCCACTCAATCGTGAGATGTTTCCTATAGATGATAATCAAAACATAACCTGCTCTGATACCACTTGTTAGTGTTAGAAATGGCAAATATCTAACAATTAAATACATATCTATATAATAAATAGAGAAACTAACACACACACAAAATAAATCATAACACAAAGAATTTAACGTGGTTCACCCAATCCGGGCTACATCCACCAAACCGCAGCCATCCAATACTTTTATTATCTAGTGTAAAACCTATTACAATCTTGCGAATAATCGCGTTTTTCATCATACTGTAATACCCAACCAAACCTCTTTTTAACAAGCTTAGGAGCTTCCAGATTTTTGGGTTCTACAAAATCAGATTTTTCTTTTTTCATTGATTTTTCCCTTTTTCGGTGATCACGCGAAAAAGTAGGAAGAAATTTTTTCTCAGGGGCTGCTGCCCTCAAACCCTCGCCCGGGGCCTGGCCCGACCCTGGACCCTAGCAAGGATAGAGGCCGGGGTGTATAGAATACCATGGGCTATACAATATAGCATGATTAGTCGCCACATACCAACAGTTGGTTCCAGTTCCCCTTGGTATAAGGACATTTTTGACTACCTTCGTTCACAAATCCTTCCCCAAAACCTTTCCAATAACCAGAGAAAGTCCTTTATCCACAAAGCTACATGTTATACCATCATCAACGACACCCTTTACCATCGTAGCTTCGACAATACCCTTCTCCATTTTCTCGACACTAATGAAGCAAAAATGACCTAATGGGAAGTGCATGAGGGTATATGTGGGTCCCATTTGAGTGGCCCGACCTTAGCTAAAAAGATTACGAGACTTGGGTACTATTGGTTGACACTAGAAAAGGATGCATTGGAATTTGTAAGAACATGTCGCCAATGTTAGTGATTTAATTCACGCTCCAGTACAAGAGTTGAGGAAAATCACTTCTTCTTTTCCTTTTGCACAATGGGGATTTGATCTCATGGGCAAGATTCACCCTACATCCTCTAATGGACACAAATTCATTATCACCGCCACTGAGTATTTTAGTAAGTGGATTGAAGCCATTCCACTCACTTACATTACCGATAAACAAATATCCAAATTCATCCTCAATTATATCATTTTTTGGTACGACATTCCACAATCCATCATCATGGATAATGGTCATCCCTTCAAAAATCAAGAGGTCTGTGAAATATGTCAACATTTCCATATCAACCACCACTTTTCCACACCTTATTACCCACAGGAAAATGGTCAAGTGTGGCATCTAGTAAAACCATTATCAAACTTCTCAAAAAGACCATCAATGATGTTGGCCATGACTGGTACATCCAACTCAACCCTGCTTTGTGGGAATTCTGCATGAGCATCTATACCCCCACCGGTGCCACTCCTTTCACCCTTGTCTTTGGAGCCAAAACCATCTTTCCCATAGAGGTCAAAATTCCATCTTTGCGAGTCTCTATGAAAGGCCTCATCATTGATGAAGAATACAGACAATCAAAATGACATGAGTTAGAAATGCTAGATTAACGTAGACACAATGCATTGAATCATTTAAAAGCATACCAAAATAGTCTTTGAAAAAGTTATAACAAAAGGGTGATCACTTGACAGTTTGACATTGGTGACCTAGTTCTCATGCAAAATCCTAAGAATCAGTCAGATAGGGAGAAGCCAAGAAAATTTGAGCCAAATTGGCTAGGCCCTTATGTCATCATAGTATCATTTGGTTTCAGAGCATATCAGTTAGCTACTCCTGAAGGTGAATAGTTGATGGAGCCAATCAACAATTTACATTTGTGCAAATTCTATGCATAGCATTAGAAAGCCTACCCGAAAACCAGTTAAAAATACAAAAAAAAATTGAAAAATACAAAAAATCGTCACCTTGATGAAAATATGGCAAACAAGCATCCTGGGGACACCAAAAAAAAAAGAAAAGAAAAAAAATGATAAAAATAAAGAGAAATAATTCGTCCAATAGTGAAAACCTGGTAAACAGGCACTTTGGATAAGTACCATGGTGAAAACCTAGCAAACAGGTGCCATGTGTAGTCAGTCATTGTTGTGCCATCTATTGTCACTCTATCCACCTTTGTCCCCAATAAACATACTCTTTTCTGACATTTATCATAACACTTCACCCCGACATCATGAAATTTCTGTCCATGGCTGACAATGGTTGAAATCAAGTCTTGCATACTGTCCACTGTCCATGCTAGTCATGCCTTTTCTTTACACTCCATTTTTCTTGGCTAATTCTCAACTTGAATAGGGGAAACTTTTTATCATGAGACTGTAGTGGGTACTGCACGTGATCCTAAAAATTATAAAATGTCCTAAAAAAGACCTAAAAGTCATAAAATGTCCTAGAAAAGACCTAAAAATCATAAAATGTCCTGAAAAAAGACCTAAAAATCAAAAAACATCATGAAGAAAACACAAAAATTCCAAAAAACAAAGTCATGTCAATCAACACAGTCACGTCAGTTCAAGTCTTGATTAGTTTTTGTCATTGTCGAACTACGTTGTCTCTGTGCATTTGCTATGTAGGCAAGGCTCATCTTCAAGCCCCCAAGACATTAGGTAAGTCCTAGTAGGTTTGTAAAAATAAGTTATGACTCAATCTTTGTTCAACAAGAAAAAGTCATTGGTCATGTCAAACTACGAGGTCTTTGAGTGTATGACTTAGGCAAGGCCATCTGTCGATGAGCCTGTGAGGCCACACTAGGTCAGTCCATTAGGGTTCATTAAACAATTTTCTCACACACATGAAGTAGTCTTTAAATTATCATGGTCTATGTCAAAATTTGAATGGAAAATCTACCCAAGCAAAGTTCTATAATCTGTCAATTAAGCATGACAATCATCTTGGCATATCAAAATCAGTCAAACTCAGTCAAACTTAGTCAAACTAGTCAAATCTTGCTTACCCTATAGATGTGTCCTTCTGAAGGGTAGCCCCATCACTTATTCATTTCCTAGGATGTGTCCTTCTTAGGCATTGTCACAGTCATATGGCATTTTGAGGATTCTCACAACATTCGAGATATGTTCCTCTTGACATCGACATTATTCAGGATGTGTCCTTCTCGAATTTGACATTTTGGCATCAACTTGGCATTTTGACATCGACGTTATTTAGGATGTTTCCTTCCTGAATTCGACATCATGACATCAACATCATTTAGGATGTTTCTTTCTCGAACTTGGCATTGATCCAAAATATTGACATTGACCTCGTTCAGGATGTGTCCTTCTTGAATTTGGCATCACTTTGGCATCAACATCATTCAGGATGTGTCCTTCCTGAATTCGACAATCTTGACATTGACATCGTTCAAGATGTGTCCTTCCTGAACTTGACACCAATCTAGCATCTTCTTATCGTCAATCCTGGTATTTTGACACCAAGACATCCAACATTCCACCACACTTGAAAAACTTGACAAACTAGACATTTTGACATTCAAACACTTGGAAAGCACTTGGCATTTAATTTTATGATGCTTTTTTTGTCTTTTGGCAATCATGATGCTAGTTCCTTGAGGATGTCCTAACAACAGGATTTATAGGAGCAATGACATTTCATGATTTGTCTTTCCTATCTTTACTGTTTGTGGTTGATTATGACAAAAAGAATGGGGAAATCACTCTCTTAATATGAGTCATGATAATCCTTGGTTGCGACTGCTTGTCTCACGTGCTGGTACAACCTTGCACACCTTCGTCTACATCATATCATGGTGTTTGTTGGCCATTACAATAATATGCCCAATGATGATAAATATAAAAATGTAAGCATGAAAGTTGGTTCCCTTATCATTTCTCGTCTAGCTTTCCATCTTCATCCTCCTTTCTCTTCCACGCTAATATCCATCCCCTTCCAAGCTAACATTTCTTCTATCCTTCATCCTCTAGTCTTATCATGCATTTCGAGAACACATTCATGTTATTTGAACTCACCTATCCTCTCGAGAGGGCATACACAACCCTCCTCGTCATTCTTGTTTCATTGGGGTAGAATTAAATTTATTTGACACAATGCGATGAACTGCATTATGTAAAAGAGGGGAAAAATGTAGACACTGAAAAATGTCCTAAGTCCGCGAGTGTCATTTTTCTTGGTCATTGTCCTTCGATAATTGAATAATTTTAATTATTCAATTAAGTTTTTCTGCATTCCTCTATTAATTAAATAATTTTTAATTATTTAATTAATTCACCTTCTCATCTTTATTCTATCCTGATCAATTAAAATTATTTAATTGCGTAGCTAATATATCCCTTTCTTCAATAATTAAATAAATCATTTTTTATTTAAATATTTATCTTTCATCTATAGTTAGATAATAATAATAATCATTATTTGACCTTTTATTCTTCTATAATTAAATAATTGTCAAAATTATTTAATTGTGTTTCATTCCTCTCTTTTGGATAAATAATTCAAATTAATTATCCATGTCTAATTTCCACCTCCCCATTTAATTAAATTGATTAATTTAATTAAATGCTCCTTTTGTCATTTTCTCTAAATAAATAATTTGGATAAATTATTTATTTGCCACTTGTCATTTTCCTCCATTTTGAATAAATAATTTAAAATAAATTATTTATGCACCTCCACTTGGTCAAAGATACCCTATCATTATTTCATGTCATAGCCTGCATGTCCCTGCATGTCTATCATAGGCTGCATGTCCCTGCATGTCTATCATAGCCTGCATGTCCCTGCATGTCTGTCATAGTCTGCATGTCCCTGCATGTTTGTCTGTCATGATTCCTCCAAGAATAGCATATTCTTGGTGCATCAATTCTGGACCATTGATCTTGGAATCCTTCTAGAGGATTAATCTTAGTCGTCCCCTTCGAAGGGTTTTCTATAAAAGCAACCTTCCTTCTCCATTTTCACCTTAACAGCTAATTGTCTCCAACTTTCTTGCTACCATTTGTAGGTTTTGCACAAGTATTTCAACAAATCTGAGGGAAAAGTTGCATAACAAGAAGGAGAGAAAGAGAAGGAATCAACTACAATATGGGGAGTGCTTTATTTTATTTTCTTTCATTTTGATATCTCCATTTGTTTGTATTCTCTTGTTTAGATGAGGTTAATAGCTTAGAAGTGTTGGCTGTCACTTTATCTATGCTATTTGATTTTTAACCCCATCTCACAACTTTGACTTTCATTTCTTCTCCTTTGCACACTCCTTGAATTTTTCTCCAACTAATCATGATGAACAAACTTGATTAAGGTTATCAAAACTTTCTCAATGTTGATTGTGACAACTACCTTCAACATTTTGTTTGAAATTTAGGATTCTTGAGTGTGCAAAGTGAAAAACCTTACTTTTAGGGCCCACAATTGCCCCTAACTATTTTTTTATGCTTTCAAAACTTCACTTGAAACTCAAACCCTATCCATGTAGGAAATAAAGAAGCATGGTTGTCATAAATATCCTCCAAAACCACACTCAAAGCATTGAATGCCCTCCACCACCTTAAAAAAAGGGATTGGACATTTGAGGAGAGTTGTTTTGAATTAATGTCATTTTCAGCCAAAAACATGTCATTCTAGAACATTGTCAAACCTTCAGGATCGAAAGAATCATCTTGTTGAACATTAAATGGTTTGTGCCTCCAAAAAATAACCTTAATTCGAAATCAGGTGTTGGGCTTGCTAAATATCCCTTATCAAATTCATGAAGCAAAAGATATAGAAAATACTAAAATATTGAACCTTAAAAGACCATCTTTGTCGAACATTGGGCGTTGGGCCTACAAAAAGGAATGCTTATCAAAAGAATAAAGAGAAGAAAACCACAATCTCAAAAATCCAAAGAGAAACCCCATTGGGCATCAGGTGTCAGGTCTATAGATTATCACAAAAGATGAATTTTGAAAATGTGATCCTTGAAAGATGACCTGCCAAATGTCAAGTGTTGGGCTTGACATTTATTGGAAGAAGGGCAGGGATAATGCCAAAATATTTGAAGGTGGGAAAAAATATGAAAGAGGGTGGAGGAAACATAGATATTGGGAGTCAAGGGTCAGGGAGAAGGCTTATGCCTTATCACAAAATGAAATAAGGAATAAGAGGGAGACTCAATGCTTGATGTCCAAAAGAGAGACATTGTGTATCGAGGATCAAAAGGAATGCTTAATTCTTATCACAAAATGTGATAAAAGATAAGAGGGAAGCTTGATTGACAAAATTCGAAGGTAAAATATCAGGGATCCGGGGGTGGCTTTATGTCCTATCACCAAAATAAGACAAAAGGTAAGGAGAAGGCCTGATCACTGAAAGTCAAAGGTGTTAAGGATTAAAGATTGGGAAGAAGACTTACTAATTAATATGGAAGGATGGTAAGAGGTAAGGAGGATGGTCAATCCTCAAAGTCTGAAAATTTGAGACTTTGGCCATTTTTAGGGATTTTATCGAAACTTCAATGATTAGGGGGAGGAATTATGGATTATGATAGGAAAGTGATAAGAGTTAAGGTTGATTGTTAAAACTTGAAACACTTGGGTAAGTGATGGAAAGGAGTTCAGGAGTGATAGAGAAGGTGTGCCTGAATGAAGACAAGTAAAACCCTAAAATTCTGAAACGTCAACACTTAGCCATTTTTGGGTTTTGAGGCACAATTCATGTAAGATGACTCATGGAAGATATTTTAGATCTATTTTCACTGATGGGTCATATATGATGGCATGAAATTTCAATAGTTGCAAAGGATGATAATGATACAAAAGATGGAGAATCAACAACTATTGTAAGAAAAGGTCTAGTGACAAAATAGGATATCCCAAGGTTGAAAACTTGGGAACTTTAGTTAAAATGGGAGAATGAACCAATACAAGAATGTAAAGAGAAATTGGAGGCTCTCTTCAAGTTAGCTAAAAATATGGCTGACAAAGACATAATGCTCATTGACACACTTATCCAAGAGCTACATGATAGAGACAATTTGGGACAAGGGGATATTGAGGTAAATAGATTTAAAGGTCTATTTATAGATATAGTGAATGATTTTATGCCTCATTTGCATAAGGAATTGATGGATGATGTAATCAAGATTAGGAACTTGATTACAAAATATGAAATAGATACAAGGGTTAGGAATGATGGAATAAAGAAGATATCAGAGATATATGCTAAACAAAAAATTAAGTGGAGCCTATAAGAAAGTGTTCTAAGGGAAGTCATGAACAAAGTTTTGTTAGCATTTAGGATAGGAGGAGATGCTCTTGTTGAAGAAGTATCTGTCATTGAATGAATAGCCTTCATCCTCAAATTTTCAAAAATATTATGAGATACCAAAAAATGCACATCAAGTTGAAGATCCAAATGTAGATATGAACCAAATGGTGGAAATTATGCAATGAATTTTGGAGATTTTGAAGTGTATTAAAACTGGCATAATTTTGAGTGAAGATGAAGGAAAAAGATAAGGAAGAAATAAATACATGATAATGTTTGAAAAAATCTAAGTAGTGAAGCCTAATTGGAGGATTTCTACTAAGGGTTAGTTGACTACAAGGATATTTGACAAGGTTTAAAAGTATTTAGAATTTTGGAAGGATTAGTGGACAATTAGCAATGAAAAAGTCTTATGAGGGGAAATTTGACCATTTCTTTTGAAATTTTCTATTGATAGGCCATGTGCAAAAGATACTTTCTAGCCACATGTCAACTATTGATTCCATTAATTTTGTTTTAGCCATGTGATTTTTGTAATTGACCTCTACCTTAGTTCTATAAAAGGTAGTGGGTCATCTCATTTTAAGGGATCAATTTTTTTGAAAATATAGAACATGAATTGGAGAGTTGATAATTTTTACTTGTACCTCATGTTTTATGGTCACATTTAGTAAAAAATGTATATTTTGTAAGAATTTATAAAGATAAAGTAAATCAAATGTCATTCTAGATCATATATCTTGCATGATTGTAAGTTGTTCATTTGGTAAAGTAATCAAATTGATATACCATCTTTGGGTGCATTTGAATCTATTTTGCTAGGAAATAGTTCATTTCTTCAAATTTTTGCAATGTTAAGTATGTAGATGTGAAAAAATATGGTGAATTAATTATAGCTATTACTTTAATTTGCATTTTGTTTTAATGTGTATGTGTTCAATATCTAAAAACAAAAATTCCTTAGGCTTTTATCTATCTTACTTTGATATTTTGTATTTTATTTATTAAGGCCTAGTTAAAATAGTGATTAATGGAAAGGAATTATTTGGAAAGGTGAAGTGCATAATTGAATATATTTATAATCCAATAAATAAAAATTTCCTTACGTAAGGTCCTTGTGTGAAAATAATACAAAACAATGAACCATGAGTGAACTTAGTAAGTCAAGACCTAGCATTCTCGAGCCTTGGGATGACTAATTCCTAATCGAGTTGATAATCTTTCAAGAAAGATAGGTTTTTTTTATTCAAAATCTATTTGCATGTTGTATGACTAACATAATTATCAATAGAAGTGGCACTAGAAGGAGGGAATCATTTAAGTTACTTGTGATTCTTACAAGCTAGAGTATTAAAGAGCAATCACTAGGCTTAGGTCAGTGATCCATAAGTTGAATTGGTTGAGTTAAGAAACCATAGGGTATACCAGAGATAAAGAGAAAATTTTGTTGGTGCTCTACCACGAAATAAAGTTCTTGTTGCACCATATTTTTTTCCTATGGATTTATTTAACATAGAATCACCTATCCACTTTCCTAAATACTATGACTTGTACCTAAAAATACAGATAAACTGTGTCCAAAATATCAATTTCATAAGGATGTAGAAGATCATTTAAAAATATTAAAGGACACTTTCTACATAGCAAGGATACAACACAAAGATGTTGTGTGTAGGCTGTTACCTTATACTATAGGAGATGAAGTATATGAATGGTATATTAATTTTCCATAAAATTCTATCATGTCTTAGGAATGAATGGAAAATTTATTTCTCATCAGGTTTAAAGTTCTTGTAGATGCAACAACATTGTACAATCAATTTTCTTAGATTAAGAGAGATAAAGGTGAATTCATTACCACGCTCAATGATAGGTTTCAAAAAGACTATTCTAGGTTATAAGATCCTTATGTAGTAAATGAACTAGCTATATGATCTTAGTATATTATGTAGCCTTAGATTTGTTAACAAATATGTTTCTTAAATAAAGAGTTCATCTTGTAGCTAATTTTCTAGAGGCATATGTTGAAGAAATGAGTGTGAATAAGGAAATGAAGCAAGTATGATATGGATCATTCACAAACATAAGAAATATAACCATGCAAAATCAAAGGAAAAGAGCTAATGGAGCATTGGATAGTCATACTCCTTTACTTTTAATCCTTTACTTACTTTACCTCAAAACGAGATGTGTATGCATAATAAATTCCCACAATATGAAGATAATCAATTACTAGTTATGCATCTAGGACCTGCTATTAATGAGATCCATCCAAATGAAAATTATTTCTTCACTCAATATCAAGATAACTAGATGATAAAAATCCAAGATGAAAAGGGAGATATAAAATAAATAACTAATCAATTGAAGAGATTGACTGTAGAAGTCACTCAATTGAGAAACCAAAATATGTACCCACAAAGTAACAAATAAAACAAAAAATAGGACATATTATTCTCCTATACCCCTAAGACCATGGAAAACTAGGCCAAACAATGGAGGCATTGTTTCTCCATTAGAAAATTAGAATCATACAAACAATAAGCAATCAAATAAAGTTAATCTAATTGAAGTGGCATTAAATAATTAGTGTAGGATCCATAACACTAGTGCACACACAAAGATAGATTATCCTCAATTTAGAATTGCATCAGACATATTTCTAGTTGGTATGGTTAATACTAAACAAATTGAATCAAACACAACTCAAGGAAATGAATTGGTAGGATATGATTTTATAATGGTCTTAGAGATTTATGTTTGTCTATATCAAAAGGGACATGGTGTGACATGAGAATAATACTTTCTCATGTGAGGAAGAATAAAAAATGATGTTGAAAAATTATGTTTCCTTGCATCAAGATGTGAATGGACCTTTAGGTGAGGATAATGAAGTACAAGCTTTTCAATAATACTAGAGAGGTCATGGTTACAAATTAAGGAGTAATATTAATAATAATAGTAAACCAAAGGGACCTTTAAATACATCCATCCCTCCTAATAATTTCATTACTCTAGAAAATAAATCTAATAATAGTCTTGAACCACCAAAAGCTACCCCACAGTCATCCAATGCTTTCAATCTTTCCATTCACATGGGGAAATAAAAACCATAGATCAAGATGGTTTGGTGAGTTGTTTGGTAGATTAATTAAAAAATATTAATATTATATTGTATTTAGCTAAATTACTAAAGAATCCTATGATTAAGAAGGATTTCCTTAGGTCTTTAGAAGATGCTTCTCCAAAGGATTATCCAATGGCTAAAGAAGCTTAGTAAAAGATGTTTTCTTAAGAGATATTTAGATAAAAGTTTCATGCAGGTTGTAGATGCTCATGTAGCTTTATATAAAGGAAAGACATAATCTCCTCCCTTTATGCTAACATTAAGAAGTTTTGGTAAAATCTACATAATTATCTAGTAGAATCGGGAGCTTCTATAATTGTGATGCCATTGATAGTATGTCAAACATTAGGACTAGCTCTGGCTAAATTCTCAAAGAAAGTAACTCAATAGAAAAAAATTGAGGTGAACATAGTAGGATAATTGACAAAAAATCATATGCAATTAGCATTCGATACTAGGGTGCAACACTTCATAAACATCCAATTAGTGGATATTATAGATACATACGAGATGTTAATTAGTAGAGATTGGTCAAAAAAATTTAAATCATTATATGGCCACTAATTTATCGCATATGTGGTTACCATGGAGAGGAATTTCTAATAAGATTAGGATAGAAAGAGAACCATAAATGAAGAATATGATAACAAAGTATAATCAAAACAATGAAGTCCTTTGCATAGATGTAGAACCCAAAGTTTATAGTTTGAGAACTAAAGAGGTTCAATTGGAATATTAATAATCCATTCACATCAAGCATCAGATATACTAATAGAGTTGGATTTTGACTCCTTTGATGAAGAAAATAATTTCCTAGGTAAGATCCAAAAACTTATATCTAGGGAAGCTAGAAAATGTAAGGAACAAAAGGTATCCTTGAACAATTCACTCCTTGAAAGATGGTATATTCTACACAATTCTTCACATTCTTAGACTACATGCGTTATGTGCTTGGATATGATGAAAAAGGAAGAGATTCGCTTAAACTCAAAAAATTGAGTTAGTGAGAATTTTAAATAAGTGATTGCAATAAATGAAGAGTCAAGAATATTAAATAAAGATGAATCAATTGATCATTCAGTCAACAAAGAAGAGGTAAAAGGGTTAAATGAGACATCAACAAGAATTAATTTTTTTCTAGAAGAGTAGTTTTTTTTATGTAAAACAAGTATTAGGAACCCTTGAAAATAATGCAAACAAAATAAGTTTGAGGAATCCAAAACCAAATGAAGTAAAAAATTAGTTATGGACCCTTTGATTTGATAGTTCTAAGTCAAAATAGGGAGCTGGAGTAGGAGTTGAACTAGTGAGCCATCAAAGGAAGTCTTATTTAGCCACATATAAATTACAAGTTCTTTGCATCAACAACATAGTTGAATACAAAACTTTAGCTCTTCGCTTGTTGTTAGTGTTGGTTATCAGATTTGCACCTTTAAATTCATAACGTAAACTTTTACTTTGCTACCCAAATTAGATGCAACTCGATTGAATCCAACAGTTGATTTAACTGCCTTTATATGAAACAACCACTCTCTAAATTTTATGAGGTACAAATCCTTCTTAAGATAATCAATAAAATTTTAGAAATACGAATTTAAAATAGAGTGCGATTTTAACCAAAAAGTAGGAAAGGTGTAAATACTCTACTTAAAAGCATTTAAGCATTGAATGTAATGACTGAATTCAAGAATATATAAATCACTAGTGCATAGGCTAACTTAACATTCAATAGAAGGCAAAGTAAAATTATTTGATTTGGAAACAACATTAGAACTAAAAAAAATCATATAAATGAAGATATTATTCATTCACACAGAAATTATATAATTCATAGAAATTAACCAAACACATAGATTTCAATTAATTTCCTTCATTCAAATGATCTTCACCATATGTACACAGAGACAAAATCTTTCAATTATGTGTATATTCCCCAAAATATGATCATTTTGAGAGTTTATAGTTACATCCAATTACATATATAGCAAGTGAATATAGCAATTTCTTTTAAAATAACTACCAAAAATCAAGAATTTAAGTCTTTTTGACTTTTCATAATATAAAGTTTATATAAAATGAATCGTAAAACAAATAAAAATCACTACTGAGGTGGACTTTATTTGGTAACTCTTTTGGATGATTGGGTGGTTGTTTTGGCACTCCTGGATTGATATGCATATAATACCTTCACAATGGGTGACATGTCTCCATGTTAGGGAATGATCATGTTCTTAGCTCTTAATTTCCAAAGAGCCTTATTTTCTTTAGCTGCTTTGAAATATTTCTCATGTATGTAGCGGTGAGTCCATTCAACTAAACAATGCTAGGTCGATACCACTGAGCCTCCTCATGCTTTCTATAGTAATTTTTTTTATCACAAAGACTATCAACCATCCTTTTTAAGCTTCCCTTCAATGTTTCCTCATCTTCATCTTGAGAGCTACCCTCTTTCTTGAGATGGAGACCCATACCGAGAATTTTTTTCTGAATTTTAGTTCTTATTGTGTTACTTCATGTAATACTTTGACCTATTCCAATATATTCTGTTTCATAATGAAGAGTTTCCAATCAATGCTTCTCTTCCACATAACACACTTGTTATTTCCAATGTTTAATAAATATGCTCGCAAAACAATTTGTCCACACCCAATTCTATCATACTTTTAAAGTCAACATCAATCTTTGTCCAAACTAACTCCTCATCCTCACTTAAATCAATATCCTCAGTTTTAGCTTTCATAGCATCAATGTCTTTGCAAATCTTTTTCATATTAGAAATGAACTTATTTCCCTTAGACAAGATGCTTGAAGCCCATTCTTCTATAACTTTCCTATAAGCCTTATAATTTTGCACTTTATTTACCATTTCTCTTCCCATAGAAGATGTTGGATCAAACGTGACCTTGGCATTTTTGATTGGTTGTGGAGCTATGTCTAATACAAATATTAAGCAATCAATTAGAATCTTTACCCGATTCTTCATTTCATCTTTTCTTTGTTTGTCCCTGGTCATTCTCTCTACCAATCTTGTTGTTGTCACTTGGAAATTGTGTACATCACCATCCCTAGTAGAAGGTCCTAGATTTACCCTAATGATATTGTAATCACTAATAGTATCTTGGCTTGCTTCCTCCTGTACAGAGGGATGAGCCATTGCTACATACACATTTCTTGTATTAGAGTCCTCCAACAACTTGGATGTGGTTTTTAATTTCTTAGGCTTAGGGGTTCTTTGGATTAGTTGACCGATAAAATATTTGTCTAGGAGACTCCGCTAAACTATTTTTCTTTTCTTCAACAAGGTTTGTTCTAACCATGAGGTAGAGGAAAGTGTGGCAATAGATTTAGAACCAACGAAAGTTAATTGTGACAACCTCCCAAGGGGAGTAGTATCTGAATCTTTCATTTTAGGAGAGGAAGGTGCATTAGGACCAACCTTAGGAGAATTCTATATTTCTCCATGTGAGGAGAACAATTAGGAGAGGAATGAGCACTTACTTATGAAGGAGAGGAAGTCATGTTTCTTCTTCATCTACCACTTATTTCTTTATGTATTTTTGTGCTTGATCTAAGACATCCTCTCAATAGGTTTCCCCTGGAAATCCTTTCTCCAAAGGTTCCTCATCACCATCCCCTTGTCCTCCTAGAGTTATCTATTTGGTGGATGATGATTGAATACTTGATGATGAGGGCACTTGATTGTTCTCTCCTTGAAGTTGAGTATTCTAAGATTTTGGAGGAGGAGTTTGTTTCTCTACAATTTTCTTTACCACTCAATCTTGAATTCTTCTCTAAAACACCACTATGGTTTTAGCTTCAATAGCCTCAATCCTTGAAAATATAATCTATAGAAATAATTAGCTAGTTTTGTATGTGATTGATGAAGATATGATCTAATAAATCAGACTCATCATCATTGAGACCTTGGATGTATCCCAATTTTAATCTAAATGCCACTACCTACCTTAGAGTTAACCTCATCCAAATCCTTCTATGATCTTCATATTCATCAATACAGTATTCCCAATAATCTTCTAAATTTGGAACATGATAGAAACTAGGACCCAACTGTAGGTTATCCTTAACAAAATTCTTACTATCAAAGGGGAATCTCCTTCATAAAATTTTATTGTATACCTCACTAATGCTCTTTCAATGTTAAGAACATTAGACATAGAATTGTAGGAATAATGCCCGAGTCTACTAGGGAACTGGATACCTACCTTTTTCCTTTCTTGACATATTTTATTCACCTTTATGAATTTCCTGCATACTTCGATTAAGACAAATTTTTCCTCAGCATATTTGGGAAGCTTGTAAGGAATCCCATCAAAAACCCCAATCCTGATGTAAGAGAATCTCTAGAATTGAATAAAATGACTACCATAGGTGTCAATTAACTGTATTACTTTAGGAAAGATCCTCAAGCCTATATCTCCTTAGATTTCTCTAACCATCCTCATGGTGACTGCATCATTTACTCACTTGAAATGCTTGTAACTATTTTCTAACTAGAGTTTCTCATAATAATCATAAATTTGAACATCTTGATCATGCAGTTCAATAGGTCTCAAAATTGGCTAGGGTATTGTACTAGCAATAACATAAAGCAAATAGGAAGATATGTGAAAGAACTTATTGAGCGAAAAGTTAATAATCATTGAATGAATTTTATTTCATATCAATTGAGCCCAATCCAAATATTGATCACCTTGAATAATTATTTGGATGAAGAGAAACATCCAATCCTCAAAATCATGGACTTTACGCTACCCTTCAATCTATGCAGAGGCACAATTATGTTAGAAATTTCATCCATAAAGTGAGTTCTTTGTAGCTTATTGGAAAATTGGTACTTACCCTTCTTAGGTGTAGTGAACCATTCATAGGTGATGACATTCTTGTATTGTCCCTTCTTTGCTTAAAAATACTTATAGGAAGAAGTGAAATCAAATTTTGCATACACTTCCTTTTCTGGAATTTTCAAACAATAAGCAAAAGTGTCCCTATTGATATTCACAAGTTCTAATCAGTGATCATTTGTTCTAATCTCTCTAGTCTACGAGCTATAATGGTTTATGCATTCCAACACCAAGTTAGTGTATTACACTACTATTGGAAAGTTGTAGCTTGTAACAATCCACTCCCAATTAATCATTAGGTAATTGGCAGTCGATTATCCTTTCCAATTTTCTCCTAAAACTCACCTAGGTTTACATGCCCTAGCTTTGTATCACCAATTTCAAGAATAGTAAAAACCACGTAGGTCAAACTATAAACCCTGTTGAGTCAGTGTGAGTCTAGAGTCGTTAGTTGCATCATAAGGGTAAGTAGAACCCAATCGTTATATGATCTTGTTCTCTTCATTTTCATTTTCTTGCAAATATATTGAGATAATTGGTAAATATCATGTTTATAATATGTAAAGATATATATGTACATATATGTTATTAAGATGAACATGTATATATATATGTATGCATATAGGGATATATATACATATATATACGATGATTACACATTGATATTTATATATATTCATATGTGCATACATATTATATTGGAAATAAAGTAATACATATATAAATATATAAGTTATATATCATATCATGATATTATATGTATTTGATACTTACCATTTACATGCATATAGAAGCATGACAAATGATAAATTATATTGGTTATTATAATGCTCATCGAGAGGCATGATAGCCTTCATCAATGGCTATGAAGTTGATATATTAATATGGAATAAACACCAATGCTATGGCATCAATTATCAAACACCAACTTTATATCATGAGCACTGCTTTGTGGTGGTATTAGTTAAAATATGAGATGTTTTTAAATTATTGTTTAAATGCTCCTTTGTATCGGTTGTCTAAGCCGTAGCGTGGGGTAATGCTTGACCCCACCTTAGTCGAGCTTTATACCATTTTATAAAGTGTAGATTTAATATGTTTTTGCACCAAAATTAATCTTTGCTTGGCTACACAGGTTAAGCCACAAAGGTGGTGCAACAAATGGTAATATTTGTAATTTGTTATTTCTAGATATTGATTATATTTGAATTTTTGGATGAAAAAATTCAAACACAATCAGTATCTAGAAATGACAAATTATAAGAATTATGGATTGTGTAAATCTCATTGCATTAAATGGTAATATATTTATAATGTTAATTGATCAAGCATCCAATGTGGTATTTTCTACATGCAAGTTGTTCTTGTAACTATTTTTAAACTGCCCACATCTTGGCTTCAGAGTCATTGTAAGAGTTGCCGATGAACTTGAGCACCCAGGATCAGCTGCAAAACCAAGATTAACTTTCTACATTAGAGTAGCAAGAGGATTAAATGTTGGAATATGGTGAAATACCAAAATGATAATATTATCACACTTAAAATGATACTATATGCATCAACACTCCCTTGAACTAATTGAGTTGATATGAGCTCATCTGGACTAGATAGGAGGGAGAGGTGAGTGCTGAATATATAGCTAAATATGGGCACATAATTCCAAGAGGGGTAATAGCTCCCAAATAACCAAATTAGGTGGGAGTTATGCCTACTTGGAAAATTCCAAACATGTGACATAACCTACTCAAAAGGAGACATGATAGTGGTTTTGTGAGGTGGCATAAAAGGCCAAAAGAGGGTGTGAGACTCAACCACCCAAGTGTGGGTGAGAGTGACACATGTAATCGATGGATTACACCATGTGTCCTCACATGAACCATGTCTTCATATAACCTAAGTATGCTTAATAATGTGTAGGAAAAATAAATATTAAAAAACCTACAGTAACATTCATGTCTCTTGCAAGAGGCAACTGAGGGAGTTGGTTATAGGTTGAGTGCCAAAATTGAAAGGATATTTAGCTACTATTGCTTATTTGAAAAACCAAGAAAAGGTGATGCTACAACAAGTTGGGGAAAAAATAATTATTGGTTATTGAAAAGCTTTATCATGACTTTTCTTGGCATGATTATTACTGTTATTTGTTGTAGGTTTTTGGTTGTCTAGGAACAAATAAAAGAGTTGTTTACACATTTACTAAGAAGAGAAGAGAGGAGGATTAATCCTCTTAATCTACCTCAAGTTGCAACTAGATTAGTATGCAGTTAAGTGAAGATTGTCTTGTTTTACTTAGAAAGAGACTTGTGTTTGGGAATAGGCTCGATTGAGTTGAGTTGAGGAGGAGCTTGTTGTCTTCCACCATTGTTAGAGCTGCATTTCAGTGTTTGAACATAAACTAGAGTTTTCCTTTTGGTTGTACTACATGGTTTGGTTGAGTGCTAGGAAATTAAAAACCAGTTAACTCAACTGTACAAGCTGAGTAGGCAAGTAGTCACAATTCAATTCATCATTTCTTTCCTATTTGGAATAGGTTGTATTGTGTTTGTTGGGAAAGAAGATTCCAACAAATTAGAGAAGATTTTAGCTTTGTCAATATTCCTTCTTTATACAAAGGAAACAACAATATTAGAATTTTGAGTTCTGCCTTGCAATTTATATGAGTCCAATTTGTTTCTTGATGAAAATTATATTTTTCCTCTTTCCAGTTGGGATTTTACTAGTTTGATACATATATATATATAGTTCCAATAGAGAAAATCAGAATATGGTCATGTGTTTAAGCACATTTACATTGTTTATCTTTCCTAAACCAAAAATAATAGTTTGGTTAAATAACTAAAGAATTTTGTTTGAGAAGTCCAAGTTTGGACATTACTTGGTTCTCTGGTTAAAGATGATTAATCAATATTTTAAAAGTCAAATTTTCTTTTGTGAATTTCCAATGATATTATTGTCGAAAAGGTTATAAATTATAAATGGTATTATCATGAACAATACTATAGGTTTTACCTAATAAATTCAAAAACTTAATGTGAAGATACAATCTTTCGTGGAGAGACATTCCTCATTATGGGGTTAATGATTATGATATCATAATACTAGACTGACTCAAAAGGTCAAGTTGACATCGTTATTTCATGAAGTTTTATAAAATGCTTAAAATATGAGAGTAGTTACTCTCAAGAGTGGTGGTAAGGACTCAAACAAGTGGTAGTAGCCAAGACCCAAGTAGTTATGTAAACATAACATGGGTGTTCGAAGTAAGAGTTAACTATCCAACCCAGTTAAGTATTGACATAGTGAGTCTTTACATTCTATGAAAGAATTCTATAATAAAACTAAATATTGGACATCTAAAAATTTAATATGAAGTAATCTTCAATTTACGTTTAATATTATATTATTGTACATATTGGAAATTTTCAACTACTAATTTTAGATTGTGATTAGGTGAGTCTAGTCGATGACATTGTGTCATCAATATTAAATAATTGTTCATTAAATGTGAGGGTAGTTACTCTCATGGTTAAAGCTAAGGAATTGAATAAGAGGAAATTGCCAAGTTCTAAGATGTTATGTGAATGTAACTTGGGTGTTCAAGGTTAGAAAATTATAACTAGTCAAGTAGTTTACCGAATTAGTAAGTAAAGACTTGAACAAGTGGTAGTTTCCAAGGTCCAAGGCATTACATGAATGTAACATGGGTGTTCAAAGTCAAGAATAGTGCTTGAGTGATTCTCTCCCTCTTGTAGATGACATGTCGAGGCTTGTGAGACAAAAAAATAATTCAAATATGGAATTCTTGACATGGAACTCAATAGTTAAATTGTTTACTCTTTACTTAATTGTAATAATTTATGTGAAATTAAATATGAAAATTTGTATCTCCTTTTCAATTTGAAAATAAATGTTATTTTATTTATGAGACATTTTATGTTTTTAAATATGTTAGTGCAAAATATGATGTTAAAATATAGTTTTTTACTTCCTATTTTTAAGGAAATGATTTATTTATTGCAAGGTTAAAAACCTATGTTTTTAATATGCTATATAGATAGAGATGTTACAGTTATTCAATCTTTGTCATGCCATTCTTCAAAATAGAAATAAATCTTGAAACTATATGTTTTCAGAGAAAATTAGGGTTTTGACAACCTCATCAGAGACTAACAGAGGTTTCAAAACCTTTGTTAAATTCTAAAATTGTGGCAACTTGACTAACGACTCAACATTTCTTCTCATTCATCGGTGTTTGATAAGGTTATGAGAACCGCTTTGGGTTCTGACATGGTTTTGGAAACCCTTGAATAGACCAATCAAAAGGAAAAATTAGGCTAGATTATAAGGTATCAAGGTAAAACATAGTTGTGACAACTTGAGAAAAACTGAACAAGGTTCCAAAAACTAGAGGACAAATCAACACTCTAAAATAAGAAAAAATTTGCAAGAGTCAGCATGGTTTCTTAGGGGTTGAAAAAATTGTGGTAACAATTAGAATTAAAGAAGAAAGTTAAAATTAGCTAAGAGTCTTTGGAGACTCAAAAATTGTTGTAAGAAAAGTTAGAAAATAATATGTCTATCATTATAAATGATTATCAAGTTATAGACATTGAGTGTCAAATTTAATTGAAGGTTTTAATTCCTTCAACATTAATTCTTTTATTTATGCTAGATTATGCATTCATCTATGTCATTACAATAGAAATATACATAGACACCCCTTCAAGAAAGTGGAGGAAATTTATTGAAATTGAAGAAAAGAAATTTTTTCCCCTTACATGTGTCAGTTGAAAACATTAGGCATCCAATTGCCATAGAAAACCAAAAGTTGTAATGGAACAAATCTAGAAGGAAAAGACACATGAAGCAATATTGGATTCCATAATGGTTGTGGTTATTGAATCTAAATTGAATGTAGAAAAAATTAATCTTTGAAAAAAGGTGAACCCTCAGGCACCATTTTGACTTTCATCCTCAATATCACATAATCGACATAAGAATCAAAAAGTAGGATAGAATTCAAAGGTGAAAAATGGTTTGCAAATGAAGAATCAAAGGAAGATGAAATATAAATTATTGATCCAAGGTGTATAAGCTAGTCTACATCAAAGCTCCTCAACCAGAACTTGACAATGGAGAAGAAAAAAGGAAGAAAAATAAATGATCAAAAGAGGAAGGAAATGGCATGAGAGAAAGGACTGTCAAATATCAAAGAGTATTTGCTAAGGTCTAAGGGAGGAAACCCCTCCCTTAGAGATCCATGAAGACCACAACATTAAATATTAGGGGCCTTAATGCACCTAACAAATGACACATAACCGAGCATCATTTGGACACAATGTTGGTTGACATAATTCTTCTACAAGAAATGAAACTGAAAGAAAATAAAGTTGTAGGCATCCATTAAAATCTGAAAACACTAAACTTCATATAGGGGTTAGTATTTCACAAATCTATCAAAATGCCTCTATGAAATACCTTGCAAAATGCTTAAAAAATGCAACAAAGGATGAAAGAAAACTAAAAGCATTATGAAAGCAACCACAAGTTACCTATTCCATAGTGGATTGGTGTCACATGTGCTAGTGACCCTTTCCCAATCCTTGATCAAAGCTCAAGATGATGTAAATGCAATGGAGATGATGAGCAAGATGAGTTCTCAAATCAAGAGAGTAACCTTGCATAAAAGTTGTGGATGTATGAATGAGGATTGAGCCTTCTTTTATAGATTTTCTTGATGAGAGATTGGCCAAGATGGTGAATGTGGGACTAAAGATCCTCCTATGAGAAGAGGACACTTGTCAAGTGGTGATAGGCCAATGGTTGTGCAAGATTTGGGAAGAGTGCCCATGAGAGGGAGAATTTGAATTCAAATTTGGAAATAAATTTTGAGAGAGGGACAAGAAAAATAGCAATAAATGGAATGTTGGAGGGACAATTCAACTTGTCATGATTTTCAAATTTGAAGGCCATGTTGAGTGAAAATGATAGTTTTTTAATAAATCAATAAAATTGATTTATTTGTGCAAGTGGAGATATCTAGAGAATGCAAGTGGGTGAGATTAGTATTTAATCATGGTTAGATTAAATAAATGATGAATATGTTAGTTTAATGATGATTAGGTGAGTTGAATTTTAGGACTTTGATATTTGATTTATTTGAATTAGAAAATGATGGAATATGATTTAGGATTTGATTTAAATGGATGTTTGATTTATTAAAAGGTTGATGATAATGTTTATTTGATTTTAAATAAATGATCCTAGGAGATGAAATTACCTATTGAATGGATGAAAGTGCACCTGATTAATTGATGAATGAACCTAATCAAATGAAGAATGTTAATTTTGCATGTCTACATTTAGCCCCTCTTTGAAGCAATGTACTTGTTGTGTTGGTTCAAAGAATAACTTGCTATGATCAAAATTCAAAAAATTTCTGATTTTTCAGATGCCCCAGTAGAAAGAAGTACACTGGTACATTTCCCCCTCGAGAGATCGAGTGAAAAGATTCAATTTGAGGGTTGATCTCACGATAAAGAGGTTCAAAATGGATGGTTATGGATGATGATGCAAATGAGATGATTTTAAAATGCTTAAAATAACAAATCTATATTATCCTTAACAACTTAAATGATGATATGATGTGATGATGGATGAGATGGATGATGTGATATGCTATGATTATGCAATGGATGATTTATGAGGTGCTTAGACTAAGAGATCTATATTATGATGATGATGCAAATGCAATGCATGTGAAATGATTGATGTGTCCTATTATGTATGATATGAATGATATGTGGTATGCTGACAGTTTTCTAGATGTAGGATGGATGCATTGGTGATGATTATGTTAGTGCGGAAATGAGATGATGACAAGAGGATCCCACAAGTCCATGATCGGTCGAGGCTTTATTAGAGATGTTGATGATGATAGATGATGATGATGATGATTTGCTTATCAAGGATTGGGATTTTAAAAGGGCTACTTACCTTATGTTTGATTACACACATAGATACGATGCATCAAGGTATAAAGAACCAGGATGGCATTGTACCTAGTGTGATGGACTTTGACTCAAAAAATAGATAGGAGTATTCTTGTTCACACTTGACATACAGAAACCTTACTAGGATGTACCTAACAAAGCAAGTATTCGCCAAGTTATTTTACAAGATCATCCAACAAGCACAACAGACAAAAGATAATGATTGTTGCCCCATTCCTATCTCTCTAAATCCTTCATTCAGATATCATTGAGAGGTCCTTGGAATGAGTGCAATAAGATAAATCAAAAGAAAAGACTAAGTACGCAAAAAAGTCAATGTTCTTCATATCTCTAGCCAAAGGGATTTGTTTTGATAGGATAAGAATCCAAGTGATATCCAAAATGATGCCCATTGTCGGAACAATATATCCTAGGACATGCATTGTATAGGATGATGATGGTTTGATAAGTTGATTGATAGGCTATTGATATTAGGTTGATTGTCATGTTTGCGATTGATCAAGAGTTTGATTTTGTGTTTAATGGTTTGTTGCTTCAATTTTGATTTTGCGATTGAAGATTGATTTTGCTGACTATTGTGATTGTTTCTATTTGTTTTGCCAAAGGATGAAGGTGATGATCAGTTTATTAGGAGTGATGTTTATTGCGAGTGCAAGCGAGATGAGGTGGATATATTTTTTTCAAATATTTGGATGTTTTTGGAGTTTTGCAATGTTTTGAGGCTGTTTTTGGTATTTTTCGAGGTTTTCAAATGTTTTAATTTTTGATTTTCCAATGTTTTTGGGATTTTCTAAGATTTTGACCAAGAGACTAACCTAAAGACCTATCCTAGGGGCCTCAGGGGCTGATCGACAGATTAGCCTTGCCTACGTTATACACGTAAAGACCACGTAGTTCGACTGACGACTTGACCAATTTACATATGAAGATATACATGATGCGATGTCAGTTTATTATGACAGACTCCTATAGGACTGACCTAAATGTCTCGGGGGATGATCAGAGATCAACCTTGCCTACGTTCAAGCTCAAAGATGATGTAGTTCAAAAAGACGACCTTGTTTTTGGTTTTTTGAATGACTTTTTGACCTGTTTTTGGATTTTGATATGTTTTTCATGTTTTTGGATTTTTTGATATTTCTGATGTTTTTGGATTTTCACATGATTTTGACAATTTGAATATGGACATGTGTGGTGATATCAGTGCTCTATTTATGATTTTTGTTGAAGACCAAGCTAAGGTTGATTGATTGGATCCATGGATTGATGATGATGATAACATTGTTGAGGATACACAACAATGCAATGATAGTGTTATGCAACAAAAGGATTGGGATGTTGATGGGATTGATGATGATAATATTGTTGAGGATGCACAACAATGCAAGGATAGTGTTAAGCAACACAATGATATCCTGAGATGATGATTTTTTGATTGGATTCGATTGATCATGTTTGATGAAGCTTTTTTTGGAACAAAATTTGTTTGAATGGTTTGATGTGATGTTTGAAGGGTGTGTTAGATGCAACTGATAGTGATTGTTTGGATTGATGTTTGATAAAAGATGAAGACTGATAAGGAATGTTTTCTCATCAAAATATGCCATGGGCTAATGATTTGGATGTTTTCTCACAAGTGGTTTGACCAGTTTGATTTCACATTTTCCAATGTTCAGATCACCATATAAGTTGGAGGATGTAGATCAATATTTATTCTTGAAGCAAGATCTAAATATCTACCCCCAGTGTCTAGCAATGTATGGAATGGCATGGATAAATGCTTAGATAGGCATGTGGATGGATGGATATGGATAAGCATGCAATGAATTCCAAGCATTATCTTGCGATAGGATACAATGTTCAGATAAGGTTCAATGCTCATTTGGATAATGCCTCATAGCTCAGATAATGCTGCATAGGATAGGATCAATGAAAATGACCCATGTCAAGATGTTTTACCATAAGCAAGCGTGAAGTGTGCCCCAAACTTTCATCAAGATCAAGATAACTTGGACCATGGATGTAGCTGGATGAAAATGGATTGGATCAATGGTTTATGGATGGACGGATGGATGAGATGGATGGAATGCTAGATTCATTATGAATTGGATGAGATGATTTCACCTGAACTGGCACACATGGATGCTCGATTCCACACATGACGCCTGTTTGCTAGGTTTTCATCATGGTCCTTGCCCAAAGCGCCACCGAAGTGGTTTTCACTAGAGGACGATTTTTTTATCTTTACTATTTTCAATCATTTTTCTAATTTTTTTTTTGGATTTTCATATTTTTTGATTTTTTTGTATTTTTCTAAAAGATTCATGCTAAACCACCTAGTGGTGTTGACGTAGATTCCCCTGTCATGATGTGCCATCGATATCCTGCTTGAAGAAGTTTCTTTGCTAAGATATGTGCACTTGAAAGCAACTTTTGAGATTTATGATCTGCTTTATTGATACTAGGGTTAACTCTGTCTCTGTGCGCACATCGCAATAGAGTGCCTTCTAAATCCTTATGATGAAGGGTCATTTCCAATACATGGTCGATGTGAGAATTGGATATTATGCGTGGAGGCGTGGATGGAGTATGTTTAGGGATAAGAGATGGATTGGTTGACAGTTTGGAATCTTTGACTCTTTAAACTTGGGAAGATGAGGAATGATGGGTGGATACAGAAGTGTGCGTGGAATTAGGACCAAATGCTTGATATACTTTGTACATCACTTGAAAAGCCTGCTTTTGATTTTGCGGACATCTTTGATGGATAATTTTCCCTTTTTTATTTTGCCCTATAGTTTCTTTGACTGATGGAGTTTGATAGGGATGATCTTTCTTTGTATTATTTGGTATCCATTTGTATTTGATTTGTCCATTATGCTTATCAGCTTCTTTTTCTTTGATAACGTTCTTCGTACTTTGATTCAAATCTTTCTTTTGACATTGGTCCCAATTCGCGGATGGGGTGATGGGTGGATGAAGATTCATGATATGGTTGGTTGTAGTATTGACACGAGTTTCATCATGACTCTTTCTGCTCCCTATGTTGACATTTGCTTGAGACATAGTTGCCTTCAATATTGTGGAAGTAGTACCTTCATGCTTTGATTCTGCCTGTTTTGAGATCTCTTGTTTAGAATGCATTCTCTGATAAATGATCACCGTAGGTGACATTTCAATTTGCTGCTTTGCTAACTCTAGATGTTCTATCTGACTTGTTTCCTTGAGTGGATAATGATGGATATCTTTATTCATGATGTCCTCAATTTGAATTTGAGACATATTTGATCCTGATGTTGAAAACTCTGTTTGATTGTAGGAGTTAAGAATCTGATCTTTTTTTGTAACACAACCTTGTTCTAGATGAAGATCATCTACGTGTCCATCTATAGAAAGCATCTCATGGGTAGATGGATGAATATGCATTATGCTAATGTGATCATCATTTGCGACATCTTGTATGGATAGGAGAGTGTCCATTAGATCATTATAGTAGCTCAAAGATACAAATTCTTGATCTTGATTGATTTCAGAGTTGCTTTTGTCATGCTTTGGATCAAGTTCTTGACATGGGTCAGTTTCAAAGGATGGACTGCTTACAAGGGGTTCTTGGATGTCATCATTAGACATGGTAAGCGGCTTAATATCCTCTTGATCCTTGAGTGGACTTGGATCAAGTGTTGAGTTGAAGATTCCTTCAATATCGGCAATCATGAGGTGGAAGGATGTCAATATGTCTTGGAAAGGACCATTGCTAGACTTTGGTGAGAGATATTGATCATGCTTTAGGATAAATTCTTGAGATATGCCCTCTAACTCATTAGGTGATGTAGAGACATTTTTAACATGGTCATTGGTCGATGAATCGTTGGATGAGATGAAAACATCTTTATTGGTAGATAGATCTTGATCATTATTTTCAACAATTGTAGTGGAGAGATTGACAATGCTATCATTGTCCCCAATAGCAATTACCTTTTGATCAATCAGGTCTTGGATGAGATTTTTTAGTCAAATACAACTTAATGTTTTGTGTCCCTTTGTTTTGTGATAATCACAATGGTGCTCCTCATTATACCCTGGTGGTTTAACTAGGGGTTCTTGATAGTTCTCATAGATGGGGAGCTTGATGAGATTTTCTTGTACCAATTGTTGCAAGATTGATTTGATTGGTCTCCCAAGTGGTGTGTATTGTCGCTTGTTTCTTTGTGAGATTTGTACTTTAAGTTGACCTTGTGGTGATTGATTTTGGAGATGTGGTGATTGATCTTCGACACATGGGGGTTGGATTTGTTGATGTGGTTGACCTTGATATCTAACTTCTTGACCTTGGAGATATTGTTGTGGTTGTGGACACAACTCAATGCTTTGATGACATGGATTAACCAATGGAAGATTGTATTGATTTTTGAGTGAAGATATCTCTTGGCCTAATAGTTCAGTTAGTTTGGCATGTCAAGCAAGTTGCTCTAGTGAAATTTGATCTTGATTTTGAATTTGACTCCCTTGATTTGGCTTTTGTTTAAGTGGATTTGGAATGTGCCTTTGTGTTTGATTTTGGAGAATGTTCTGATTTGGGATGATGCTCAGATTTGGTAGGATAGGTTAGAATTGACCATTGTTCATGTTGGGAACATTCTTATAATTTTCAAATGTATCCATCCCAAATTTTTCTAGATTCATGTTTTGAAAACTTGTACATGGTACCTTCTCATTCAGTTTGTAGGGATTTGGTGGGATGACGTTCGTTTCAAGGCTCATGCATTAATTGTTCGATTGATAGACTTGTAGGTTTGGACTTGGATTTACCATCAGGAAATGTGTTCCAATCTTTGAATTGGGCATACTAACACTTCTTGTTCTATTGACATTTGTCAAAGGTAATGGTCCCATGCATGGATTGTAGAAGTGTGAGTTTTGATAATCAATCGGCATTGTAAGGCTTTGAAGATTCAATTGATTTGGATTACTCAAGATGTATGGATCAAGTTTGTATTCCATGTTCTCCTTGTGTTTTGACCTTGTTGCAAAAGTGACCTCTAAGGTTCTTAGGACCAATGATGATATGAAGGATGAATGGGGTGAATGATGAGAGTGTTGAACGTTTAGGGACTTTGGATCAATGCTAGACTTAGGGATTGATTTTGATTGTTTGATTTGGATGATGAACTTGTAAACCCTAAGATGTTGGATGTCATCTTAGGATGAACTTGTTCAAAGGATTGCTAATTCAATTAAATGTATGAGAAAGGATGCATTCCCATACATCTAACTAAACGAGGTGATTTTGATTGTGATGATGTGCCTAAGTCTAGAATGATGTTTTCAAAAGCTCTAAAGCTTGTTTGGATGGATGAAGTATTTTATTTGATCCTAAGAGACTTAGAGAGACTTTGTTTACTAGGCCAAGGTATTGAAGAACACACTTTTCTCTAAGAGTATTCAAAAGACCAATGTTTGCATGAAAATCATATGACCAAAAGATATCAAGCACATGTGTGGGGTCCAATTTGTTATCTTTTCTTAATAATGAGTTCTTTTTACCAAAAACACACTCTTTGATTAGGTTTCAAACTGAATGTCCAATGTCACAACTTCTTTTTGTCCCACAATGTGCTATGTGGAAGTTCCAAGAAATTAGGACAAGGGTTGCCTAATGTTGACCTTTGTAAGAGAAAATTAAGATGTAAACCCAATTACTTAGAAACCTCTAAGGACATAATCCCAAGGGTAAGCAATAGTTCTTAGGTTTTTTTCAAAGGTATTTGCTCTAACTAAGGGGTTTGAAATTTTGATGATGATGTTGAATGTTTGTTTGAAAATGTTTTCAAATAAAGCACTGTTTTTTCAAACCAAGACAAGTACAAACCTTATGGATGTGTAAGACAATATTTGTTGAATCCCCACTTGGACAAGTCTATCTATGCTTATCTTTAGTGAATGGTTAGATGCTTGACCCCACTGGCTCCCCTCCACGGCTCATTAACGTCGATCGGGGAAGCCAAGCATCAACACCTATGAAACTCCCATGGCATGTTTTCTAGCACCATATGTAGGCATCCATTAAAATCTGCAAACACTAAACTTCATATAGGGGTTAGTATTTCACAAATCTATCAAAATGCCTCTATGAAATACCTTGCAAAATGCTTAAAAAATGCAACAAAGGATGAAAGAAAACTAAAAGCATTATGAAAGCAACCACAAGTTACCTATTCCATAGTGGATTGGTGTCACATGTGCTAGTGACCCTTTCCCAATCGTTGATCAAAGCTCAAGATGATGTAAATGCAATGGATATGATGAGAAAGATGAGTTCTCAAATCAAGAGAATAACCTTGCATAAAAGTTGTGGATGTATGAATGAGGATTAAGCCTTCTTTTATAGATTTTCTTGATGAGAGATTGGCCAAGATGGTGAATGTGGGACTAAAGATCCTCCTATGAGAAGAGGACACTTGTCAAGTGGTGATAGGCCAATGGTTGTGCAAGATTTGGGAAGAGTGCCCATGAGAGGGAGAATTTGAATTCAAATTTGGAAATAAATTTTGAGAGGGGGACAAGAAAAACAACAATAAATGCAATGTTGGAGGGACAAATCAACTTGTCATGATTTTCAAATTTGAAGGCCATGTTGAGTGAAAATGAGAGTTTTTTAATAAATCAATAAAATTGATTTATTTGTGCAAGTGGAGATATCTAGAGAATGCAAGTGGGTGAGATTAGTATTTAATCATGGTTAGATTAAATAATTGATGAATATGTTAGTTTAATGATGATTAGGTGAGTTGACTTTTAGGACTTTGATATTTGATTTATTTGAATTAGAAAATGATGGAATATGATTTAGGATTTGATTTAAATGGATGTTTGATTTATTAAAAGGTTGATGATAATGTTTATTTGATTTTAAATAAATGATCCTAGGAGATGAAATTACCTAATGAATGGATGAAAGTGCACCTGATTAATTGATGAATGGTCCTAATGTGAAATCTAAATGAATGAACCTAATCAAATGCAGAATGTTAATTTTGCATTTCTACAGAAGCATCCCTCTTTATATCTGATTATAAAGGATGGAAGGGACTCTTCTTTGAAGCAACTGGCATTATAGGTGGTCTCAACATTCTATGGAACCCAAAGAAAGTTTTGATGGACAACTACAATTCCGAATCAAATTGGAGATTATGCAAAGTGAGAAATTATACCCTAGAATTATCATTTTTTAATTCAATATTTACAGGCCAATCAAAACAAAGGAGAAATCACGATTGTAGGAACATATCTCTAAACACATATTGGAACACAAAGAAGACAAAATTATCTTAGATGGTGATTTCAACATCATCCTAAGCTTGCAAGAGAAAAGTGATGGTCTATCCCATGAATATTTAACCCTTAAATATTTCAAAAACTTCATAATATAAAATAGATTAATAGATGTGGAGATAAAGTGTGGGATATATATGGATGAACCAATTGTTTTTTTTTATCATATTCAAATGCTTACATTTTTTTTCTTTCTAAAAATTGGTTGAATTTCATGATTTTGTGGGAAGCATCGATCCTCCCATAATCAATATTAGATCATTCCCAATCAAGCTATTTATCAAGATAGATGAACCACCTACAAAATTTTTCTTTAAATTTGAAAAAAATATGGTTTCAAAGAAAAGGTTTAATAGGGCTTTTAGAAGAGTGGCAAAAAAATTCTCATGTGAGATTTGGAAAGAGAATTTATAAGTTCATGAAGAAACTAAACCATATAAAAGGACTTCTCAAAGAATGGAATAGAAAATCATTTAAAAATATCTTCAAAGAGAAAGGAAGAATCAAACTAGAGTTGTAAGCAATGAACCAAAGAGTAATTCAAAAAGGCACATTTCAAGCTATGGAAGAAAAAATACTATTAGCTGAAAACACAAAAGTTTAAGCATGTGAGGATTTTTTTTGGAAAATTAAACCTTGAGAAGTTTAGCTTGTTGAGGGGGACATGAATATGAATTTCTTCCATAACACTGCAAAGGATAGAAGAGTACAAAATAAAATTGAATGAATTCAAACAACATTGGGTGATATTGCACACTAGTCAATCAATCCACAAAGAAGCAATCAATTTCTTTCAAAATTTGCTTTCCCTAGAAGACATGGTGGATGCACACCAGGTAGAGGATTTACTATTGAGAATTTCCTCAATAATTATTCCTAAAGGAGAGCACAATGCTAATGGATTCTTTCATCATGGAAGAAATTAAGAAGGTCATATTCATGCTCCACTTGAACAAATCACTAGACCTGGATGATTGCTACCAAAAATGTTGGTATTTCTTGGGGCCAAAGGTTTGGGAAACTGTAGAAGACTATACAAAGAAAAATAGAATGGTGACGAACATCAACAATACTCTAATCACCCTAATCCCAAGAAAAATTACATCTCCACCTTCGCAAAATTCTGCCCAATATCATTGTGTAACACAATCTACAAGATAATCATAAAGATAATGGAAAATTGGTTTAAGTTGATATTGGAAAACATCATTTCTCTAGAACAAAATGGATTTAAACTAAAAGAGACATGATGGAAGGCATTATCATAGAAAAGGAGATAACCTGCCCAATGCACAACCATCACAATTAAAATGTTCATTCTTAAATATTGGAAGACCTTGCACCAATTCATTTCTTTGTAGATAAATAATATCTCTAAGATTCAAGTGACCATACCTCATGTTCCATAGTTCTTAAGTTGATAGACATGTCAATGCCATTTATTGATGATTTTCTACAACTACATCAAGTTTGCACAAACCTCCTATTCCAATTCTTTCAATGATTATTTTATATGATCTTTCATATCCTTCACTTGGCAACCTATCTTCAAGAATTTAAAATTTAAGCCTTGATCAATAATGGAAAAAATAGATATCAAATTCTTCTCAATTCTTGGAACATACATTACATTTGCAAGCTTTCTTACATTTATATTAGGTAATAGTACACTTATATCACCATATTATCTCATGAGACCTATTGTCTCCTAAATAGATCTTACTACCATAATTTTTCTCATGGGATACTTTAAACCAATCTCTATGACATGACATTTGAATAGATGCACTTGAATCTATAAACCAAACTTTGCAATCATTTGTTTCAACATAAATGGAAACATTTGAAATAAATAATTTAGATTACGAAGGTCACCATTTATCTCATCCTCACCATTAACAATGTTATCTTCATATTGATTATTTTTGGACTTGTTAATTTTTTTTTCTCATTCATATGTGAAGTGTAAAAATTTACCACAATAATTTATAACGGTAGAGCACTACGCAATTGCTTTCTCAACAAGAGACACAATAGAGTTCTACACACTAACCCAGGGATGAAATATTTTCCTATCTCCTTACTTTGATATCTAAATGTAGATTCGAAATATAGATGAAAAAGCGATTGAAGATTCTTATTTTATTTATCAAAGATATTACATATTTGTGGGTAAACAACATATTTTAAGTTTTGACTTGTTTAAGTGACCCATTTGAAATTACAATAGCATCTTTAATAAGACTCACCTATTAGTATGATTTTAAATGAACCATCTAAACAAATAAAAAATTTAAATGTACTACTTAAATCAAAGTCATATTTATAAATATAAATAATTTGACAATTTAACTAATTGACAACAAATTGAAGACAAAATATCTCTATAAACTATTAACAAAATATCTCTATAAACTATTGACACACGAGCATGCTTCCTCTTGTTGGAAATAATTCCAACTGCAACATCCTTTTTCTTGCATTCCCGCTCAACCCTCTTCTACTTCCGGTAGTACTGCGGTGACTACCGTCATCCCACAACCTCTTTGTTTGGTCTCTGCGGTAGAGCGGTGACCCTGCGGTCCCACAATCTCTTCTCTAATATGTGTTGGTAGTGAAGTAATGATATTTTTGTTGGGATTATTTTTTGGCGTGAATAATTTATTAGAAATTTAATATTTGAAGGACAATATTTATTGTGACTTTGATGGTCAAATCTGGGATAAAGTTTTTCACTTGACGTGAATTTGGTTTTCACAATTAATGTAATTAATGACATTTAATTCACCTCTTTCCTGGTGAATTTTCTCGGTGATTTTTGATGGGTATATTTTGTAAGTAAGTTTATTATTATTAAGAAGAAAAAAAAGAACAAAAAGTAGTGTGCTTTGCAGAAGAAAAATAGTGGTGAAATTGAGTAGAAGCTTTTTCTATGAAATCAATTATTTTTGAATGAATTAATGCAATATAATTTTTTCTAGGTTTATTCTATGTGTGTTTATATTCATGTTCTCAGTTTATTTTTTTTGGGTAAACTATTGTTGTCTGCTCTTAGTTATATTTGTGTTTGGAATCCTCTGCCTCTGGCCTTCATGTGGTATCAGAGCTGAAGGTTATCAGAACTGAAGATTTTCAAAAGGGATTTTGAAGACTTTAAAGTTTTCTTAGCACAAAGGTTTCAGTGAAAGAATGGCAGCAAAAAAAAGCTTGAAAAATCCACAAGTCCCACAATTTAATGGGAAAAATTATAACTATTGGGCAATCACAATGAGCACATTATTTTGTTCACAAGATTTATGGGAGCTAGTAGAGAATGGATTTCCAAAGCTAGCTGATGCAACAACATATAATGCTTTGACACAAGTAGAGAAGGAATTATTGAAAGACAATAGGAAGAAGGACTCAAAAGATATTTTCTTTATTCTTCAAGGAGTGTATGAAAGCATTTTCCCAAGGATTGCAACAACAACAAGGTCTAGACAAGCATGGGACATACTTCAAACATCTTATCAAGGTATGGAAAAAGTCAAAACAACAAAGCTACACATACTGAGAAGGGATTTTGAAACTATTTATATGAAGGACAATAAATCAATAGATTCATTCTTTACCTAGATTATTGGATTGGGGTGATCCCACAATAGTGGTTTACAATTTTTGGCCAAACTGGACACTAAAATTATTATTTTTAACTAAATATTCACATTCAAGCACCTATAGCAGCTAAACTGTGAGGAATTTGAAGATGATGCAAACTAGAGTCTTGTAAAATTTTGTTTGTAGATTCTAAAAATATTTTTTTCAAAATTTTTAGAATCAGATTGCACTTCTTTTTCCATCTCCCACGAAAACTAGTTTTTTTTTAGAAAACAACATTTTTAAAAAGTGATGCACATCGTATAACGCATAACTTTTTTTCCATGAAGGATAAAATTATAATTCTTTTGAATTTAGATTTGTAACTTCGATATCTAGTGCTTCCACTTGGTTAGATAGTTTTTTATTGAAATTTTTTTCTTTAATCATGTTTCAAAGTCAAACCAATTACAATTCAGACATAGCACAACTATATAACGCGTAACTTTTTTTTGTATATATCAAAATTCATTTTTTTTTTTGGATCAATGACTTCAATATCTGGTGCACTCATATTTTTCAATTTTTTTTTGATAATCTGCTATTTTTCCACATGTGTAGAACAAAGAGCTTCATTTTTGGTGAAAAATATATGATTAATAAAACTAACAAAACAAATACATAATAAAACTAAAACATATTAAAATCATATTCATTGGATAGCTCGTTCCGAGGACTACCTGATTCTAGTTGGGTTTGTGAATATTCCTCCATTTTCATCCTCAACCCAAGCTCTGAAGCGTAAAAATTATATTTTTTCGTGTCTCAAGAGAGGGATGAGGGGTAAGGGGGGTTCTAATGAACCCCTAGGGGTTCAAGTGAACCCCTAGGGGTTTGATTGAACTAGGGTTCTTTTGAACCCTAGTTTGAATGAACCCCCCTTCCATAAGGGGTTTTCTTTTATTTTTGGGTGGGAAAGCATCAAATGGGTTCACTCAAACCCTGGTTTGAGTGAACCCCTTATGGGTTCGATTGAACTAGTAGGTTCGTACGAACCCCTAAAATCATGTTTTTTCCATGGGGTCATTTTTTGTGAGTTTTTCTTCCTCGCTTGAATTGTAAACCACTATTGTGGCTTCACCCATTGGTAAATCAAATTAGATCACATAGTGAGACACTTGAAGATAGAAGAGTGGTTGAAAAGATTCTAAGGAGTCTACCCACAAAATTTGAGACAATTGTTGTAACCATAGAGGAAACAAAGGACCTCACACAATTTATAGTTGATGAGCTCCATGCATCTCTCATTTCTCATGAACAAATGTTGAGTAGGTCTACAAACACATCATTGGAGCATGCTTTCAAGTCACAAGCTTCAATAAGCCAATGAAGAAGCAGAGAAAGATCAAATTTTAGAGGAAGAGGAATAAGTTTTTATAGAGGTGGAAGAAGCAGCCCATCAAGCTCAAGTGGAAGAGGCAATAGCCAAAATTTAAGCCAAATCCCCACTCAAAATCAGTCACAAGGACAAAGGTGTGATAAGACTCAAGTCCAATGCCATTATTGTAAAATTTTGGGCACTATATGAATGAGTGTAGAAAGAAACAGTATGATTGTGGTAAAAAAAATGCAAATTTTACAAAAGAAAATAAAAATAAAAAGTCATAATAGAGCACAATGTTTTTGGCATGTAATGTTGCACAAGCAAGTGAAAAAGATGTTTGGTTTTTAGACTCAGGCTATAGCAACCATATGACAAGAAATCTAGAAATGTTTTCAAGTTTAGATGAAAATGTTAAATTTGATGTTACGTTGAGTAATGACAACAAAGTGTTAGTTAAAGGAAAGGGAAATGTCAAAATTCCAACTAAACAGGGAGAGAAAAAGTATATCTTAGATGTGTATTTTATGCCTAGCTTAAAACACAATTTGATGAGTATAGGACAACTTGTTCAAAAAGGGTATAGAGTAACTTTTAAAAATGGACTGTGTACAATTTTAGACAAATACCCAAGCAACCAACTCATTGCTAAGGTTAAAATGACAAGTAATAGAATGTTTCCCCTAAAGATTCAACTAGATTTGAATATAGATTATGCACACGAACAAGAAACCACAATTGTTATGCAAACTATCTTTCAAGCAAAAGTAAAAGATGAAAAATTGTTATGACACTTGGGATTTGGGCATCTTAACTTTGGGGGTTTAAATTTGCTTCATAGGAAAATTATGGTCAAGGGACCACCTTTAATAGAAAAAACTAAAAGAGTATGTGAAGGATGTATCTTAGGAAAGCAACATAGAGAATCTTTTCCAACAAGAAAGTCAACTAGAGCAAAAGCCCCTTTGGAGATTGTACATTCAGATTTGTGTGGACCTATGCAAACACCCTCAATTGGTGGCCGTTTTTATTTCCTAACTTTTATTGATGATTATTCAAGGAAAACATGGGTTTACTTTTTAAAGCATAAGAGTGAAGTGTTTGATTTCTTCTGTCAATTTAAGTCTCTTGCTGAAAAATAGAGTGGTCATTATCAAAGCGTTGAGGATGAATAGAGGAGGTGAATATATTTCAAAAGAGTTTTAAAACTTTTGCAAAGATGATGGGATTCACAAGTAGTTTACTACCAGATACACACCTCAACAAAATGAGGTAGATGAAAGGAAAACCAAAATAATTATGGAAATGGCTAGAAGCATGTTGAAAGCCAAACATTTGTCAAATGAATATTGGGTTGAAGCTATATCATGTGCAATATATAATGAATAGGTGTCCAACAAAAAGTGTTATGAATATGATTCTTGAAGAAGCATGAACTGGAAGAAAACATAATGTTGCTCACATGAGAGTTTTTGGTTGTGTAGCATATGCTCTTATGCCTGATGAATTAAGAAGTAAGTTAGATAATAGAGGAGAAAAATGTATCTTTGTTGGATATAGTGATGAATCTAAGGCTTAAAAACTTTATAATCGAACAACCAACAAAGTTATAATTGGTAGAGATGTATAGTTTGTAGAAGATGAAGCATAGGATGGAAGTGTTGAAAAAATAGTCAATGTATCAACAAGTATACCACAAGAGGAAAATGAAGTTTCTATACCAACAAATATTTCTTCTAATGTGACTCCTTCCACATCCATTGAAGCTCAACAAAGTGGTCCACAAGTGACACCATCATCAAATGTAAGAGCAACATCAAGAGGAAAACAAACTCCATCTACAACAAGAAGTTTTGGCGCTGAACCATCAAGTCCACATTTTGCAAGTTCAAGTGATTTATCAAATCCTACATTGGCAAGCATGAGAAGACAAAAAATAAATAGTATAAGGGACATTTATGAGAAAAATTAAGGTGAAAATAATTCTAATCAGATTTATCTTTTTGCATTTTATTCACAATTAGATGATCCAATTCACTTTGAGGATGCAATTAAAGATGACAAATGGATATGTGCAATGGATGAAGAAATTGATGCAATTGAAAAGAATCAAACATGGAAGCTTGTAAGTATTCCCAAAGACAAAGATGTAATAGGTGTAAAGTGGGTTTATAAAACCAAACTAAATGCAAATGGTGATGTGCAAAAGTTGAAAGCAAGATTAGTAGCAAAAGGTTATTCACATCAGCCCATAATTGATTATAATGAAACTTCTGCACCTATAGCACATCTTGCCATAGTAAGGATGATTCTTGCCATTGCAACACAAAAGAAATGGTCAGTTCATCAAATGGATGTGAAATCAACATTTTTAAATGGTTATCTTGAAGAAGGAGTTTATGTGGAACAACCACCTAGGTATGAGATATTGGGACAAAAAGACAAAGTTTACAAGCTGAAAAAAACACGATATGGTTTCAAGCAAGCCCCAAGAGCTTGGTATAACAAAATTGATAATTATCTTTTACAAAATGGATTCATCAGATGCAGCAATGAGCCTACATTATATACCAAGATGAATGAAAAAGGTGAAATTCTGATTGTATGCCTATATGTTGATGATTTAATATTCAATGGTGATTTGTCAAATGCTTTGTTCAAAGGACCCATGAATAAAGAGTTTGAAATGACTAATTTAGGTCTCATGGAGTATTTTCTTGGAATTGAAGTGAATCAAAATATAAATGGTATTTTCATCTCCCAATCTAAGTATGCAAATGATATTTTGAAATGGTTTAACATGTTAAATTGCAAATCAACACCAACACTAATTGTCACATGGTTGAAACTGAGTAAGGATGATAAAGGTTCAAATGTGGATTCAACTTTGTATAAGAGACTTGTTGGTAGCCTTATGTATTTGACAACCACAAGACAAAACATAATGTATGTTGTAAGTTTGATTTCTAGATTTATGGAAGCTCCTAAAGACACACATTAGAAAGCTGAGAAAATAATTTTGAGATATATAAGTGGAACAAAGAATTTTCGGATTCAATATTCAAGTTTAGATGACTTCAAGCTGATTGGGTATACTGATAGTGACTGTGCTGGAAGTATTGATGATAGAAAAAAAACATCTGGTTATTCTTTTAGTTTTGGGACTGATGCAATGTCATGGGCTTTGTAAAAGCAGCCAATAGTAACTCTTTCATCAGCAGAAGTAGAGTATGTAGCAGCCACAAGTGCCTCGTGTTAGGTAGTTTGGATGAGAAGAGTGATGGGAGAGTTGAAACAAGAACAAGAAGAGGCAACAAAAATATATTGTGACAATAACTCAGCCATAGCATTATTAAAAAATCCAGTCTTTCACAAAAGGAGCAAACACATTGATACCAGATATCATTTTATTAGAGAATTAATCAACAATGGTGAAATCTTCTTAGAGTTTTGCAGGTCTCAAGAATAGTGTGCATACATTTTTACCAAAGCGTTGGGAAAAGACAACTTCATCTTTTAGAGAGATCGTTTGGGCATCATTGATGACAACAGTTGTAATTAAGGGGGAGTGTTGGAAATATTTATTTATTCAAGGGGTAAATGCTTTTGACCGGAGCTATGAACCGGATACAACCATCCAACAACACCACCCCAATGGGGTTTGAACCTTGGTGGCAAGAACAACAATGCCACCTATAAACCATCACACCATGCCAATACTGGCGAGGGAGTGTTGGAAATAATTCCAACTACAACATCCTTTTTCCTGTGTTCCCGCTCAACCCTTTTCTACTTCTGGCAGTACTGCAGTGACTATCGTCATCCCACAACCTCTTTGTTTAGTCTCTACAGTAGAGTAGTGACCCCACAGTCCCACAGTCTCTTCTCTAATCTGTGGCGGTAGTGCGGTAATTATCTTTTTGGTGGGATTATCTTTTGGCATGAATACTTTATCGAGCATTTAATATTTGAAGGACAATATTTATTGTGACTTTGATGGTTAAATTTGGAATAATTTTTTTCACTTGACGTGAATTTGGTTTTCATAATTAATGTAATTAATGACATTTAATTCACCTCTTTCCTGGTGAATTTTCTCAGTGATTTCATGGGTATATTTTGTAAGTAAGTTTATTATTATTAAGAAGAAAAAAAGAACATAAAGTAGTGTGCTATGCAGAAGTGAAATAGTGGTGAAATGGAGCAAGAACTCTTTCTATGAAATCAATTATTTTTGAATGAATTAATGAAATATAAATTTATCTGGGTTTATTCTGTGTGTGTTTAAATTTCTATTCTCAGTTTTAATTTTTTTGGGTAAACTATTTTTGTTGCTCTTAGTTATATTTTGTGTTTGGAATCCTTTGCCTTTGGCCTTCACCTCTGCTCTCTCACGCTGGCCTCTTCTACTTCACTGAGAATCGTCTCCTGTAAAACAATACAATCCCTCCACTCTTTGCCAACTTTCTGGTTTGCCCATGGTTGAGGCTTCACACACACTTAGTTGAGGAGAAACAATGTTTTGAAATAAAATGGTTCTTTTAAATTGGGTGGTATTTTTTTTTGACTTGACAGAAATGGCAAGGTTGAAACATTAAAGTTAGCTATTGTTGTAGGTGAGTCCCATCACTATAGCCATTCAATTCTTATGGGGAATATGATAGCATTGTATTGTATGTTAGCATTATGGAATAATGTTCTAGACATGTTATTTTGAATGGAGAATAGTCTCACATAAAATAATATTTAATATTTTGTACATGGAGAATAGCCGCTTACAATAATAAATATATATATTTTTTAATTTTTAAAATAAAAATAAGACATTCTATTTTGTATGAATAATAGTTTTAAATAAGTTTTTTTTTTAAAGACAAAAATAAGACATTATATTTTTTATGGAGAATAATGGCCTCCAATATAACTATTACTTGTACCTAAATGAGGTTTAAGGATTACATCCATAGAAAACAATATATATGCTAAAATATTAGAGAGTATGTGTCAAACAATTAATAATAATAAGTGTAAAAAAAAAGTGTTAAACATTTAATAATAAGTGTTAAATAATGGAATGAAATAAACTTAGAAAAATCTAGATTTTTTCTTTAGAGAAATTAGATATTATCTTATTTTGAAATATTTGCATGCAGATTTAAAACATAAACAAATGTAAATGAAAAAGCAAGAAACATTCCAAATGGAAATAGAATGTTCCCACCCAATTGAAAAATAAATATTTATCTAGCTTTTACATGATAAGTGAGATTTGGGAATCTGGAGTCTTTCATCCCATATTTTGGAAGCTTTTACCACTGATTTATGGTTAAACAACAACTGATTTACAGACAGCTGAAATTTTTTTGACTCAATAGTTTTTTTAGAGGACTAAGACTTATTTGAAATTCAAATCTCACACTATATATAACCTTTTTGACTAACATTAAACATTATTGATTAAAACAAAACCTAGACATTATATTTTATATGGAGAATAACCACCGCCAATAGTAATTACATTTCTCTTACGATTTTCTAGGCAAACATAAGGATATCTATCAGTTTTTTTCAATAATATTAGAAAGTTGTAGATTCTATCTTCTCTTTATCTCGTTTATGACGACATTGATGAGGTTGGCGGAGTAGCTTATCCATTTCTTGGTCTGTTTTGAATTAAGAAAATGGTGAAGAATCTCTATTCGGCATATTTTCTACGGACCAAGAAAAATCAATAACCATATTGAGTAGGAAAATGAAGCTATTTAAGCGAAGGTTTCCAAAGGATTTCCTCTAGGGAAGAAAAATGGTAATGAAGTTGGGAGGTATGAAGATGTTATTCTTTTGATAACTATGTTGGCAAGCAACTATTTGTCTGCAATAGCATATATTTGGTTTAGAATGTGGTAACATTCCTTATGATATGTCAAACTCCATGTTCACTTGTGATGCAGGAGCATCCAGCGGTGTAAGGGCAATCTTGCATCACCCAAAAATAGTTAAATTTCAAGTTTCTTAGTTTTTAGATGTTTTTATATTTTTGGATACCCTTTTTGTCATAATGAAATTCCCAATTTACGGTTTTTATTTTCTATTCTTGGGTTGAAAGATATTGCAGTTTTAGTTTCCCAGATTTGCACCTGAAAATCTTTCGAGTTGGATTTGAGGCACTTAGAGCTTCCGGAATGGATCTGAAACTTGCCAAAATCAATGTAGCTAATTTCAAACGTGTTCTTGACTTCGAGACCTTTCCAACAGTTCAAACGGTTCGTGAATCAGAGCCCCAGATCAAAAGTTATGGCCCCAGAAAGTTGGCGCACTTTCTAGAAGATACAATTGCAAATGTTCTTTTGAAATTTGAACTTCAAGTTGTAATTTTTGGCGCCAAACCGCCTAAACTCAAAATTTAATGTTGTTTTGGCTCCAAACTAAAGAGGATCTCTATTTATGGGCAGGTTTCTAATATTTTTGGGGAACTTTTTGGGGGACAAGCTCGCATATTGCGAAAGGGTTATTTCGTAGCTTTTTGTAGCTTGCATGTGTTGTAGAACTTGGGGATTTGAGATCCTCTGCATGTAAGAAGCTCCATTTTCTGAATAATAAAATTATTCTCTTGTTTGTAGGTTATTTTCTGTGTCTCAGGCTGCGCCTTCATCAAGTGGTATTAGAGCATGTTTTCTTGAGCGTGTGGACAGATCGCCGATCGTGAGGCAGTTCGCACCAGGACCGTGGTTGTGGGTAGAGGTTAAGAAAGATGCCTCCAAGAGTGATGCCTGGTAGGCGTGGTGGTGCCAGAGGTGGTCGAGGTGGCAGAGATGCTGGTGGAAGAGATGCATTGGTAGCCCTCTAGAGATAGATTTATGCGTTACAAGAGTAGTTGAGAAGAGGGTTAAATCCGAGGGAGGAAAGTGAGGATGAAGGAGAGGAAGAAGGTTCAGATGTAGAAGAGGAAGAAGAAGCAATTGATCAAGACCAAATGCGGCTAATAAGGGCCATTTCGAAGATCGGGAAAAGAACCCAGCGAAGTCCCCATTATTCGGAAGTTTGAACCTAGAAGAGTTGATCGATTAGATCCAATGGTCAATGGGTATCGTGATGCTAGTAGGAAAGAGGTCCAGTTGGAAAGAAATCGAAGAGGAAAAGTCAAGATCACCAGATGGGATCGCATGGTAGAGAAACTAAAAGCAGTTCATACCAGTGGACTACGAGTTAGATCTGTTGAAGAAATTGCAAGGGTGAAGCAAGGAAGCAGATCTGTGAAAGAATATACTGAAGATATTCATAAGATAATCATCAAAACGGGTCACACAGAGGCCAATAAGGAGAAGGTAGCTCGATATCTTAATGGATTATGATCGAGCATTCAGGAGGAGTTAAGCCTAGTCAGAATGACCACCATTGAGGATGTGTATCAATTTGCTCTAAAGGTGGAAGAGAAGCTGAACAAAAGATTTGATGGCAAGCAAAAAGGACAAGGAGGTCAAAGCGGAAGGGGCAATGGAAGACCTTCAGGAAGCCGAAATGATGATGAAAAGAAAAGTGAAGATGTGGGTACCGGCCAAAGCCAAAGGAATGACAACTTCTACCGCCCTCGTGATCAAAACAATGGTGATCAAAGAGGTAGAGGACGAGGGAGATATGGACAAGGATCTGGAAGAGGTGGTTTCAAAGGAACGTGTTTCCAGTGTGGTGAAGAAGGGCATCAATCCTATGAATGTCCACAACACCAAGGAAGGGCAGACAAAAGGCTAGAAGGTCATGGAAGGGTTGCACATGCAGATGAGGAGGCCCAATCTGAACATTCAGATGATGCTGAAGGGGAGAAACCCTAGTGATTAGGAGAGCCCTAGTGACTGAAGAAAAGGAACCGAAACAGAGGAAGAATCTATTTCACACAAGGTGCAAGTGTGCAGGAAAATGTTGTGATGTCATTATTGACGGTGGGAGCACTGATAATCTGGTGTCAGAGGAGATGGTCACAAAGTTGAAGCTAAAGAGGGAAAGACACCCGCATCCATATTGGATTGCCTGGTTGGAGAAGGACCACAAAGTTTTGGTCAATGAGCAGTGCCTAGTAAAGTTCAAGATCAGGAGCTACCATGATGAGGTACTCTATGATATCATCCCCATTGATGCATGCCACATGTTGTTAGGGAGGCTGTGGCAGTTCAATAGGTGAGCTATACATGATGGCCATGCAAACACTTATTCCTTGATAAACAATGGGGTTCGTCACAAGTTGAAACCTCTAAAGGAGACCGAAGAAAAGGTATGCAGTAGTGCTAGAATTTGTTATGTAGATGGAAAATTTTTTTTAGAAGGTATGAAGCATGAGCATGTGTGTTATGCATTGATTCCTAGAGTGAGTAATGAGGATAGTGAGAAGGTTCCAGAAGAAGTTTCTGGGATGTTGGATGAGTTTCAGGATATTGTTTCTGATAATGTACCTAAGGGTTTACCACCAATAAGGAAGATCAGTCATCAGATTGACTTGATTCCTTGAGCCAGTTTGCCAAATAAGGTAGCTCATAGAATTACTCCAACAGAAAATGAGGAGTTGAACAGACAAGTTCAAGAGTTGTTGAGAAAGGGTTTGATATGAGAGAGTTTGAGTCCATGTGCAATACCTGCAGTACTAGCACCAAAGAAGGATGGGGAGTGGAGGATTTGTATAGATTCCCGAGCCATAAACAAGATAAAAATCAAGTATAGATTTCCCCTACCAAGGATGGATGACCTGATGGACTGTTTGAGTGGAGCTCAGTACTTCACAAAGATTGATCTGAAGAGTGGATATCACTAGATCCAGATTCGAGAGGGAGATTAATGGAAGACTGCCTTCAAGACCAAAGAGGGCCTATACGAGTAGTTAGTCATGCCTTTTGGGCTAACCAATGCACCGAGCACATTCATGCAGCTCATGAACGAGGTACTAAAAGAATTTCTGGGAAGTTTTGTTATTGTGTATTTAGATGATATTTTGATTTTCAGTAAGACGTTGGATGAGAATCTGATGCATATTCAGAGAGCTTTTGAGAAGTTAAGAGAAGAGAAACTATTGATTAATCTGAAGAAGTGCAGTTTTGTGAAGAGGGAGTTAGTGTACTTGGGGTTTGTTGTCTCAGCAGAAGGTCTCAAGATGGACCCAGAGAAGGTGAAGGCTATTCTGAATGGCCTACCCCAAGAACTTCTACTGAGGTAAGATCTTTCCATGGTTTGGCTAGTTTTTATAGAAAGTTCATTAGAAACTCAGTATTTGTGGACCCCTACTAAACAATGAGAGGGATAGAAAAGAATTCAAGTGGAGCAGGAGGCCGCAAAAATTTTTGAACTGTTGAAGTAGAAGGTGACAGAGCAACCTGTTCTAGCCCTCCCAGATTTCAACAAGGTGTTTCAGGTGGATTGTGATGCCAGTGGTTGTTCCATTGGAGCAGTGTTGAGCCAAGAAGGTAAGCCCATTGCCTATTTCAGTGAAAAGTTCAATGATGCCAAGAGAAAGTATTCTGTATATGATTAGAAATTTTATGCAATAGTTCAAGCATTAAAGAAATGGAGACATTATTTGTTGCCAAAGGAATTTTGTCTATATACTGATCATCAGGCCTTGCAGTACCTAAATAGTCAGGGAAAATTAAATCAGAGGCATTTGAAATGGGTAGAGTTTTTGCAGAGTTATACCTTTGTTTTGAAACATAGGAGTGGGAAGTCAAATAGGGTTGCAGATGCCTTAAGTAGGAGGCATACATTGATGACAAAGATGCAGATTGAAGTGGTTGGGTTCAATGAACTCAAGACATTGTATGTAGAAGATCTTGATTTTGTAGAGGCTTGGAAAGCTTGCAAGGAACCTGTTACAGTGGACAGGACAAGGTGGTTGGATTTCATAATCCAGGATGAATGTTATTTAAAGGAAGTCAATTATGTATCCCTAAGGAGTTCCATGAGGGAGAACCTAATAAAGAAGAAGCATAGTGGAGGAATGGCAGGACATTTTAGTTGGGATAAGACCATTGCCATTATCAGTGAGCATTATTATTGGCCTCAGTTGTCACAGGATGTGAAGAAGTTTGTAAAAAGCCTGCGGGAATGTCGATGGCTAAAGGAGTGAGCTGTATACAGGCTTATACCAGCCCCTTACCTATACCAGAGAGGCCATGGGAGGATATAAGTATGGACTTTGTTCTTGGTTTGCCAAGGACACAATGAGGGAATGATTCAGTCTTTGTGGTGGTTGATAGGTTTTCGAAGATGGCAGATTTCATTCCATGTCAGAAGACCCATGATGTAGTCCACATTGCTGACTTGTTCTTCAAAGAGGTGGTGAGACTACATGGTCTGCCAAAGAGTATTGTTTTAGATCGTGACACCAAATTTGTGGGGTACTTTTGGAGGACCTTGTGGAAGAAGCTGAAGACAGAGCTAAAGTTCAGTTCTGCACACCATCCACAAACAGATGGGCAGACAGAGGTTGTTAATAGGAGTTTGGGTAACCTACTGAGATGTTTGGTAGGAGATAAACCTAAGGGATGGGACTTGATCTTACCCTAGGCAAAATTTTCTTACAACAATTCTATCAACAGAAGCACTGGTAGATCACCATTCTAGATTGTGTATGGAGGTAGCCCCAGAACAACTTTAGAATTGAGGAAGATGGACCAAGAGAAGAAAATAAGTGTTGAAGCTGAAGATTTTGCAGAACACATCAAGGATATACATAAGAAGGTAAGATAACATATTAATAAGATGAATATGTAGTATAAGGCTAAGGTAGATCAGAAGCGGGAGGTATAAGGAGTTTTAGATTGGTGATGAAGTGATGGTCCACTTGAGGAAAGAAAGGTTTCCAGTGGGAACATATAACAAATTGAAAATGAAAGTTTGGTCCCTATAAAATTTTGAAGAAGAATGATTCAGGGAATGCATATGAGGTAGAGTTGCTAGATGGATTCAACATTTCCCCTATGTTCAACATTTCAGATTTGACAGAGTATCATGGGGTGAAGAGAGGAGGTACCAGCATGTGAGTTTCCAACATCTACTTCAGAAGGGAGATTGAGGAAATCTTAGATAGTCGTGTGGGGAAGGAGTACCAGAAATAGGCAGTATGAAGAATATCTGGTAAAATAGAGAGAAAGCCTGTGGAAGATTCATCCTGGCTATCTAAAGCAGCTATTGACTGGTTGGGTTTTCCTCAACCATCTGAAACGTGATGGGGGTCACTTCTCAAATTACCCGGGTGTCTGATGTAGGAGCATCCAGTGGTGTAAGGACAATCTTGCATCACCCAAAAATAGTTAAATTTCAAGTTTCTCAGTTTTTAGATGTTTTTACATTTTTGGATACCCTTTTTGTCATAATGAAATTCCCAATTTATGGTTTTTATTTTCTATTCCTGGGTTGAAAGATATTGCAGTTTTAGTTTCCCAGTTTTGCACCTGAAAATCTTCCGAGTTAGATTTGAGGCACTTAGAGCTTCTGGAATGGCCCTGAAACTTTCTAAAATTGGCGTAGAAAATTTTGAGCATGTTCTTGACTTAGAGACCTTTCCAACGGTTCAAGCGGTTCGCGAATTGAAGCCCCAGATCAAAAGTTATGGCCCCGGAAGTTGGCGCACTTTCTAGAAGATACAATTGCAAATGTTCTTTTGAAATTTGAACTTCAAGTTGTAATTTTCGGTGCCAAACTGCCTAAACTCAAATTTTAATGTTGTTTTTCTCCAAACTAACGAGGAGCTCTATTTATGGGCTGGTTTCTAATATTTTTGGGGAACTTTTTGAGGGACAAGCTCGCATATTGCGAAAGGGTTATTCTGTAGCTTTCTGTAGCTTGCATGTGTTGTAGAACTTGGGGATTTGAGATCCTCTGCATGTAAGAAGCTCAATTTTCTGAATAATAAAATTATTCTCTTGTTTGTGGGTTATTTTCTGTGTCTCAGGTTGCGCCTTCATCAACTTGACTATTCCAGTGAATATGTTATTTTTGAATTGAAGCATATATTTGGTTTAGCATTTGGAAGCATTGTTTATAATATGTTATACATTCTATATTCATGTTTACTTTGACATTTTCTTTAATTGCACTAACAAGTAACAATATTTAGTTAGGCTAAGCTGGGTTAAAAATTAGTCTGCTATTGCAATCCACATTTACAATTTGTATACTAAATTATAGTTTTTTTATATGGCATTGTCAATAGCGTCTCCATAGCTGTAAGCCTGTAAGTATGATAGGTCATCCCACTCTTCTGCATAGATGCTAGAGATTGTATTCAAGTGGATTTGGCTACACAAAATTAGTCAGAATATCTACAAATCTATTTGCTTTCCTATAGAAATATTGGAAGTGAATATAGTGCAATTGAGGGGTTAAGCCCCTTGCTCCTTTGAGTATGCTATTGGCAACCTACTGTACATACAGCTTCTTCCTTCGATTTAACCTTTATCACCAAATCTCCTCCTTTTGGCAACTTTTTTTGGAGTCTTCTGATCAATGTGACAATCTTCTAATAGACGCTTTTTTTGACTTTTAAAGGTTTAGAAGATTCTACACATTTACCCAAGGTACTGTTGTCTGATATTACATATGCATTTCGCTATAATTTTCAAAATTTATGTGCTAAACCTGGTCATGTGGCTGTAGATTTTCTTCAACCCATCCTCTTCCACATAGATAATACAATGGGAATATATATCTGTTAATGTGCTTTCTTAAGCTGCTCTATGGTGTATCAAAACTGTTTTCAAAGGAAAACAACTCTCCCCCTCAAAACTATCATGAACATAAGCTAACAATAACAAGACATAGTGTCTCCAAGCAATGACTTGAATGATTGTGACCAAATAAAAGAATAAATGAGCAAACTTTCAATTTTTCAATATGGAGAGTAGGATTGATAATTCTACTATGTTGAGCCCACATTTCTCCTTCCAGACTGACAAGACCATCTCTGTTGAGTTGCTTCATCTATGTACTCTTCTTATATCGGCCAGATTTGTTACATAAAACTTCCCAAATCAAGTAAGGGTCTGTAATATTCAATCTCACAGTAGAACCAGTTGAAGATGAATGCCAGTTTTCCCAATTCACTAGAATTTGATTTAGAATCTTATCTTTTGTCTCTAACAATTGGCCAAATCCCATTGATGGCTATTCTTTTTGGTGCGTTAGTGATGCAAATTGTAGGTATCATGGGTACCCAGGCACATGTGGGGATAAGTGCTGCAACATAGGAACATGTGGAGATGGTCTTGGTATATGTGAGGATATGTATAATTGTCATTAACTCCTATTTCTAATGCCTTGCCTGCAACAATGGTAAAAATCTACTTGTTTACGTACTGGTTTAATGCACTCTTAATTGTGTTTGGTTTCAAAAATATGTTTGATTAAGTGTGTTTTATATTTAAATTTAATAGTAGAATATTTTTTATGCAAATTTTTAATTATGAAAAAAAGATAATTTGATTTCTATATTAAATTACCATTACAAATATATAAATCAAAAATAGTGAAAATTGATATAAAATTATAAATGTCACTTCTTACAAACATCACAACCATAATAAAAAAACATCACGAATAGTAAGAAAATCAACAACTCTCTAATGCAAATCTTGAATTCTCTACTACATTGCAATCCACTAGGTATCAAACCTCTATTGCATTAGTGGTATACTCATCATTGGATGTTTTGGGACTTTATGAATGTAAGAAGTGATCCTCAATTAGGAATATTTTTGACATGGAGAAGGTGATTTAGGCTATTAAGTTTATGCAATGAAGGATAGGTTGGGTGAAATAGGAGGATGAAACCCACACTTTTATATTCATCAATTTTGACAATATCTAATAATATTTTGTATATAGATAGTCCCCTATGGATCATATAAGCTCCTTTTTATATCTCTCTCAATTATATGTTTTATTATTTCTGTTTTCTAATGATTCTAGTCTACTTGTATGGCTTTCTTTCTTGATCATATTATCTTTGTTTTTTCTTTCTATCTTGGGTTTTCTCACTAGCTTGTTCTACATCAATTTTGATTATAGAGAAGATTAATGTCTTAATCATACCTATAGTCAATGCAAGATTTTTGTGTAAGTTTTGTCATACTATTAATAGAATGGGAGGATTACCAAAAAAAAGAGTATTAAAGCTCCAAATCTTAACTAATAATTTTATATGGATCATCATCTAATAGATTGTTCTTATCTCAATATTTGCAACCAATTTCAATATTTCCAATTTCATAATGATATAATATGTCATTGAATGTGGTTGATGTATGTAGAATAGTAGATAGACCTTTTGTAATCTTGATATTTTACTTGTGGAATGGGCTCAACTTATTCTTTTTGAATATTTTGATTTTGCTTTGGAACCCATGTAGATGTAGTATCTTCAAATAAAGTGGCATTGAGATTGTTGAAAGTTGCTTTCTTTTTCTTCTTTGGACCATAAATCTTCCTTGTTTTCATAGATATGGAGGAATGAAATTGTCTTTCTCTTTCTTTATTGGTAGAGAATAAGAGTTATACGTTGGTTTTTGTGCTTAGAGGCCTTAAGAGGCAATGAAGAGGACTTCAGCTACCTCTTATTTTCTCTTTTCATTATTTTTTTATTGGTTCTTTGTCATATCTATTCATTTGGTACAACTAATAAATTATATATTTGTGTTCATAAGAAACATCTATTTAATGCAATATAATTAAATAGTATCCAGTCTCTTCTTAAGTTGATCAAACTACTTCACTAGTGTACTGAAGGTTTAGAAGTGCAAGTAGTAGTGGCATGAGAAACATGGGTACATAGTATCTAGTCTCTTCTTAAGTTGACCAAACTACTTCACTAGTGTATTGAAGGTTTAAAAGTGCAAGTAGTAGTGGCATGAGAAACATGGGTAGAACGGAGGATGCCTAAAGAGGGTTAGAGGTAAGAGGGAATGGAATGGTAGTAAAAGCACTATAAATGTAGAGTTATCATAGGATGACATGTAATAGTGGTAGTACTTGTATAAGTATGAGTAAACACTATCCAACATTAAGCTGAGAACTCTAGTCTAGACATAGATCATCACAATTTAAAAGCATCACTGTAAGTTGCACACACATAATGCACATCCACAAAATAATTATTTCATTAATTTCAACCAAAGCATATACCTCATCTAAACCTTCCCCAACTCCCGTAATCTCGAATATTCTTTACTATTTTTTTTTGAATTATATCTACAATTACCTATGGAATCAAAATTACTTATCAGTATGTAGCTACATTTTGCATACATGTCTATTAGAACACTTGCAACTACCTATGAGAAAATTCCTTTGTCCTTTATGCTTTGATGGATGTCCATACCCTATTCCAAAGCTCCCAATTTGTCATACACTAGGAGTACGCAGATAGAGGTTGTAGAGTTTGACTTTACACATGCCATTTCCATTTGGTTGGAATTTTCTAAAGCCTTTTCAACAAATCCATTTTTTAATATCCTGCAATCAGGTGTTCCATGAGAACACTTTTCTTTGAGACATTTTTTCAAACAATTCACACACCTTATTTATGAGTTGAGTTAAGAAACATAGCCACCTAAGCAGTCAACGCTTAGTGTGTGCTATTTAAACCCAACCCACACAAACATGTTAACAAATACGTCCAAAACAAGACTGCCATGACCTTATAAGCAATGGTGCACCAAAAGTTTCTTCCTTTGCTCTCTCACGCTGGCCTATTCTACTTATTCTACTCAATGCGAATTTTCTCCTATAATAACAATACAATCCCTCCACTCTTTGCACATTGTCTGGTTTGCCAATGGTTGAAGCTTCACACAAATTTAGCTAAGGAGAAACAATGTTTTTAAAAAACTTCTGCTTTTAAATCGGGCAGTAAGCTTTTTTGAACTTGACAAAAATGGCAAGGTTGAAACATTAAAGTTAGTTGTTGTTGTAGGTAAGTCCCATCACTCTAGCCATTCAATTTTTATGGAGAATATGATGGTATTGTATTGTATGGCATAATGTTCTAGACATTATTTTGAATGGAGAATAGTCCCTTACAATAGTAAATATGTTTTTTATTTTGTTTTTAAGGTAAACATAAGATATTATATTTTGCATGGAGAATAATGGTTTCCAATATAGCTAGCACTTGTGTCTAAAGAAGGTTTAAAGATTCTTTTCATAAAACATTATATATATTCTTAAATATTAGAGACTATATGTCAAACAATGAATAATAATAAGTGTTAAACAATTAATAATGAGTGTTAAATAATGGAATGAAATACACTTAGACAGATCTAGATTTTTTCTTTATTGAAATTAGAGATTAGAATGTTTAGTTTTTGGATTCAACTATGTGTATTTTTGTGTTGACATTTTGGATCATTTTCTCTTCTTCCTAATGATGGATCATTGAGTGTGATCCGAAACGTTGACATGAAAATACACACAGTTAAATTCAAAATCTAAGCATTCTAACTTCATGGATTGTGGAAAAATCATACCAACTAAATTCATAGATATTATCTGATTTTAAAATATTTGCATGCAGATTTAAAACATAAACAAATGCAAATGAAAAAGCAAAAAGCATTCCAAATGGAAATAGAATGTTCCCACCCAATTGGAAAGTAAAAATATTTATCTAGCTTTTACATGATAAGTGAGATTTTGAAGGCTTTCATTTGATATATCATTAAACAACAACTGATTTACAGACAAATGAAACTTGTTTTTGAGACTATTCAATGTTAATTTATGTAGCTTGGACATGTGTCTCCATTCCCAAGAAGTGTTTATTTAATTATTTAATTATTTAATTATTTTCTAGAGACTTCTAGAAAGGACTGAGTTGTCTGGATAATTATGTAATTAAATAATTGATTCCTCTAAAGACTTCTAGAATCCAGTTAGGGTTGCTAGAGTCAATTTAATCTTAGCCATTGATTGAGATTAAATCATGGTCATTGGTTTTCCAATGAGAAAAGTATAAAAGGGGGATCAATGGGAATTTGGAGAACACACACAAGTAGACTTGTAGTGATAGCAAGTAAATTTGCTGTGAGAGAAAATAGTTCTTGCAGTGTTAGCAAGGGCGTAGTGATAGCGTTGGGGATAGCAGCTGTGGAGTTTCAGTAGAAGAAATTGAGGGAAGAATTTCTAGAGAGGTTATTGTTGGAGCTCTGCCAGTAAGAGGCAAGTAGTTTATATATTTCCTTAATTTTCTAAAGTTTAATAAAATTCTTCATCTGCAGTAGTGCTTTTCCCTTTTAGGTTTTTCCATGGACAATTTGTCCAAAAATATTGTGTTCATTATTGTGAATGTTTTCTTCTCTATTCCTATGATTTTTTATTGGTGAAGTTGCAGTTGTGTTATTTTTCAATATTTGCTGTGAATTAATTTTCCAGAGTCAAATAATCTATGTATTAGATAGGAAATTAATAATGAGTAACTACAATAGAATTTTCACATGGTATCAGAGTTGATCTAAGGGCGGAAAAAGCTCAGCGCAGGAAAGAGGGTTTATAAAAACCCAGTTCTACCTCTTCAAAATTATTTTTGCTTTTATCTTTTGAGATGACCTTAGTAGGTTTAAGAGATCAGGATAGATTGGATGGAGCCTCAAATTTTGTTGTCTAGAAAGCCAAAATTTCTTTGTTGCTGGAAGAGAATGGGATCAAGGAATATGTGACCAGTGTTGTACCTGTACCTACAGATCCAACACAACTCTTAGCACATAAGAAGGAAGATGCCAAGGTAAGGAGGCTGATTCTTGATGGTGTCAAGGACCATATTGTTCCACATGTCATAGAGTTAGATATAGCGAAGAAGATGTGGGACGCCATTCTAAATCTATACCAAAATGCTACCACTAACCAAAAGTTGATTCTTAGAGAAAAGTTGAGGAATACTTAGATGAACAAGGGAGAAGATGTGACAAGCTACCTCACCAGACTCAAGCTTGTCAAGGATGAGTTGGTAGTTGTTGGAGATAAACTAGATGAGGACGAGCTAGTATGAGTAGCCCTAAATGGGTTTACTAAGCAGTGGGATGTCTTTGTTCAAGTTATTAATGGACGAGACACCTTGTTGAGTTGGGATTGACTCTAGAGTGATTTCACTCAGGAAGAGCTTAGACTAAGTCTTGTCAGTGGAACTAGCAGCAAGAGTCAGAAAAGTGAGGCGGAACATGAGAACGTTGCCCTTGTAGGAAAAGGGAAAGCAAAGAAGGGATCAAGCAAAGGATCAAATTCACAAGGTGATAAGAAGGACTTATCTAAAGTCAAGTGCTATAGCTATCACTAGTTTGGCCACTATGTTAGCAATTGCTTGCAAAGGAAGAAAGTCAAGAAGCAGACGTAGCTTCAGCAAGTGCAGATGAACTCTCTAGTAGAATGGAGGATGAGTTTTCTCTCATAGCTTGTATGGCTAGCTCAACCTCACAAGTTGTTTGGTATATAGACAGTGGGGCGTCATTTCATATGACAGGAGTTAGAGAGTACTTCTCCAGCTATAAGGAGGAGGACATCAGAATACAGATTTCTATGGGGAACATGTCCAAACTCAATCTAGTTGGGAAAGGGACTATTCTATTTCAGAGGAAGAATTGGTCTATATCGGAGGCAGCAAGGGCTATGCTGCATGACTAGGATATGCCACGTTACTTATGGGAAGAGGCATGCAATACGATAGTGTACATATAGAATAGGGTTCCACATAAGGTATTGGCAAGATGACACCAGAGGAAGCATTCTCAGAGAAGAAGCCAGATGTCAGCCACTTCAAGATATTTGAGAGTTTTGCGTATTGTCACATTCCATGGCTGACACATTCCAAGTTAGATCAGACTGCAGAGAGCGGGTACTTTGTGGGGTACAGTGAAACTTCAAAGGAATATCAGATTTTATTCCAGGGACCAGGAGGACTATAGTTAGGCGTGATGTCAAGTTCATGGAGGACAAGAAATTCAAGAGGTCCAGAGATTTGCTAGCAGATGATTAGAGTGAGAAGCTAGTGGAAGCTCCAAGGATCATTCAACCAGATCAAGGACAATGAAGCTCAAGTACAGTTACTAGTACAAGGATAGGCTCAGGTGCTGAGAGTTCACAGAGTATGGAGCAGCAGATGCAACAGATCCAAGAGATTCATCAGGGTGATATGGAGGTTGATACTTCATCCTCTTCAGTGGTAGCAGGAACCAACAGTCACAAAGGGATACTCAGGAGTTTGTGGGAGCTCCTAGGATGAGTAGTAGACAACAAAGAAAACCAGCCAGGTATGATGACTATATGGCTTCAGTTAATCAGTTGGTAGATAGTGAGCCTTCTAGCTATCAGGAGGCCGCAAAGAAATAAGTGTGGCAAGATGCAAGGGTTGAGGAGTATACCTCAATAGTCCAGAATGATGTGTGGGAGGTTGTGCCTAGACCAACAGATAGGGCAATGGTTGGATCACACTGGATCTATAAGATCAAGCACGGTGTAGATGGTAGCATCGAGAAATAAAAGGCAAGGTTTGTGGCCAAGGGGTTCTCTCAGAAGGAGGGAATAGACTATGAGGAGACATTTTCTCTAGTGGCCAAGTATGCTTCTATACGAGTCGTGATCTCACTTGCAACATAGATGGGATGGCAGATCCATTAGATGGATGTCAAGACGACGTTTCTTAATGGTGAATTGAAAGAGGAGGTATACATAGAACAACCAGAGGGCTTTGTGGAACACAATAGTACAACCCACATGTGTAGATTGAAGAGAGCTTTGTATGGACTCAAGCAGGCTCCCAAGGTGTGGTATGAGCACATTGATAAATACTTGTAGGGAATGGGCTTTGCGAAGAGTGAAGTGGATGCTAACCTCTACTACTTGGTGGTTGGGGGTGAGGTTCTCATTCTTGTTCTTTATGTGGACAACTTGTTTTTAACAGGTTCACTGGGGCTCATAGAGGAGTGTAAGAGGGACCTTGCAGCAGAGTTTGAGATGAAGGATTTGGGGCTTATGCACTACTTTCTAGGCAGGGAGGTATGGCAGACAAATGGGGAGATTTTCCTTGGAAAAGGGAAATACTACATTGAAATCTTGAGGAGGTTTGAGATGGAGGATTGCAGAGCCATGTCTACTCCTATGATCACGAATTGGAAGAAGGTAGAGACATCTAGAGAGAAGGATGTAGACCCCACCTTATATAGACAGATGATTGGGTCTCTCATGTATTTGGTCAACACCAAGCTAGATATATCCTTTGTAATAAACTCTCTTAGTCAGTTCATGGTGGAGCCGAAGAGAGTGCATTGGACAGTGACAAAGCATGTGTTGTGGTATTTGCGTGGTACAATCGAGTATGGGATCAAATATGCTTGAGGTGATGGTATTAGGTTGATAGGCTATACTGACATAGATTGGGCAGGTAGTACAATAGACAGGAAAAGCACTATAGGGTGTTGCTTTAGTTTGGGATCAAGAGTTGTCTTTTGGTACAACAAGAAGCAAAAGTCTGTGGCTTTGAGTTCTGCAGAGGTAGAATACATAGCAGCTAGTATAGCGATGTGTGAGGCGATATGGCTTCAGAAGTTGTTAGTGGCCTTGTTTGGTCAGAGGGTTGAGACTACAGTAATACACTGCGACAACCAGAGTTGCATCAAATTGTTTGAGAATCCAGTGTTTCATGATAGGTCTAAGCATATAGACATTAGATATCATTTCATTAGAGATTGTGTATAGCACGGGATTGTTTAACTACAGTATATACCTACAGATCAACAGGTAGCAGACATTTTGACCAAGGCATTGGGGAAGGCAAAATTCATCTTCTTCAGAGATAAGTTGGGTGTCATGTAGAACACCTTCCTCGCTAAGAGGGAGTGTTAATTTATGTAGCTTGGACAGGTGTCTCCATTCCCAAGAAGTATTTATTTAATTATTTAATTATTTTCTAGAGACTTCTAGAAAGGGCTGAGTTGTCTAGATAATTATGTAATTAAATAATTGATTCCTCTAGAGACTTCTAGAATCCAGTTAGTTAGGATTGTTAGAGTAAATTTAATCTTAGCCATTGATTGAGATTAAATCATGGCCATTGGTTTTCCAATGAGAAAAGTATAAAAGGGGGATCAATGGGCATTTGGAGAACACACACAAGTAGACTTGCAGTGATAGCAAGTAAATTTGGAGTGAGAGCAAATAGTGTTGCAGTGTTAGCAAGGGCGTAGTGATAGCGTTGGGGATAGCAACTGTGGAATTTCAGCATGAGAAATTGAGGGAAGAATTTCCGGAGAAGGATATTGCCGGAGCTCTGCTAGTAAGAGGCAAGCAGTTTATGTATTTCCTTAATTTGCTGAAGTTTAATAAAATTCTTCATCTGCAGTAGTGGTTTTCCCTTCGGGGTTTTGCCACGGATAATTTGTCCAAAAATATTGTGTTCATTATTGTGAATGTTTTCTTCTCTATTCCTGTGAGTTTTTATTGGTGAAGTTGCAGTTGTGTTATTTTTCAATATTTGCTGTGAATTAATTTTCCAGAGTCAAATAATCTATGTATTAGATAGGAGATTAATAATCTGCAATAGAATTTTCACAATTGCAGTTGTGAGACTTATTTCAAGCTCAAATCTCACACTATATATAACCTTTCCACTAATTAAATTTCTCTTACAATTTTAGACAAAAAAAGACATTCTATTTTATTTGGAGAATATTGATTAAAACAAAACTAAGACATTATATTTTATATGGAGGATAACCACCTCCAATAGTAATTACATTTATCTCATGATTTTCTAGGCAAACAGAAGTATATCTATCAGTTTTTTTCAATAACATTTGAAAGTTGTAGATTTTATCTTCTCTTTATCTCGTTCATGACGAGGCTGGCGGAGTAGCTTATCCAGTTTTTGGTCTGTTCTGAATTAAGAAAATGGTGAAGAATCTCCATTCGGCGTACTATCTGTGGACCAAACAAAATCAATAACTGCAAATGAAGCTATTTAAGCAAAGGTTTCCAAAGGATTTCCTCAAGGGAAAAAAACATGGCAATGACATTAGGAGGCATGATGATGTTATTAATGTTAGCAATACTAATATTTGTAATGGCAGCAAATAATGGTAATGATCTCTGCAATACTTTAATTTTGTGCGCTTATGACGCAGATTGTAGAATGTGCTGGTTAGTTAAGCTTTTCTTTGGATTGTTGGGTGACTGGTTAGTTAAGCTTTTAATTTTCTAATTTAAAAAAAAAATACATTTATTTAATATTTTATAATCTATTGTAATATCAGATTTGGAATGCTAGTTAGAGGAAGGATTTCTTAAATATTGTTGTCAACTTGTTTTAAATATTTTGATATTTTGTCGTGGATATGTAACCAAAGTTATGGTATGAACGTGATGTTATGGTTGTGTTGGTGTTTCCAACTAATTTTCAAATAACCTCTAAAGGTTAACCATGTCTTATGCTTAAGGCTATTTAGTAGTTGACCAATGAACAAGAAACTACTTGAAAAAATAGATTTCCTCTACAATTAAGGCTCTGTGAAATTGAGGTGGGTTTCCTTGATGATGCCATTTAAAGATTTCTGAGATAACAATAATGATATCTTGTAGATCATTTCTCATACATTTATGATCGATATTTTCTTATGAGAATTATACAAAATTTAATATTCTTGAAAATATTCAATGCTTTATATAAGATGAAACAATAATTAATAATAACTTACAAGTGGTTTAAGATTTTTCATTTTAAAGATTTTTTCTATGATTGATGAAAATGGCCTTAAATTGATTAGTGCCTTATCTAGGGTTACAAAGTAAAAAAACTCTACAAAGTTTTCTTCACAATAATCTGAATATAAATTGATAGTCAATAATTTGTCATTACATTATAATAACATGACCAATGGATGGCTTTAGATATGATTATACTTAATAATCCATCCACCACAACAATATTTCCTATATTTTAATGAAAGAAAATTAATCCATTTCTTGAACGAAAGCTATCAATTAAATACACATTGCAAAAAAGTTATATAGAACTTGAAATAATATTTAATTATTTATTTATGAAAATATTGTTGTACAAAGCTGTAGACGATATATATTAGAAGCTTGTCTTCATAAATGCTTTGATTAGATATACATTACTATTTTAGAATTTTTTTATAGACAACCAAAAACCCTAATGACATTTTGTAGATTAAAATAATAGACTCAACATATAATTATCGGACCCTTAATAATAATACAAGCTCCTTCTTTATAGAATAGGATAGGCATGCGGGCACTAGGAGCATAAGTGACACTAGTTAGAATTTTGTATGTGACATTCAAAATCTTGTTACAACAACCTAGTAGCATAAGAGATTCCTTTTATATGCCTTAGAGAATAAAAATAATATCTTGAATCCATTGAATGAAAAAACTACTTCAAATAGTTGATGGAGATAAAATTAGATACTTGACGCTTTTGTAGCTACTTGTAACCTCAAGTGATTTTGATGTAGGAAAAATGATGCCCCTATTGAACTGGCAATTTGACTTATTCTTGATACTTCTCTACCCATAAGTATCAAGCTCCTTTAATAACCAATTATAATCAAGTACCTTAGCAATTTTATTAATACAAGAATTATATCTTGCATCCAAAATTACTTTGTCTTCCTTATTAAAAATTTCCAAGATTAATTCCAATTTTATTATAACATCCAAGCTATACTATTTGATAATGTTGGATCTAGCTCACCACTAGCACAAATGACGAAACATAAGAAGGAAAAATTGTGTTGAACATCACCTTCCAGTGATCAAAAGGTTTTATGATTCCATTCATATAACAAAATTTGGGTATTAGTTTATCCTCCAATGCTTCAAAATATTTCATCTTACCTTTTAATTGCAATTCCTATGAGCTCACTAAAATTGTTGACAACCTAAGGATTCTTAGTTTTGGGAGCTCTAATTCTCATATTGCAAGAATCTCATGCTTAGCACATTGAATCTTGATCCAAAATATAGATCATTTTCTTACTTTTCTGATGTTAAGACATCCTTATTTTTGTCTTGTCTTCTTATTAAATCTAAAGAAATAGTAGAGGCAATGTCCCAGTTTGGTAACAACAAACACCCATTGTCTTGAACTATTTTTATTGCCTCATCAAGAGTGATTTTGTTGATATGAGAATCAACATCTACAATAGACATCTTGGTTATCTCCTACATACCCTAGGTGGAATTGTTTCTTATGCATTAATAATATCCCTAAATAATTTTTCCATTTGATTTTTCATCATGAAGTCTTTAAAATTATTTATACTTGATAGAACGGTCATCAAACATAAACTCTGTGTAGGTTAGGGTTCTACTATCATTTACTATATCTCCCCTAGTTATGAGATTGATCATATTTCCACTCTTTCGGACTTCTTCAACATGAACCCTCGGTGGGGAATGCGAAAATTGGTTCACCTCCTTAATATTAGGCATGTTTCTCCTACCTCATCTTTCTCTACATAGTTAATTGAATAATCAACCAAGGGATGAAAACCACTTGGTTTCTTTGGAAGATATTTTGAAAGAGCACTAGGAAGAAGCACTAGAGGAGTATTTGATGTCTCTAACATATCTATTTTGGCATAGATTTTTCCACCTCTTTTGCTTATGGTACCTCTTTTATGTCTTTCCTTTGAATGGGAAAATAACTTCTAGGAGCTAATGTGGCAACATTTTTAACATGGTTTGCACCCCAACAATGAGATCGTGTATCTCCTTAAATTCTCCATCATAGTTGGGATTGAGTTGTTTTATTTTCAACTCACTTTTATAATTACATAACAAGTTTCTTTTCTCATTTTCAACTTTTTATCTAAGTTGCAATTTGTTATTACATCTTCTACCTTATCAAACACATGGTATAATTTTGACCTCTTGTTTATGAACCTCACTTGAACAACGAACTATTTAGGATCACAACCCCTATGAAAATAAACTTTCATTGTATTTTATTACATTAAAGGATATAGAAATTATAATCCTTCTTTTGATGTGTTTTAAAAATTAGAGAAAATAAAAAAAGGATGATAGGAAGGATCCCTTCTGAACTTCCGTCCAATGACACTTACAAAATTTATTTAATTGCCACATGATTTATAAGCAAGAAATTCTATTAGGAACACTTATAGATAACACATGTGGCTTTACTAGGGTACCACACAATCTAATGACAATAGTAGTTGTATGCAAGAACTAGTCATCCTAATTTTGATCAATTCCCTTTGTTGGATCCAAATCCTTAGGTCTTAAAAACCTCTTCAGTTCCTTAGATAGTCTATTGATCTACCTAAAAATCTAAATTCTTTATGATGACCTGCATAAAACATTCTTCAAAAACAACATCATTAGAAGTTTGGAAATACATATCCTATATGTGGGTCCACCCCTAAATTGGTAATGGATCTCCTTGATCATCATATAATTTTAGCTGCATTATTGGACTCCAAAATTTCTGTCAACTATATAGCAACATATGACACAACAAAGAGTACCACTTGGAATAAATTATTTGGTTGTACTTTATATAGTATCCACCAAATTATTTTGAATTCCATCTAAAGTAAAGGAAGCATAATCAAAACTTTTGTTTAGATCTCTATGTTATACGTCCTTTGCTATCATCATGAAATGCACCAACATTTGTGCTTTAACTATTCCTAGCACTTGGGAGAGAGCATAGTATTTTTTGATAAAATAGTCTTTAAACAAGTCTACACCAAATGGTTCATCCTCATCCCTAGTGAATTTGACTAGGCTTATGTTTGGATCCTTAACCTAGTGATGTGGGAACCAAAATACTCTGTAACTATGTTATCTCTCCCATATTCTATGAAACATGAGTTGAAATAAATAAGAATGTTGGTAGACATGTTTAATCAAAACACAAATCATGTAGATATATAATCTATCCAAACTTAGTAAACCTATATTCAAATAATTCCCAACCTTGTATAGTGAGTGTTGTATCTCTTAAATCATCACCCCTTTCATTTAATGTATCTGATAATATTCTAGTCTCCTAAGCATGCTTTTCTCTCTTGGATGAACCTATAATTCAAGCTAGAATGTATTCCTCTAGGCATCATTTCATTTTCACATGTTGGGAAGAGTATTGAATCTTTTAAGAATTTTCTAGGACAAATAGGGTATCATAATTTTTGAATATATAGTTGGCGCTTGAAACTTATCAAATACTTTGTAATAGTTTTACAACCTTATAAATAATTTCTCAACAATATAAATACAATTTATAATACTTTTGTGAGAAAATTTTGACTTACCCATGATTAATTTCTTGAAAACATCATTTGTTGCTGCAAGCTCTTTAAAGTTCCTTGAGTTCTCAAATTTTGTTTGTGCAACTTTCAATTAGATTCTTATAATAATGAATTGTTTTTTATTCAAATATTTTTTTTATTTTCATAGTAGAAATGGCTCTAGGAAAATTCATCGCCAACAATTCACCACCAAAAAATTCATTTCCAACAATTCACCCCTGAAAAATTCACCACCAACAATTCACCGTGAGAAAATTCACCGCCATGAAAAATTCACCTCAAGAAAATTCACCACTGTGGAAAATTCTTAACATTATGATTAATTTTCTGTGGAGGTGAATTCCTTGTGGTGAATTTTCATTGAGGTGACTTTGTCATGGTGGTCAATTTTCCCGTAGTGAATTGTTGGCGATTAATTTTATGATGGTGAATTGCTAGCGGTGAATTTTCCTAATGCCAGTAGAAATATATCACTCATTTTATTAGTTATGAATACAATCAAAGAGAGTGTTTTCATTTGTACCTATTTTCTTAACTTCAAATTCTGATATTAGATTTGATTTGTCATGAAATATTTATTTTTATCACATTCCTCATAACTATTTCTAAAACCATTCTAATTCCCTTTAGTGAATTTGATATGTGAAGAGGCTTTATGATGCAATAGATAGTTGGAATGCAACTCAAACCATTTTTGACTCATGAGGTAAAGAGCTTTAACTTAAAACAACTTGTTGGGGACACACATCATCATATTTCACTATATTTTTAAGGAAATCTAGTATAAATAAAGTTGTGATGCATTATGGCCATGCGATGGAATAACATTATGCCACCTATAAATTGAACTTACTACCTTATGAGAGCAAGCCCCTTTTGTCATTGGGAGGAATTGTTTTGCAATAGCAAGAGAGTACAGTCTTGAGGTGGTCTCTTTATTGAAAATTTATGACATGAAGAAGCTATGCAACATAATAAGAGATTAACATGTTAATGCCACATGTCATAATAGTGCATGCGACCATAATTTTTCAAGGCTTGGGAGGTGAAACTATGATAGACTAAATCAATGAGTTATAATGGAATCTTTACATGTAGATGACAATTGTGACCATGGTGGGGACCACTCTGGTAGTACATAAAAATGACTTAAGTTTTTTAATAACACATGTGAATAAAATGGCCAAGTCGATAACTAGGATTAAGGGTTTGTTCACTAAAAGATTATAAGGGTGTGACATTATGATTTGAGAACTTATGATGGGTTGAAAAAGTAGCCACTTGATTAGAACATAAAGCTTCAAGTCAAAAAGAGGGTTGAAGGTTTTAGCCAAAATAGATAAAATGTACTTAATAAAAGTCGTTAAACCCTAAAACTTCAAAATAGTATCAACAATGGCTTGTGTTCAAGGAAAAATTCTTCAATTAAGCACAATAAGATATAGGAAGACTCTAGGATGTAAAATAGATGTGAAAAATAGACCAAACCAAAGAAAAACCACACAACACACAAAAATGAGAAAAGAATATAAAAATGCACAAACTATGCATAGAAAACATAACCTAAATCTTATGAGAAATAGGGTTTCAAGTATTGGCCATGCACTAGAGATTCTTACAATTCACCATCCAAATTTTTTAGGAAGTAGATGTTATCTTCATGTTTATTGCTAATGACATATGGACCTATCCAAAGAGGATCAAACTTGAATTCTTAACTTTATCTTGGAATATTGTATTCCATGCTAACACTAGATCACCAACCTTTCTCTTAGATGATTTATTATAAAAAATACATTTGATTTGTTATTGTTTCTTCATGTTAATCGCCTCCTCTTGTCTCCTTGATTCATCTAATTTAATTAGTTGGTTAATTCTACTTGAGTCATTGCATTTGTGATATCCTCATTATGTAATCTTGAATAAAATTATGAACTCAAAAAATTATTCTCAAGTAACCTAACATCCATGCCATATACTAGTTTTTAAAGTGATTTATCAATAATTTTTTTAATAGTTACTTTGTCAGCCCACAAAGTTAAATTCAACTTTGAATCCCAAAATCTTTTGTTTCCCTTTTATCCTTTTAATTACCTTCATTTTTTTCTTATTACTAGACTCTAATTTTCCATTCCCTTGTGGATGGTAAGGAGAAGAATAAGACAAGTTAATACCATAATCAACAAAAACACCAATAAATTATCTTCGCTAAAACCTATACAATTAGTAGTGATTACCTTGTTTGACACCCCAAACATTGTGATAATATGTTCTATCATATAGTCCACATAAACTTTAATAGTTTCCTTCTTGGTTGGCATTTATTCAATCCATTTTGTGAAATAGTTTGTAGCAATTAGAATCCATTTATATCTTCCACTGGACATTTCTGCAATTTCCCCAATAAAATCAATTTCACATTGTTGAAATTAAGCTTCCACATTCATAGGTCTCAAAGGAAATGATCCAAAATATTTCAATTTATTAGAGAACCTTTGGCATGCATCATAATTCCTAACTAACTTTATAGTATCAACAAATAGAGTAAGCCATGTTAATAACCCACTCCGAGTATTTTATGAGTTTTCCTAGCCATAAAGTGATGTCCATAAATTCTACTACGCATTCCAATCAATACTTTGGAATATTGCTTTTATCTAAACATTTCAACAGGAAACCATATCTATTTCTCCAATATAGATCACCTTCTAGGATAACATGTTTGATTTCTTGCAACTTTGGGGTTCTTTTTCATTGTCATTCATATTATTAGGGCATGCCATATGTTGAGGTATTGAATGAAATCTATGTACCACGGGGAAGATTATATATTGCATTTTTTTGTAGAGACCTTATATTATAGGATATTTACTTGGGTAGATTCTAATTTTGATTCAACCACGATCTTGGCTAACCCTTGCCATCCAACCTTGTGATTTAAATATCAATGTTGAATTATTGGATCTTATTGACCCACCTACATCTTCATTCTATGACTCTTTTTGTGTAAAAATTTCCTTAACATCATCATTTGGAACAAATGCAATCATTTTAGCTCCTACTAGATAAGGCCTAAAATTCTTTAGAACTTTAGCCAATGCATATGCATATTTTTTGATGGAATCATAATTTAATTTTATTTCTTGGAGTGATTTACTAAAAAAGGAAATAGATTGTTCATACCCCTCCTCATTGCTTTGTGTTAAAAAATAACTATTGTGTGAAAATAAGAAAATGAAAACAACTGAAAAGGGTTTCAAAAATTTGATGATTTTAGCATAGACACTTTCTTAATTGTTGCTTTTATCTCTTGGAATGTGTTGTGCCTTGCATGTGCACCTTGTTGAAAATAAGGACGTCCTCTTTTCTTTTGCTAAGTTTTATTGCTCTTTGATTCTTAGGTTAGGGGTTTTAGGTTAGTTTTCTTTTCACATGCTTACTTGTTTGATTTGGTGTATGGGTTGCATTTTGGGCCTAGGATTTAAGGATTGCAAAGATTTGGTTAAGGTTAGTCCTCTACAAAAATTCCTAAAGTTAAATGCATATTAAATCCCCACACCCCTAAATCTCCATAAAATATAACTAGATTTCATTTCTTCATAAAGTTTGAATTGGATGGATTTGATGGTGATCAGACTTTGTACAAGCACTAACCAATCTTCCACAGGGAGTGTGCATATGAATTTTTTGTAAGGAGGATGAATTTAAAATTATCAAAAGGTTGGAAGGGGCTTTTAGGATCATTTTCTTGTGTTAAAGATTAAATTAGGTGTTTTGGAGCTTTGGAGTGATTGGGTTTACGATTTAATGTGGGAACCATGATAAAATTAGGATAGAGGGAGTGGTACCATTGTCAATGCTTGTAATTTTAAAAAGTATTATCTAGATACCACTTCTAGTCTTTCCATTAAGGCTTACAATTATACCATTTTTGTGAACCATATTAGCCATGATGGTCCTAATAAATATATCAAAATTTTCATAGTATTGGTTAGAAAGATGAAACTTGGTGACACAAAAGAAAATAAAATCCCCTTCACTTTGCTAACGACATCTACTCACAATTCACAATTTTAAATAGACAATACTCTTGCTTACAAATTTCATCAAATGATACTCTTCATTCAAATTTATTAGTTTGAATAGATAGATAACAAGATTCTAGAGATTTGGACATTATAGTTGGGACAAGTTATTTACAAATTTCTACCCATAGATGGGCACACTCTCTCTCTTTCAAACCAAGACCTCTACTCAAGCTACATATCTTAAAATCACATATGCTAAATCTCTAAACAACTATAATCTACAAATTTCAATACATTTCTAAATAATATAGTCTCCTCTTTTATCTTCCCCTTTAGTCTCCTACGCAACCCTCCCTGTAGTAACATAAAATGTATCCCTTTTTCCTTACTTGATTTGGGAATAATTGTCATTGAATTAGACTAATTTTTCCTAGCTTTAATGTTGTAATGTGTTGTAACACATTCACATTGATGGGAGGAAGAGAAGGGCCCACTCAACCAAAGGAATTGACCTTGTGTGGTATTTTTTTGAGTTTGTTTTATTTCTATTCATTAGATATTAAATCCGAAATGCTAATTTTGTTTGAATCATTTTCAACAACCGTGTTTAATCACTTTTTGTAGAAACGTAAAATATATTGATTGACATCGTGCATTTGATCCTGACTTACTATCATTGTTTCTTCCTGAATCATCCCTTGGTCTAACCATTTAATCAAATTCCCCTATCTGATTAAATTCATCAATATTGATCTCTTAATTAAATAAATCATTTTATCTAATTAAGTCAATCTATTTTGCTAATTAAATCAATCCATTTGATCCAATTATCCCTATTTAATTAAATAATCAATATTTGATTAAATCTCTAAAGTGTATTCATTAAATTGAATAAATTAAAACATTATTTGATTTAATCTAACACCATCTCTTTTAATTAAATAAATCAAAATCCTTATTTAATTAGCCTCTTATCATATTCCTCTCTTATTTGATTTAAAATAAATCCATAAATTTGAGTCCAATAGGTCACATCATCTAACCTCTCTTATTAAATTAATTAACCCTTGATTAATTTAATATCATCTCATGTCACATCCTCTAGATAATGCAAGTTGCACATGAAAATATATTTAATTCATTTATTAAATCTCCATATTCCTCACAAGGCATCTTTTGGAATATTCTCTCAATTTGAATTCAAAAATTCCAAGTCAACATGTACATCCAACAAGGCAATAAATTCATCTTACATGTCCTTTGCCTTGAGCCAAGTGGCATTTATTACATTTTCCCTTCCCTCTTACATGTCATTTCAACAAATTTGAATTTCAAATATTGGCATTTATTGGCACAAACTCCAAATCTTGCACATCCATCATCCATTCATAGCTTGACAAGTGGCATCATGTCATTGGATGAATGTTAGTCCCACATTGCTCAAATTTGGACATTCATCCATCTTGAAATTCTATAAATAAAGAGCTCATAGCTTCATTTGATCATCCAAAATCAAAACAAAGTTACCATGCTCAAATATCTCTTGAATTTCATCCATTATCATTGATTCATAGCTAGGTTTTGCAGATTTTTGGCTTGGAGTCTTCATTCTTCACCAACTAAGTGGATCAATCTCTTCAACATTTGAAGCTTGCATCATAGCAATTGGGAAAGGGCCAATTTTCACATCAAATTGGCACCAATTCCCCCATGGGATCATGAGTTTGCATATTTAAATTAGGATTGAATCTAGTTTATCATTTATATTGTGTTCTTCATTGTTTTCTTTCCTATTTTGAATTTGTAAATGGATTTCATGGGGAATCCTTGTTTTGGCTTGCAATATCTAACTTGAGTTGTTTATTCTCTTTGTTTTGCAGGTACCAAGGTTGGGGTTCACACATTTGGCGCTAGAAGGAGGGTTGGATATCATTATTTCTAATCTTTTCTTAAAAATTCTGCGTTGTCATTCACACACAGGAAATTCCAATGCTGGGAGGTCAACGTCGCTATTTTAGCACCATGGGCTTGTCAGTATTGGTATAGGGCACCACTTAAAACACAAACTATGTTGCTGGACTCGTCCCACCAAAATTTTTAAATTCCAAACTTTGCCGCTGGACTCACCAACTTGCAGAAATTTTTAAAAAATATTAAACTCCAACGCTGGACACAAACTACGATGTGGGGTGAAAAGAGTGACGCAGTTGAGCTCTCTATCCTGACACAGAGCATTGCTGACTGGTAAGAAACACTATAAGGGAACCCCTAAGAGACCAAACTGCGATGCCATTGCGAGTTGTGAGGCTGGGAGACAGTAAAAAGGGAAAATTTGAATTTTAGCACGTGCTTTTGATTTATGAGCAATTTATGTTCTATTTTTTGGTTTTTAACTTTTGTATTTTCTAGAATCTGACTGGTTTTTCTCACTTGTAGGTTGGAAATTGAAAACAAGGGAAGAAGGAGCATGATGATATTTCGTCCAATCAAAGTGTTTTAAACACTTTAGTGTTTGTTTAACACTATTTTGAGAATTTGTTATATTTTCATTCTTAGAACACTAATTTTTGTTTGGGCTTAAAAAGAACCTTTCCATTTCTTGCAAAAAGGCTAAAATGAACCTTAGGATCACAACTTACTAGATTTTGTTTCTTGGATTAACAAATTGAACAAAATGTCATACACTTGTGGTTTGGTGCTCTAAAACGAACTCACATTGTGCTTTGGGGATTTAAAAAGAACAAGTGTAACTTTGTTTTTTGTGAGGGCTTACTTAAACTAAAGCCATTGAAAAAGGGCGTAGGAACTTCTCTCGCACTTTATAGCGATCTTGAGAATCAAAAGGTATTTTTCATGACTTTAGGGTGAGACAAAGCAATCACCTCCACACTTTGATTTGGGTTTAAAATTGAACATCTTGTGTGTGTGAATGGGGGCATTATTGCGTAGATTCTCTCTCCTTGTGGCCAACAAGGATTGATCAAGTTATGAATATTGTTCATCATTCACTTTTGTTTATCCTAGAGGGCCTGCCTTGGGGAAAAAGTACTCACCCAAGGGAATGACTCAATCGGTAACACTCTAAATCCAAGATTATTTCCAACCGGGATATAAATTTGGATATTGGAAGAAACGCCAATATCATGCTGTTGATTCTGACAAGATGGATCCGAAAAGGGACTCTTACCGTATGGGTCAATCTCCACGAACGGAAAGTCCTTACTAAAACCCATGTGCTAGAATTTTTCCAAAATCCTTTTATCTATTTGTTGGTGCAAGAACGGTCATTCTCAAGCCACCCCACACTTTTACGGTCTTCTAGTAGAAATGGAAAACATGCCATGGGAGTTTCATGGGTGTTGATGCTTGGCTGCCCCGTATAAGTGAGTGTCGTGGAGGTTAGCCAGTGGGATCAAGCATCTAACCATTTGCTAGAGATAAGCGTAGCTGGACTTGTCCAAGTGGGAATCCAACAAATATTGTCTTACACATCCATAGGATTGTACTTATTCTTAGGTTACACAATGCATTGCTTGATCGAAAACACCATGGAAACAAACACTTGAACCTCATCAAAATTTCAAACCCTTTTGAAGACAAATACCATTGAATCAATCCATATGTTATTGCTTTCCCTTGGGATTCACATCCTTAGAGGTTTCTAAACATTGGATTATATCTCAATTTTTCTCCTTAAGTAAAACAATAGGAAAACCCTTTCTTTAAGTTCATTGAATTTCCACATAACATATCTTGTGGGGTTTGAAGAAATTAAGACATTGGACATGTTAGTTTGAAAATTTAATTGAAGAAAGTATTTTTGGTAAAATAAAGACATTAAACAAAGCTAAGCAAAATGAACCTTCATATGTGTTGAAGAATCATAACCCAAAAAGCAAAAAATCATTGGTTGGAAATCCGAAAATGAATGTTTAAATGAAATCATTTCTTGATCACAAAGATCTTTAGGAAGTATTTGCATGCTCTTCAATACCTAGGTCTAGGCAAACAAAGTGTCCTTTTTAGGTTCATCTTAGGATCAAAACATATCAAAATCTTTTTCATCCATCCTCCAAAACATCAAAACAAACATCATCTCATCATCACCTTTTGGAAAATATTGAAATCATCCTTAATACTAGGATTTGTGGCAAAATCAAAACCATAAAAATCATTGAAACTAAATCCTTGAAAATATTATCAAAAACACCTTTGGTTAGGTATGTGTAGATGCATCCTTTTACATATGCTTAGTCAAAGTTATCCAAATCATCTTGTCTAGCTTAGTATATGTTGATGAATCCTTCTTCATATAATTAGTGAAACAATTATCTTGTTTGAATAGGTGTGGGTAGATGCATCCTTCTCCTCACACATACTCGAATCATCATCCTTTGAACAAAGCTATCCCTTAAATAATCATCCAACATCTTAGGGTCTTTTTGTTCAAAATCCAAATTAAAAATCAAAATCAAAATCAAGGACAAAATCTCAAATGCAAAAAACAAAAATCAAAATCAAAATATGCAAGTCCTAAAAGCCTAGTATCTTATTGAAGATTTATCAAAAGCCAAAAACATCCATCCTTAACATCATCATCATATCATCACCTTTGATCCTCAAGGCATCCTAAAACTTTCTACTTTGGGGCATAAAATAAAGATCGATCCAAAAAATCAAGAGATTCATTTCCCATATTCTCGAAGATTGATCCTTGTTTTATGGTTCTAACTAGATCTCAATACAAGAAGAGTATGGAAGCCAACAAAGAAACGCCCGCTTCAAGCGATCTTAGCCAAAAAAATGCATAAATGAATCTCGCCGAATCAAGTAATCCATTGACCCTCTCATCAGCACAAAATCTGCAAGAAAACCAAGGAGAGGACCTTACTTTTGGAATGTCCCACGAGGAAATGACTGAAATGCTCCAAAATCTGGACAACCATAGAATCATCAACATCATGATGAGACTTAACCCTTCATTATACATGCTTGAGCTAGCAAAGCAAGGGGCCAAGTTACCTTTAGATTTTGATGTGAGTACCATAGTAGAAACATCATTTCCTCCAATCTCATCCATCATCCCCGTTTCATCTACACCCCCATTGCAAAACATCACACAAAATCACAACATCTGGCTCCAACCCAACCCAATGTTAACAAGGGATATACATTTCTCAATACTCTTCAAGCACATCTCCTTGTTAATAATCAAAATTTGGATGCAAACACTACCTTGGAACAAAACATACCCCAAAACCCATTACACAAAAATGTTCCTCTCACATTCCAACACGATCCATCATCATCATTTTTTCACGTGACACCTTAAACACCTCTTCTCACAAATTCACAAGAAGAGGGAGATATGTTTGGACCAGGGGGCATATTTGACACCATGACATTCTCACAACAACTCACACCTCTTACATTTCCACCACTTCCACCATTTCCATCATCATCCACACCACTCCTTGGTTTAGGGCTTCCTCCTCTACCAAATATCAATCAAACAACTATCCCAAATATTAATCAAAGCACTATGCCAAATGCTCAAAAATTGTCATTGATATCACAACAACAAATGATAAACACACAAGCAATGGAAACACCACCAAACACCCCCTTAACATCACAAAGCATGGTCTCTCAAGGACCAATCACATCAATAGCACCATCCATCACGTAAAACATCAACACCACCTTCACAAACACCATTCCAAATCCACCACCACCTCCACCACCACCAACTTTCATCACATCAAGCCAATATGATGCAGCATTGCAAGCTACTTTCCAAAGATGATACGAATAAGTTTAGAAACAAAAAACTGAACAATTAGCTACTTAGCAAGCTGCTCAAGCTGTGCAAGCTGCCCAAGCTGCCCAAGCCACCTTACAAGTGCAACAAGCCCAGGCATTATTACAACAACAACAACAAGCCATACAAGCATTACAAGCACAAAGGGCTGCTCAAACACAACTCCTATTACAACAACAAGAAGCACAAGCACAAGCTGCACAAGCGCAAGATCAAGCACAAGCTCAAGCACAAACTCAATATCAGACACAACAAGCCCAATATCAAGCACAACTTCTCGCACAAAGATAATCAGTGCAATTGCAGGCATATCAACAAGCATTAAAGCAATACCAAGAACAACAAGAAGCAGCAAAATTAGCAGCCAAACAACAAGCGTTGTTGGAACAACAACAAGCACAACACCAAGCATTGTTGGAAAAACATCAAGCACAACAACAAGCATTGTTGGAACAACAAGTGCAAAAACAAGCACAAATCTTAGTGCAACAACAACAAGATCAACAACAAGCATTGTTCATACAAAAGCAGGTGGAAGCCTACCTCGCTTGCCAAAACCTACAGATACCATCAAACAACGCACTAACCTACCCACCCATCCAACCCATGATTGAAACACCCCAAAACACTTTCATCCCACCTCTTGATCTACAAAATGATGTGATGACACAACTCAGGTTGCTCTCGCAACGAGTGCTCGACCTTCAATCAAGATGAACAACCAAAACACTAAGTAACTTGTGTCCCTATCCTTTTGATAGGAGCCTAGACATGAAACCATTCCCCAAGGGATTTGAAATCCCCAAATTTGACAAATATCAAGGGATGGGAAACCCTAAAGATCACATTAGGGAATTCTAGGTTCACTTCATGGAGGTTGCATATGATGATACTTATTTGGTGTGGCTATTTCCTAGGAGCTTGGTAGGCCCCGCTATAGAATGGTTCTCTCGCTTACCTTCAAGCATTAGAACATTCCAAGAAATTAGGGATGCATTCATAAGAAATTATGCATGCAACATTGCAATGGATGTTAGTCTCGAAGAACTCTACGCTCTAAAACAAGGAAAATGTGTCATTCACCTCATTCCTACAACGATGGCGATCTAAGGCCAATCGAAGCAAGTGGACCATGCTAGAAGAACAAAAAGTTTGCACCATCATAGCCAACCTTGAAGGATGCTTGGCATTTCATCTCAAGGTTCAGGGCATCACCACATATGAGCAATTGATCTCCAAAGCCCTCAGCATCAAAAGAGCCCTTGTGACCCAACCTGCGGAATCAACATCATATCACGAACAACAAAATAACCGCCCACCATCCAATTACAACGATAAACCTCGCACATGGGTAAGGAACAAAAAAATTACTAATGATGGCATCTTTGATGCTGAGGTGGTAATTAGTGGTCCACATCAAAATACACCCACACCAAAAACCCAAGCACAACACTAGAACAACCATCACACGACAAACCATCCAAACAATAATCCAACCATCAATAATCTCAATGACCAAAGAGGACCACCCCAACGTAAAATTTATCCCAAACGAAAATACACCACTTTGGGGGAACCACTTGAGGACATAATGAAAAAGTTGATCGACGAAAAATTCATCAAGCCTCCTACATTCGAGAATTACCAAGAACCCGATGTGAAACCTCCTTGTTATAATGAGAATCAACTTTGTGAATTTCATAAAATCAAAGGCCATACCACAAATAGCTGCATGAGACTCAAAAACATCATTCAAGATCTCATTGATAAGAAAATCATAAATGTGGAACAACCTATGGGAAATTGGGATCTTAAAATCTACATGAATCCGATGCCGAATGATGGCAACAAAGGGAATAAAAATGATAAAGGGAAGGGAAGTGTAAATCATGTGTATGAAATAGTCGTTTCCTCCCTAAATGAAGACTACATGGTCATCACCATCAAGGGCACCCATGCCAAACATTGTGGAGTCACCACAAGAGGCGGCAAAGTAACCATTGCAGGATCATCCCAACCAAGTAGGATCCCTTCATCTAGATCTGTTCCTAATGGTTACAATTTCTTAGATCAAATCAAGAGAACACTAGCACACATTTCCATCATGGAGTTGTTAAAAATCTTATCTGTGCATAAAAAGATCCTTGAGGAAGTATTAGCCTCATCCACTGTCCCTGCAGATCTTGATGTGGAGCAATTCCAAGCTATGGTCATAAATATCATAACACCTAACCTCACATTTTCTAACCAAGATTTCCCCACCCAACCATCCCACAACTGTGCACTTCACTTGGAAGCCATAGTACATAAGAGAAAAATCAAAAGGGTCTTGGTGGATGGAGGTGCAGGTTTGAACATCTATTCTATAAGCCTCATCAAGTAGTTGAAAATATAAGAAGATTCCATCGACAAAGGAAAGGGCATCATGATAAGAGCATATGATAACCAAGAAAGAGTGTCTCAAGGCATGATTAAACTCCCTATTCAAGTAGGGTCAAATCTCATGGAAACCACTTGTCAAGTCTTGGACCTTGACTTACCATACAATATCCTCCCGGGACACTCATGGATCCATGCGATGAAAGTTGTAGAATCAACCTTCCACCAATGTGTGAACCTTTCTCATATTGCAAAAATCTTGAAGCAAAGTATTACAAAATTCCCCAAGTGCCAAAGAATGATGAGGTCCCATCTACACCATACATGGACCCCGCCACTCTCGCGTCCACTTCTGCGACAGAGACAACTGCCATTCCCACCATCCCCACCATCTTCGACATCAAGCTCATCATCCAGGAGGATGGTTGTGGAAGCTACAAACTCCCTAACAATGCTTTTGTGATAGGAGAGTTACCACAATCTCCTAGATCATGGGGACATCCACAAGAAAACCAAGCTTCCACATCACAAAAATTTCTTGAAGATTATCCCGAATTCACAAGATGGGGAGACCTTGGCCATGCGGTTATTGAATAAGATCCATCACACATGCTATATCAAGATGAAAGATCGACACCTGAATTACCAATGGAAAAAAGAAGCAAGGGCCTACAAATGATGCTTGCAATGGGCTACAATAGAAATCAAAGACTTGGAAAAAATGACAATGGCCTCATTATACCTATCATGCCAGAGATGCGACCCATAAAAAATCTTGGCCTTGGATGTACCCCTCCAAGTATAACCATACGTGGCCGATGTCCTCTGATTAGAATAGTTAATATTTCTCCTCAGCCAATAGCAGCAGAAGTACGCTCATCAACATCCATAGGTAGAGACATACATAACTTTATAACTGAGGCCTATATTAGTAGCAATGACGAGGACCCCATATCCAATCTACCTAGGCTATTTGAAGATACCGCCCTTTGCATGATTAATACCTTATCTTTCGAATCCGATCACCAAAATCATGAGATTCATCTAGTCTATCCCCAACTCATTGATCATGACCAACGAGGACCACTGGTTCTAGATACATTTGAAAATGATGAGGCACTCTCAGAATTCATGGGATTGAGGGATAACATTCCAGATGGAGATCATAAGGCAGGGTTTATAATGGAGTTGGACACACATGCGTATTATGGGGAAATGATTGAATCCTTCAGTCGCAAAAGTGAGAAACTAAGAATCATATCTAAGTCCTTGAGTGAAAACCACACTGTGGCACTCTCTGACAAGAAAATAGTAAAAATAAAGGATGTATCCAATGGTGAAAACCTCTCTAAGGTGCCCGAGGATGAAGGATTCAATCTTCCCTTAAGAGCTATTCATCAGGAGAAGTCAGTAGTCTTGGATGAAAAATGCAATCCAGTCAACCTAGGAACATAGGAGACCCCGCATATCACATTCTATGTGGAATCACTATTATCAGAAGAGCAAGAACTACTAGCAGCATTCCTAAGGGAAAGGCAAATAAACTTCACATGGAGTTATGCTGACATGCCAGGGCTTGATCCAGAGACTATGGTTCATCACTTAGCAGTGTATCTAGAAGCAAAGCCGATCAAACAAAAGCTTCAAAAAATGCATCCTCAAATCACCTTATTGGTCAAAATGGAGCTCAAAAAGTTGTTATATGCAAGATTTATCTGACCAATCGATTATCCAGAATGGGTGTCAAATTTGGTACTTGTTTTAAAACCTGACAGAGCCATCAAAATCTATACGAACTTCAGAGATTTGAACAAGGCATGTCCCAAGGATGATTTATTGCTTCCCAATATTGACATGATAGTAGACATGACATCAGGACATGAGTTGCTATCACTAATGGACAGATTCTTAGGATACAACCAAATCATGATAGCAAAAGAAGATCAACATAAGATGGCTTTCACTTGTCCATGGGGGGCCTACTACTAGAACATGATGTCCTATGCAAGAGCAACATACCAAAGGGCCATGATGTTGATATTCCATGACATGATTCATAAAATAGTCGAAGACTATGTCGACAACATCCTAGCTAAGTCAAGAAAAAGACAAGATCATATAGCAACCCTAAGTGCTATATTTGACAGACTAGAGGAATAGAAAGCTAGACTAAATCCCAAGAAGTGCATCTTCGGCGTACAATTAGGTAAATTGCTAGGATACATAGTGTCCATGAGGGGTATCAAGGTGGATCCAGAAAAAGTGAAAGCAATCCTTGAGATGGAAGCACCAAGGACATTAAAACAACTAAGAGGTCTCCAAGGTAGACTTCAATCCATCTGATGATTCATAGCACAATTGGCAGACAAGTAGAGCCCATATTCTCACCTACTCCACAAGGGGGTAGCGTATAAATGGGACACAAAATGTGAAGAGACATTTAACAAAATCAAGGAATATTTACTGACAACCCCAGTCTTAATTCCACCCATCCCAAAGAAGCCATTGATCTTATACGTGTCAGCAACAATAGTAGCCCTTGGGGCTCTCTTGGCTCAACATGATGAAAATGGAACGGAGAGGGCTATCTAATATATTAGTAGGAAAATGGTCGGTCATGAGCTAAACTACTCATTCATTGAGAAAGCATTCCTTGTAGTAGTGTTTGCATCACAAAAATTCAAACATTACATGTTGGCACACAAGATAAAGCTCATCACAAAAATTGACCCCCTCAAGTATCTCTTATTAAAGGCAATTCTCACAGGAAGAATGGAAAAATGGGTAATGATATTATCAAAATATGACATCGAGTATGTGGAGAGAAAAGAAATCAAGGGTCAGGTTATTGCGGATCAACTAGCAGAAGCACCTATTTATTCTGAGAATCCTCTTGTCTTAGAGTTTCTAGATGAATCCATTTTTAACCTCAAAGTAGCAGACCACTGGAAACTATACTTTGATGGCTCATACACGCAGCACAGATCAGGAGCTAGTATCTTCTTCATCACCCCACAAGGGGATTGCATACCAAGGTCATACAAATTGGCGTTTCCTTGCACTACTAATATTGCAAAATATGAGGCCTTAACCATAGGTCTCAGGATAGCAGTGCAATGGAATATCATAGCTCTCAAAGTCTATGGAGACTCTGAGTTGATCATAAATCAAGTCAATAATGAATATCAGAACAAGGATGATAAACTCACTCCATACAAGAAATTGGTGGAGACTCTCAAAGAATCTTTCATTGACATAACATTTGAGCAGATTCCTAGAACCAACAACAGAGTAGCAGACGCCATGGCGACAATTGGATCCTTGTTGAATATCCCCAACAACATTCCAAAATATGAATTCTTGATTAAGCAGCTTCTCGTTCCCACATTCGAGGTACTAGAATTAGAATTCTTGTGCGAAATGGTTGGTCTAGGTGATCCTTGGTATCATGACATCTACACATATCTTCGAATAGGAATCATACCCGTTGACCTTCCCTCAAAACTAAAATGAACCTTTATTAAAAAGGCATCCAAATTTGTCATCCTAGGTGATACCTTATACCGTAGAAGCATAGAAGGTACCTTGCTATGCTGCTTAAATGATGAGGAGGTATTAACTACTCTAATTGAGGTACACAATGGCATCTTTGGTTCCCACTTGAGTGGAATGACCATCGCTAAGAAACTACTAAGGATGGGGTATTATTGGCCCACAATGGAAAGAGAAGCACATGATCATGCTAAAAGGTGTTTACAATGTCAATAGCATGGGGACCTCATCCATGCTCCAGCTCAAGAGCTCCATCCTATTATCACACCATGGCCCTTTTCGCAGTGGGGACTCGATCTCATTGGGAAAATCACACCCACCTCATCCAATGGCCACAAATTCATCATAACTGCAATTGAGTACTTCACAAAGTGGGTGGAAGCCATACCCATGATGTATATCATTGGAAAACAAATCTCAAAATTCATCTTGAACTATCTCATCTGTCATTACAGTGTCCCACAAGCCATTATCTCAGATAATGGGACACCATTCAAGAACCCAGAGGTTCGCGACTTGTGCGAGAAATTCAAAATCCAGCATTGCTTCTCCACCTCGTACTATCCCCAAGGCAATGGCCAAGAAGAAGCTACAAATAAAACCATCCTCAAAATCCTCAAGAAAATAGTCAATGATGTAGGTCATGACTGGCATTTGCAGCTTAATCCTGCCCTCTCGGCTTATCGAACCAGCATTTGCACACCCACTGGTGCGACCCCATTCTCCTTGGTTTACGGATCAGAAGTGGTTCTCCCTATTGAAATTGAGCTCCCATCCCTCAGGATATCACTACAAAACCTCATCATGGATGAAGAGTATCAAGTATAAAGACTAAACGAGCTAGAGCTACTAGACGAGAGACAAATGGATGCTTTAAATCATTTGCAAGTCTATCAGAATAGACTCAAACAAAGCTATAATAAGAAAATTAGAAGCAGGACTTTCCAAGTCAGAGAACTAGTCTTAAAAGAAAATTAGAAGAATGTTCTGAACCCAAGCAACAAAGGCAAGTTCTAACCTAATTGGTTAGGACTATTTGTCATAACAGCAAGTTACAAATCAAGGGCATATCAGTTATCAACACCCGAAGGGGAACCTCTGCAGGAGCCCATGAATAGCTCCCATCTCAAAAAGTTTTATGCCTAAATCATCCAAGGTATAGAACCAAAAAATCCAAGAAAATCAGAAAATGTCCTCAAAAAATGGTTACTTAGGCGAAAACCTGGCAAACAGGCATCTTGGTGACAACAAAAAAAATACAAAAAAATAAAAATAAAAATAAAAATCGTCCTCTAGTGAAAACCACTTCGGTGGCACTTTGGACAAGTACCTAGGTGAAAACCTGGCAAACAGGCACCTTGTGTAAGTAAGCACTTTCCATCCACCAGGATCTTTACAGCTTGTTCGACACCATCCATCCATTTCACTTCCATCATCCATCGCATTCGGGCCTCCATCCATCACTCATCCACTTGCATCCGCACCTTAGCTTGGACCTATTTTCGTATCATGATCCCTCCTAGTACTACTTGGCCCATACTCAAGGTCATTTCGTCCTGTCTTTATTGGAGTAGTCTATTGCATCACGCTGGGGGCATGTTCTTATCGGATAGGATTCGTGTATGTTCTTAAAATCCTCAAAATCAGAAAATCCAAAAACATCAGAAAATAAAAAAATCCAAAAACATCAGCAAAACATCATCAAAATCCAAAAACATCAGAAAATCAAAAAATCCAAAAACATCAGCAAAACATCATCAAAATCCAAAAACAAGTCAAAAAGTCATTCAAAAAGTCAAAAATAGAGTCGTCTTGTCGAACTACGTCATCTTTGAGCTTGAATGTAGGCAAGGTTGATCTTTGATCAACCCCTGAGACATTTAGGTCAGTCCTATAGGAGTCCATCACAATAAACTGACATCTCATCGGTATATCATCATCTGTAAATTGTCAAGTCATTAGTCAAACTACGTGGTCTCTCGTGTATAACGTAGGCAAGGCTAATCTGTTGATCACCCCCGAGGCCCCTAGGATAGGTCTTTAGGTTAGTTTCTTGGTCAAATTTTGAAAAATCCCAAAAACATTGAGAAAATAAAAAATCAAAACATTGTAAAACCTCAAAAAATACCAAAAATAGCCTCAAAACATTTCAAAATTCCAAAAACATCCAAATATTTGAAAAAATCCATCTGTCTCATCTCGCTTGCACCTGCAATAAACACCATCCATAATAAACTGATCATCATCCTCAACCTTTGGTGAAACAGTTAAAAGCAAGTCTAGCAGATTACAAGTAGAACTCAAAATGTCAAGTCTTAGTCCTAAGTCAGTGTATAAGCAAATTGGTCATCTCTTTATATCAGTAACACATCATCTAGTTAGTCCCATATCAATCATCCCTTAAAAGAGCACTTTGGATAAATGAAATGACGTTCCGCCATCCACTAACATGTCCTAGGGTGAATCCTTCCTACAATGAGCATTATCTTTTGGCAATAAGTTTCGGTTCTTATCCTTAGAAAACACATCCTTTTTCCGTTAACGATATTGAAGAGCATCAGTTTGTTTGTTTACTTGGTCTTTATCTTTTGATGTATCTTATTTTCTCTTATTCCAAGGACATCTCGATGATATCCGAATAGAGGATTTAGAGAAATAGGAATGGGGCAACGATCATTATCTTTTGTCTGCTATGCTTGTTGGACGTTCTTGTAATATAACCTCGGTGAATACTTGCTTTGTTAGGCATGTATGGAAGAGGTCTAGGGAAACTTGTTGACTATTGCAGGGATAGGTTTACCTTTCCATGTTTTGGTCCGAGGTGCCTGAAACTTCTGAAGTGCATCCTAGCAAGATTTCTGTATGTCAGGTATGAACAAGAATACTCCTATCTACTTGTCAAGTCAAAGTTCATCTCACTGGGTACAACACCATCCTGGTTTTCTATAACTTGATGCATTATACCACATGTGTTATCAAACATAAGAAAATTTGGCCCTTTGAAAATCCCAATTCCTCAGCAAGTAGTCATCATTATCATCATTATCATTTGCATCATTTTGTGTCTTGTTGAAATGATTTCTTTTCTTACTAACCACACTAACAAGGTACTATGATATTTGTTCATCATCGCCATCATCGTCACCGATTCTGCATCCACAAATCATTATCATATCACATAGGACTGATAAACACATTTTCATAAACATATCATATAGGAAACATACACATTGCATTTTTATCATCATATAAACAAGTTATCATAAACATTGTTCATAAATAGGTGCATCCATGTCATTGCATTTCACCCATTACATTGCACCTCAAAGACATATGAATCATTGCATAAACATTGCATTTGCATTTCATAACCATTTCATATCACCATCTACCATATAAATCATCACATAACATCTACAAAAGCATCTCATAATCATTTTTCGCATAATCAATAGATATATAATCATTTAATTCATTAGGCATACATTCTTGCATAACATCATGACATCATCTCACCACTTTTACGTTCACATTACGTTCACATTGCACATCAACATATCACTTTGCATTAACATATCATTGCACCACATACATCATCATTTATTATGTTTAGGATAATAACATTTGTTATTCTAAGCATCTCATAAAACCATCTCATTATGCATTAACACCATTTCATTAGCATCATATTACGATCATCACATTTATATTACATCCATCCATAAATCATCTCATATATAAGCATTTTTCACACATCATTTTACATATTAGAATCCATATCACATATCACATTGGCATAAAATAAATCATCATATAGATAAAATCATTACACATCATATCATAGGTTAGCATAATATAGATCTGTTAGTCATAATCATTGCATAAACATCATTAAAAATAAATGCATCCATAACATATAGAAGTAGAATCATACATGGATAAAATGTACGCATTGGATCAAAATCATCATCACCTCATATATATCATCAATCATGTCACTGTCATAGTACAAAGAATAAATCAGATCACTGTACATATATGTTAATCGGTACAAAATTCCCATCAGGCTATCAAAAATGAGCCCATACGGCACAAAAAGTTTGTATCATCTTGATCAAGCTCGATCTCGGTAGATGCTACCCTCACCCCTGTCACCGTGACCATCTAGTGGTCTCTGGCTAGCCCACTTTGAATATTCTGGCACCCACTCTACTCTGGGTACGACCTCATGATAAGCTTGTCAGTAGTACTCTACCTCTCAGATAGAATCCTTGTAGGATCACATTGGAACTGTACCCTAGGAGGAGGAGGCTGTCATACTCTTGATCTGCTATCTATGGCCTAGCTCTGTAGCTGCCTATAGCTCCGTAGCCTATCTCTGCTACATGGCCTGATCCCTCTCGGCCCTGATCTTCTCTCTCTCAGCCCTCATCTAGTCTCTTTCCACTGTCACCACCTGAACTTGGGCCTACAACTATAAAATCAGCGCATCCCAAGTGTCTGCCTATCCCTGTGGCTGCACATGTGGCTCCACCTGAGGCTAATTCTCGTCTTATGGTGGCTCCTACTACTGATCCTGCATGTGAACATCCCCCTGACCTGGCGGGATTGGGGGCACAACTGGTGGATCTTGTCGAATCTCAACCCTCGGTCCTCACCTCCGTCCTCTCCCTCTGCCCCTGACTTTGCATGGATTTGGGTCCTCACCTGGAATGGTCAATCGAAGTGGAGGTTTGAACCAGTCCTTGTAGGCCTGAGTAGTGCTTGGATCTGCTAAACCCTAATCATAAGCCCATGGGTGGGCTACCAAGTGCTTGAAGCTATCAACTGCCTCTGAAGTGGGAATGCCATGTCCCCATGATATTTGTGTCATGTTGTGAGCAAAAATGGCTACATTGCCATCATTAGGCCGATCCTACAACTCTCTAAACTAATGTTGTATGCACTCGGGTAGGTAACTCTCGATCATCGTGTGCTCTTGCCCCTACATGTATCGATCCTTGTGGTAGTAAAAGAGCTGATCAACATCATCGGCCCATCCGGGCCGACCAAGATATGGTCTCCAAGTGAAAACAAGCATCTCATCCAGGACCTGCCTCCAGTAAGGGATCTTGTGCTCTCTAGTGTGTGTAAAGGACACACTGCCTCTATATCATGCCATGAGGGCATCCTCTACCCCCATCAGAATTGGAATGACACGTGGTCGTAGCACATAAATGTGTTCTCACGCCTAGACATGAAGTAAGGTCACTTCGGCCCCTAGTGCTCTGCCATCCATGTAAACGTACTCGTGCAAGTCTCTATAAAGTGAAGCCAGAAGTATAGGCCCCCATGTGAAGTGAACTAGCCTGTCTCAGACCATTCGCTCCCAGCAATACCCCCAAATGGGACTAAAATATCACCCTCTTCGGTCTGGGGCAACAAGACCCGAAATGATAGCTGCAACCGCCCAGCGGAAGGGAGGTGCTATAACCCTGTATCTCTCCAGCTCAATCTATCCCTCGCAATAGATGATATCTCATATGGCGAGGACTCTAATGCAGGACTCGCGTCCCTCATCCATATCAAAGATTTCCCATCGACCATGAATAGGCAATTGTCAAATGCGCCAAATGTCCTCCAGAGTGATGATGGCCTCGCTAATAGGAAGATGAAACGACGACGTCTCGCTGTGCCACCTCTTGGCTAGCGTTGATAGCATCCCTAAGTGAGTACACATGGGAACCGCATACGCAATGTGCCATAATCCCGCAGCTCCTAGTCGATCTTGGTCCTTGTCGCTCAAGTCCCGTAGGATGCTCACCAAGTCTTGCGACCGGTGCTCCCAAGAGTGGAGCTCCCTCGCCACATCCTGCATCGAGGAAGGTCAACGTGTTAAATTTTTTGAAAAATTCCTGATCTAATGCTCCAAGCTCATCCCTAGCGGCATAGTTTGTGATGGTGTCATAGTTTGATTTTACTCAAACTCTGATGTTCGAGCCCAAAAAAGAGAAAAAGTGCACCGCCGCGGTACATTTTCCCTCCCAGTGTCGCAGTTTGGGTGAAAAGGGCGTTGCTGCGGCGCACTTTACCCAAATTAGACCGCTGAGCTTGGGCCTAGTGTCAGAGTTTTTAAACTCTAAACTACACCGCTGTGGTGTAAAATGACACTACACGACACAGTTTAAATGTCGAGCAGCGTTATATAGCACCATTGGAGGCAAGCTCCCCTTTTAAAACATTAATTGCAACATTAAATGGAAAAACTAAGCTTGGGTAAGGGTCACATATGGGGGCCCCAATGCTAAGTGGCCACTGGTATGTCCAAACTTAATCAATAATGTGTGGGGGAAGCTATCATTGCGCCATATTGCCAGAGAGTCAGAGCTCAAATCTCAAGGTCACTAGCGGAGGTGTGTGAAAATGACTTGAAAGTGACCCCTCAGGCCCCTTTTAAGCCTAAAAATTAGGGTTTTTAAACCCTAAATGGTTGTCTTGCTAGGGTTTTGGACCCCCAAACTAGTTTTTGTCCGTTGGAGGCTTGTTTTTCATTGTTTATTACATTTAGACATGTTTTAAGCCTCCCGGATCCCTTTCCGATCAATCGGGTACTTTGTCACCTTTTTTCATGAGATCACCCAAAAAATTTAAATTTTCATCCGATCTCTCAAGGGGGCATTATAATGTCATGTTTTCTCTTGCCATGCAGCAATGTGGAAAGTTTTTAAATATCAATTTTTTTTGGCTTTGATCGAGATCGGTTATTCTTTGAACCAACGCAATGAGTGCATTGCTTCAAAGAGGGGCAAAATGTAGACACGTAAAATATATTGATTGACATCATGCATTTGATCCTAACTTACTAACATCATTTCTTCCTGAATCATCCCTCAGTCTAACCATTTAATCAAATTCCCCTATCTGATTAAATTCATCAATATATTCATCTCTTAATTAAATAAATCATTTTATCTAATTAAGTCAATCTTTTTTGTTAATTAAATCAATCCATTTGATCTAATTATCCCTATTTAATTAAATAATCAATTTATTTGATTAAATCTCTAAATTCTGTTCATTAAATTGAATAAATTAAAACATTATTTGATTTAATCTAACACCATCTCTTTTAATTAAATAAATCAAAATCCTTATTTAATTAGCCTCTTATCATATTCCTCTCTTAGTTGATTTAAAATAAATTCATAAATTTGACTCAAATAGGTCAAATCATCTAACCTCTCTTATTAAATTAATTAACCCTTGATTAATTTAATCTCATCTCATGTCACATCCTCTAGATAATGCAAGTTGCAAATGAAAATAGATTTAATTCATTTATTAAATCTTTATTTTCCTCTCAAAGCATCTTTTGGAATATTCTCTCAATTTGAATTCAAAAATTCCAAGTCAACATGTACATCCAACAAGGCAATAAATTCATCTTACATGTCCTTTTCCTTGAGCCAAGTGGCATTTATTGCTTTTCCCCTTCCCTCTTACATGTCATTTCAACAAATTTTAATTTCAAATATTGGCATTTATTGGCACAAACTCTAAATCTTGCACATCCATCATCCATTCATAGCTTGACAAGTGGCATCATATCATTAGATGAATGTTAGTCCCACATTGTTCAAATTTGGACATTCATCCATATTGAAATTCTATAAATAAAGAGCTCATAGCTTCATTTGATCATCCACAATCCAAGCAAAGTTACCATGCTCAAATATCTCTTGAATTTCATCTATTATCATTGAGTCATAGCTAGGTTTTGCAAATTTTTGGCTTGGAGTCTTCATTCTTCACTAGCTAAGTGGATCAATCTCTTTAACATTCGAAGTTTGCATCATAGGAATTGGGAAAGGGCCAATTTTCACATCAAATTGGCACCAATTCCCCCATGGGATCATGAGTTTGCATATTTAAATTAGGATTCAATCTAGTTTATCATTTATATTGTGCTCTTCATTGTTTTCTTTCCTATTTTGAATTTGTAAATGGATTTCATGGGGAATCCTTGTTTTGGCTTGCAATATCTAACTTGAGTTGTTTATTCTCTTTGTTTTGTAGGTACCAAGTTTGGGGTTCGTACACTTTTAAGCTAAGTCTCTTATGGTTAGAATGTTCTATTGAATTTTTTATAAAGTTTATTGAGTTAATTAAGATTTAGATGTTGTTTGTAGAAATTAAGTTTGATAATTATTTGCTAGGTTTAATGGAAGCAATGATGGAAACTTATGTAAAGATGAAACTGAAACTTGCTTGGAATCTATTCATAGAAATTAGTGTTTATGTTTTCTAGATTAATACTTATTTCTTTGCAATTTATTTCCATTCTTTAAAATAATATTTATTTTCCAACAAATTTTAAAATAGATTTCATTTGAAGGAACTAGAATTACTTTTGGGTTTTGAATTCTATATTAAGAATTAAGTTAAATTGTAGTCTTTCCGATGAATTAGTCCTTAGGAATTAGTCGCTGAAGTTCAGCTCTTGAAGGAGCCAAATTGAAACCAGAAGTCACTGTTTATAGTGCAAAATCCCGCAAAAATATATGACAAACATCCTTATCACATATAGCTCTGAGACACACCCGATTTGATAATTAATTGACTAAATGATGCAAGTTGTGACATCAATGACCTTGCCCACCATTTTTGGCATTGTTTCCAAGGATTAAAAGATCTGACTATTAAGTGTGAAGCCTTAGTGTTGATAATGAAGATATATTTAAATTGTGGATGAGATGAAATAGAGACCATCGAGGGAGATTTCTTCCATGGAACATTGATTTTCGAAGAAATATTGATTTGGATCAAGAGAAAGACATTTAGTGACATCAGATAAAAAATCAAGAAGAGAATAGAAATCCATTTCAAGAAGAAGAAATGGGTGAACAACCAGTATGTCCACCAGCAAATAGGACCTTTTCTTATCCTATTAATCTTGAAAGATAGATTGATGAACCTACTATGAAGAATATTTCACCCTCGGTTTTTCCTACATTTAGGGGAAAAAAATTTGAGGATCTTGATTAATTCCTTTTTGAGTTCAAAGTTTTATGCCAGACCTATGATTATACAAATGATAACTAGAAGTTCAAGTTATTTCCTTCCACCTTGAAAGAGTCAGATTTATGATGGTTCATGGGTTTAGGTGCAGGAACAATTGCAACTTGGTAGCAAATGGAAATTGAGTTCTTGGATAAGTACCAAGATTACTGTTGAGTAAGGGATAGGAAGGAAGAATTGTTTCAAATAAGACAAATGGAGGATGAAAGTTTGGAAGATTACTGTGATAGATTTCAATGTGTGCATCAGAGGTGTAATAATGGGTTGAATGGTGAAATTAGTAAAACAATTTTTCTGGGAGGAATTGATGATGAATTAAGAGAGTCTTTGAATCTTATGGGGAAATGAGACATTAATAAGATTTCCTTGGATGATATTGTTGAAATATGTAGAAACTACTCTAGGACTAGAGTAGGGACTAGAAACTCTAGAAGAAACAAGGTGCATACTACTGATGTGCTAGAAGTAATGGAGGAATTAGAAAACATGAAAACTGATTTTTCTTCTTCATCTTAACATGCAAGGAGATAAGAAGAATTCTAAACCATTGTATATTTATTGTTCCAAGTGTAGGGGGAAACATCTTTTAAGAGAATGTCCATTGAATCAAGTTGATATCTATGAGATTTGTGAGAAACAACACTTAACAAGTTCCTATAATATTTTGGTTGGGATTAAGAGAAATATGAAGAAGCCACCTATGGTAGAGGAAGAGATTAATTATGTTGGCCAGAGACCTCAAAACACATGGTATAATTCTAATCAAAGGAAATATCATGGTTCTACATCTAATTGGAATTAAAAACCTTGGAAAAACCAAAATCAATGGATCCCTCCATATCAACCACAACCACCACCTACATATTGGAGTCAACCTAAATGGATGAATCCTCAGTGGAACTAGTCATAATGTCAAGCTAATCAACAACCACAGTGGTAGTCAAATCAACCATCATAGCAACAAAACCAGACGTAGTTTCAACCATGGAAAAATTAGGGCCAAAAACATCCCTAGGTGCAAACACCTCCAACAATAAATGCCCCAAATTCTACTATGAAAAAGTAAACCAACCTCAATTACCAGCACAACCCATTGCAAATCTAAGAAATACCCATAATGATGCAAATTTCCCTAATTTGAACGTGATTGATGCTAATGATATTCAATTGAGAAATATGATTGTTCAATCTACACCAATAGAATTTCAACAAGGTGGAAAAGAAAATGAGAATTCAAAAGAAAACCAAAAATATAAGGATGGACAAAAAGTCAATCAGGCACCTTACCTTGAGAGATTGAAGGAAGAAAAAGTCACTCCTGAAATCTCCCAACCCAATTACATGAATGTTGTTGATTCTCAACTTCTTCATGAGTTGAAGAATATTAACAATGAAATATCATTGTTACAAGCCATTAAAGACATACCAGAGATAAATTAGTTGGTAAAGTCCCTTTGCATGAAAAATCCAAGGAGGAAGAAGAAATTACCTCCCACAATACAAATAGGGACAAAACTCACTGATGTGTTATCAGGTTCAGATTGCTTCCTCAAAAATATAATGATCCTAGTAGTCCTGTAATAACCTTGAGTATTAATGGAGTAGAGATATCCAATGTTCTAATTGATTTGGGAGCTGCTATAAATGTTATGGCATCTGGCACTATTGAAATGTTAGGAATGACAACTATTCAACCAACAATAACTATTTTACAGTTGGTTGACCAATCTACTACCAAACCTGAAGGTATCACAAAAGAGATCATGGTCACCATTGACACATGGGATTATCCAATTGAATTTTTGGTTCTTAAAGTCAAAAAGAAAGATTTTGGTTATCCAATCATCTTGGGTAGACCATGGTTAGCTACTGCTTCTGCCTTAATAGATTATAGATCTAGAAGTATGATAATTTCAAATGGTTAGAAAAAAAAAGAATTGTCACTCTATCCACAAGCACAACCATAAATTCAACCAAACACTCAACTTTGGCTTGATTAGGATATAGAATCAGAGGGTGATGGTATTGTGGAGTTAACTATGGTTACTTTGGTTGAACATGTTGATGAATGTGAAAAAGAAGAGTTTACTTTTGAAGAAATTAATCCAATTAAGAAAGAAAATTGTCAAGCAACATTGCATCAACAACACTCTTGTCCTCTGAATACACTTGTTGAAAATTCCCTTGATTCTAAACATGACATGCTAAGGAAATTACAATAGCCAAGGATAAACCTCTCAACATTAATTCATCTTTATCCCCAACACAAGAAAAATAATTGAAGGAAACTTTAGAAAAATATATTGAAGCATTTGCTTGGAAGTATATGGATATGAGAGGAATTAATCCTTCAATTTGTACTCATCACATTTACACTAAAGATGTAAGACCAATTAGACAAGGTCAAAGGTGAATCAATCCTGTTCTTTGTGATATCATAAAACAATAAATAGAAAAGATGCTAAAAGTAGGGTTCATTTACCCAATATCTAAAATTTAGTGGGTTTCTCCATTGGTTATTGTCCCCAAGAAAAATGATAAATGACGTGTGTGTGGATTATAGGGAATTGAATAAAGCCATAAATAAGGATCATTTTCCATTTCCATTCATTGATAAAGTACTTGATAACCTAGTAGGCAACAATTATTTCTCTTTTCTTGATGGATTTAGTGGATACAATCAGATCCAAGTAGCTCCTAAAGATCAAGTTCAAACTACATTTACCTGTCCTTGGGGTACATACACTTATACAATTTTACCATTTGGACTGTGTAATGTGCTAACCACTTTTCAAAGAGCATTCCTTGCTATCTTTGTAGATTTCATCCCTTCACGTATAGAAGTATATATGGATGACTTTACAATTCATGCAAAAACATTTAAGGAAGCACTTCAAAACTTAGAAAAGGTTTTACAAATATGTAAAGATCATAGGTTATCCTTAAGTCATGAAAAAGTTCAATTATGATGACATAAGGTATTGTTCTAGGACATCACATCTCAAAAGAGGGGATTAAAGTTGATCTCAAGAAAGTTGAAATTATTCAAAACATTGAGATCCCTAGGAACCAAATTGGTGTTTGAAGTTTTCTTGGGCATGCCGAATATTATAGAAGATTTATTGAAGGATTTAGTAAAATTGTTGGACCTTTGTTTACATTGCTCAAGAAAGAAGAGGAGTTTGTATGGACTAAAGATTGTCAAAAATATTTTGAGACAATGAAAATAGCTTTAACAACTTCTCCAATTATCAAAGGACCTATTTGGGGAGATCCATTTCACATACATGCTGATGCATCCAATTTGGCTATTGGAGCAGTATTAGGACAAAAATATGACAATGATTCCTTGCATGCAATCTATTATGTTAGAAAAAATCTAAATCTCACTGAAATAAATTATAAAACAAAAAAATAATTTTTAGTTGTAGTATATGCAATTAACAAATTCAGGCATTATATTACAGGTTACCAAGTTTACGTACATAAAAACCATGTTGTAATTAGATATTTGATGAACAAGGCTATAGTAGGTGGACACATTATTAGATGGTTACTGTTGTTGTAGGAATTTGATGTAACTATCATAGATAATCCTGGAAAGGATAATGTTGTTGATGACTTCCTTTACAGAATTGTTTTGCAGGATGATCAAGAACTAGTGGATGACACATTTCTAGATAAACATTTATTTGCAATATCAGTTCATCCACCATGGTTTGCTGATCTGGAAAATTACCTTGTAACAAGGAAGTGTCCAAATCACTTTAGTCATAAACAAAAAAGAAGGTTAATTCGTGAAAGTTCTATATTTTAGTAGATTAATGGACTTTTATTTAAAATGTGCCTTGATCATGTTCTTCACATATGTGTTACTGAGTTAGATTGTATGATGTTGTACACGCCTACCATCATGAGTGAGAAGGAGGACACTATTTAGTGATTAGAACAGTTCATAAGATCTTAGAAGTTGGTTACTTTTGGCTATCAATGAGAAAGGATGTTTCATTCTTTGTTAAGCACTATGATGAATGTTAGCAGATGGGAAGACCTACCCCAACAATGGAGATGCCATTTCAGCCACAAATAGCTTTGGAACCATTTGAAAAATGGTGAATCAATTTTGTGGGACCTATTGATCCACCTTTTAGAGGGAAACATTATATACTTGTTTGTATAGACTATGCTACAAAATGGGTTGAATTGAAAGCATTGCCAGCAACAAGAGAGGATAAAGTTGCAAATTTTTTGTACAAGAAAATTCTTCAGAGATTTGGTGCACCAAGAGAAATTGTTTCAGACCAAGGACCACAGTTTGTATCTATAATGATGGAAGCCTTTTTACACAGATATCAGATGACCCATAGGAAATCTTCACCATATCATCCTCAGGTGAATGGACAAGTGGAAGTCACTAACCGAGAATTGGAGAATATCTTGACAAAGACTATTTCATTAAGGAAAACAGACTAGGTAGAGAGGTTAGATGAAGTAGTATGGGCTTCTAATACCACATGGAAAACAACAACTAGATTTTCTCCATATGAACTTGTGTATGGGAAAAGACTAGTCATGCCAATAGAATTTGAATTACGAATATTGAAAAGAGTAGTAGAAGTTGGAATTGATTTACCCAAGTTTGAGAAAAGTAGAAATTTGCATCTAAATAGACTTGATGAGATGAGAATGAAGACTCTTCAAAATACAAAGATAATCCAAAAGAAAAGGAAGGAATGGAATGATAAGCATATTGTGTCCAGACAGTTCAAGGAAGGAGATTGAGCATTATTATTTGACTCTAGATTTGAAGAGTTTAAAGGGAAATTACATACAAGATGGTTAAGACCCTATGAGATATATCAGGGTATGTGCAGGATCATGATGGGCTAAAAAGTGGCAATATGATGGGTTTTTGTAGGGTATGTGGCTAATGACTTTTTTTTATCCAAAGTTGATGAAATGAAAAAGGGTTTTTAAAGGAGATTGTCAGCTTTCCACCAATATAAATTATGCTTTACTTTGAATTTAATGAATTATAATTATTATTTATTTTCTATTTGAATTACAACTAAAGTCCTGATTGATAGGCTGATTGAAGAACATCTATAGCTTTCAAATGGTATCACATTTTTAAATCCAAAACATGCATCACATTTTATGTTTCATACTATAGGATTAAAAATAGAAAGGAATTTCATGAAGTTTTGACCAAGTTAAGGTGGTTAGACATATGAGTTTTTATTTTTAAAAGTTGTAATAAAAAATTCATAATTAATTATTTACTTGGGAAAAACATTACAAAAAAATATGCATCACATCGGGACATGATTTCTCTACTTATATCTAAAATTTTATAAAAAAATATTATCATTTTATTGTGGTTAGGGTGGTTAGACAGACACCTACTTTTTTTTTCCCTGAAATTTAAGTACTACTGCATTGAAATTTCAAATTTTCACCAAATAAATTTTTAATTTTTTTAAATAAACCAAGTAGTTTAGAAACTACATTCAATTTGCTACAAATTTTGTTCTTACATATTTTTGAAATAATATAGATAACTTATTCAAATCTTTATGTCAAATTGCCTAACTTTGATTTTTCTGAATTTTTTGCCACTTAAGGGCCTATTTTTTCCATGGCGATCCTACACATACCCATCAAGTATTTGAAAATAGAGTTGTTCAATTAGTACCAATTGATGGAGAAACGAGAGTTATGGTAGTTAATGGTCATTGATTGAAAACATATGATAAGCCAACAACAAAGGAGGAATTTTTAGATGATCAACAACACAAAATTGAACATTTTCTCATGGAAGTTATCTCTTCCATGAGAGAAGATATTTGAACCTTTGAAGAAGGCATGAAGAAACAAGGTAAATTGAAATCCAGTAAATGGCATTTTACCTTGGAAAAAAGAAAGTAAATTGAAAACCAACAATGGCAGTTTTCTTTTGGAAACAAAAATGATGAGATGACTGAAAACCAACAATGGCAGTCTATCTGGGTTAACTTCAAGTAGCTCTTGAAAGCTCCTAAAAAAATCTTGAGCTCTTGAAAGCTCTTGAAGACTCTGAAGACTCAAGATGGATCGATAGCTCCTAAGAGCTCTGGAAGACTTTGAACACTCAAGATGGCTTGATAAATCCTGAAGACTCCTGAAGCTCATAAACTCTTGAGAGCTCCTGAAGGCTCTTGAAGACTCTTGAAGGCTCCTGAAGGTCTCAAAGGCTTGCAATAAATAAAGGTGTGCATTTAATGTGAATATTATTCTTAAAATATTATTTTCTAAGGTAGTTAAGCTAATGTAAAATAGGTTAATAATTATGAGTATAGAAATATCTACCATACTGTTATTAATGACTATAATAAATGTCTTTTAATCATTTCAAAAAGTGGCATAAAAGTTGGTATAAGTATGATGTGACATTCAAATGATGTTTGTAATGATTACGGGTCATGCTGAGATTTGCCTATCTTTTCAAATTTAAGCTGACATATGTAAGAAGCACCACCAACTTTGCAAATTGAATTGCAACTGCAAAATTGTTGTGTGCGAAGCATCTAGAGCAGTTAAGAAATTTAATGCAAAGGAATAATGACACGTTGTGTCATTTTTCAAAATTGATGCTTCAAAAATAAGAAAATATCATTCTAGAAATGATTTAACATCTCAGTCTGCCAAGTTGAATTTTGCCATTTTTTAATAGAAAAGATGGGAAACAAAAGGAATGTAGAACCAAAAATTTTTACTCTTGATTCTGAAACTAAGAGGTTGCTGAGGGAAGCATCATGGTTGGATTTTATTATGAAATATGAAGGTTTTCAATAGGAAATTGTGGAGGAATTCATAAGGAATTTCCACGTGAATGTCAAAAGAGTTAGAGAAGAGATCATTGAAGTTACTCTTGAAATTATAAGTGAAATTTTAGGAATTCCTATCGAGGGAAGAACAATTAATAAGGGTCAAGTAAAGTTTGATAAATTGGTGGCAGAATTTCATCAAGAACTAGAAAAGAAGCTTGAGATTCTCATGCATAAAGTAGATCAATGAGGAATAACTCGTAACAACTTGGAAGAGACTTGGAGAACTACTGCAATGTGGGTAATGGAATTCTTCACATGTGAGGGACAATACAACACTGTATTAGGGCCAAGAATGTGACTATTGATATATTTGAAGTATGGAAACAACAAACCCTCTACTAGAATCAATTTTCCATCATTTTTATTTCAAAAAATTGCTTCAATGATTTCCTAGGTAAAATCTAGAGGAGAGTCTTCCATAAAATATCATGGTTTAATTCATTTGATTATTAAACATCATTTCTTGAAGAAAGAGTCTGGGAAGCAGGGTTGGCTTGAATTTTTTTCTGGGCACCTATTGAAAAACAAAAAAGGAAAACCCACAAATGGGCCTGCGACAAAAAGGCAAAAAGTAGAAAAGGGAGAATCTTCTAAAGGAGAAAAAAAAGGGTAAGAGAATGCAACATGAATCCACTAGACTGACCCATAGTTCCTCCAAAAAGAGAAAACAAGACTTGACTAAAGAAAGCCCTAGTACTGTTGAGATTATTGTGTCGACTCTTGAGGAAACCCCTATATTTGAAACCCCTATCTCTGAAAGCCCTAAAGAAAATTTTGAAGCCCATGAAGAAACCCAAACGCCAGTGTAGTCCACTAAACAACCTCACAACCCTCCTAAAGACCCAATGCCATCTCTTGAAAGAACCCCGATAATCAAGGTCCATGAATATGCTGAAGAGTTTGAAGCACAGTTAGAAGAAAGGGAAGTCGTTGAGGAATTTGAAGAAGAAGAGGCCGAAAGATCCCCTTCACCTTCCTTTACTATTGAAAGACGAAAAGGAAAATAACCGATGGTTGAAGAGGAAGAATTTCATGAAATACAAAATGAAGAAGAATTAGAAACAAAGGAATTGTTGAGAGCAATGAAAATTTCCAGGATTGAAGCTAAATTAGAGCAGGAGAGGAGGAATATGCAATTTCATGAGGAAAAATAGAAAAAAGAATATAAAGAATTACAACAATCCCTCAATAAAACTTAGGAAATGGAAAAATAAATTGAACAAAAGGAAGAAAAGTACAAAGAGTAGTTGAATAACACTAATGAAGCTTTACAACAAGCTAGTGTGCAAGCATTGGCAAGTGTGGAGGAAATAACAAAATTGAAAGAGGAATTGTTGTTGAAAGAAGAGCAATGAAAACAATAGTCCATGAGGTTTTATTCTCAAGAGGCTTCTACTTCCGTGACTCCACCACATTACCTTGCTCTGCCTCCTATTCCATCTGATATTCCATCAGATGTTCTATGGAGAACTCAACCTAGAATCATTCTTTGGTAGCCCTAAAATTAAAGCATTAAAATGATCAATTGAAAATACAAGTACAACAATTGGAGGAAGAAATAGATGAAGTAGAAAGAAGATTTGAGCAAGCAATTGAAATATCCTTTGTAATGTTGTCAATGAAGAGGATATTAGAGATATATGCATTATTTTTGAGGGAGAAATTTCTGCAATGGAAGCTCAATCAATTAGTTTTAAGGAGAAACCTTGATTATCATAATTATGACAAAGATTTTCTACATGACTATTTCCATAGCCACCCTAATATTTAGAACCAAATGTGAATTTTTTCAGCATGGATTTTTCATGGGAGAGAATGATGATTCTTTGTTAAATGTTTATGTTGGTGAATTACAAATCAGTCATTTGTTTCCTTAATGCAAAATCAAGTTGAAAGGTCAAAAATGATTGAAAAATACAAAGAGGCACAAAAAAGATATGAATTTCCAATGAGACCCAAAATGCCTCATGTAAAGAAGTATATTACAAGAGTCCGATCAATTATAAGGAAAAACAATATAAATCATCCCTATGTTTCCAATTTGCTGAATAGTATATCTACTTTCCAAAGAAGGAACACTTCCTCTAGTGGCAATAAATGCATGTTAGGAAAGATATTACACCATCCTTGAGACATTAAGAAGGGATCCTATAAGTCCAAATAATATTAGATGAAGCTTAATACGGGTAAGGCATGTAATATCTTTGATAGAACAACATGAATTCTGGGTAGGTATGCAGTTCAGGATGCTAATTATCATCATGCCTGCTCCAAAACTCAATGCACCAGATAATATTCTAGTAGAGGTCTTAAAAACCTAGTATGAGAAACTAAAGGAGAATAATGATTTTGCACTTAAGACCAAGCTACCACCACAATATAGGGAAGGAGTGTTTGACTGTGCCAGATGGATGGAAGAAGTGAACAAAGACAGGGAAACCACTATAATTATTGACAAAGAACCATGAGGAGATGGTTCACAATAAGTGGAGGAGAATGATGAGGGGCTCAGAAATACTTTCAAATAGTCATTTTGTGGATTAAAAGACTTGTTAATTTTATTAATTAACATGACTGGCAGTAGACTATAGACTGATATGTTTACTTGTATTACTTTATGTTGGCTAATTTGGTAAATATATTAGAGGTAATGTTTTATATTAAATGTGTTGCTTTTGTGGAGATAATGATGAGTTAATTATGTAGTTTTAATCTTTTATTGTCATAATTGGTATCCTATTCTTAAGGATCTTATTCACAGTGTTTAAAGATTGATGATTGATGACTTAGTCCAAAGATAAAGTCAAACTCCCTATTTAACCACATGAATACAATCACACAACTGATCACTCTAGCTAGATGATGAATCATTGAAGTTTCAAATCAGCTCCTCTTAGTTAGTTTATGAAGTTCTCGTCCCAGCGTTGATCTGTAATTTTCCCTCTATCTATTTTCATTTTTGTTTTAGTTCTATTTTAGTCTTTTAGTTTAGATGCCTTGTATCTTGGAAGCTCACGCCATGTTTTGAATTCAATAAGGATATAAGTTATAAATATCCATCTTTAGGTTTTAGAAAGAATTTAGATAATTTTCAACTAGAATCTTGTAATGGCTGCACTACTCTGTTCTGCATTCATATTTTGATCAATTTGAATGAAAAGAATAATTTAAATCAAATCACTATGTTAGAGGTCTCACCGGAGGAAGAGCAGGACCCACTCAACCAAAGGAATTAACCTTGTGTGGTATTTTTCTAGGTTTGTTTTATTTTTGTTCATTAGATATTAAATTTGGAATGTTAATTCTGTTTGAATCATTTTTATCAACTGCGTTTAATTGCTTTTAAGCTAAGTCCCTTATGGTTAGAATACTTTATTTATTTATTTTATAAATTTTATTGAGTTAATCAAGATTTAGATGCTTTTGTAGAAATTAAGTTTGATAATTATTTTCTAGATGGAAGCAATGATGGAAGCTTATGGAAAGATGAAACTGAAACTTGCTTAGAATATATTCATGGAAATTAGTGTTTATGTTTTATAGGTTAATACTTATTTCTTTGCAATTTATTTCTATTCTTTAAAATAGCATTTATTTTCCAACAAATTTTAAAATAGATTTCATTTGAAGTAAATTAGAATTACATTTGGGTTTCGAATTCTAGATTAAGAATTAAGTTAAATTTTAGTCTTTCCCATGAATCTATCGCAATCAAGTCAAGCGAAGTTAGAAATAAGTTTGAAAAAGAAATTTAAATTAGGAAATAAGATAGAATTAATCCTTAGGAATTAGTCGTTGAAGTTCAACTCCTGAGAGCTCGATTTGTAATTAGAGATTTGCAAAATAACTTGCAAATTAATCCTAATTACAATTTCTTCCCAATCGCAATAGGATTCCATGACTATGTTGTTTAACCATTGAAATTACAAATAAGTAATTAGAAATTCAAATACTGAATTTAAACTAGAGAGAAAATTGAGACAAAAGAGAGAAAAATGAGACGAAGAAATATAAGGATCACAACACGTAGATTGATAATGGAGTTCGTCCAATGAGGACTGCATCTCTGGGTCCACTTCTCAATGTTGGGACCGCTTTATTAATCTTTCCAAGCAATGATATTGCCTTTTTACAATTTCCAAGCTTCAAAAACCTACATCAAATTCCTCACAATCTCTCCCACTTTACAATTTTTGGTGTATAATAACACCTTGTAATTTTTCTCCTCCAAAATTCTCACACTAGAATTATTTCTCCAAGTAGACTTGCTTCAATAATTCCTCTTCAAGAAAATTCTACCCCCTTTACAAGAAAATAAGATCCCTTTTTATACAAATTTATTTGCTAATATGGCTTTAACCATACTATTTTGCAAATATTTCATATCTTCCATTTACAAGTAAAAATTCCAACCAATTCCCCCTAATTACATACAAATCTCCAAAATATTTCAAAATCCATTCAAGTAATCCTAACCCCTTTTAAAAATAATGGCTCTTATAATTTGAGCCTTACAAGATAATCCTTGAAATATTCTAAAACCCGCTTTTAAATCATAAAAATATGTAACCAACTATTTTAAGCTCCTTAAAATATCATAATTCGTTGAAATATGAGAAAGGTGGTTAAAGGGGTTAACTTGTTGAAATATAAGTTTATGGGTTTTATTTTTCTCCTTGTTTTATGGGAAAGGCAAGAGGATTTTAAGGATAAAATCCCACCAAATCCTCCTTGAAATCATAAAAATATTTTAATTTTTAAACCAGACGTGTTTTTTTCTTTAATAATTATGGTTTAATACATATTTATTCCACCTTTTTCCAACAATGGCTTGCCACGTGGAGAGGTGAGATGACACCGAGTGTCAAGGGATGATTGGACATTGTGCTGACTAGACTAATGATGAGGTGTTGACTGGTCAACGTATGTTGCCAACTTTGACCGCTTCAAATTTTTGCCCTTTTTCTGAGCCCTTTGATTTGCCAATTGACCAGAACTTTGACTGCTCACAACTTTTGCATATGGACTCCTTTTGAGCCCGTTCAAGTTGCGTTAGGTTTGTGTCGGTGGGATCTACATAATGTTGCTAGTTCTTAGATATTTTGAGACTGTGAAAATTTTAGGTTCTTCTGGATCATCCTGGATCATTTTGACCTCCAAAAGGTTTATTTATGCACAAATTGAGCTAGGGCAATGTTGCCCCACTTGCCCAATATCATTTGTCCTTCCTTTCTGGAACCTATACATTTGACTCGTCATAAAAAAAATAAAAACTACATTGATATTGTTAAGTACATTAGCCATATACACATCCACATTCGATGTTGTTGCTACCAACCATACACTGCTGAAAAGTAGAAGACTGAATAACAAAACTGAATTTGCGGACGAGAAAAAGAATGTACCAACATCAAACTTGTCTTTCATAACTAGAACAACCTTAGAATTAGATATGATTTTATGCAATGACACTTCTTGTGGAACAAACATAAGTGCCAAATTATTGCTTGCATTAACTACCCTTTTCAAATTTCTTGTTGTCACAAAAGACTTATTAGTCTTAATTAGATGAGAATGCACAATATATTCAATTTCTTCCTTAAACAAGTGATATTGATTATGTTCCCTGTAGAAGATTGCTTTTCTATCATATGAGTATGGGCTACCCAACACAATTCCACATATATCAAGTGGAACCACATCAAATTCAACCTCATCTATAAACTTAGATGTTACTGCAAATCTTAAATTGCATTGCTTAGTTACTCACAATTTGTTAACATTGCACACCCAACCTAAAGGATAAGTTTTCTTATGTGGATTTTTTTTCAATCCCAATTGCTTAACAACTTCTTCTGAAATTAGATTAACTTGGAATCCACTATCTATTAGTGTATCAATCTTAGTGTTCTTAGAAATCACCCTTATATGAAACAATTCACATATTTTGCTATCTTTAGGAACAACATGACTTTTAGAAGTAGAAGCACATGAAACATTAGTGGAAAAACCATTACCAACAAAATCTTTACCTTTCAAACCCACAATTGAAATCTTCGATTCATCACCATATTCCATGCCAAGGTCTTGTAGGATAGTTGTGGACTTCTACTTACCCTTTCAATCCTTGAACCACTTAGGATTATGATTAGGATGTAATTTCCAACACTTAGCATCTTCGTGCCCTTGCTTCTTGCAATGTGAGCAATAAGGCTTCTCATCCTCCTTCTTTATAGTAGCAATTCGCTGTGATTTCTCTTTCCCTTTCTTGATTCCTTTTTGCTTACTAGATTCTGTCAACAGATTGTCATGGCTATTCCTTGAGCTTGTTTCCAAATGGATAGCTTGCACACTAACTTCATTAATGTTAGTTGGATTAAAAAGAAGTATTATATGTCTCAAATTCTCACATAATCCCCCTATGTATTTCAACAAAGTTTTTTGTGTGTACAATGGAATTCCCAAAATTAAATCCCTTTTCCTAAACACTTTGTCCTTTCTCTTGCTTTAATGATTGTCAATTTGAAATCATTGCTTTTTGCATGTGCCCTAATGGATAAAATTGTTTCTTAAGTGTAATTGTAAACTCATACCAAGAATAAATTATTTTACCATATCGGCTAATATCTTCTTGAGTCTTACTCTCCCATCAGATTAGAGCTATGCCTCCCAGGCGGAGAGTGTCTAACTAGATCTTTGAAGCATCATCAGTGAAATTTTGAACCCTACAATAAAATTCAACTTGTTTGATCCAATTGTCGAGTTTCTTTGCATCCAACTCTCCATTATATATTGGCAAATCAAATTTAACATCAGGTTTTAACAAAGGAGCATTAGCTTCAGACTGTACAATTTGTTTCTTTTTAGAAGAGTTAGATGAAGAGGAAGAAGAGGATGAAGAAGAAGAAGAGGATGAAGAAGAAGATGGGGATGGAGAAGAATATTGGGATGTTTTTGTGGTGCCTAAGTGAACTACCAACGTTTCGTTAAGTTTTAGCGGTTTTGAAAATTTCCTTTCGGAACTCTGTCCCTCTTTGGCTATTTTGAACATTCATCGGCCCCCGACGACCCAACCTCTAGAACCCGGCCCCTCCATGGTTGTTTCCGAAAATCCATCCCTCTTTGGCTATTTTGAACATCCGCCGCCCCCAGGCGACCCGGCCTCTGGAACCCGGTCCCTTCGTGGCAGTTTTTAACATCCGTCGGCCCTCGACAACCCGACCTCTAGGACCCGGCCCCTTCGTGGCCATTTTTAGGAACCTGACCCCTTTGTCGCCGTCTGGGACTTTCCTTCCTAGCCACTATGTGCTCATTGGCATTTCAAAGGGTGGTAACCCTCTGACTTTCCCCTTCCAAGCTTCTGCTTTTTTTAAACGAGTCCAATCTTGAGGAAGTTTGTCTTCGCACTCTTTATTCCCCTTTTCCCATGCGCTATAATTGAAGAATCTTGGTTTTGCTAAGTTTTGTGAGGTCCGAGAACTTCCTTTTCGGTTTTCTATCCCCCATTCGCTACCAGCCCTCTTGGGCCCGCATTAATGTTTATGGTCCAAATGAGCTCCAAATATGAATATTATGATCTTTTGATGATGCACGGATGGATCTAACAAGGATTTTGCAAGATTTTACTAACGTTTTCCTTGATTTGTGTATGAAAGAACTTACGACACTTCATGTATGCATGATTCAAGAAGCCTACTGCGGGTTCGTCGGGGAGACCCATTGAGAAATCTGAACAAGGAATGTGCATAGCTCCTATCACCATTCATTTCATGTTCGCCTCTCCCCCTAACACCCACCAACAGGGTCAATATTAGAAGAAGGCCCGTGCCAAGGAAGTCAATGACAAAAATGCAAGGGGGTGGCCTTGAAGAAGGCATGAGGGAGCTATCTGCCCGAATCAGGGGCAACTAATCCATTGATGCCAGTTGTTCACGGGCTCGTTTGATCCAATGGAAAATATTGCGAACGCATCAAGCAAAGGGAAACTTTTAGATAGTTTTTGCTACAGTGAAAAGGGCAATTAGCTAAATGACAAAACTGCTACAACACCTAGGCACTAGGTGACAAAACAAGGAAAAGACAAAATTATATTTTAAAATTACTGAATAATGGGGGGTAGGTGATACCCTAATGTAATCAAATCTAGGCCACACGATGTAATTCAGTCCTAGCCATTCATTTGGGATTTGGAAAACTATAAATAGGGGCTTGCCCCTCATTTGTAAAGGGTTGGAGAACTGATGTAAAGAAATTTTGCAGCAATATAAAGCAACATTGCATGATTTATGGGTGTTCCTTTTGAAATTTCTCTTTATGTATGCATGGTTCAACTTCCCTATTAGTTTAGGTGTTAGTTTCTTGAATGGAAGTAGTGACGGTGATTGCTATTTCAGTATTTGATGAATTTCCATCTCATGCTTTTTGTGGTTCATTGATGATGAGTCACTTTGCAAAGCTAGTATGAGCTCTTTACTTCATTGCTGCAACTTAGTTCAATTACATGTGCATGATGTGTGTGTGTAATCTAAAAATCTGCAGTCCTTAGAAGATTGCACTAGTTTTGTGTAGCTGTAGATTCTCTTGGTCAAGGAAAACTTAGTTTTAGAGAGTTTGTCTACTGTAGCAGCCACCATGATCACTGTTCATTTGTAGTTTCAGGTCTAGGAACTTCCTCTCTCCCTTACCTTTTTCCTCTTTTTTTTAATAGTGACCTTAGGAAAGGTTCATTGCACATTGTAAAGCTAAATCCAATGATAAAAATGGAGTTCAAGATTGTTGTTTGAACCTACAACAAACACACAGTAACTATCTCATCTTAAGAAATTCATTTGCAGATCCAACTTCCCCGCTTTGTAATTCATCCATAAGTCCGCCTTGTGATTCCAACAAATCACATGAAACAATTGAGATATTCCAAGTACTGTCAAGACCTGGCATTAGAGACATTAGGATAGTGTTCTGCAATTTGATTGTGGAAGATTGTCTTTCGAGAGAGGTGATGCATCTATGCATTTCCTGTGTTGAGAAGTGCATAAAAAACACATCAACAAGAATGAGGATTTCTATGTGGGTCAGGCTGTGGTCTACAGGTTTAATGGCTTATGGCCCTCCCTTCCAGATCTGCATGAGTGGGTTTTTGTTTCTTGGAAACCTATTGTTTATTGGTAGATTGACCTCTATCCCAGTGCTAGAGGGTTTTACTTTGTAACCTTTACTTCCGCTGAGGATCATGATTGAGTGTTGGACAGGGTGTGGATGTGTTGTGTTCATTTGTTATTCTTTCGACCTTGGTCACACTTGTTCAATCCTCTTACAGAGCCTCTGAATATTAGACTAGTTTGGATTCGTTTGTTGAATCTCCCTCTCTAGTTTTGGGAGGATTCTTGTTTTGAAGCTATTAGTAATGCCATTGGTAACTTTTTGAAGGTGGATTCTATGTCTCAGGATCTTGGGCATACTACGGTGGCTCATATTTTAATCGATTTGGACATCTCCAAACCTCCCCATGGTGATGTGGTCTTGATGGTGGAGGACGGACCTTAGAAGCAACTTCTGGACTATGAGGGGCTCCCTTTCAGGGCAAGAGATGTTTCTCTATTGGTCATTTGGCCTCTGGTTTCCCCCTTGCTCACCGCAAAGGCACTGCTACTTGGTGGAAAGATGCTCTCTTGAACCATCTCATGGTGGGATCTCCCTCTTCGGATGATCCCTCTGAAGAGGACTCTTCCTTAGTGGTTGTGGCTCCCCAAGATCCTCCTTTGGCTATCCCTTTTGTGGAACCATTGCACCCATTTGCTGTCGTTGTGCCAATTGATTATGTTCGTCCCTCGCTCAACACTTCTGTTGATCCCCCAAATGCTCTTGACTCCTCTTCTGCGCTGTTGGATTTGCTACATGGAGGATCTTTGTCCATTGTGGTTGTGGATGAACTGCTCATCTTGCCTTGCTCGGTTGACTTTGGTTTTGAGCCTTCCTAGTCTATTGTGCGGAAAAAAAAAGAAGGGACTCCCCAAATTGTGGCCTCGGGCTTTGGGAGTCAGATCTATCTCCCCAGATTCTGGGGTTCTCTAGTCCCAGTACTTCTTTTGACATGTTGTTTGTTAGTTGGTCGTGTTCTGGTACTATTCTATGCATGGCCTGTTTGGCTTGTGCTATTGAGCCATGTAGCTCCTATTTGTAAGCTCTTTCTAGTTCATGTCCTATTTTGAACTAGCTCTTTTTTGGCCCTGAGGGCTCTCCATGTAAATCTAGTATGACACCCTATAAATGTTGCTTACTTTATCAAAAACATCTATTTAATGCAATAGAGTTAGAGCTGCAGGCATAGTATTCAGTCTCTTCTTAAGTTAATCAAACTACTTCACTAGTGTATGGAAGGTTTAGAAGTGCAAGTAATAGTGGCATGAGAAACATGGGTAGAATGAAGGATGCCTAAAGAGGGTTAGAGGTAAGAGGGAATGGAATGGTAATAGAAAAAACACTATAAATGTAGAGTTATCATAGGATGACATGGAATAGTGGTAGTACTTGTATAAGTATGAGTAAACACTATCCAACATTAGACTGAGAACTCTAGTTTGGACATAGATCATCACAATTTAAAAACATCATAAGTCGCACACACATAATACACATCCACAAAATAATTATTTCATTAGTTTCAACCAAATCATATACCTTATCTAAAGCTTCCTCAACTCCCTTAATCTCAAATATTCTTTACTATTTTTATGGTGAATTATAACTACAATTATCTATGGAATCAAAATTACTTATCAGTATGTAGCTACATTTTGCATACATGTCTATCAGAACAGTTGCAACCTCTGAGAAAATTCCTCTGTCCTTTATGCTTTGATGGATGTCCATACCGTGTTCCAAAGCTCCCATTTTGGCACAGGCTGGGGTATGCTGGCAAAGGTTGTAGAGTCTGACTTTACACATGCCATTTGCATTTGGTTGGAAGTTTCTAAAGCCTTTTCAACAAATCCATTTTGTTAATATGCTACAATCAGGTGTTCCAAGAGAACACATTTCTTTGAGACATTTTGTCAAACAGTTCACGTGCCTTGTCTATGAGTTGAGTTAAGAGACACAGCCACCTTAGCAGTCAGCGCTTAGTATGTGCTGTTTAAGCCCAGCCCACACAAGCATGTTAACAAATACGTCCAAAACAAGACTGCCACGACCTTTTCAACGGTGCACCAAAAGTTGCTTCCTCTGCTCTCTCACGCTGGCCTATTCTACTCACTGCGAATCTTCTCCTATAATAACAATACAATACCTCCACTCTTTGTACACTGGTTTGCCAATGGTTGAAGCTTCACACACACTTAGCTGAGGAGAAACAATGTTTTTAAAAAATTTCTGCTTTTAAATCGGGCGGTAAGCTTTTTTGAACTTGACAGAAATGGCAAGGTTGAAACATTAAAGTTACCTGTTGTTGTAGGTAAGTCCCATCACTGTAGCCATTCAATTTTTATGGAGAATATGATGGTATTGTATTGTATTGTATGGCATAATGTTCTAGACATTATTTTGAATGGAGAATAGTCCCTTACAATAGTAAATATGTTTTTTATTTTATTTTTAAGGTAAAAATAAGATATTATATTTTGCATGGAGAATAATGGTTTCCAATATAACTAGCACTTGTATTTAAAGGAGGTTTAAGGATTCTTTTTATAAAATATTATATATATTCTTAAATATTGGAAAATATATGTCAAACAATTAATAATAATAAGTGTTAAGCAATTAATGATGAGTGTTAAATAATGGAATGAAATAAACTTAGACAGATCTAGATTTTTTCTTTATAGAAATTAGATATTAGAATGTTTAGTTTTTGGATTCAACTATGTGTATTTTTGTGTCGATATTTCGGACCATTTGCTCCTCTTCTTGATGATGGGTCACTGAGTGTGATCCGAAATGTCACAAGATAATACACACAGTTGAATTCAAAAGCTAAGCATTCTAACTTCATGGACAGTGGAAAACTCATACCAACTAAATTCATAGGTATTATCTGATTTTAAAATATTTGCATGCAGATTTAAAACATAAACAAATGCAAATGAAAAAGTAAAAACCACTCCAAATAGAAATAGAATGTTCCCACCCAATTGGAAAGTAAAAATATTTATCTAGCTTTTACATGATAAGTGAGATTTTGAAGGCTTTCATGATCATCTGATATATCATTAAACAACAGCTGATTTACGGACAGATGAAACTTATTTTGAGACTACTTAATAGTTGTTTGCAGTTGTGAAACTTATTTCAAGCTCAAATCTCACACTATATATAACTTTTCCACTAATTAAATTTTCTTACAATTTTATAGACAAAAATAAGACATTCTATTTTATTTGGAGAATATTAATCAAAACAAAACTAAGACATTCTATTTTATTTGGAGAATATTGATCAAATCAAAACTAAGACACTATATTTTATATGGAGAATAACCACCTCCAATAGTAATTGCATTTCTCTCGTGATTTTCTAGGCAGACAGAAGGATATCTATCAGTTTTTTTCAATAACATTTGAAAGTTGTAGATTTTATCTTCTCTTTATCTGTTCATAACGAGATTGGCGGAGTAGCTTATCCATTTCTTGGTCTGTTTTGAATTAAGAAAATGGTGAAGAATCTCCATTCGGCGTACTATCTGTGGACCAAACAAAATCAATAACTGCAAATGAAGCTATTTGAGCAAAGGTTTCCAAAGTATTTCCTCAATGAAAAAAATGGCAATGAAGTTAGGAAGTATGAAGATGTTATTGATGTTAGCAATACTAATATTTGTAATGGCTTGGGTGGGTGCAGTACATAATGTTAATGATCTCTGCGAAACTTTTTGGTGCGCTTATGACGCAGATTTTACGTATAAGGCTCTTGGGGAAAATTCTCCGGTACAATGGGTTAGTTAAGCTTTTCTTTGGATTGTTGGGTGACTGGTTGGTTAGATTTATCCAATCATAGAAATTTAGTTGAAGAAGATTTCTCTTAGAATTAATGAAGAAATAGATGTCAAAAGAGAGCTTGCAGTGTTAGTTTCAATTTTGGAGTAAGAATATTGAGGTGTCCAAGTTAAACATTTGATATTATTGTCAACTTGCTTTGAATATTTTGATATTTTGCTGTGGATATGTGACCAAAGTTATGGTATGAATGTGATGTTATGGTTGTGTTGGTGTTTCCAACTAATTCTCAAATAACCTTTAAAGGTTAACCATGTCTTATGCTTAAGGCTATTTAGTAGTTGACCAATGAACAAGAAACTACTTGACAAAATAGATTTCCTCTAAAATTAAGGTTCTGTGAAACCAAGGTGGGTTTCCTTGATGATGCCATTTAAAGATTTCTGAGATAACAATAATGATATCTTGTAGATTATTTCTCATACATTTATGATTGGGATTTTCTTATCTTACCTTTTAATTACAACTCCAATTTTTATTGATAAGTTGAAATACTTCCTAGTAGCTCCAACATATTACATGCACCTGCTATCTCTTTAGGAGCATTGGAATTAAACCTTTTCATCTTTTGCATATTTTTCATTGTTATTGTCTTTAGAATCCATACACTAAAAAATTCCTTAAAATTGGCCTCTTGCTTCATATAATTAATGTATGCATTCTTCCTGGATTATTGTAGCTTTCCCAAGTATAATCTAATCTATGCAATATTCAAGATATTTGATGTCTAGCAATCCATCCACCATATTAATTATCTTCTTCCTTTTTCCTTAGCTGATTCTTTCTCTTCTTTGGTCGAGCTAGTTTCTCTTTCAACTCTTGTATCCTTGAGGATAATGTCTCCCTATCTTGGCCTAATGCGTCACATGATCTTGATTGGTGTGTAGTTGGAAGGGTAATGAAATTTTGTGGAGGCATATGTCATGATAATTTGTTGTACTCCTACAAAATCTTTGTGTGATCCTTCTCTAATTTGTTGTTACTAGCTTGCAACTTCTTTGAACATAGTTGTACTAACCACTAAAGATGCTATTTGTGGGGTAGTGCTGTCACCTAATCTTCTAACAATAAGGCTTCCTATGAGCTGACTAACATTGTTGACAACCTAAGGATTCTTAGTTTTGGGAGCTCTAATTCTCATATTGCAAGAATCTCATGCTTAGCACATTGAATCTTGATCCAAAATATAGACCATTTGCTTACTTTTCTGATGTTAAGACATCCTTATTTGTGTATTGTCTTCTTATTATATCTAAAGAAATAGTAGAGGCAATGTCCCAGTTTTGTAACAACAAACACCCATTGTCTTGAACTATTTTTATTGCCTCATCAAGAGTGATTTTGTTGATATGAGAATCAACATCTACAATAGACTTCTTAGTTATCTCCTATATACCCTAGGTGGAATATTTTCTTATGCATTAATAATATCCCTAAATAATTTTTGCATTTCATTTTTCATCAATAAGTCTTTAAAATTATTTATACTTGATAGAACAGTCATCAAACATAAACTCTGTGTAGGTTAGGATTTTGATATTATTTACTATATCTCCCCTAGTTATGAGATTGATCATCTTTCTACTCTTTTGGACTTCTTCAACATGAACCCTAGGTGGGGAATGCAAAAAATGGTTCACCTCCTTAATATCAGGCATGTTTCTTCTACCTCATTTTACTTTACATAGTTAATTGAATAATCAACCAGGGGATGAAAACCAATTGGTTTCTTTGGAAGAGATTTTGAAAGAGCACTAGGAAGAACCACTAGAGGAGTATTTGATATGTCTAACATATCTATTTGGGAATAGATTTCTCCACCTCTTCTACTTATGGTACCTCATTTATGCCTTGCCTTTGAATGGGAAAATATCTTCTAGGAGCTAATGTGGCAACATTTTTTGACATGGTTTGCACCCCAACAATGGGATCTTGTATCTCCTTGAATTCTCCATCATAGTTGGGATTGAGTTGTTTTCTTTTCTCCTCACTTTTATGATTACATAACAAGTTTCTTTTCTCACTTTCAACTCTTTATCTAAGTTGCAATTTGTTAGTACATCTTCCACATTATCAAACGCATGGTATAATTTTGACCTCTTGTTCATGAACATCACTTGAACAATGAACTATTTAGGATCACAACCCATATGAACATCCACTTTCATTGTATATTCTTGCAATAAAGGATATAGAAATTATAATCCTTCTTTTGATGTGTTTTAAAAATTAGAGATAATAAAAAGGGATGATAGGAAGGACCCCTTCTTAGCTTCCCTCCAACGGCACTTATCATATTTATTTAATTGCCACTTAATTTATAAGAAATAAATTCTATTAGGAACACTTATAGATAACACATGTGGCTTTACTAGGGTATCACACAATCTAATTACAATAGTAGTTGTATGCAAGAACTAGTCATCCCAATTTTGATCAATTCCCTTTGCTAGATCTAAATCCTTAGGTATTAAAAACCTCTTCACTTCCTCAGATAGTCTATCAACCTAAAACTCTAAATTCTTCATGATGACCCGAATAAAACATTCTTCAAAAAAATCATTAGAAGTTTGGCAATACATATCCTATATGTGGGTCTACCCCTTAATTGGTAATAGATCTCCTTGATCATCATAAGATTTTAGCTGCATTATTGGATTCCAAATTTTTTGTCAACTATATAGCAACATATGACACAACAAAGAGTACCACTTGGAATAAATTATTTGGTTGTCCTTTATAGTTGCCACCAAATTCGTTTGAATTCCATCTGAAGTAAAGGAAGCATAATCAAAACTTTTGTTTCTAGATCTCTATGCTATATGTCCTCTGCTATCAACATGAAATGCACCGAGATTTGTGCTTTAACTATTCCTAACACTTGGGAGAGAGCATAGTATTTTTTGATAAAATAGTCTTTAAACAAGTCTACATCAAATGGTTCATCCTCATCCCTAGTAAATTTGACTAGGCTTATGTTTGGATCCTTAACCCAATGATGTGGGAACCAAAATACTATGTAACTATGTTTATCTCTCCCATATTCTATGTAACATGAGTTGAAATAAATAAGAATGTTGGTAGACATGTTTAATCAAAACACAAGTCATGTAGATATATAATCTATCCAAACCTAGTAAACCTATATTACTCAATATTATTCTTGAATTCTCATCATATCTTTTTGCCATAGCTTTGAATAAATGCATATTTATGAATTTGTTGGGAACTACTTGCCTCCCTAAATCAAGATTGAATATTTTTGAGATAGATTGGACATCATTGCTTCTCCTATAACAATATTCAAATAATTTCCAATCTTCTACAGTGAGTGTTGTATCTCTTAAATCATCACCCCTTTCATTTAATGTATCTGATAATATTCTAGTCCCCTAGGCATGCTTTTCTCTCTTGAATGAACCTAGAAATCAAGCTAGAATGTATTCCTCTAGGCATCATTTCATTTTCACATGTTGGGAAGAGTATTGAATCTTTTAAGATTTTTATAGGAGAAATACGGTATCATAATTTTTGAATATATAGTTGGGGCTTGCAACTTATCAAATACTTTGTTATAGTTTTACAACCTTATAAATAATCTTTCAATAATATAAATACAATTTATAATACTTTTGTGAGAAATTTTTGACTTACCCATGATTAATTTCTTGAAACCCTCATTTGTTGCTGCAAGCTCTTTAAATTTCCTTGAATTCTCAAATTTCCTTTGTGCAACTTTCAATTAGATTCTTATAACAATTAATTTGTTTTTATTCAAATAAATATTTTATTTTCATAGTAGAAATGAATCTAGGAAAATTCATTGCCAACAATTCACCACCAAAAAAATCATTGCCAACAATTCACCTCCAGAATATTCACCACCAATAATTCACCATGAGAAATATCATTGCCATGAAAAATTCACCTAAGGAAAATTCACCACCAACAATTCACCAATGTGGAAAATTCATCACATTATGATTAATTTTCTGTGGAGGTGAGTTGCTGGTGGTGAATTTTCCTTGAGGTGAATTTATCACGGTGGTGAATTTTCCCGTGGTGAATTGTTGGTGATTAATTTTCTGATGGTGAATTGCTAGTGGTGAATCTGTCTGATGCTAGTAGAAATATATCACTCATTGTATTAATTATGAATACAAGCAAAGAGAGTGTTTTCATTTGTACTTATTTTCTTAACTTTAAATTCTGATATTAGATTTGATTTGTCATTAAATATTTATTGTTATCGCATTCCTCATAACTATTTCTAAAACCATTTAAATTACTTTTAGTGAATTTGATATGTGAAGAGGCTTTATGATGCAATAGAGAGTTGGCATGCAACTCAAATTCATCACTATAGGGATGCAATCCATTAGGTTTCCCTTTTTGACTCGTGAGGTAACGAGCTTTAACTTAAAACAACCTGTTGGGGACACACATCATCATATTTCACTATATATTTAAGGAAATCTAGTCTAAATGAAGTTGTGATGCATTATGGCCATGCGATGGAATAACATTATTCCACCTATAAATTGAACTTACAACCTTATGAGAGTGGGCCTCTTTTGTCATTGGGAGGAATTGTTTTGGCATAGCAAGAGAGTACAGTCTTGAGGTGGTCTCTTTATTGAAAATTTATGACATGAAGAAGCTATGCAACACAATAAGACATTAACATGTTAATGCCACATGTCATAATAGTGCATGCGACCATAATTTTTCAAGGCTTGGGAGGTGAAACTATGATAGACTAAATCAATGAGGTATAATGAAATCTTGACATGTAGATGACAACTGTGACTGTGGTGGGGACCACTTTGGTAGTACATAAAAATGACTTAAGTTTTTTAATAACACATGTGAATAAAATGACCAAGTCAATAACTAGGATTAAGGGTTTGTTCACTGAAAGATTATAAGGGTGTGACATTATGATTTGAGAACTTATGATGGGTTGAAAAAGTAGCCACTTGATTAGAACATAAAGCATCATGTTGAAAAGAGGGTTGAAGGTTATAGCCAAAATACATAAAACATACCTAATAAAAGTCCTTAAGCCCTAAAACTTGAAAATAGTATCAACAATGGCTTGTGTTCAGGGAAAAATGCTTCAATTAAGCACAATAAGATTTGGGTAGACTCTAAAATGTAAAATAGATGTGAACAAATAGACCAACCCCAAGAAAAAATACACAACACACAAAAATGAGAAAAAAATATACAAATGCACAAACTATGCATAGAAAACATAACCTAAATCTCATGAGAAATAGGGTTTCAAGAATTTTCCATGCACTAGAGATCCTTACAATTCACCATCCAAAATTTCTAGAAAGTAGGAGTTATCTTCATGTTTATTGCTAATGATATATGGACCTATCCAAAGAGGATCAAACTTGAATGCTTAACTTTATCTTGGAATATTGTATTCCATGCTAACACTAGATCACCAACTTTTCTCTTAGCTGATCTCTTATAAAAAATACATTTGATTTGTGATTGTTTCTTCATGTTAATCACCTACTTTTATCTCCTTGATTCATCTAATTTAATTAGTTGGTTAATTCTACTTGAGTCATTGCATTTGTGATATCCTCATCATGTAATCTTGAATAAAATTATGAAATTAAAATATTATTCTCAAGTAACCTAACATCCATGCCATATACTAGTTCATAAAGTGATTTATGATTTTTTTTTTTAATAGCTACTTTGTCAGCCCACAAAGTTAAATTCAACTTTGAATCCAAAAATATTTTGTTTCCCTTTCATCCTTTTAATTACCTTCACTTTTTTTATTATTACTAGACTTTACTTGTCCATTCCCTTGTGGATGGTAAGGAGAAGAATAAGACAAGTTAATACCATAATCAACAAAAAAACCAATAAATTATCTTCACTGAAACCTATACAATTAGTAGTGATTACCTTGTTTGACACCCCAAACCTTGTGATAATATGTTCTATCATATAGTACATGGCAACTTTACTAGTTTCCTTGGTTGGCATTTATTCAATCCATTTTGTAAAATAGTTTGTAGCAATTAGAATCCATTTATATCTTCCACTAGACATTTCTGCATTTTCCCCAATAAAATCAATTTCACATTGTTGAAATTAAGCTTCCACATTCATAGGCCTCAAAGGAAATGCTCCAGAATATTTCAATTTACTAGAGAACCTTTGGCATGCATCATATTTCCTAACTGACTTTATAGTATCAACAAATAGAGTAAGCCACTAATAACCTATTCTGAGTATTTTATGAGTTTTCCTAGCCATAAAGTGATGTCCATAAATTCCACTATGCATTTCAAATAATACTTTGGAAGATTGCTTTTATCTAAACATTTCAATAGGAAACCATATCTATTTCTCCAATATAGATCACCTTCTAGGATAACATATTTGATTGCTTGCAACTTTGGGGTTCTTTTCCATTGTCATTTATATTATTAGGGCATGCCATTTGTTAAGGTATTGAATGACATTTGTATACCATGGGGAAGATTATATATTGCATTATTTTGGAGAGACCTATTCTAGGATATTTACTTGGGTAGATTTTAATTTTGATTCAGCCACGATCTTGGCTAAATCTTGCCATCCAAGCAAATTTGTGATTTAAATCTCACTGTTGAATTATTGGATCTTATTGATCCATCTACATCTTCATTCTATGACTTCTTTTTGTGTAAAAATTTCCTTAGCATCATCATTTGGAACAAATGCAATCATTTTAACTCCTACTAGATAAGTCCTAAAATTCTTCAGAACTTTAACCAATGCATATGCCTATTTTTTGATGGAATCATAATTTAATTTTGCTGCTCGGAGTGATTTACTAAAAAAGGAAATAGATTGTTCATACCCCTCATTGCTTTGTGTTAAAAATAACTATTGTGTGAAAATAAGAAAATGAAAACAATTGAAAAGGGTTTCAAAAATCTGATTATTTAGCATAGACGCTTTCTTAATTGTTGCTTTTATCTCCTAGAATGTGTTGTGCCTTGCATGTGCACCCTGTTGAAAATAAGGACCTCCTCTTTTCTTTTGCTAGGTTTTCTTGCTTTCTAGTTCTTAGGTTAGGGGTTTTAGGTTAGTTTTCTTTTCACATGCTTACTTGTTTGATTTGGTGTATGGGTTGCATTTTAGGCCAAGAATTTAAGGATTGCAAAGATTTGGTTAAGGTTAGTCCTCTATAAAAATTCCTAAAGTTAAATGCATATTAAATCCCTACAGCCCAAAATCTCCATAAAATATAAATAGATTTCATTTCTTCATAAAATTTGAATTAGATGGATTTGATGGTGATCAGAATTTGTACAAGCACTTACCAATTTTCCATAGGCAACTTGTTGGGTGGTAGGGGTTCAAATACACAACTTTGTTGTTGTTACTGGACTGACAAAACACAAAAACAAACACACAAAAAACTCACAAAGAATGCATAGTGACAACAAGATAAAAAAAAATAACTTTGCATATATTCCTTGCTTTCTTCAAAATACAAAAACTCAGAACTCACACCTCTAAAAGAATAAACTGCTACAATTCTGTAGCTATAGCTAACAATACACACTTCTGCTAAAACATTCCTTCTGTGCTGCTGTTGTCACTGGTTCTGTGCTGAACATTCTCTACTTCATCTATTGCTACAGGGTCAACACTCCAATACAAAAATATTCTACTCTAACTCCAACAGTTGCAAAGACATTGCTTTTGTCTTGCTTGAAATTGCTCATGAGAAAGAGCGCTACTTTCAAATTTACCTAACCACATTAATTGCTGGCAGGCTGTAACAACTATTTCAAAGTAAAAAAACAAGTGCACCAATTTGAATTCAAATTTATCTACCAAAATAAATGTTGAAGGTTACATTGGGTTGTTGCAAGTTGAAATTCTTTAGCTGACATGGGGGCTAAGTTGTCAAGTTTGCTGACTATAGAATAAAATATTCCAACACTCCCCCTTAATCTGTAAGTCAGTTGTCACTCTACAGATTCCTTCCAGAGCTGATCTCCAAATCTATCCACAATGCCAAGCCTATCTCTTAGGTGTTCAAAACTATCCTTTGACAATGCTCTGGTGAAGATGTCGGTGAGCTATTGCTCATATTTGCAAAACTAAAGTTCTATCTCACCTTGTTCTACCAACTCCCTTATGAAGTGATAACGAATCTCAATGTGTTTTCTTCATCCATGGAAGACCAAATTCTTTGTCAGTGCTATGGAGGACACATTGTCACAATGAATGACTATGCTGATAGAGATAATTGGATATTTCTCTGATTCCCATGAGATTGCACCTGATCCCATGTTGAAGACATAGTTGGATGTGCTCTTCCTATCATCCACATTTCCCGCCCAATTACTATCTATGAAACCATCCAACTTAAATTCATTTGATGCACCATACATGATGCCATATCCTATTGTTCCATTGACATACTTCAAGATCCTTTTTCCTACTTTTCAATGTGTCTCCTTAGGTTCCTCCATGAACCTAGATATCAAGCTTACTGCATACATTAAATAAGGCCTAGTTGATGTTAAGTACATCAAACTTCCAACCATGCTTTTGTAGAGGGTTGGGTTTATTTCCTTACTGCTGTTAGACTTGCACAGTTTCAGACCTGTTGTTGTTGGTGTTGCTGCAGGTTTGCTATTATGCATTTTAAACATCCTTAAAATTTGTTTGGCATAGTTAGATTGTGAAATAAAAATTCCATGCTATGTTTGTTGAACTTCTATCCCAAGAAAATACTTCAACAAGCCTAAATCCGTCATCTCAAATTTATTTTTCATCACCTCCTTAAAATATGCAAATTTTCTATCACTATTACCAATAAAAATCAAGTCATCTACATACAAAACATCAATTAAAATATCACCTTCAACTGATTTGATGTAGAGTGTGGGCTCACTGTTGTTCTTGCTAAATCCATTAGTCACCAAATAAGAGTCTATTCTTCTGTACCACACCTGAGGTGATTGTTTCAGCCCATAAAGAGCTTTCTAAAGCATATGCACTTTTTCCTCTTGTCCTCAGACTTCATAGCCAGGTGGTTGCTCCACATACACTTCCTCCTTTAGCACTCCGTTTAAGAAGGTTGAATTTACATTCATCTGCATCACTTTCCACTGATGTTGTGCTACAACTACTACATTGTCCATACTATTTCTAGCCTTGCAACTGGTGCATATGTCTCATCATAATCAATACCGGCCTGCTGTTTGTACCCTTTCACAAATAGCCTTGCCTTGTGCCTTTCAATTTTCCCTTCTGCAGTACACTTCATCTTATAGACCCACTTCACTCCAATCACTTTCTTACTCTTGGGTAAATCGGTCAACTCCCATGTTTGGTTCCTCTCTATAGCATCCAACTCTTCATCCATGGCCTTACACCATTTCTCTTCTTTCACTGCTTCCTCAAAGTGTGTTGGATCACTATAGGAGAATAATGTAAAATCCAAATTTTCATCAAAATCAACATGTTGTGTGTTGTCATAGATCTCCCTTACACTCCTTGTCTTATGTGGCATCAATGATGCGAGTGTGGGATCTGAATTTGCTTCTGAGTTGCTGCTACTCTGACCTCTGGAGCTGTTGTACTACTGACTGTCGAAGCTACTGCTTTGCTGAATTCTAGAGCTGCTAGTCTGCTATCTTTGTTCAGTGTTGCCAGACTACTTTCTCTGTTAAACACTTGTAGAGTTTATGTTCTGCTGCACATCACCGGAGCTGCTATTTTCCAATTCTCTAGAATGGTTTCTTCCTGAGCTACTGCTCTCTTGAGCTCCCCCTATGTTGCTATCATCTGCAACTTCTTCATCATCAATGGGTATTGTAACTGAAATACCCGTGGTGTCATCTACTGTTCCATCCCATGCTTCATTCTCAATAAATATAACATCCTTGCTGATTACAACATTTTTGGCGATGGGATTGTACAATTTGTAAGCTTTTGACTCCTCACTATAGCCTATGAAGATACACTTTTGTCCTTTATCATCAAAATTTTTCCTCTTCTCTTTTGGCACGAGTGCGTATACTACACACCCAAATATTCTTAAGTGCTCAACACTCCATTTGATGTTTTTCCACACCTCTTGTGGAATCCTATCACAAACAACCTTTGTGGGGCACCTATTCAGTATATAGACTGATGTTGCTACAAATTCTCCCCAAAATATGTGTGACAGGCCTTTTGCTTTCAACATACTTGCCGCCATATCTTGAATGGTCCCATTTTTCCTTTCCACCACTCCATTTTGCTGTGGGGTATACCTACTTGTTAATTGTTTGTGAATGCCCTCATTCCTACAAAAAATTAGAAATTCTTTGGAGATGTACTCTCCCCCTCTATCTATTCTAAGAGATTTAATATAGTGACCACTCTCCTTCTCAAATGCTGACTTAAACCACTTAAACTTGTCAAAGGCTTCCAATTTTCTTTTCAAAAAATAGACCCATATTCTTTTACTATAGTCATCTATGAAAGTCATGAAATATGTGTTTCTAGCTAAGGTGGGGGTTTTCATGGGTCCACACAAATATGAGTGCACTAATTCTAGCAGTGTCTTTTCTCTTCTAGAATACCTAGATTGAAATGGTTGCCTATGTTGTTTTCCTAAAATGCAAGCCTTACACTTGCCATTGGGTTCTACAATGGATGGTAAACCCCTAACCATTCCTTTCCTCGACAATAAACTTAAACTTGAAAAGCTTAAGTGCCCATACCTTAAATGCCATAGTTTTGATGGGTCTTTGATGACTGTCTTGAATGCAGATTGCTATTCGACCACTGATTATTGTGCAACTGCTATCAGAGTTAGGGAACTTTGTTGTTGCTAACCGTCTGTTGTTCCTGTAGCAGACACTATGTGCATCATGATAGGAAATATTCTGTTTCTTGTCATTTGCATTGCAACCATCACTCTTTTGTTACCTCCTCTATCAAATATTTTTCATTCTCCATTCTCCATTAGGAACTTGTAACCGTTTTGGAGCATTTGTCCAATGCTCAATAGGTTATGTTTTATGTCGGGGGCATAATAGACATCCTAGATTTTCTGCCTCTCACCATTCTTGGTTTGGATGCTGACTACACCTCTTCCAATGACGAGAACCTTCTCATCATTTCCTATTTTGATCTCTATTTTTATACTATTGTCAATGGAGGTAAAGAAATTCTTGCTACCACTCATGTGGTTGCTGCATCTGCTGTCCAAGTATGATACTTCATCATTGTTGCATTCAAGAAGGTTACAAACAATGAAAACATTTGATTGTTTGTCATTTTCACCTTTGTTCTCATTTGCTACATTAGCATTTTGGCCTCCATAGTCACACTGCTTCTTTCTACACTCACTAGCATAATGGCCATACTTGTGACAGTAATAACACTGCACATTACTCTTTTCATTCCTTTGATTCAAACTGCTGTTTGTCCTCTGGTTTTGGTTTGTTGACTATGAGTTGCTCAACTCCTCTATGCTGTCAGAACCTCTCTTCTAGAATTACTTCTTCCTCTGCCTCTTTGACCTCTTCCTGTATTGTTTCTTCCTCTTCCCTGACCTCTTGCATTCATCTAAGATTTGAATGCTTTCTCTAGGGAAGGAGTAGACCTATTCAATTGCTACTCATGGGTTTGTAGTGAACCCATCAAATCATCTATGGTCATTTGAGACAAGTCCTTTGCCTCTTCAATGGCAATGGCTACATAATCAAACTTAGTAGGCAGACTTCTTAGGATTTTCTCAATAATCCTTTGCTCTTCCATTGTTTCTCCATTGACTCACAACTAATTTACCAGGGTTGAAACCTTAGTGTGATAATCTAAAATAGACTCATTATCTTTCATTTGTAGAGTCTCAAAATTTCTTCTCAAGAGCTGCAACTTAGCTAATCTCACTTTTTCAGTCCCTTTATAACTATTTTACAATATATCCCAAGCTTGTTTTGCATAGCTTGATGCTGCAATATATGGGAAGATAGCCTCACTCAAGGCTACCTCAATCAAACTGAGGGCTTTGACAACCTTCATTCTTTTTTCTTTCAATTGGTTTTTCTGTGCATTTGAAAGGGCTGCAAATGCATTTGGGTCTATGATATCATTGAACCCATTTGTGACCAACTCCCATAGGTCATTTGCAACTAAGATGGTTCTCATATTCTTAGCCCATATATCATAATTTTTTCCATCAAAATGAGGTGGCTAATACCAACCTTTTCTCCCACCTCTTGCCATATTTCTCAAATTTGAGAAGACAAGGCAATGCCTAGATAACCTAGGGCTTAACCCACAATAACAAATTAACTGATTGACTGCCCAAAAAAAAAGGGCTCTAATACCACTTGTTGGGAAGCAGGGGTGAAAATACATATCTTTGCTACTATTACTAGACTGACAGAACAAAAAAACAAACACACAAAAAATGCACAAAGAACACATAGTGACATCAAGATAAACAGACAAAAAATAACTTTGCATATATTCCTTGCTTTCTTCAAAATACAAAAACTCAGAGGATATTCTTTGATTTACATTAAAAAAATAAAAATAAGCTATTTGGATAGATGTCTAATGACTGGGTGCTACACTCACACCTCTAAAATAATAAACTGCTACAATCCTGTAGCTGCAGCTAACAATGCATTACGTCTGCTAAAACGTTCCTTCTATGCTACTACTGTCACTGGCTCTGTGCTGAACATTCTCTACTTCATCTTCTACTACAAGCTCAACACTCCAATACAAAAATATTCTACTCTAACTCCAATGGTTGCAAAGACATTCCTTTTGTCTTGCTTGAAATTTCTCATGAGAATGGGCACTACTTTCAAATTTCAAATTTACCTAACCACATTAATTAATTTGTTAGCAGGCTATAATAGCTATTTCAAACTCAAAAAACAAGTGCACAAATTTGAATTCAAATTTATCTACCAAAATAAATGCTAAATGTTATGTTGGGCTGTTGCAAGTTGAAAGTCTTTAGTTGACGTGGGGGCTGAGTTGTCAAGTCTGTTGACTGCAGAATAAAATATTCCAACAATGTACATATGAAATTTCTGCAAGGAGGATAAATTTCAAATTCTCGCAAGGTTGGAAGGTATTTGTGTTTCCACCTCGAGTGCTTGACACTTTATCGATTTTGAGGTTTAGCAGTGGTAGGTTGGTCTAGTATATAAATGATTTTGGGGCTTTTAGGATCACTTTTTTGCATTAAAGATTAAATTAGGTATTGTGGAGCTTTGAAGTGATTGGGTTTACATTTTAAGGTGGTAACCATGATAAAATTAGGATAGAGTGAGTGGCACCATTGTCAATGCCTACAATTTTGAAAAGTATTATCTAGATATCACTTCTAGTCTTTCCATTAAGACTTACAATTATACCAATTTTGTGAACCATATTAGCCATGATGGTCCTAATAACTATATCAAAATTTTCAATCTTGATTTGAAAGATGAGACTAGGTGACACAAAAGAAAATAAAATACCCTTTACTCTGTTCTAATGCCATCTACTCACAATTCACAATTTTAAATAGATAATACTCCTACTTACAATTTTCATCAAATGATACTCTTCATTCAAATTTATTAGTATGAATAGATAGATAACAAGTTTCTAGAGATTTGGACATTACAGTTGGAACAAGTTATTTACAAAAATTCTACCCATAGATGGGTGCATTCTCTCTTTGTCTCTCAAACCAAGACCTCTACTCAAACTATATATCTTGGAAAATTCACCACCAGAAATTCACCGCTACGAAAAATTCATCGCATTAAAAGTTTGTGATATTTTCCATGGCAGTGAATTGCTAGTGGTGAATTTTTAGTGATGGTAAATTTACCAATAGTGAATTGTTGGTAGTGAATTTTTGAAAATAAATTGCTGACGGTGAATTTTCCTGATGCCAACTCACATATACTACGTGCCACTCAAACAACTATAATCTACACATTTGAATACCTTTCTAAATAATGTAGCCTCCTCTTTTATCTTCCCCTTTAGTCTCCTACGCAACCCTCCTTATTTCTCCATTGTTCCTCTTTAACATTTTCATGTACATCTTAGTATGGCATGACCCTCATATTGGTTTTTCCACATTCTTAATACACTTTATGTTACGTGCTTCCCTCTCCAACTAGCTCTATCCATTTTCTTTCTACATTCAATCTTTGTAATTGTGTAGGATGCAACGTAATTTTGTTTGCATAAAATTTTCACATGTCTTGCCCTTATGCACGACCTTCCTCCCCACCTTTCAATAATGCATTTTATTTTCACTTGCTGCTGCCTGTAATTTGTTCCATCGACAAGCTACAATGTGGGTTTCAATTGAATTCTCCCCTAAATTTCCTAGCATAAAATATCCTTAGCATTGCATCATATTTCTTTTCTTTGTATGACATTTTTCTCTTTTAACATTAACCTCAATTTTCATTCATCCCTTCAACAAAATTTTATTCACAATTTGCCATTTTCCACGTAGCTCCTTTTCCCCTCTATTCTCCATGCCTTTGCACACTATCCATAGCCTTGTCTTTTATTTTTTCCTCAGCTCTCCCATGTCCACACAACCCATAGACTTCCATTCTCTATTTTCTTGTGCCATCAACTCCCCTTTAGTATTAAGTCTTTTCATTTCTCTCTAGCCGCGTAAGTTTTTGTGTCACTTTTTTTTTTTTTTTAAAAATAAAAGTGGCAAAGTCAATGAAATTTTATTGATAAAAGGAAGAATTTACAGTCCCTGGTTCAAAAGGAACATATCGGCAGGAAAGAACCAGGGAAGAAAACCTCTGGTTGTAGCTCCAAAATAAAGACAAAAAATCTAGACCTAGGACCCACCCAAACCCAAAAGGAAAAAAAAAATGTATAATCTGAACATATAGTATTTTTCATTTTACCACCCAGAGAAGCCCCCCACAAGATAAAAACCTAGAACAAGATACAATAGCAAGTCATCTCTCCTTATCAAGTGGCAAAATGGAACCAACTTCATAGTATGTGCAAAGCTAGAAATAAATTTACACCAGCTAACATAACCTCAGGAGAAGGTTTCCTTGAGTCGGTTGCAGCTCGTGATAGTTTCCATAATATTGTCACACATCCAGATAAAACAAAAGAAAGTCTCCAAAACAACCGTTAGATAGAAAATCATTCTTATGAATAAATCCAGCAATGGGAAAGGAGCCAAGAACTAAATTATATGAAGTTAAACAAGAGCAGCCCAAAGTGGCCATGTAAATCATTCTTAAACAGATTGAAACTCTTTGGGTCATTTACCACAGCTAACAACAATCATGAACATGTACATAAAAATACCATTGAAAGTAACACTGCATAGATTGGTCAACCATGAAGTTAAGAGCCAAAAAAAAGATGCTACAATAGTCATCTAATATGTAGAAGGATATCATCCTACTATTTTTGCTCATTCTTAAATAGATTGAAACTCTTTGGGTCATTTACCACAGCTGACAGCAATCATGCAGTTCATAAAAATACCATTGAAAGCAACATTGCATAGATTGGTTAGCCATAAAGTTAAGAGCCGAAAAAAAAGGATGCTATAGTATTCATCTACTATGCAGAAGGATATCATCCTACTATTGTCCCAGAAGTTTGAAAGAATATGAACAATAGTTTCTGCCCATATTTATTCAAAACATGAACGTAATACATAATTTCTAGATCCCTTTTGTCTACATGCTACCATAATATTTCTAAAAAGTCATATAGCTCCTAATCCCACCAAGGGATTCTCAATCAAAATCTCAATGATAAACAACTTATGAGCCCACCATAGAAAGGCAAACATATTAATAAATGGTGAAGTATAGTATGCAATTGGATTCAAAACAAAGTGCTCTGATTTCACTTCAACCTTGTTGGAAAATAACTCTATATTCATATTGAGACAATTATTTATGTTTTTGTGTCACTTTATCTTCCTTGCTTGGCTTTTGTCTCTGAAAATTAAACATTTATTTCTTATTTCTTTTTGCTAATAGCCAACAATTAATGAGAAATTCAATAATTGACAATTCAAAGGAAGTGAAACAGATCTTTAAGCTTTGCAAGCATAAAGAAATATGATGTTTTATCAATCAATGACAAAAACATCAATCGACCTCTTTCACAAATTGACCACAAAAATTGAACTCCAGAATCAAATATACTTAAAAAATGCAAAAGTGAAGTCAAATTATTTTTGGTGATGCAGATCACTAATCTGCTCATGATGCTCCATCACTTGGACTTGGCTTCATCAAGGAAAGGAGATTCCTATAAGTTATACATAAAAGATATTGAGTTGTTTTAATCCTTTTTCCTAAAAAATCTAAGAGTACAAAAGTCTCTTAAAACTAACCAACATACTTCATAATTCGAAGGGTATGATGTCCAATCCCCTTCCAAGTGAGCTACACATTTGGATGACTAGAAGAGATAAAATACCAAATAAAAAATTTGAAGGTTCATTATCCTCAATAGAATAAATAATTCACTTAGTGCAAAGAGCCAAACCTTGGCAGTGAGTAGATAGTAATTCCAACCCTCCAAGCTACATGATGAAATCCCTGATGATTTTATGAAGAATACCAAAGAAAATGATGAAGAATATTTTCTAGTTTCATGTAGGAAGCCTTAGAGGGAACCCAACATAAAAAATAATAAACATGAGTGGTAGTGAAAATATTATAAAAAACTTAAAATTTCCTTGCTAGAGGTAAGGGATTAGTGACCCAATAAGCTTTTTTTTTTTCAATTTTGGCAAGAAAAACTTACCACAAAGATGTCGGGGATGCTTGGAAAGAAAAAGGTATACCTAGAAACTTAAAAAAATTACCATAATTAATCCATTTCCCACTAGAGTAATTGACCCAAGAGGGTGTGGATAGGAAAAACTATTTAGAATACTTGGTCCTTTTCAATTGAATGGTAGAGAAAAATCCTTAAAAAATATTCAAATAGTGCAAGGAAAATTAATATTGTTTTCCTCTTCAAAGAGAGTGAGAAAATAGTTATTCAAAAATTAGGAATTAACCATATGAGACAGGGAATTGGGCAAAGAGTGACCTTTAATCACTCTTTGGGACACATAATTAGCTAGAAAACCAAAGCATTCAACAACAAGCACATATGACATTGGATCCAAAAGATAACCCTAATCAATGGACCTGAAAAGCCTAAAAACACTAGAATATTGGCTATTGATAGTAAGACAAGAAGATGCATGTAAAAAAATCATGCTAATAGATTGAATGAATCAAGGCCCAAATATTAAGGCATGTAATATAGCTAGGATAAAAGGCCATTCAATGTGGTCATAAGTCATAGCAAATAAATTTTGATGAATATAGGCTATTGTTGAGAACACCATACCCATTGCATACCTTCCCAAACTATAAATATATTATCTAATTTGTATCTTGGTTTGATGAGACTAGTTTAATCATTCCTCACAATTTGAGGAAGGAAATGGGGAAAATTTAGAGTCAAGGCTTTAGCAATGATCTTATAAGATACAATGAGCAAGGTAATAGGTTGTTAATTACATATATTCATTGCATCTTTAGACTTAGGTATGAATTTAATATTCTTTTATTAATTTTTTTCCCTAATGATTTTAAATGGAAGGTTTCAAGATAAAATTTATTTTGGTCATCCCCAACATAATCCCAAGGGCCTTATAAAATTCATAAGGGAATATATCATAACCAGGGTATTTTCCATTGGCTTTAACATGAGCTACTTCTTTGAGACTAGAAATAGAGAAACTAACCAAAAAATATTATTGAGTGGATGAGAGCTAAAAAGGAACTACCCTAAGGAACTCTTTTAAGGAATGATCACATTCAACATAATTTTCCAATGCCTAAAAATATTGCTAATAATGATTCACAAAATATTGAAGGATACTGAGAAGCTCCTTAAGAACATCACGTCTATCTTTGATCTATTTGATACCATACAAAGTATGATGAGCTCCAAGATCTTGAAAAAATAATTAAATTCTTAATGCCCAACCTTTAGCTAATGCACCTCTAACTGAATAAATCTTAGTAATTTTCATTTTTTGATGAAACTCAACCACCCTAATTTACAAACAAAGAGATAAAGTGTTATATTTGAGAGCTATAGTAGCCTCACAATTTTTGAGGTGGTGGTATAATATCAAATAGTTTCAAAAGATGGAAAATTTACAACCATAGATATAGAGAAATAAAGAAGCATGTCTAATGGCTCTATTCCACTAAGAAATCCAACAAGTCATCTAAGAGGGTTTGGATCTAAGTTCCATACTCATTTGATGTGGGCTAATGAGGGTTGATGAGTTTGTAGAGAAGCATTAAAAATTTGAGACTTTATAACCTTAGGCATACCCACTTTTCATTGAATATTGAACTTGATGGGACTCTAGTTAGATAAAGTGACCTTTAATAAATGATCAATTGAAAGTGATAAATGGATGGAAAAAGAGAAAAAGGAAAGAGAAAAAATCATAACATAATTTAGGCATTTAAAGACGTTGATAGGTCCAACCCAAAAGTTATTCCACATATACCAATGAGAAATGATTGTGGTGTAAACACCTATCAGGATTAAAAAGATGGAATTTACTACACATGTAATTTCATGCCCCCCTCTCACTATTTATCAAGTACAAAGTAAAGTAACATATTTATCATATACCGTCTCAAATATATTATTTGCACATAAAATTTGTAATGGGAAATAAATAGGAAATCCACTAGCATAGTAAGGATCTCTCAACATCATTAGAAGCATAAATGTTTATAATCTCAAAAGAATGATTTTCAATATCTAAGAGGATCTAGATCACATGGTTACTGGGGTTATAACTATGATTGACTACATGTTGGATCCACCTAGGAGAGAGAAAGGATACAACCCCTCCATGAATAATATTGTTTTTATTTTTGTAGAAAAGAGAGTTAGCTAGCCAAATGACATGAAAAAATAGTTAAAAAAAACCAAAAATCTTGACCTCTTATAAAGAAAGAACATCTAGAATTGAAAACTTCTGACAAACATATTTCACTACATATTTATTGGAAAGGTCAATGAGACCTCAAAATTTCTAAGAGGAAATTCATCGATGAGAATCAAGAGGCATCTCATCGCTATTTGAATATTTAAGAGATGAATAAAATTTTTGCAAGAAATACTTTTGAAAAAATACCCAACTGAATGTTGGGAATTTCCAATCTTGTTTTCTTCTATAATTTATTCATCCTCCTTCAAATACTTAGGTTGGTTATGGGTATAACCCAAACACATAAGATAAGGGGGGTGAATAAATAGTAAATTTTAGTTGACAAGATAAGATAGATGTTGGTTATGATGTTTGAGAGAGCTTTGGCTTGGAGGAAGGCTAACCACTAGATGGAAAAAATATTTCCCCTTTCTAGAATGGTTTGAAATCAAGCTTTCTATTCTTTATTAGTTGGGTGGTCAAGAGCGGATAGAGATTTTTCTTGAGGACTACTAAAATTGGCACTCCTATTTTTATGATTTGTTGCTGCAGTTCACTTTTCTTTAGTTTTTGAAAGAAGAGCTTCAACAAGCTAGGAACATAGTTTAAATTAATATTTTGAGAAACAAAAAATGTTAAATCCTTAATTTTTTTTAAAAAAATAGCATTAAAAATAAGTATTGGGTAAATTAAGGTATAACACACATTGCATTTGATGAAGATTTATGATTTGGATGTCCACATATTATTTCAAATCTTTCGAAAAATAATCTCAGAAAATACATGCTTTTGTGGGTGAGATTGATAAAATCTATAAGACTTAACACATATGAATTTTATAAGAGAAGCAACAATAGTGGGTAAGTTCCAAAAAGGTAAGGATAGCCTAAAAAATCCAAGCCAAATTGACACACAAGGTGTCTTTCATCTGAGATGGAAAAATCATGTTTCCATGTTTGAAAGACCAATAGAAACACATGAACATACCATGCCTGCCATGTTTGATGATAGCCTCATAATGATTGATCTCAAAAAAATGGAAAATAAATAAAAATTTGGAAAGGTTTTGGTTAACATCAAGTTAGACCCCATATGGGGACCAACACTTTTTAGCCCATTCACAAAGCATGGTTTTTGGGGGAATTATCATAAAAAGGTATCCTATCAAAGTAAATTGTTCTAACCATTTGCATGCATTATCAAATTTAGGGATGGGTAAAACCACATCCATTCAATGTTCAAGAATCTTACCTCATGGAAGACCTTCAATTTTTTTGCGGGGGTGCATGTTTGGTGGTGCTATTTCCTAGAGTTAGCGAACCATCAACACTAGCATGAATTGTTAGGTTGAAACAATTTAAGGCAATTAAAAAAGGACTATAAAAATAACTATAATAAATGTGAAAGAGTAAATTTTCCCTACACCAAAGGCATGAAGTTACATAAGGATGGTGACAGACTACAAAAAATATAGAAACCATAGCAAAGCCAAATATATACCATTCTCAATTCAATACATCTAAGTTTAATTCAATTAGGGTTTAAAATTAAATCTTAAATTGTTGATATTTATTTCTCTATATAAAGATATAAGAAAAAAAATATTTTAACATATCTAAGGAATTTATAATGTTTGTTGTAACATTAATTAAAATAGATTCTTGATAATTTTCAAAAGCTTCTTCATAATTGAAATTTTGATAAAATGAGTACATGATGTGATGATAGTCTAAAATTAACGATGAAACATGAATTTTTTGGGATAGGAATATTGTTATATGCACAGGAAAACTAAGAGGAGGGGGGCTGAATCAATTATATACTTAAAAAAAGAAAACCCTCATTAACATTTAGATTTGCATTAGACCTTAAACCCTTATCCACCATTTAACCTTTAACATGTATTAAAAAAATGTAAACATGTAAAGCAGTAATGCAAACACATCAGAACACTAGATTTATGTGGAAAATCCAAGAAGGGAAAAACCGTGCGGTGAGGATTAGCTCACTAATATATGAATTGAAACACCAAAAACAATAAGGATCACTTCCAAGGGCTCACTATCTAGAAAGATAAAGAAAGGTTCACTATCGATTGCTCACTACCAAAGGACTCACTATCCAAAAGAAAGAAGAATAGAAGAAGGGGTGACTTACTTCCAATTTGAACTACTGACAATTTATCTCTCATATGTTGAAGGTACAGTTCCATTGAAGCACAAAAAAACCCATCAAATAGATTAAAATATAGACGCCTTATGCTTACTACATTAGGAAGTCATAGGTGTTAAGGATCATGCTTAGATCAACACAATTGATCAATTTCACATCTTTGACATCACATACTCTACTCTCTTGATCCACATAACCATTCTCCTTGCATTTATAACCTTCACAACCTAAAACAATCTCAATTAGGCTGGCCTTAACAAAACGTATACACCTCAATCATGCAACATCAAATAGGTCAACACCAAACACTTCCAAAATCTAAAGAAGTCAAGAAAAATCATGCCACTACTTAATTGGGACCCAAATACACACCAACACACTTATCAACACTTCCTCAAACACTAATTATCCTCCACAATTAGCACTAGCACACTAGGTCGTCCAAACTTGCACTAACAATAACAAGTGAATCCAAACACACCTCTCAAGGTATAGAAACATCTCATGGACCACACAAAAACACTCCAAAATATTCATACAACATCTTAGAATATTCCTCATCATTAAAATATTTTCCACAACTATTACAACCACTTGAAACTCAAGAACACCTTCATTTTATGCAACCAAACATACTGGCACATACATCCTCCACACTAGACAACTTTGTGGAGCACTACAACACTTGAAAATTCAAGGGATGGTAGATATAAGAATTAAAATCAGGTTTTTATATCTAAAAAATTGGAACCTTTACTGTAGAGAAATGTAAATCAATCTTATTTCTCCCAGACACCCTATTTTACCAAACATACATACTATCAAACACCCCTTCCATTGCACTATGATCCATAACCTAAAACTATGGATATGAAACCTCTAAAAACCTTCAATCATCATGAATAAATTTTTCATGATAATATCTTCAAGCATGAATAAATGCAAAGTAGAACACTAAACATCACTCTATCACACTAAACTCTCTTTAATTCAATTTTTCTCAAAAGAACTTGGAAACCAAGTGAACTAATGTCATTAACAACATTACTAACATATAACATCTACAACATGCAATAATTTCCAACTTAAATAATCTCCTTAGACACAAGTCAAACCAACAACCTCTGCAAGTGTACTAAAGTAGGACATCAATGACAACAACAATATGTGTTGACATCAATACCAACAATTCCCAACACATCATCAATACTAGTAGTGTTCCAAAAATCTCTTCATACAAAGGGTTGGCATCAATGAGAACACCCAAGCAACTCACAAAAAATCAAGCTTCCAACAGATCTCCAAACTTCTAACAATATCCCCCTTTGTCATTGATGGAAACACCTGATTTATGAAAAACCATCAACAATAAAAGCAACGAACAAAAATATTGTAATAAGAAGTACTCCCTTGTCTTGGACAACTCTTTACTCTTCATCCTCTCTCTTCACAAAATTATTTTTTCTGCAACACCTACTTTCTATATCACTCTCCTCCTTTGCTCCTTAGATAATACTCTTCCATACTCTCTCCCCCTATGATCTTTGGACCAAATTCACTTCTTCACTATGGTTTTCATTCTATCCTTATGGTTTTCAACCACTTTAACTCTCTCTATGCTTTTCAGATTCTCTCCCCCCCTTTAACATCAACGACAAAGGGTTAGAGACTCATCTAACCCTTTTTCCAATATTGAACTCTTTTGCTCCCGCCTTTGAAAAAATTCTAAAGGAAACACCTGCATACACCAATAAAAAACTACACTCACTCTTTACTACACCTTTTTGAACTATCTAGAAACTATTACTACCTAAGTACTCCCCCTAAGAGGTAGCCGTCAACATTAGTCTAGGACCAAGAATATACCTGTAAATGCTTCCCAGAAAGATGCACATACTTATGCATCTAGTTGAAAGAAGGATAAGCAATGACCCCTAACTTCTCGTGGAGATACTCAAAAGTATCTTTTGGAAGAGACTTTGTGAAAATATCAACAATCTGATCCTTAGTAGGCACATACTCCAACTTCAACTCATTCTCTACAACTTTCTCTCTCAAGAACTGATACTAGATTGAGATATGTTTTATTTTTTAATGCATTATCATATTCTTTGAAATATTTATTGCACTTGTATTGTCACACATGATAGGAATAGGTTGATCATATGAAACTTTGATATCCTTAAGTGTTTGCTTCATCCACAACATATGTGTACACCATGATGCTATTGCAATATATTCTAATTTTGTATTAGATAATGATACTGAATCTTACTTCTTACTTAGCCATGAAACCAACCTACTTCCAAGAAAGAAATGCACATCCATCCCAATCTATATCTGTTTATGCACTCAAGGAGAAGTTATTATCCTTAGGATTCCAAAACCAATAATTTAAAGTACCCTTCAAATATCTGAATATCCTCTTCATTGTTGCAACATAAGATTCTCTAAGATCTTCTTGACATTGAGCTACAAGACAAACTGAATGCATGGTATTTGGTCTAGTAGCAGTAAGGTATAATAGTCCACCAACCATTGATCTATAGTTTCTCTAATCTATCTTAGGAGATTCATCATTCTTTCTCAACTTACAACTAGTAACCATATGAGTACATACTGATTTAGAATCATCCATTCCAAAATTCTTCAACATTTCCTTAACATACTTGGATTGTGGTATGAATATACCTTTCTTTGATTGAATGATCTACAAACCAAGGAAGAAATTTATTTCTCCACACATTGATATTTCAAATTATTTTTGCATTTCCTTTGCAAACCTTTTGCACATACTTTCATTTTCTCTGAATATTAAGTCATCAACATATACCACGACAATTAAGATTTTTTCTTCTTCAAATTTGAAATATAGATTGCTATTTCTAGTACCTTTTCTGAATCCTTGTTACAACAAGTAGTTCTCTAACCTTGCATACCAAGCTCTATGAGCTTTCTTCAGTCCATAGAAATCTTTCTTCAATCTGTAGACCATATTTGTGTCTTCTGAAAATTGAAAACCTTTTGGTTGTTTAATACATATACCTCTTCTTCCAATTCACCATTCAAGAATGAAAACTTCACATCCATCTAATATACTTTAAAATCTTTATGTGTTGTAAAAGCTGAAATATCTTGATAGCTTCCATTCTTTCAACTAGATAAAAAGTTTCCTCAAAATATATAACTTCAACCTGTGAGTAACCATTACACACAAGTCTAGCATTCTTCTTGACAACTTTTCCATCTTCATTCAGCTTGTTCTAGAATACCCACTTAGTACCAATCACAATCTTATCTTTTGGTCTTGGGACCAATTCCCAAGTGAGATTCTTCTCTATCTATTATAACTCTTCCTTCATTGCTTTGATCCAATTCTCATATTTGTATGCCTTAGTCACTATTTTTTATTCCATCTCTGAAAGTAAATAGAAATTTACTTGTTCTTCTATCATAGCAGCTTTTCTTCTTGTTAGCACACCTTTTCTCTTATCTCTAATGATCTGATCTTTTGAATGATTCTTATGCACATACTTAGGAGTCTTAGGATTATTTTCTGGAGCTTCTTCCTCTTCAACTATCAACTCTTTTCCTTTATCTTCAACATTTTGTTCTTCACTACAAGGGGATTCATTAAATTCATATCCTTCTATCAATGCTAAACTTTGATGTGGTTCTTCATCCACTTTGACACTTTCACTCTCGACAATATTCTTCAATCCTTTGTTGTAGAACTGGTAGGCCTTACTTCTTGTAGAGTATCCAAGGAAGATTCCTTCATCAGATATTTCATCAAAATTTCCTAAGTTTTCTTCATCTCTTCTGATATAACACTTGCTTCCAAAAACTCTAAAATATTTCACGGTGGGAAGTTTACCATATCATAACTCATAGGGATTCATTGAACTATTTGCTCTTTCTTGACCTTTGTTAAGAATGTGGACTATAGGATGAATTTCTTCTCTCCAATAGACATCTGAAAGATTAGCTTCCTTCATCATTGTCCTAGCTGCTTCCTAAATTGTTCTAATTTTCCTTTCCATAACTCCATTCTATTGAGGAATTATAGGGGATGATAAATTCCTTATTCCATGATCATTATTTGAAGTAAACTCACGACCTCTATTATATCTCAAACATTTTATTTTTAGATTCATTTCATTCTCAACCATAGCCTTAAATTCTTTAAACTCATCTAGAGCTTATGATTTTTCTTTAAGAAATGTAACCCAAGCCATTCTAGAATAATCATAAATTAATAAAATCAAATACCTGTCACCACATGAGCTTCTAATTTTGGTAGGTCCACATAGATCTATGTGCACTAAATCCAAGGGACCTGTGGTAGAATATTCCTTTGTCTTGAATCTTGTCTTTTTTTTCTTTCTGACTAAGTTACATTCTTTGTAGATTGCATTGATAGGCTTTGTAATCTTTGGTAAATCTATCACAACATCAGCATAGCTTATCCTTATTGGGTTATCAAAATTAATGTGACTCATTCTTCTATTCCATAGCCAACTTTCACTAGTTTGCGACATAAATCATTTTTCACCACTACCTTTGAGTTGATAGGCATACCTCCTATCCTTGTTCTAGTAGCAACCAAAATATCATAGCTTCCTTTTTTGATTTCACAACCACCATTCTGAAATACAAGATTAAATCCTTTGCTACACATTTTTCCTACACTTAAAAGATTATGATGAAGACCCTTGACATAAATAACATCATCTGTATTATGCTTTCCATCAAAATTGATTGAACCTTTTCCATAGATCTTAGTAGATGTCTCATCACCAAACTTAACAAGAACAACATCATACTTTTCAAGTTTAAAAAACTTAATCTTGTCACCTAGCATTTGATTTAAGAATCCACTATCAATGATCCAATAGTTCTTTTCCTCTCTAGCATGAAAAGTAGTCAATATAGTTAATCAATGTTATGACCTATTTCTGAAGCACTTTCCTTCACACATCTTTCAATATTAGTAGAATTTGTTCCAAAATTTAAATCCATGAACAAGTATTCATCACTTCCTTCACTTGAATAGTTTGATTCTTCATCGTTAGATTCACCATTTTCCTTTTCAACATAATAACTCTTCTTGATAAATTTATCCTTATGATCCCTTTGTTTGTCATTAGTAACTTTAATTGGGAATTTAGATGCATAATGACCTATCATTCCACAATTGCAATGTTTGAAAGGTAGCTTACCTTTATATTTTCTAGTACCCTTCTTCAATCTCCTCACAAAGTTTGCTTCCACCTCATCAAGATTATCTAGATTTGATCCATTATCTTTTTACACTTTGTAGACTTTAAATACAATTTCTTTGTTTGTAGCATCTTGACCAAATTCTCTCATTTCAAAAGAAGTTAAAGCAACAAACATCCGATCTCTAGCATAATTATCCAAATTTTGAGCTTCCTCAATAGCAGAAACTTTAGAACTATAAGATTTAGGAAAACTTATTAATACCTTTTTCAAAACTTCACTTTCATTCAACTTTCTGATGCAGGAGCATCCAGTGGTGTAAGGGCAATCTTGCATCACCCAAAAATAGTTAAATTTTCAAGTTTATCATTTTTCAGATGTTTTTACATTTTTGGATACCCTTTTCGTCATAATGAAATTTCCAATTTACTGTTTTTATTTTCTATTCCTGGGTTGAAAGATATTGTAGTTTTAGTTTCCTAGATTTGCACCTAAAAATCTTTCGAGTTGGATTTGAGGCACTTAGAGCTTCTGGAATGGCCCTGAAACTTTCTAAAATTGGTGTAGTAGATTTTGAGCGCGTTCTTGACTTCGAGACCTTTCCAACGGTTCAAACGGTTCGCTAATTGGAGCCCCGGATCAAAAGTTATGGCCCTGGGAAGTTGGCACACTTTCTAAAAGATACAATTGCAAATGTTCCTTTGAAATTTGAACTTCAAGTTGTAATTTTTTGGCACCAAACCGCCTAAACTCAAAATTTGAATGTTGTTTTGGCTCCAAACTAAAGAGGAGCTCTATT